>JBBDGP010002796.1:0-600000 GCA_037952835.1 Lithobates septentrionalis | reverse complement strand
GTGCTCTCACAGCACCCTGTGACTCCAGTGCATCTGAAGCTCCTCTGGGTCACCCATGTCACCCTGAAGTCTGAGGTATGGTCCTGTATTTCTGGGACTGTCTTTGTCTCTCAGTAGATACAGACCACAGGGATTCAGCTCTACTATTTTTAATATTGTCATCCTTTCTATATACAAGATCTCAGATAAAATCATTATAGTCCATTGTAGTATTTAAAAAGAGGCATGGAGGACATGGGTGAGCTGAACTGAATGTATTCTCTCTTGAGAAGAGATGATTAAGGGGGACTATGATCTCCATGTATAAACACATGAATGGTCCATATGGTGAGCTTTAAGGTCATAGCTGGTCAGGTCATCCCACCAGACGTGTCCAATTATGAAGAGTCTTATGGAGACTGCAGTGCTATATCAGAGGTAAGTAGGAGGCACGGGCCGCTGGAGAGGTCGGCATAACAGAGCTTCTCTTGCAGGGTGAGACTGAAGGATTTTTTTTAATGAACATATAACTGTATTGAATGACAATCTCTTGTATCTGCCGAAATTAAACCCTTTGTGGTTTATTGCTGCGAGAATCATCGTTTTCTCTCTGATGTTTTATTCTCTGGGGTTTGGCACTGGCAAAAAAGCAGAAGGGGCACTTTATAGGGAACCTATGCAGTGAATCCAAACACCTGTGTTAGAAGGCTCTGATAGAAGCAGTTATTCTCAAACATACTGTAATGCCCCGTACACACGGTCGGACTTTGTTCGGACATTCCGACAACAAAATCCTAGGATTTTTTCCGACGAATGTTGGCTCAAACTTGTTTTGTCTACACACGGTCGCACAAAGTTGTCGGAAAATCCGATCATTCTGAACGCGGTGACGTAAAACACGTACGTCGGGACTATAAACGGGGCAGTGGCCAATAGCTTTCATCTCTTTATTTATTCTGAGCATGCGTGGCACTTTGTCCGTCGGATTTGTGTACACACGATCGGAATTTCCGACAACGGATTTTGTTGTCGGAAAATTTTATCTCCTGCTCTCCAACTTTGTGTGTCGGAAAATCCGATGGAAAATGTCCGATGGAGCCCACACACGGTCGGAATTTCCGACAACAAGCTCCGATCGGACATTTTCCATTGGAAAATCCGACCGTGTGTACGGGGCATATGTGTTATTGAACCAATATGCTGCATGTCTCCTCTCACAGGTGTCTTGGTGACAGGTTCTCTTTAAAATAATGTAGAGGTTTGTGGCATTTTCATTTTACTGTTCAGTGGTAAGAAAGGTCTTCTTAATTGTATTTTTTTGTGGCAATTAAATATGTATTATGCAGAGATTTTTTTAAGTGGGAACGTGGGGGAACTTAGTTTCAGCACCTCCAGCACTAAATGTATGTTATGGCAAGGGATAATGTGGGGGGAGGGGGGGGGTCTATTGCTGTTGGCTTCTGGGGGATCTATTGTTGCTGATTGGAGTCTCTTGTTGTTGGGGAGGTCTATTGTTGATGGTGGAGAATCTATTGTTGCTGGGGGAGGTCTTATGTTGCTGTGGGGGCGGTTGTTGCTGGGAGGGATCTACTGTTGGTGATGGATCTATTGTTGCTGGTAGGGAAGTCTAGTGCTGATGAGGGGGCATTTTGTTGTAGGGGTTCTATTGTTGCTGGAGAGATATGTTTTTGCTGGGGGAGGGTCTCTTGTTGCTAAGGGAGAGTCTTTTGTTGCTGGCTGCAGGGGTCTACTGCATTTTACTGCTTTTCATGTTAACATTATCAAATTACTTAGCACCACAAAATTATACTTGGTTCTGTTTTCTCTAAAAGGCACTGTACTAGGAGGCAAGTAGGGGTGAAACCAAGGGATGGTCCTCGGATGTGGGTAGAGGGTGGAACCAGGGGATGGTGCTCGGAGGTGGGTAGGAAGTGAAACCAAAAGATGGTGCTTGAAGTTGGGTAAGGGCGGAACCAAGAGATGGTGTTCGGAGGTGGGTAGGGGGTGAAATCTAGGGATGGTGCTCGAATGTGGGTAGAGGGTGGAACCAAGGGATTGTGCTCGGAGGTGGGTAGGGGTGGAACCAAGGGATGGTGCTCGGATGTGGGTAGGGGGTGAAACCAAGGGATGGTGCTCAAAAGTTTGTAGGAGGTGGAACCAAGGGAATGTGCTTGGAGGTGGGTAGGGAGTGGAACCAAGGGATGGTGCTCAGACAAAGGTAGGGGGTGGAACCAAGGGATGGTGCTTGGAGGAGGGTAGGGGGTGAAACCAAGGGATGGTGCTCAAAGGTTGGCAGGAGGTGGAACCAAGGGATGGTACTTGGGGGTCAGTAAGGGGTGGAACCAAGGGACGGTGCTCGGAGGTGGGTAGGGGGTGAAACCAAGGGATGGTGCTCGAATGTGGGTAGGGGGTGGAACCAAGGGATTGTCCTTGGAGGTGGAACCAAGGGACAGTGCTTGGAGGTGGGTAGGGGGTGGAACCAAGGGACAATGATTGGAGGTGGGTAGGGGGTGGAACCAAGGGAAGGTGCTCGGATGTGGGTATGAGGTGGAACCAAGGGATGGTGCTTGGAGGTGGGTAGGGGGTGGAACCAAAGGATGAGGCTCAGATGTGGGTAAGGGGTGGAACCAAGGGACAGTGCTTGGGGGTCAGTAAGGGGTGGAACCAAGGGACGGTGCTCACAGGTGGGTAGGGGGTGAAACCAAGGGATGGTGCTCGAATGTGGGTAGGGGGTGGAACCAAGGGATTGTCCTTGGAGGTGGAACCAAGGGACAGTGCTTGGAGGTGGGTAGGGGGTGGAACCAAGGGACAATGATTGGAGGTGGGTAGGGGGTGGAACCAAGGGAAGGTGCTCGGATGTGGGTAGGAGGTGGAACCAAGGGATGGTGCTTGGAGGTGGGTAGGGGGTGGAACCAAAGGATGGTGCTCAGAGGTGGGTAAGGGGTGGAACCAAGGGACAGTGCTTGGGGGTCAGTAAGGGGTGGAACCAAGGGACGGTGCTCACAGGTGGGTAGGGGGTGAAACCAAGGGATGGTGCTCGAATGTGGGTAGGGGTGGAACCAATGGACGGTGCTTGGAGGTGGGTAGGGGTGGAACCAAGGGACGGTGTTTGGATGTGGGTAGGTGGTGGAACCAAGGGACAGGGCCCGAAGGTGGGTAGGGGGTGGAAGCAAGGGACGGGGCTTGGAGGTTGGAACCAAGGGACAGTGCTTGGAGGTGGGTAGGGGGTGGAACCAAGGGACAGTGCTCGGAGGTGGGTGAGGGGTGGAACCAAGGGACAGTGCTTGGAGGTGGGTAGGGGGTGGAACCAATGGAAGGTGCTCGGATGTGGGTAGGAGGTTGGAACCAAGAGACGGTGCTTGGAGGTGGGTAGGGGGTGGAACCAAGGGATGGTGCTTGGAGGTGGGTGGGGGGTGGAACCAAGGGACAGTGCTCGGAGGTGGGTAGGGGGTGGAACCAAGGGAAGGTGCTCGGAGGTGGGTAGGGGGTGGAACCAAGGGAAGGTGCTCGGATGTGGGTAGGAGGTGGAACCAAGGGATGGTGCTTGGAGGTGGGTAGGGGATGAAACCAAGGGATGGTGCTCGAATGTGGGTAGGGGGTGGAACCAAGGGATTGTCCTTGGAGGTAGAACCAAGGGACGGTGCTTGGAGGTGGGTAGGGGGTGGAACCAAGGGACAATGCTTGGAGGTGGGTTGGGGGTGGAACCAAGGGAAGGTGCTCGGATGTGGGTAGGAGGTGGAACCTAGGGATGGTGCTTGGAGGTGGGTAGGGGGTGGAACCAAAGGATGGTGCTCAGAGGTGGGTAAGGGGTGGAACCAAGGGACAGTGCTTGGGGGTCAGTAAGGGGTGGAACCAAGGGACGGTGCTCACAGGTGGGTAGGGGGTGAAACCAAGGGATGGTGCACGAATGTGGGTAGGGGTTGGAACCAATGGACGGTGCTTGGAGGTGGGTAGGGGGTGGAACCAAGGGACGGTGTTTGGATGTGGGTAGGTGGTGAAACCAAGGGACAGTGCTCAAAGGTGGGTAGGGGGTGGAAGCAAGGGACGGGGCTTGGAGGTTGGAACCAAGGGACAGTGCTTGGAGGTGGGTAGGGGGTGGAACCAAGGGACAGTGCTCGGAGGTGGGTGAGGGGTGGAACCAAGGGACAGTGCTCGGAGGTGGGTAGGGGTGAAACCAAGGGACAGTGCTCGTAGATGGGTGAGGGGTGGAACCAAGGGACAGTGCTCGGAGGTGGGTAGGGGGTGGAACCAAGGGAAGGTGCTCGGAAGTGGGTAGGAGGTTGGAACCAAGGGACGGTGCTTGGAGGTGGGTATGGGTGGAACCAAGGGATGGTGCTCGGAGGTGGGTGGGGGTGGAACCAAGGGACAGTGCTCGGAGGTGGGTAGGGGGTGGAACCAAGGGAAGGTGCTCGGAGGTGGGTAGGGGGTGGAACCAAGGGAAGGTGCTCGGATGTGGGTAGGAGGTGGAACCAAGGGATGGTGCTTGGAGGTGGGTAGGGGGTGAAACCAAGGGATGGTGCTCGAATGTGAGTAAGGGGTGGAACCAAGGGATTGTCCTTGGAGGTAGAACCAAGGGACGGTGCTTGGAGGTGGGTAGGGGGTGGAACCAAGGGATAGTGCTTGGAGGTGGGTAGGGGGTGGAACCAAAGGATGGTGCTCAGAGGTGGGTAAGGGGTGGAACCAAGGGACAGTGCTTGGGGGTCAGTAAGGGGTGGAACCAAGCGATGGTGCTTGGAGGTGGGTAGGGGGTGAAACCAAGGGATGGTGTTTGGATGTGGGTAGGTGGTGGAACCAAGGGACAGTGCTTGGAGGTGGGTAGGGGGTGGAACCAAGGGACAGTGCTTGGAGGTGGGTTAGGGGTGGAACCAAGGGACGGTGCTCGGAGGTGGGTTAGGGGTGGAACCAAGGGATGGTGCTCGGATGTGGGTAGGGGTGGAACCAAGGGACAGTGCTTAGAGGTGGGTTGGGGGTGGAACCAAGGGACGGTGCTTGGAGGTGGGTTGGGAGTGGAACGAAGGGACTGTGCTTGGAGGTGGGTAGGGGGTGGAACCAAGGAACGGTGCTTGTAGGTGGGTAGAGGGTGGAACCAAGGGACGGTGCTAGGTGGTGGGTAGGGGGTGGAACCAAGGGACGGGGTAGGAGGTGGCTAGGGGTGGATCCAAGGGTCTGTGCTCAGAGGTAGGTCAGGGGTGGAACCAAGGGATGTTGCTCGGAGGTGGGTAGGGGGGTTGAGACAATGAAATGACTTGGAAGGGGGCAGAACCTACACATGTTCTTTGAGGAAAAAAAGCCCTGGTAATATGTCATATAACTACATTGTATATACTATCCGCACACTGCAATTGGTGAACTTCAACGAGCAGCTCCAGGATAGTCTAAAGCTGTGCTGTGAAGCAGACCTTGAGGGTGGGGAGATTAGATTAAACCAATTGCAGAATGGCTCACAGAGGACAAACCTGCCTCGGCCCTCTCCCCTAGCAGGAATTGGATGGTCTGACATCAGTTATGGGCCACCTCACCCCATACAGCCATGATCTATCTGCACTGCATAGAGAAGCACAGTGACCCAATGATGACATCACTGGCATGTGTTGAAAATGGAAAAGTATAATTTAAAAATTTAGCATGTCAATGGAGGGGGGGGGGGGGGGGGGGTAGAGGAATCAGGGAAGGCAAAATATAAGCACATTAAAGCTAAGCATTGAACACAAATCTAAAACATATGCTTATACTGTATACTTGAATGTAGAAAGAAATGAAAGAATGAAATGAATGACAGAAAACATAACTGACCGGCAATCATTTTATATTGCATTAAAGAGATAAGCTGCCCAAAAATAGGTGGGCAAAAAATAGATCACCTGCTCACCGCCATCCCAGTCTGCACAGACGGAGAATACAGCGCCTTCAGCTGCCAGCCAGCAGATGAGTTATATACTGTATCTATAGATTTACTCCCATGGGGGATGGGGGGGATGGGGGGGTGGGGGTAAGACATCATTGCTATAAAAATCCTTCATCAGAGCCGAGCTGGAACTCGGGGAGAAGAGGACCTGTCATGGAAAACGGGTTAATAGGGATACTAAACGATATCCTTATTCTCCAGTAATAACCCATCCACATCCACTACTTGGCTCTGTAATCTATTTTTCATAACATTGTTTCTTCTCTGCTTTTCTGCCTCTGTGAGCTCCCAGACCTCTCCTTTCCCCCCTCACGTACCTTTGTTTGGAATGAGCAGTGCGTATTAGTTGCAGTCATGTGCGCTGCTCTGTGCACACTACACATCCCATAGTCCATCTGGGGAGCAAGCAACAGAGGGTGACTACTAGAGGTCCAACGATATATCGGCTGATATTTGGCCTTTTTTAAGAAATCGGCATCAGCCGATTATTATGCAAATTAGGCCGATTAACACAGCGGCGCGGTGTACCAGAGCCAGAAGGTGAGTGCGGGGACCAGAGGCAGCGGCGGCCTTGGCTGGGTTTTCTATTCAAAACAGCCGCTGTCTGCTGACGTTTATTTTTTGGTGTCGGCCGCCGATTGGCTTTTACCAGCCACGCTGCATTCTGGGAGTTGTAGTCCGGAGGCAGAGGCGGGGCGCGCAGCACGCCAGGGGACAAATGGAGCTCTGTCTTCTGTCTGTGGCCAGGAGAGGGGCCAGAACAGAGCTGGGAGCACTCCGCTGGAGGGCACTGATTAGGTGGCACTGATGGGCTGCACTGGTGGGCACTGATAAGGTGACACTGATGGACAC
This sequence comes from Lithobates septentrionalis, assembly GCA_037952835.1. Lineage (NCBI taxonomy): Eukaryota > Metazoa > Chordata > Amphibia > Anura > Ranidae > Lithobates > Lithobates septentrionalis. The sequence goes on along the minus strand of JBBDGP010002796.1, from coordinate 593,264 downwards.
TGATGGGCTCCACTGGTGGGCACTGACGAGGTAGCACTGATGGGCTGTACTGTTGGGCACTGATGGACACTGATAGGCTGCACTGGTGGGCACTGATAGACACTGATGGGCTGCACTGTTGGGCACTGGAAAGGTGGCACTGATGGGCTGCACTGGTGGGCACTGATGAGGTGGCACTGATGGGTTGCACTGGTTGGCACTGATGAGGTGACACTGATGGATACTGATAGGCTGCACTGGTAGGCACTAATGAGGTGGCACTGATGGGGTGGCACTGGTGGGCACTGATGATGTGGCACTGATGGGCTGCACTGGTTGGCACTGATGAGGTGGCACTGATGGACACTAATAGGCTGCATCCCACCTCTCCACCCTAAAAATAACCTCCTCCCCACCTCTCCACCCTAAACAATAACCTCCTCCCGCCTCTCCACCGCCTCTCCACCCTAAACAATAACCTCCTCCCCGCCTCTCCACCCTAAACAATAACCCCCTCCCTGCCTCTCCACCCTAAACAATAACTTCCTCCCCGCCTCTCCACCATGAACAATAACCTCCTTCCCGCCTCCCCACCCTAAACAATAACCTCCTAGCCGCCTCTCCACCCTAAACAATAACCTCCTCCCAGCCTCTCCACCCTAAACAATAACCTCCTCCCAGCCTCTCCACCCTAAACAATAACCTCCTCCCCGCCTCTCCACCCTAAACAATAACCTCCTCCCCGCCTCTCCACCCTAAACAATAACCCCCTCCCCGCCTCTCCACCCTAAACAATAACCCCCTCCCCACCTCTTCACCCTAAACAATAACCTCCTCCTCGCATCTCCACCCTAAACAATAACCTCCTCCCCGCTTCTCCACCCTAAACAATAACCCCCTCCCCGCCTCTCTACCCTAAACAATAACCCCCTCCCCGCCTCTCCACCCTAAACAATAACCCCTTCCCTGCCTCTCTACCCTAAACAATAACCCCCTCCCTGCCTCTCCACCCTAAACAATAACCTCCTCCCCGCCTCTCCACCCTAAACAATAACCCCTTCCCTGCCTCTCTACCCTAAACAATAACCCCTTCCCTGCCTCTCCACCCTAAACAATAACCTCCTCCCCGCCTCTCCACCCTAAACAATAACCTCCTCCCCGCCTCTCCACCCTAAACAATAACCCCCTCCCCGCCTCTCCACCCTAAACAATAACCCCCTCCCCGCCTCTCTACCCTAAACAATAACCTCCTCCCCGCCTCTCCACCCTAAACAATAACCCCTTCCCTGCCTCTCTACCCTAAACAATAACCCCCTCCCTGCCTCTCCACCCTAAACAATAACCTCCTCCCCGCCTCTCCACCCTAAACAATAACCCCCTCCCCGCCTCTCCACCCTAAACAATAACCCCCTCCCTGCCTCTCCACCCTAAACAATAATCCCCTCCTTGCCTTTCCACCCTAAACAATAACCTCCTCCCCGCCTCTCCACCCTAAACAATAACCTCCTCCCCGCCTCTCCACCCTAAACAATAACCTCCTCCCCGCCTCTCCACCCTAAACAATAACCCCCTCCCCGCCTCTCCACCCTAAACAATAACCCCCTCCCCACCTCTTCACCCTAAACAATAACCTCCTCCTCGCATCTCCACCCTAAACAATAACCTCCTCCCCGCTTCTCCACCCTAAACAATAACCCCCTCCCCGCCTCTCTACCCTAAACAATAACCCCCTCCCCGCCTCTCCACCCTAAACAATAACCCCTTCCCTGCCTCTCTACCCTAAACAATAACCCCCTCCCTGCCTCTCCACCCTAAACAATAACCTCCTCCCCGCCTCTCCACCCTAAACAATAACCCCTTCCCTGCCTCTCTACCCTAAACAATAACCCCTTCCCTGCCTCTCCACCCTAAACAATAACCTCCTCCCCGCCTCTCCACCCTAAACAATAACCTCCTCCCCGCCTCTCCACCCTAAACAATAACCCCCTCCCCGCCTCTCCACCCTAAACAATAACCCCCTCCCCGCCTCTCTACCCTAAACAATAACCTCCTCCCCGCCTCTCCACCCTAAACAATAACCCCTTCCCTGCCTCTCTACCCTAAACAATAACCCCCTCCCTGCCTCTCCACCCTAAACAATAACCTCCTCCCCGCCTCTCCACCCTAAACAATAACCCCCTCCCCGCCTCTCCACCCTAAACAATAACCCCCTCCCTGCCTCTCCACCCTAAACAATAATCCCCTCCTTGCCTTTCCACCCTAAACAATAACCTCCTCCCCGCCTATCTACCCTAAACAATAACCCCCTCCCCGCCAATCTACCCTAAACAATAACCCCCTCTCCGCCTCTCCTCCCTAAACAATAACCTCCTTCCCGCCTCTCTACCCTAAACAATAACCCCCTCCCGTCTCTCCACCCTAAACAATAACCTCCTCCCCGCCTCTCCACCATAAACAATAACCTCCTCCCCACCTCTTCACCCTAAACAATAACCTCCTCCCCACCTCTCCACCCTAAACAATAACCTCCTTCCTGCCTCTCCACCCTAAAAAATAAAAAACAATAACCCCCTCCCCGTCTCTCCACCCTAAACAATAACTTCCTTCCCGCCTCTCCACCCTAAACAATAACCTCCTCCCCGCCTCTCCACCCTAAACAATAAAAAACAATAACCCCCTCCCTGTCTCTCCACCCTAAACAATAACCTCCTTTCCGCCTCTCCACCCTAAACAATAACCTCCTCCCCGCCTCTCCACCCTAAACAATAAAAAACAATAACCCCCTCCCTGCCTCTCCACCCTAAACAATAACCTCCTCCCCGCCTCTCCACCCTAAACAATAACCCCCTCCCCGCCTCTCTACCCTAAACAATAACCCCCTCCCCGCCAATCTACCCTAAACAATAACCCCCTCCCTGCCTCTCCACCCTAAACAATAACCCCCTCCCCGCCTCTCTAACCTAAACAATAACCCCCTCCCCGCCTCTCCACCATAAACAATAACCTCCTCCCTGCCTCTCCACCCTAAACAATAACCTCCTCCCCGCCTCTCCACCCTAAACAATAACCCCCTCCCCGCCTCTCCACCCTAAACAATAACCCCCTCCCGTCTCTCCACCCTAAACAATAACCTCCTCCCCGCCTCTCCACCATAAACAATAACCTCCTCCCCACCTTTCCACCCTAAACAATAACCTCCTCCCCGCCTCTCCACCCTAAAAAATAAAAAACAATAACCCCCTCCCCGTCTCTCCACCCTAAACAATAACCTCCTTCCCGCCTCTCCACCCTAAACAATAACCTCCTCCCCGCCTCTCCACCCTAAACAATAAAAAACAATAACCCCCTCCCCGTCTATCCACCCTAAACAATAACCCCCTCCCCGTCTCTCCACCCTAAACAATAACCTCCTTCCCGGCTCTCCACCCTAAACAATAACCTCCTCCCCGCCTCTCCACCCTAAACAATAACCCCCTCCCCGCCTCTCCACCCTAAACAACAACCTCCTCCCCGCCTCTCCACCCTAAACAATAACCTCCTCCCGCCTTTCCACCCTAAACAATAACCTCCTCCCCACCTCTCCACCCTAAACAATAACCCCCTCCCCGCCTCTCCACCCTAAATAATAACCCCCTCCCCGCCTCTTCACCCTAAACAATAACCTCCTTCCCGCCTCTCCACCCTAAACAATAACCTCCTCCCGCCTCTCCACCCTAAACAATAAAAAACAATAACCCCCTCCCCGTCTCTCCACCCTAAACAATAACCCCCTCCCCGCCTCTCCACCATAAACAATAACCTCCTCCCTGCCTCTCCACCCTAAACAATAACCTCCTCCCCGCCTCTCCACCCTAAACAATAACCCCCTCCCCGCCTCTCCACCCTAAACAATAACCCCCTCCCGTCTCTCCACCCTAAACAATAACCTCCTCCCCGCCTCTCCACCATAAACAATAACCTCCTCCCCACCTTTTCACCCTAAACAATAACCTCCTCCCCACCTCTCCACCCTAAACAATAACCTCCTCCCCGCCTCTCCACCCTAAAAAATAAAAAACAATAACCCCCTCCCCGTCTCTCCACCCTAAACAATAACCTCCTTCCCGCCTCTCCACCCTAAACAATAACCTCCTCCCCGCCTCTCCACCCTAAACAATAAAAAACAATAACCCCCTCCCCGTCTCTCCACCCTAAACAATAACCCCCTCCCCGTCTCTCCACCCTAAACAATAACCTCCTTCCCGGCTCTCCACCCTAAACAATAACCTCCTCCCCGCCTCTCCACCCTAAACAATAACCCCCTCCCCGCCTCTCCACCCTAAACAACAACCTCCTCCCCGCCTCTCCACCCTAAACAATAACCTCCTCCCGCCTTTCCACCCTAAACAATAACCTCCTCCCCACCTCTCCACCCTAAACAATAACCCCCTCCCCGCCTCTCCACCCTAAATAATAACCCCCTCCCCGCCTCTTCACCCTAAACAATAACCTCCTTCCCGCCTCTCCACCCTAAACAATAACCTCCTCCCGCCTCTCCACCCTAAACAATAAAAAACAATAACCCCCTCCCCGTCTCTCCACCCTAAACAATAACCTCCTTCCCGCCTCTCCACCCTAAACAATAACCTCCTCCCCGCCTCTCCACCCTAAACAATAAAAAACAATAACCCCCTCCCCGTCTCTCTACCCTAAACAATAACCCCCTCCCCACCTCTCTACCCTAAACAATAACCCCCTCCCCGACTCTCCACCCTAAACAATAACCCCTTCCCTGCCTCTCTACCCTAAACAATAACCCCCTCCCCGCCTCTCCACCCTAAACAATAACCTCCTCCCCGCCTCTCCACCCTAAACAATAACCCCCTCCCCGCCTCTCCACCCTAAACAATAACCCCCTCCCTGCCTCTCCACCCTAAACAATAATCCCCTCCTTGCCTTTCCACCCTAAACAATAACCTCCTCCCCGCCTCTCCACCCTGAACAATAACCGCCTATCTACCCTAAACAATAACCCCCTCCCCGCCAATCTACCCTAAACAATAACCCCCTCTCCGCCTCTCCTCCCTAAACAATAACCTCCTCCCCGCCTCTCTACCCTAAACAATAACCCCCTCCCCGCCTCTCCACCCTAAACAATAACCCCCTCCCGTCTCTCCACCCTAAACAATAACCTCCTCCCCACCTCTTCACCCTAAACAATAACCTCCTCCCCACCTCTCCACCCTAAACAATAACCTCCTTCCTGCCTCTCCACCCTAAAAAATAAAAAACAATAACCCCCTCCCCATCTCTCCACCCTAAACAATAACTTCCTTCCCGCCTCTCCACCCTAAACAATAACCTCCTCCCCGCCTCTCCACCCTAAACAATAAAAAACAATAACCCCCTCCCTGTCTCTCCACCCTAAACAATAACCTTCTTCCCGCCTCTCCACCCTAAACAATAACCTCCTCCCCGCCTCTCCACCCTAAACAATAAAAAACAATAACCCCCTCCCTGCCTCTCCACCCTAAACAATAACCTCCTCCCCGCCTCTCCACCCTAAACAATAACCCCCTCCCCGCCAATCTACCCTAAACAATAACCCCCTCCCTGCCTCTCCACCCTAAACAATAACCCCCTCCCCGCCTCTCTAACCTAAACAATAACCCCCTCCCCGCCTCTCCACCATAAACAATAACCTCCTCCCTGCCTCTCCACCCTAAACAATAACCTCCTCCCCGCCTCTCCACCCTAAACAATAACCCCCTCCCCGCCTCTCCACCCTAAACAATAACCCCCTCCCGTCTCTCCACCCTAAACAATAACCTCCTCCCCGCCTCTCCACCATAAACAATAACCTCCTCCCCACCTTTTCACCCTAAACAATAACCTCCTCCCCACCTCTCCACCCTAAACAATAACCTCCTCCCCGCCTCTCCACCCTAAAAAATAAAAAACAATAACCCCCTCCCCGTCTCTCCACCCTAAACAATAACCTCCTTCCCGCCTCTCCACCCTAAACAATAACCTCCTCCCCGCCTCTCCACCCTAAACAATAAAAAACAATAACCCCCTCCCTGTCTCTCCACCCTAAACAATAACCCCCTCCCCGTCTCTCCACCCTAAACAATAACCTCCTTCCCGGCTCTCCACCCTAAACAATAACCTCCTCCCCGCCTCTCCACCCTAAACAATAACCCCCTCCCCGCCTCTCCACCCTAAACAACAACCTCCTCCCCGCCTCTCCACCCTAAACAACAACCTCCTCCCCGCCTCTCCACCCTAAACAATAACCTCCTCCCGCCTTTCCACCCTAAACAATAACCTCCTCCCCGCCTCTCCACCCTAAACAATAACCCCCTCCCCGCCTCTCCACCCTAAATAATAACCCTCTCCCCGCCTCTTCACCCTAAACAATAACCTCCTTCCCGCCTCTCCACTCTAAACAATAACCTCCTCCCGCCTCTCCACCCTAAACAATAAAAAACAATAACCCCCTCCCTGTCTCTCCACCCTAAACAATAACCTCCTTCCCGCCTCTCCACCATAAACAATAACCTCCTCCCCACCTTTTCACCCTAAACAATAACCCCCTCCCGTCTCTCCACCCTAAACAATAACCTCCTCCCCGCCTCTCCACCATAAACAATAACCTCCTCCCCACCTCTTCACCCTAAACAATAACCTCCTCCCCACCTCTCCACCCTAAACAATAACCTCCTTCCTGCCTCTCCACCCTAAAAAATAAAAAACAATAACCCCCTCCCCGTCTCTCCACCCTAAACAATAACTTCCTTCCCGCCTCTCCACCCTAAACAATAACCTCCTCCCCGCCTCTCCACCCTAAACAATAAAAAACAATAACCCCCTCCTTGTCTCTCCACCCTAAACAATAACCTCCTCCCCGCCTCTCCACCCTAAACAATAAAAAACAATAACCCCCTCCCTGCCTCTCCACCCTAAACAATAACCTCCTCCCCGCCTCTCCACCCTAAACAATAACCCCCTCCCCGCCAATCTACCCTAAACAATAACCCCCTCCCTGCCTCTCCACCCTAAACAATAACCTCCTTCCCGCCTCTCCACCCTAAACAATAACCTCCTCCCCGCCTCTCCACCCTAAACAATAAAAAACAATAACCCCCTCCCCGTCTCTCCACCCTAAACAATAACCCCCTCCCCGTCTCTCCACCCTAAACAATAACCTCCTTCCCGGCTCTCCACCCTAAACAATAACCTCCTCCCCGCCTCTCCACCCTAAACAATAACCCCCTCCCCGCCTCTCCACCCTAAATAATAACCCTCTCCCCGCCTCTTCACCCTAAACAATAACCTCCTTCCCGCCTCTCCACTCTAAACAATAACCTCCTCCCGCCTCTCCACCCTAAACAATAAAAAACAATAACCCCCTCCCCGTCTCTCCACCCTAAACAATAACCTCCTTCCCGCCTCTCCACCCTAAACAATAACCTCCTCCCCGCCTCTCCACCCTAAACAATAAAAAACAATAACCCCCTCCCCGTCTCTCCACCCTAAACAATAACCCCCTCCCCGTCTCTCCACCCTAAACAATAACCTCCTTCCCGGCTCTCCACCCTAAACAATAACCTCCTCCCCGCCTCTCCACCCTAAACAATAACCCCCTCCCCGCCTCTCCACCCTAAACAATAACCCCCTCCCCGCCTCTCCACCCTAAACAATAACCTCCTCCCCGCCTCTCCACCCTAAACAATAACCCCCTCCCCGCCTCTCCACCCTAAACAATAACCTCCTCCCCACCTCTCCACCCTAAACAATAACCCCCTCCCCGCCTCTCCACCCTAAACAATAACCTCCTCCCCGCCTCTCCACCCTAAACAATAACCCCCTCCCCGCTTCTCCAACCTAGACAATAACCTCCTCCCCGTCTCTCCACCCTAAACAATAACCTCCTTCACGCCTCTCCACCCTAAACAATAACCTTATCCCCGCCTCTCCACCGTAGATTTGAGATGAGATGAAAGGAAAAAAAACGAAAAATCGGCCTAAAATATCGGCCGCTAAAATCGGCAACATATATCGGCTGTCCCGATTTCTAAATATCGGCATCGGCCAGAGGAAAACCCATATCAGTCGAACTTTAGTGACTACATTCCAACATACAGTGAGACCACGGAGAAGGAATGTAGTGACCCTCTAACAGGAAGTCAGATCACAGCAGTAAAAAAAAAAAAAAAGACATTTGGAGATTTGGAGGAGGCTGAGAGCGATAGAAGGGACTTTTGTGAATTAAGAATACATCCTGGAGTCATTTTTTTTTTAATAAACCAGATTTTAGTGTCACTTTAAGTCCAACACAGAAATAATAATGAAATAATACAAGTAATATGTCTTGTACAACTTTAAAGAGGAACTGCAGTCTGCTCACATAATTTGTAATAAAAACATCTTTGCCATTCTGAAGCTTCCCTCCAACCACTTTGCATATTATTTTATATATACTGTGATACTGTACTTGCCAAATATGCTGCCAAAATCTCCCTCCACTGAGTCTGGCTGCGGCCATTTTAACTGTGGGCAGCTGAAGCTGCTGCCTGTTCACTTCCTGGATTCACACAGACACACACCTCCAGCTCTGCATCTCTCATTGGCCCTCTTATGACTCACCCCCCCCCCCCCCCTTCCCGGCAAACTCTCACGAGGGTGAGAGAGAGCTGTGCATGATGTCATAATCCTAGGCTTTTTATTAGACAAGAAACAGGAAGTGGGCTGTATAAGGTATTTACTGGAAGAAAAATATGTTTTATTATCCAAAGAAAAAACAACAACAAGGGCAGAAGATTTCATAGATGGAAATTAAAAAAAAATGACTGAAGGTCTGATTTAAAGCCTAAGTTTATTTTTTTTTGTGTACATCAGCACCAGGGACTTGACCAGGTCTGAAACCTGGACGCATGATTCCAAACCCGAACTGTCCGGGTGAATCGCAGACAGGTGGCAACTAGGGATGAGCTTCGAACATTGGCTGTTCGCAAGTTCGCCGAACAGCGAACGATTTGGGGTGTTTGCGGCAAATTTGAATGCCGCGGAAGACCCTTTAAAAGTCTATGGGAGAAATCAAAAATGCTAATTTTAAAGGCTTATATTCATGGTATTGTCATAAAAAGTGTTTGGGGACCCGGGTCCTGCCCCAGGGGACATGTATCAATGCAAAAAAAAGTTTTAAAAACGGCAGTTTTTTCGGGAGCAGTGATTTTAATAATGCTTAAAGTGAAACAATAAAAGTGTAATATCCCTTTAAATTTGGTACCTGGGGGGTGTCTATAGTATACCTGTAAAGGGGCGCATGTTTCCCGTGTTTAGAACAGTCTGACAGCAAAATGACATTTCAAAGGAAAAAAAGTCATTTAAAAATACTCGCGGCTATTAATGAATTGCCGGTCCGACAATACACATAAAAGTTCATTGATAAAAACGCATGGGAATTCCCCACAGGGGAACCCCGAACCAAAATTTAAAAAAAAAATGACGTGGGGGTCCCCCTAAATTCCATACCAGGCCCTTCAGGTCTGGTATGGATATTAAGGGGAACCACAGCCAAAATTAAAAAAGAAAAAATGGCGTGGGGTCCCCCTCAAAATGTATACCAGACTCTTCAGGTCTGGTATGGATTTTAAGGGGAACCCCGCACCAAAACTAAAAAAAAACGGCGTGGGATCCCCCCAAAAATCTATACCAGACCCTTATCCGAGCACGCAACCTGGCAGGCCGCAGGAAAAGAGGGGGGACGAGAGAGCGCCCCCCCCCCTCTTGAACCGTACCAGGCCACATGCCCTCAACATTGGGAGGGTGCTTTGGGGTAGCCCCCCAAAACACCTTGTCCCCATGTTGATGAGGACAAGGGCCTCCCTCCAAGCCATCATGGATGCGGAGCGGGCCGAAAAGTAGATGAAGACAAGAAGATGAAGAGAAGAAGAAGAAGAGAAGAAGATGAAGAGAGAAGTGTCACACAGCGGGAGCCTCCCTCCATGCCATCATGGATGTGGAGCGGGCCGAGGAGAAGAAGGGAAGAAGAGGCCGACGCCGCGGAGGAAGATGCCTGACGAGAACACCGGAGGAAGAACCAGAAGGACCAGAAGAACCAGAAGAAGAAGAAGATGGAGGAAGAAACCGAAGGAAGATAGAAGAAAGAAGAAGCATTTAATTAAGGAATTTTCAAAAACTGTCTCTTGTCATTTTTAACATTTTTGACAGTTTTTTAGTGAAATGGTAGGGGTACAAAAGTACCCCTACCATTTCACACAGGGGGGAGGGCCTGGATCTGGGGGTCCCCTTGTTAAAGGGGGCTTCTAGATTGCGATAAGCCCCCGCCCGCAGACCCCCACAACCACCGGCCAGGGTTGTGGGGATGAGGCCCTTGTCCTCATCATCATGGGGACAAGGTGTTTTGGGGGGGCTACTCCAAAGCACCCTCCCAATGTTGAGGGCATGTGGCCTGGTACGGTTCAGGAGGGGGGGGGCGCTCTCTCATCCCCCCTCTTTTCCTGCTGCCTGCCAGGTTGCGTGCTCGGATAAGGGTCTGGTATGGATTTTTAGGAGGACCCCATGCCATTTTTTAAAAAGTTTTGGCGCAGGGTTCCCCTTAAAATCCATACCAGACCTGGAGGGTCTGGTATAGATTTTGAGGGGGGCCCCACGCCATTTTTTTTTAAAATTTTGGCCGGGGTTCCCCTTAATATCCATACCAGACCTGAAGGGCCTGGTATGGAATTTAGGGGGACCCCCCACGTCATTTTTTTTGTTTAATTTTGGTTCAGGGTTCCCCTGTGGGGAATTCTCATGCCGTTTTTATCAATGAACTTTTATGTGTATTGTCGGACCGGCAATTCATTAATAGCTGCGAGTAGTTTTATATGACTTTTTTTCCTTTGAAATGTCATTTTGCTGTCAGACTGTTCTAAACACGGGAAACATGCGCCCCTTTACAGGCATACTATAGACACCCCCAGGTACGAAATTTAAAGGAATATTACACTTTTATTGTTTCACTTTAAGCATTATTAAAATCACTGCTCCCAAAAAAACTGCCTTTTTTAAAACTTTTTTTTGCATTAATACATGTCCCCTGGGGCAGGACCCAGGTCCCCAAACACTTTTTATGACAATAACTTGCATAAGAGCCTTTAAAATTAGCACTTTTGATTATTCCTGTTCGTGTCCCATAAACTTTAACGGTGTTCGCGTGTTCGAACAAATTTTTTGCCTGTTCTGGTGCGAACCGAACAGGGGGGTGTTCGGCTCATCCCTAGTGGCAACCCTAGGTAATATTCTGGTGCTGCGGGGGTTAATATGAGTGCTGACCAGTCATGGGCACTTATAATGAGTGATGACTATTCCCTCCCTTTCCGCCTCCCCCCCTCCATTCATAGAGCACTTTTCATTGATAGAATGAATGGAGGAGGAGGGAGCGAACTTCAGGCATAGCCAACACTCTATAAGTCCAGCTGATCCTACTAACCCCTGCAGCACCAGAAGATTATCACTGGGGCATGGGGGAGGTCACCTGCCTACGGACACATGACGTGGCACAGCGAAATGCATGGCAAAACACTAACGTTCATTGTGTGCACCACTCCGTACTGTGTGTTAAATGGGTTGGTTCCATTCTGAATGGAATATCAAGGCTCCTGCTGATAGGCGGGCAGATATAACAAAACGCTTTCAATGACACATTTGAATTCTTTTTTTTGTGCATTGAGGTGCACTGCTGTGCTACTAAAAACGAAAAGGCTGCCTTAAAGCAGTTGTAAACCTCAGACATGACATATGAACAAAGCACATCCCTCTATAGTGTGTACTTGTTTCAGTCCAGGGACACCCCCCCCCCCCTTCACACAGCACACAGGAATAGAGCTGAGGCTGTCAATCAGCTGGAGCTCCCTCCCCTGTCACCATTTTTTTCTTGGTGTCAGGAAAACTCGTTAGAAGTGACTCATGCTGATAGCAGAGGATCGAAGCAGCAGACAGAAATTACATTTAGGGGGTTGATTTACTAAAGGCAAATAGACCGCGCACGTTGCAAGGGCAGTTGCTCCAGAGCTTGGTAAATGAGGTGAAGCTTCACTTTGGAAAGAATACCCAATCAAATTCAAGGAAAACTGAAAAAAAAACAGCATTTTTACTTGCACATGATTGGATGATGGAAGTCAGCAGAGCTTCTGTTCATTTACTAAGCTTTGGGGAAATTGCACTTTGCAAAGTGCACAGTCTATTTGCCTTTAGTACATCAACCCCCTAAGTGTCATTTCTGTCTGCTGCTTCGTTCCTCTGCTATCAGCATGAGTCACTTTTGACGAGTTTTCCTGACACCAAGAAAAAAATGGTGACAGGGGAGGGAGCTCCAGCTGATTGACAGCCTCAGCTCTGTTCCTGTGTGCTGTGTGAACGTGGGGTGTGTCCCTTCTCTCCAATCAGCTCTCAGATCTCTCCCCACTGAGCTGTGCAGTGTGTAATTTCAGCTCTCCACCCTTTTTTTCCTGAATGCTCAGGCAAGCTGTATACATTCTGGGCTTTGAAGTAGAGAAGAATGCAGATAAACAGGTACAACTTATGTAGGAGGATTTGTTTCATCTCTGTGTATCATCTGAGGCCAGTCACTTCAATGGGTATATGTAAGGGCTTACAACCACTTTAAGGCAGCTCCCCCAATGCATGAAAACATGCGCTTTAAAGCAAGGCACCGGCTCCTATTTATGAATTTATCTCACAACTTTCAAGTAGGATTTGCACATTGGATCCAATTAGAAGCATGTGTGAAAGTTGTGTGAAAACATTTATAAATAGAGCCCAGAGCGTGAATGGGCACTTGAAGTAAAATACGGTTTTAAGGAACACCTGCTATGAGGGAAATATGGCATTGCTGAATTCCTCTGGAAATGCTATTTGCCTGGCTGCTTTTGGCTGCATTGCATCACGCAATGAAGCTGATCATACATGGGTCAGTTTTTTTTTGTCCAACCAACAGAGGAAGAAAGCAACAGAAAGAAATGACACTTAGTGCTCTGGATTGAGACACATACACACTATGGAGGGATATGCTTTTTTCATATTTCATGTCTGAGGTTTACAACCGCTTTAATGAGTGGGGTTTAATATTACTTTATGTGAATACAACTTCCCCTTATTCATTGAAGCGTTGCTAAACCCAGGACCCTGCATCCATTATATCTGGTCTCCCGCCGTACACAGAACATGTGTTGTGACTTCTACCAGTGTCTGGCCAAGCACTGATTAAAGCTTGTAGGAGGAGTTTTCTAATTGACCTATGAGGCTGCAGGACCCCTGACCCTCTGTCTGGACAGTGCTGATTGGCCCTGTGCTGATCACATGCACCCTCCCAAGAAAAAAAAAGCTCTCTACACACCAAACTGGACATGTGCAGCCTGACTCCATAGACTGTGTTATCAGGAAATTATTAGGGGACAGTGAAAGACAGGAAGGATCAGAGAGGACAGGATCAAACAGCTTTTTTACAAAATGCAGAGGATTAACCCCTTAGGTTCCACAGTGAGTATAACAAGCATGCTTTACTGCATATACAGGCTGAGTTTACTGTTGTGGGTTTAGTAACACTTTAAGCTTAGAAAAAATATATTATGGAAAGTAAAACTCCTTTAGTAAATCCACCCTGAAGTGTCAGCTTGGAACGGTGTATGCCGTGAAGTTTGTATCACAGGAGATGGCTTTAGAGCACCGTCCCTCAATCTCTGATGTGTCCCCCTGTAGGGGGCGCTGCTAGAAAATTCAATGGGTACTTCCAACCAACAAGCCAAACTCTCATTAATACTTTTGCAGAAGTTTCTACTACAGAAGACGGCTCTGGAGCACTGTCGTTCCTCAACTTCGGGTATGTATCCTATAGGGCAGTGATGGCGAACCTTGGCACCCCAGATGTTTTGTAACTACATTTCCCATGATGCTCATGCACTCTGCAGTGTAGTTGAGTATCATCGGAAATGTAGTTCCAAAACATCTGGGGTGCCAAGGTTCGCCATCACTGCTATAGGGACACTGCTAGGAAGTTCAAGTGGCACTTCCGACCAATAAGGCAAAATCTCAATAACCCTTCCACAGCTTATTCATTAAGCTAAGTAAAAATCCATTTTGCAAGTAAAAATTCTCTACTCCTTTAGTGAGTTCACCCTGAAGTGTCTGCCAGAAGCGGTACTACACAGCAAAGTTTCCACTACAGAAGATGGTTCAGGAGCACCATTCCTCAACCTCCGATATGACACCTTATAGAGGCACTTTTAGGAAATTCAAGGGCCACTTCCAGCCAACAAGCCAAACTCTCAATAACCCCTCAGCAGAAGTTTTTTTGTTACAGAGGACATCTCGGCAGCCGCGTTTCTCAACCTCCAGTTTTTTCTACTATAGCGACTGTTGTAGGAGACTCAAGTGGCACTTTCAACCAACGAGCCAAACTCTCAATAACTCTTCTGCAGAATATTCATTAAGCTATGTGAAAAGACATTTGGCAAAGTAAAAATGTTCTACTTTAGTAAATTTTGTAAATCCCCTTGAAGTGTTACCCAGAAGCGGTACTATGCTGTGAAGTTTCTACTACAGAAAATGGCCCTCTACCTCCGATGTGTATTGGGGCAGTACTGGGAAATTTCAGTCACTTCCCACCCATGAGCAAAAATCTCAATTTCTACTTTAGTAAATCCACCCTGAAGTATCAGCCAGGAGTGGTGCTATGCCTGAAGTTTCTATTACAGGAGGCAGCTCTGGAGCTCCGTTCCCCAACCTCCGATATGCCCCCCTATAGGGGCACCACTAGGGAATTTGAGGGGCACTTAGGACCAGTGAGTCAGACTCTTAGAAAACCCTCCTGAAGTTTATTCATTAAGCTAAGCAAATATCCATTTTCCAAAGTAAAAATGTTCTACTCCTTTTGTAAATACACCTTGAAGTGTTCACCAGAAGTGGTACAATGCCATGAAGTTTCTTCAGCAGAAGATGGCTTGGAAAAAAACATTCCTCAACCACCAATATGTCCCTCTATAGGGGCACTACTAAGAAATTCAAGTGGAACAACAAGCTAAAAATCTCAATGAACCTTTCCACAGAAGTTTCTATTACAGAAGACATCTCTGGAGAGCCGTTCCTCAACCTCCGGGTATGTCCCCCTGCAGGGACACTTCTATGAAAGTTAATTTCTGATCAACAAGCTACAATCACCTCAAGTATGATCAACAAGCCAAACTCTCAATAACCCTTTCACAGCTCATTCTTTACGTTAAAGCGGAGTTCGGCCGTTTTTTTTTTTTTTTTTAAGTCAGTAGCTACCAATACTGCAGCTGCTGACTTTTAAAATAAGGACACCTACCTTTTCAGGGCACCCGCGATGTCGGCACCCGAAACCGATCTGTCCCTCGGCTCTCGGGTGCTGCCGCTGCCAACTTCGGTAAGGGAATCAGGAAGTGAAGCCTCGCGGCTTCACTTCCTGGTTCCCTACTGCGCATGCGCGACTCGCGCTGCGGTTCCCACTGGTCCCTGCTGTCTCCTGTCTCCCAGAAGGCAGCGGGTGGGGGGACGGGAAGTGGCGTAGATACCCGCGGGTGGTGTGGGTATCTATGCCCAGAGGTGGGATTAGACAGGTATCTGCTCCTCCCTCCCCCCTGAAAGGTGCCAAATGTGACACCGGAGGGGGGGAGGGTTCCGAAAAACGGAAGTTCCATTTTTGTGTGGAACTCCGCTTTAAGTAAAAATAAATTTTTTCCAGTAAAAATTCTCTACTCCAAGCTGGAGTGTCAGCCAGACGCAGTACTTTGCAGTGAAGTTTTCACTAGAGAAGATGGCTCTGGAGCAGGGACATGCAGTCAGGGGAGGCAGGTGGGGCAGAGCCTCACCTGCCATGAACATAAAAAAAAAATTAAAAAATTGATCAAACTTTGAGGTCATAGCTCAGAGACCCGGTGTCAAAGAGACCCCAATTAGGGGGTAGGTAGTCAAAGTCCTACCCCACCACTGGTCAAAATTTGGGGCTCTTGCCACCTATAGTTCTGGAGGTATGGGGCTCCTTGTGCAGCCTGTCAGAAGCTACATACAGAGGGGCCAGTTTAAAGTGATTGTAAAGCTTCGTTTATAAAAAAAATAACAAACATGTCATACTTACCTCCACTGTGCAGCTCGTTTTGCACAGAGTGACCCCAAACACTGTCTTCTGGTGTCCCTCGGCTGCTCTCGCAGCTCCTCCCCACATCAGATAACCTCCTAGGAGAAGCGCTCTCCCGGGGGGGTTACCTTGCGGGCTCGCTCCCGAGTCCATCATACGGCGTCCACAGCTGCCGAATGTGTGACTCGGCCCCGCCCTCTGGCGCCCATGTCATTGGATTTGATTGACAGCAGCAGGAGCCATTGGCTGCGCTGCTATCAATCTATCCAATCAAGAGCCGAGAACCCCAGGCAGAGGAAGAGCGCATCCCCGCTGGATGAAGTTTCAGGGCTCAGGGGGGGGGGGGCTGGGGAGCTGGGTCACTGCCAGGTGTTTTTTCACCTTAATGCATAGGATACAATAAGGTGAAAAAACACGAGGGTTTACAACCCCTTTAATACAAGCCGGCACACTCTGTTTGTAGCAGACTGAGAGGATGAGCTCACAGTGCCTCTCACTTCTTGTAAGAGGCACTGAGCTCAATGGACAGTTTGGAGCCTTGGACCAATGGTAAAGTACCATTGGCCCCAGCTGTCCAATAAAAATGCTGCAGTGGAGGCACGCCTCTCACTGCAGTGTCATAAAAGGGGGCATGTGTCAAAAAAACACATACTCCCTTCCAGCCCAGCCCTCTTAACTAGAAGGAAAAAACATGTGTCTATGTGTATAAGATTTACCCACAATCCCATGTTTTTCTCACACAGTTAAGAGGGAGAATGAGAATCTTTTGATGCTGAAAGGTACTGTTTTAATCAAAATAAATCATATATTATTATACTATATATGTTATAACATAATGATTTATTTTTTATCTATTTACTGTGAAATTACCGGTTGGAAGTTATAGCTTCAAACTTCAGTAATTTGTCCATTAAGCCACCTGCTTGAGTACAGATTTTGAAAATATATTAAATTACCTTAAAAACAATATATAATAATTATTTGTATATTACTTATGATAATTAACCCCTTGCCACCCAGGCCAATTCTGACACTTCTCTCCTACATGTCAAAAACATAGTTTTTTTGCTAGAAAATTACCCAGAACCCCCAAACATTATATATATTGTTTTAGCAGACACCCTAATGGTGGTCATTGCAACTTTTCATGTCCATACGGTATTTGCACTGCAATTTTTCAAACGCGTTTTTTTTTTGGAAAGATACTGTTTCATGAATAAAAAACTGATTTTTTTTTTTGAATAATGTGAAAGATGATGTTACGCCGAGTAAATAGATACCTAATATGGCACACTTTAAATTTGCGCACACTTGTGGAATGGCGCCAAACTTCAGTACTTATAAATCTCCATAGACAACGCTTTAAATATTTTTACAGGTTACATGTTTAGAGTTACAGAGGAGGTCTAGTGCTAGAATTATTGCTCTCACTCTAACGTTTGCAGCGTATGTAACCTGTGTGTGTCTGGCTCTGATACTAGCCAGTTCCTCACCAGCCATTGACCTCACCGCACATCCCTGCTCTGGAGCACCATTCTTCAACCTCCAATATGCTCCACCTAGGGGCACTACTAAGAAATTAAAGGGGCACTTCTGACCAATGAATACCAATTCCACAGCGTATTCATTAAGCTAAGTGAAATCCATTTAGCAAAGTTTATAAATGTTCTACTTTTTTTGCAATTCTACCTCGAAGGATCAGCCAGAAGTGGTACTATGCTGTGAAGTTTCCACCACAGAAGACAGCTGTGAAGCCCCATTCCTCAACCTCCCATATGTCCCTCTATAGCAGTGGTCTCCAAACTGAGGCCCAGGGGCTGGATGCGGCCCTTTTTTGGCCTTTATCTGGCCCTTTCGAAATTATTCCTGTCACTGACACCAACAATGGGACATAACTCCTTCCAATGACACCAACAATTGGGCACTGTTTCTCCCACTGACACTAACTATGGGGCACTATTCCTCCCCCTAATACCAAAGGTAGGGCATTGTCGTCGCCCCCCCCCCCCCCCAAATCTGAACAACAGTAAACTGGCCCTTTGTTTGGAGACCCCTGCTCTAAAGGGACTCCTCTAGGAAGTTTAAAGGACACTTCAGACTAACAATCCAAGCTCTCAATAACCCTTCCACAGCTTTTTCATTAAGGTAAGTGAAAATCCATTTTGCAAGTGAATATTCTCTACTCCTTTAGTGAATCCACCCTAAAGTGTCAGCCAGAAGCTGTACTAGTCTATTACAGAAAATGGCCCTCAACTTCGGATATGTTCCCCTTAGCCACTATAGGGGCAGTACTAGGAAATTTGAGGGTCACTCCTGACTAATTAGCCAAACTCTCAATGTTATGCTCCTTTATTAAATCCACCCTGAACTGTCAGCCAAGAGCAATACTATGCCTGAAGTTTCTATTGCAAGAGGATCGTTCCCAAACCTCTGATATGTGCCCCTATAGGGGCACATCTGGAAAATTCAAGGGGCACACCTCACCAATGAGTCAAACTCTCGTTAACCCTTCTGCAGAAGTTTCTATTACAGAAGACCTCTTGGGAGCATCTTTCCTCAACCTGACGTTTTTCCCCTAATGGGACTCTTCTAGGAAGTTCACTGTCGACCAACAAACCAAACGCTCAATAACCCTTGGAAAACGGATTTTCACTTACCCTAATGAAAATATTGGGGAAGTAAAAATTCTCTACTCCTTTAGCAAATCCACCCTAAAGTGTCAGCCAGAAGTAGTACTATGCCGTGACGTTTCTACTACAGAAAACAGCCCTCAGCCTCGAAAATTTTCCCCTATTGGGGCAGTAATAAGAAATTTGAGGGTCACTTCCGAAGTTCTGACCAATGAGTCTGACTCTCAATGCTCTGCTGCTTTAGTAAATCAACCCTGAAGTGTCAGCCAGCAGCGATATTTTGTCTGAAATTATTACAGGAGAGGGCTCTGGAGCACCATTCCTCAACCTCTGGTATGTCCCCCTATAGTGACTCTTCTAGGCTTTTTAAGGGGCACTTTCGACCAACAAGCCAAACTTTCAATAACCCTTCCACAGCTTATTCATTAGGCTAAGTGAAAATCCATTTTGCAAGTAAAAATTCTCTACTTCTTTAGTGAATCCACCCTAAAGTGTCAGCCAGAAACTGTACTATACTGTGAAGTTTCTACTACAGAAAATGACCCTCAACCCTATAGGGGTAGTTCTAGGAAATTTGAGGGTCACTTCCGACTGAAATTCTCAATGTTCTACTCCTGTAGTAAATCCACCCTGAAGTGTCAGCCAGGAGCGGTACAATGCCTTAAGTTTCTATCAAAGGAGACGGCTCTGGAGGACCGTTTCCCAACCTCTGATATGTGTCCATAGGGGCACTTCTAAGAAATGTAAGGGGCACTTCCCACCAACGAGCGGAACTCTCAATAACCCTTCCGCATCTTCTGAAAATGATACAATGTATTCCGAACACCCTGAAATTGTTCTTCTCCTGCTAAGTGCTCACTTGCATAAATCCTCACACATTCGGCAGCCGCCGGGAGCAGGCAGGCACAATTTCAAGAGATGCTCAAGACAAGCGCCTGCACTTGGTAAACATTTTCCGTTTTAAAGGGTCCGTGACCCAACGAGGTTGGGAAGGAGGCTTCGGAAAAAAAAAGACAGGCTCGTTATGGCTGAAGCGGAACGCAGGGATTTCAATGGAAAGGCAAGGCACTTACCCCCTCGTCTTCAGCTAAGGAGCTCCGCACTTGTTCATCGCTGTCTTATTGTCCTATGACAGGCGTCCCCGGGAGGTGACATGGGAGGATGAAGTAGAGGCGAGGATGCTCTGGGTCGGATCTCATTCATAAGACAGGCTCCTTCCACTTACACACCCGCCGACGGCAAGCCCACCCCAAACCGGCCCTCCCTCCCCATCTGGCAGGCTGAAGGTACAGTCAGGATCAGTACGCCGCACACACAGCTCTCTCTGGGAATTCAAAGCCTTTATATCCCCCCCAACCCCCTCCTGTCCTCTCTTCTCCGGCTCCAAACAAAGAGCACCTCTCCTCAACTTCCACAATGCTGTTCTTTCTTCCTGACACCCCCCGATATTTTATTATAGAAGGTACAATTATCTCCCGTGTATGAATCATTGGGATGTCAGGTGAGCCAAGGGAATGCAGCCCCCCTCCCCCTCCTTGACTTCTAGTAAGCAGCAGCTTTATGCAATGGCACTACTTACTGATTGGGGTCCTTAAAGTGGACCTGTCATCTGAATGCTACGGGGGAAGACATTTTTGCATGGGCTGCAAACATTCTTTTAAAGGCCCACCTTCCCTCGGACTTCTAGTAAGCAGCAGCTTACTTAATTACGGGGTCATTAAAGTGGACTGGTCATCTGAATGCTATGGAGGCAGCCATTTCCCCCCCCCTAACCCTCCTTCTGGACTTCTAGTGAGCCGCAGCTTTATGCAATGGCACTGCTTAATGATGGGATCCTTAAAGTGGATCTGTCATCTGAATGCTACGGAGGAAGCCATTTTTGCATGGGCATAACAAATCTTTTTAGCACCCACCCTCCCTCTAAATTCTAGTAAGTGCCAGCTTATTTAATTTTTGGGGTCTTTAAAGTGGACCTGTCATCTGAATGCTATAGAGGCAGCCATTTTTGCATGGGCTGCACACAATTTTTTAAAGGCCCACCCTCCCTCCGACTTCTAGTATGTGGCAGCTTACTTAATTATGGGGGTCTAAAAAGTGGACCTGTCATCTGAATGCTATGAAGGCAGCCATTTTTCTCCCAACCCTCCTTCCCGATCAGGTAGGTGCCGGTGGACCGGGGGGTGAGGTGCCGTGGGAGGGAGGGGTTGTTTGCCGCCCCCCCCAAAACAAAAAAACACCAGCCGCCACTGCTGTGCACTGTGCAAAGTGCAGTTGAACTCTGTAAGAGCAGCTGCTCCAGAGCTTAATGAGTTTCAATGCACTCGTTGCATATGCATTGAAATGCGATTTTAATGCGTTTTCATGTGTCATTTATTACTTTTTTAATAAGAAAACTATTTAGGCTTGTCATCAGAGGCTGAAAATGCATGAATATGGATGCAAAATGAATGATACCTGAGTTTGCATGCATTACCATTGATGCCAAGGTCCTCAATATGCATAAAAGCTGATAAAAATAATGGACCTGAGCTGTTTTCAAAAATGTGGTGTGGGCTCCGTCTATAATATTGTCTTTGATGCATTTAAGGACCCATTCACACCCATGTATTTGAGATTCAACTGCATTTGCAATTTCTCACTGTATATTATAACACGTTATCACGCAATTTCATACATTACAACGCCACGGAAAAAAAAACCAGAGAGCTCATATTTTCCAAATTGCACTGTAAAACAGAGCAGAGATGTGAACACCCCTCATTTTAACATTAGGACTGCATGCATACTCGTTATAGGATGTTACAATGCTTGCATTGCAATGGTACAGTGTGAACAGGCCCTTAGCAAGTTTTTAGCGCATATGCTCATATACAAATATGTGAGCATAGCATTTAGATGACTGGTCCTCTTTAAGGACCCTATAACTAAGTAGTGTCATCGCATATATCTTCTGCCGGCTAGAAGTCGAGGAGGAAGGTTGGGTGGAAAACGGCTGCCTCCATAGCATTCAAATGATAGGTCCACTTTTAAGGAACCCATAATTAAGCAGTGCCATTGCATAAAGCTGCTGTTTACTAGAAGATGGGAAGGAGGGTTGGGAGGAAAATGACTGCCTCCATAGCATTCAGGTGACAGGTCCACTTTAAAGACCCCATAATTAAGTAAGCTGCCGCTTACTAGAAGTTGGAGGGAGGGTGGGCCTTTAAAAAATTGTGTGCAGCCCATGCAAAAATGGCTTCCTCCATAGCATTCAGATGACAGGTCCACTTTAAGGACCCCATCATTAAGCAGTGCCCTTGCATCAGGCTGCTGCTTGCTAGAAGCTGGGAAGGAGGGTAGTGGAAAAATGACTGCCTCCATAGCATTCAGATGACAGGTCCACTTTAAGGATCCAATAATTAAGCAGTGCCATTGCATAAAGCTGCTGCTCACTAGAAGTCGGGAAGGAGGGTTGGGGGGAAAATGGCTGCCTTCATAGCATTCAGATGACAGGTCCACTTTATAGACCCCATAGGTAAGTAAGCTGCCACTTACTAGAAGTCGGAGGGAGGGTGAGCCTTTAAAAAATTGTGTGCAGCCCATGCAAAAATGGCTGCCTCCATAGCATTTAGATGACAGATCCACTTTAAAGACCCCAAATTATAAATAAGCTGGCACTTACTAGAAGTCAGTGGGAGGGTGGGCGCTAAAAAGGTTTGTGACGCCCATGCAAAAATGTCTTCCTCCGTAGCATTCAGATGACAGATCCACTTTAAAGATCCCATAATTAAGCAGTGCCATTGCATAAAGCTGCGGCTTACTAGAAGTCCGGAAGGAGGGTTGGGGGGAAAATGGCTGCCTCCATAGCATTCAGATGACAGGTCCACTTTAATGGCCCCGTAATTAAGTAAGCTGCTGCTTACTAGAAGTCCAAGGGAAGGTGGACCCTTAAAAGAATGTTTGCAGCCCATGCAAAAATGTCTTCCTCCGTAGCATTCGGATGATAGGTTCACTTTAAGGACCCAAATGATTCATAAATGCAAAAATGGCTTCCTTTCATTCGAAAATGGGCCGGACGCCTGAATAGGGGGTGGCAGCGGCTTTGAATGCTTTGCATGAATCTATCCATTATACATAGAGGAGGGTGGCTGGAGAGAGGGGGCGGCGCCTGAGTGCCCTTATTACACGGGTCGCCACTGGTGCACACTGGTGTGTTTGCCTTTAGTAAATCAACCCTAATGGCTCCATGGGAGTGATTTCGTGTCAACACTGACTGTGTTGATGGGGGAATTGAGCAAATTTCTTTCCTGCAACCCGTGGTTGTAGGAAAGGCATTCGCTCCGTCTATGGCTGGCCTCCCAGTGAGTAAACCACCTCCAGTAGAAATTCCTCGCTCCCTGAATCGTATTCACCTTGGTGTGGCTTTGCTGGTGAGTCCCTAGAGAACTCCACCTGCTGGTGAGTTCCCTCCCTACATCTAAAGCACCTGTACAGCTGCGGAAGGCATCATAAACTTGCAGGGCGGAGAGGAGTCTTATGCATCAGGATGGATCATGTCACCCCCCCCCCCCCCCCCATAATGCCTATCTCTTCACAGGCAATCGCCAACCCACCCACTCATGTAACAGGTCATGTCTCAGGCAGCATTTAGAGGTGGCTGCCAGCAGAGGGCTCTCCAGCCAAATACAGGTTGCGTTTAGTAATGTCATAAAGCGCCATTGGGGTGTACTGCTACCCTCCGCCCCCAATTAAAACATTGCACATGTGCCGGGGAAGCTGCTTTTCCTCGATTCCCACCCACCTCCTTGTTCCGGTTATGTACCCTAGTGTAGTGTTGACTTACCGGCTCAAGGTCCAGATGTGCACGGCAAGCATATCTCCAACTAATCTGGGAGGACTGTCTCTCTTTTGGAACCAAATCCCTCTGTTCCTCTTTCCTCCTCATTTCCGCACACAAATGTTTGAGAGCAGGTTCTCAAATTTTCTGACAACAAAGGAAAGTCCAATCGTGTGTACACAAGTCCGACGCACAAAAGTCCACACATACTCGGAGTCATGCAGAAGAGCCGCACTTGCTACTGAACTTCCTTTTTATAGTCCCGGCGTACATGTTGTACGTCACCGCGTTCTTAACGTTCAGAATTTCCGACAACATTTGTGTGACCGTGTGTATGCAAGTCAAGTTTGAGCCAACATCCTTCGGAAAAAAATCCACGGTTTTGTTGTCGGAAAATCCAATCATGTGTATGGGGCATTACTCTAAACATGTAACCTGTAAAAAAAAATGTAAAGTGTCTCCTATGGAGATTTACAGTGGGGACGGAAAGTATTCAGACCCCCTTAAATTTTTCACTCTTTGTTATATTGCAGCCATTTGCTAAAATCATTTAAGTTCATTTTTTTCCTCATTAATGTACACACAGCACCCCATATTGACAGAAAAACACAGAATTGTTGACATTTTTGCAGATTTATTAAAAAAGAAAAACCTGAAATATCACATGGTCCTAAGTATTCAGACCCTTTGCTGTGACACTCATATATTTAACTCAGGTGCTGTCCATTTCTTCTGATCATCCTTGAGATGGTTCTACACCTTCATTTGAGTCCAGCTGTGTTTGATTATACTGATTGGACTTGATTAGGAAAGCCACACACCTGTCTATATAAGACCTTACAGCTCACAGTGCATGTCAGAGCAAATGAGACTCATGAGGTCAAAGGAACTGCCTGAAGAGCTCAGAGACAGAATTGTGGCAAGGCACAGATCTGGCCAAGGTTACTAAAAAATTTCTGCTACACTTAAGGTTCCTAAGAGCACAGTGGCCTCCATAATCCTTAAATGGAAGACGTTTGGGACAACCAAATCCAAGTGTTGTTAAGCTGAGTTCCTGTCTCTTTGACACAGATTACAAGCAGGCAGCATCTTACACACAGTGCCAGTCCTGGGCTCTGGCTCCAAACACCTAAATTAGTGAGGTGACCATCCATGGCATCATGTAGTGTGGAGTCCACAACAGTAGGATTCCCAAGCCTTAATTTGGGGTGAAGATTCTCTGAGGCCAGGTATATGATCAGGATAATCGATGATCAGTTTGCCTGTGATTTTGGGCCCATGCCTATCCCATCACACCTTCCTATCACAAGGCCAGCCATGGACACAAAGTTTAAAGGGAACCCATTTACTGGTGCAATCTTTATAAGATTTCTTTGTCTACACCCAGCACAATGGCCAATGCTGCAGCTGCTGCACACTATCATGGGTATAATACATAATGAAGATTGCACCAGTAAATGGGTTCCCTTTAAAGTAGAACTCTGGGGAAAAAAATGTGTGTCCCATGCAGTGAGGCTATGCCCGCGCTACATGAGTTGACTGCTTGTTTTGTCCAAGGGTGAACAGAGAGCCTATTCTCACACAATCCTTTGATCCACCTGAAAACAGCTCACCCCCACGTCCAATGGAGGACTGTTCCTGCCATCCTTATATCCAGAGCTGGTCTATGGGCATGACAGCATCAGGAACAGTCCACCTCACAAGACCGGTAGGCTGCAGGGGGGCAGGAGTGCCAGGGACTGGTCTTGCGCTAGGAGGATCGGTGGATAACGCAAGTCCACTCTCCACTCTTATCATCGCTAGACAAAAATTATTAGTTATCCAAGCAGTGCAGGCACAGCCCCACTGGATGGGATAAAAACTTCTTTGCCCAGAGTTCTGCTTTAACTCCAAACTTTCTGGTTCCATGGCTGGTCTTGTGGTAGGAAGGTCTGATGGGCCTGTGATCACAGACAAAATGATCATTGATTCTGAATCTGAGGGTTTTGTGATAGAACAAACATTCTGCTTTTTCCTATTTCAGTATATTCCTAACAAAATCTACTGAAATACAAAGTCTACGTAATGATTCTGAGCTTGTTGGATCAGCCTCTTCTTCCACTTACATCCAGGGGCGGACTGACCATTCGGGCTCTCGGGCACTGCCCGAGGGCCCCATGCCACTAGGGGGCCCCATCAGGGTTGCCAGCCTCAATAAAACCAGGGACAGTATGTAAAAAGCTGTGTTTTTTTTAAATCCCAAGATTATAGCTGCCCCGCCTCTCCAGTACCTTTTCAGTGTGTGTGTATGTGTATTCTGTGTGTGTATACTGTGTGTATATTGTGTGTCTGTGTGTGCATACTGTATGTGTGTATACTGTGTGGCCCCATAATCTATTGCCTGGGGGCCCCATAACCCCTATTGCCCGGGGGTCCCATAATCCCCTATTGCCCGGGGCCCCAAAATTCCTATTGCCCGGGGGCCCCATAATCTCCTATTGCCCGGGGCCCCATAATCTCCTATCGCCCGGGGGCCCCATGAGTTGTCAGTCCGCCCCTGCTTACATCATATCTGGACTCTGGAGACAAGTAAGCAAGTAAGAACAGGTGGACTGGGATACTAAATGTCACCAACTGAATGTGAACAAATTTTATTGTCTGTTGCAAGCTTTGACCAATGTTGAATAGTGCCCCTAATATAGATGAAGGCAATTTTATGTACCTCATGCAGCCTAATTGGAAAACTTCTAGGACATGGCCAAGGACAATGCTAAGAGACACCTAAGTGTTACTGTTCTCCTTCACCACGACAGGAGTGAGCTCTCAGACGCTGAGCTCAGAGCGACTGTATCAGGAAAAGGAATGTGCACGTGGGGGGTTTGAATCAGAGAAAGCGCGCCCTCCTGTGATGGTGAAGGTGAGCCGTAACAACAAGGCGTCTCTTAGCAATGTCCTGGGAGTGTTCCAGTCAGGCTTCATGAGGTACAGTATGTACAAGAAACAAACACAAAAGGGCACACCTGCCTAGTGCAATATCCCACAGTATGAATTTACTAAGAAGTCATAGAACTTGCTCACAGACATGTAAATAATAAACGCTCATCGAGCTAATCGTCCATAGCTCAACAGTCCTAGACACAGCGCACTCCAGAGTTCGAGGGGACCCTGCCGGGGGGCCCGAACCGACTGGCACGTTTCCAAGGTAGCACCTTCTTCTTCAGAGCCAAACCATATATGAGGTATGTAAATGGCCTACACCTATATCAAGGGTATTATTCATCTTTAGTCAGAGCTGTACAGTTTGTTTATATTTACAGACATCCCTTATCTGCAGAGGCAGTTTTATGGTAACGGCAGGGCTTTTTTTCAGCTGGAACTCAGTTCCACCACCTCTGGCTCAGGCCCCCCAGCTCCCCACTATCACCTGTAATCACAGAAGTCCAGCTGAGGTCAGAGCTGAAGAGGGGTAAAAGTAAAATGTGGATGGGGGATGCAGAGGTAAGCAGCTGTGGAAGAAGGCTGAACTCTGCGCTCTGTGTGTCATGCACCCCTGAACTCTGCAATCTGTGTGTAACACTTCCCCTATGAATTGTGCGATCTGTACATAATGCACCCCTGGTATTTAATGCCCCTTTAAGACCCTTCCACTGTTTGACGTAAAATGTGTCCACACCCTCTATTTGATGCAGTTTGGAGAGAGTGTGTGTGTGTGTGTGTGTGTGTGGGGGGGGGGGGGGGTATCATGGTTGAGTTCCTGCACCTATTTTCAGAGAAAAAAGCCCTGGGTAACAGTGAACTATGCCTTAAACTCTGGTAATTTTGGTGGTCAGGATGGGGGGGAGGGGCCCAGGCCTGAAGCTGTGTAAGGGGCCCCAAAATTTCTGATGGCTGCCCTGCTGAGCGTTGCGGGAACAGGTGCAATTCCCACACCCGCAACAGTATAAATCAGGCTGGAAAGAAATCAGGAATGCGTTCTTTTAGCCAAGGACAAAATCGGGGATACTTGTTCCCAGGGACAGTGCTTTAAAATTGGGGACTGCCACCTAAAACTGGGGACAATTGGTCACCCAATGCCAGCCCTCCCCACCCCTACACTAACATCAGTGATTAGGGCCATTCCAAAGAGTAGCGACGGGAATCAGAGATTCCTGCTGTGGCTTTTACCGGGTAGGTACTGGCTTTAAAGGGGCACTATAACTACAGGTTGCCGATTCGCAGCAGTCCACTCAGCCACCAACGAGCTGCGGTGATCGCTGGGTTTTCAGAGAGCTTTGAATAGCTGCAGCTTCCATCAACCTGTCATTATTGTGAACGGGCAGGCAGCCGCTCCTACCTGCTGAGAGCCGCAGGAGGTGCCTCTACAAATCGCAGTTGCCTTAATCGACGGTGTGAATGTAGCCTAAGGCACCTGTTTGTTTCTGACAGTCAGAGGGACAAAACTGAGGCATTTCAGTGGTCTAACTATCTAGACGTTCCTCTCAAACATTGGCCACTGTATTTTGCTGATAGGGCATGCTTGAATTTGCAGACTCCATGCAAAAAAAAAAAGAAGGTAGGGGGTCCCCCTAGAAATCCTTACCAGACCCTTAATCCAAGGATACATCCTGGCTGTGCCCTCCCTCCTCCCTGAAACATACCAGGACACATGCCCTTAATATAGTAGTGTATATTGTCAGGGCACTCCCTTGACAAAGCACCTTGCCCCCAAGTTGATGAGGACACGGGCCTTTCCCACACAACCCTGGCCAGTGTTTTTGGGGCGTTTGTAGGCAGGGAGCTTTAACAAAAAGGGAGCACCTAGCACCTAACCCCCCCCCCCCCCCATGTGAATGAGTAGGGGCACATAGTACCCCTACTCATTCCAACAACAAAAATTGTAACCTAAAAATAAAGAAACCCCAAAAATGTGTCTTATTGAAAATGCATCATTATCAGCCACATCATCTAGTGATGCAGATCCAGGTCAATCATAAAGCGCTGCATAGGTTGAAGGCACATATAAATACCTGTAAAAAAGAAAAAAAAAGACAGGAGACATGATAGAAAGTAAGAGGAAAGAGGAAGGAAGTACAAACAAAAGGAAAGAAGAAAGAGAAGGAAGAGGAAAGAAGAAAGAGAAGGAAGAAGAAAGAGGAAGGAAGTAGAAAGAGGATGAAAGAAGAAAGAGATGGAAGAAGGAAGAGGAAGGAGAAGAAAGGGGGAGGAAGAAGAAAGAAGAGGAAAGAAGAAAGAGAAGGAAGAAGAAAGAGAAGAAAGAGGAAAGAGAAGGAAGAAGAAAGAGGAAGGAAGTAGAAAGAGGACGAAAAAAAGTAAGAGAAGGAAGAAGAGGAAAGAAGAAAGAGAAGGAAGAAGAAAGAAAATGAAAAAATAAAGAGAAGGAAGAAGAAAGAAGAGGAAAGAAGAAAGAGAAGGAAGAAGAAAGAAGAAAGAGAAGGAAGAAAAAAGAGGAGGAAAGAAGAAAGAGAAGGAAGAGGAAAGAGAATGAAGAAGAAAAAAGAGGAAAAAAGAAAGAGAAAGAAGAAGAGGAAAGAAGGAAGAAAAAAGAAAAGGAAAAAATAAAGAGAAGGAAGAAGAAAGAAGAGGTAAGAAGAAAGAGAAGGAAGAAGAAAGAGCAAGGAAGCAGAAAGAGGACAAAAGAGGTAGGAGAAGAAAGGGCAAGGAAGAAAAAAGAAGAGGAAAGAAGAAAGAGAAGAAAGAAGAGGAAAAAAGAAAGAGAAGGAAGAGCAAAGAGGAAGGAAGAAGAAAGAGGAGGAAAGAGAAAAGAAGGAAGAAGAAAGAGGAGGAAAGAAGAAAGAGAAGGAAGGAAGTAGAAAGAGGATGAAAGAAGAAAGAGCCCGAAAGAAGAAAGAAGAGGTAAGACGAAAGAAGTGGAAAAAAAGAGAAGGAAGAAGAAAGAGAAGGAAGAAGAAAGATGAAGGAAGAGGAAAGAAGAAAAAGAAGGAAGAAGAAAGAAGAGGAAAGAAGAAAGAGAAGGAAAAAGAAAGAGTAAGGAAGAAGAAAGAGGAAGGAATAAGAAAGAGGAGGATAAAAGAAAGAGAGGGGTGAAGAAAGAGGAAGTGGAAGAAAGAGGATGGAAGAAGAAAGAAGAAAGAGGAAGGAGAAGAAAGTGGAAGGAAGAAAAAAGAAGAGGAAAGAAGAAAGACGAAGGAAGAGGAAAGAGGAAGGAAGAATATTCTGTGCATTGTCATTGGTATTATAAAATAAAGGAAGAAAAGCCTGGAAAAAATACCACTGATACAGAACAATCCTAAATTATGGTAGGCTGTAATATATTACATTTGTGTTTTTAGGTTTAGATACACTTTAACCACAAAATGCTCTAAAGTGTGCAACTAATCACTACTTCACAATACTAGTGTAGCTTACACCATAAGGAGCCCCTTGCCCATCTGTTTAGGAATTGCTCATGTTCCTTAGTATTAGTATTGTGACTGAGCTGCTGTTTAATGTCGATGTGGCAAAAAAAAAAGTCTGAAAGCCACCGCTCTGCACAGAACTTTCCCTTCATATTCCCAGGATCAAATGTTCTCTATTTCTAGAAAAGACGGGTGGGGAACGGGTCAGACATGAGACATCCCCGGAGACGGAGAACCATCTGCTGTTCTGGTGGGGGTTCACATCTCACAGACGGTGGACATGGGGCGCTGGCTGCTGTGACATGTCAGGGCAATTAGAAGGCAATGTCAACTTGTCAGCTGCCTCTGTAGGCCACAGGAAGAGTACATGCAATTATACCCAGATCTCCTCCCAGATTATTTATATGCAAAACTTTTCTTTTATTCTCTGACAATCCGCACAGCTCCACATGGATGGATCCTGGTGATGTCTGCTGTTATTTTAAGTGGACCTGTCATAAATTTACAGAATGTACAAAGCGTACTATAAAATAATGTAATACTCACAAAGGGACTTGGCAAAACTTCACGTAAAAAAAGAAATGGTTCTATCCCCTCAACTCAAAAATTTGCAAATAACCACATTATGTCCACTAGAAGGCGCTGAGGAGCATACTTATTTCCTATGTAGTCAGCACCATCTAGTGACCATATTGTGGTACTTTCTTGTTCACACTTTTTGCATTGCACAGAATGTAGTTAGAGAACATTCAATTTCTTCTAAAACCATATATATTATAACATTAATTTAAAGGGAGATGTGCTCTAGACACTGAATACAGGAAATGTTCATCTGATCATCTCATTCAGCAACACATAATTACTGCCTCAAGTGTACAACATGGCTTATGCATTTTAAGGGCGCACCGCGCTTCAAGCTTTACCCTTGAAATGCGTAAGCCAGGTTGCACGCTTGAGGTAATGACTAAGGGGTGTATTTATAAAATAAAATTGCTTAGTTGTTTGCCCACTGAAACTGCATGTGAATGTTTTCTGTTCAAATAAATTAAAAATCAAATGTTCTCTACCTATATTCTCTGTAATTCAAATGTGTGAATGCTGAATATATCACATTATAGCCACTAGACGGCACAGAGGGACATACTTTTTTTTCCTATGTAGCCAGCACCATCTAGTGTCTATAATGTGCCATATTCTGCATTTAAAAGAATATAGGTAGAAAACATTACATTTTTGCAAACACCGCATGTAACATAAAATACATCCATGTGTCCATTGCTTTAGGCAATGGACACATGAAATGTGAAGCTGTTCATCCCATTCTGCAGATAGTCACCTCCTCAAGCGTGCAACCTAGCTTATTTGATGCAAGGGTGAACCGTGCATCCAGCCTTGTCCTTGAAAGATGTAAGCCAGTTTGCACGCTTGAGGCAGTGACTGAGGGGTGTATTTATAAAATAAAATCGCTTAGCTGTTCACCCATTGAAACTGTATATAAATTTATTCTGGTCGAATAGGGCAAAAGCGATTGTTCTCTGGCTATATTCTCTACAATTCAAACGTGTAAATGCAAAAAATACCGAATTATGGCCACTAGATGGTGCTGAGGAGCGTACTTATTCCCTATGTAGCCAGCACCATCTAGTGGCCAAAATTTGGTATTTTTCGCAATTCACACATTTGAATCACAGAGAATAAATTCAGAGAGAATAAAGCTAGAGAAAATTAGATTTTTGCAAAAAACACATGCAACTTAAAAGGAAAGACCTGCTTTAGGGAATGGCTGTAGGAAATATTCAACTGTTGATTCCATTCGGCAACACATATGGGATTCATTTCTAAAAAAATGCACAAGCATTGAAACTAAATTTGTTCTGTGTGCATGGGGCAAAATCAATTTGAATGTGTGAATGTGGAAAATACCACATTATGGCCACTAGATGGTGCTGACTATCAAAAGGAAATAAATATGCCCCATAGTGCCATCTAGTGGCCATAATAGAAATTTTTCTGCACAAGCACATTTGAATTGCAGAGAACATAGACAGAGAACATTCGCACAGAACGAATTTACATGCAGTTTCGATGGGCGAGCACTACCTTAAGCGTGCAGCCTGGCTTACGCGTTTCAAGGGCAAGCCTGGAAGCATGGTTCTCCCTTGAAATGCATAAGCTGCTCGCTGGAGGCAGTGACTATGGGGTCTATTTATCAAACATTTACTGGACGAATGTCACACATATTTGTGCAAGCTGGATATTTTTTCCTGTATTTTCTTTAATTCTATGATCATCAACTTCATCTAGCAGCCAAAGTGCGCAATATTTTCTCATTGGTATACTTCAGAAAACTATACCGCATTTTGGCCAATAGATGGAGCTGATAATCCAAAGAATTAATCTATTACAGAAAATATTTGAAAAGTTTGTCCAGCCTGCATGAATGTGTGTGACATTCGTCTAACAAACGTTATATAAATAGCCCCCTATGTGTTGCTGAATGGGAAGAACAGTTGAACATGTCCAGTGGTTGGAGCAGATCCCTCTTTGGATGGATTTTATTTTATATGCGGTTTTGCAAAGTACCTTTACATATAAGACATTGTTTAATTTTAAAGTTTTATTGCAGATATCTTACGATGCCGGTGCATTTTCTGCAAAGCCATGGATATCATTATCTATTCATTATCTATTCATTATCTATTATTATGGGAATAATAGAAGAAAGTGAATTGAAGGATTGTATGCTTTCATCACTCGAACACTGACAAATTGTATCTATTTGGAGCCATCATAGATGTTTGAAGTGTGGCTTTGCTGGTGAGTCCCTAGAGTCCGCCACCTCCTGGTGAGTTCCCTCCCTACATCTCCAGTGGGAGCACCTGTACAGCTGCAGAAGGCATCATAAACTTGCAGGGTGTGGAGGAGTCTTTGGCATCAGGTGGAGCATGTCACCCCTCCAGCCCCCCCTTATGCCTTTCTCTGCACAGGCAATCGCCAAACCACCCACTCATGTAACAGGTCATGTCTCAGGCTGCATTTAGAGGTGGCTGCCAGCAGAGGGCTCTCCAGCCACATACCGGTTGAGTTTAGTAATGTCACAAAGCGCCATTGGGGTCAGGGCCGATGCCACCACTAGGTAAACTAGGCAGCCGCCTAGGGCTCCCTGCTGCCTAGGGCGCCCGGCCACTGGTGTTCCTTCTGTCTTCTCTCTGCAGCAAGCAACTAAGTCTCAGCATCAGCAGGCAGCCGCCGCTCCATTTGCACATAGTGTCAGAGGCGCAGCAACGGCAGAGGACTGTGTCTGTGTCCCGTCTCCCGAATGAATGGAAGCAAGCAAAACATTCATTGAAGGTCACTGGTAGGCTGCATTTATGGGCACTGGTGAGGCTACATTTGATGGACGCTGGTAGGCTGCATTGATGGGCGCTGGTGAGGCTGCATTTGATGGACCCTGGTGAGGCTGCATTTGATGGGCGCTGGTGAGGCTGCATTAATGGGCGTTGGTGAGGCTGCATTGATGGGCATTGGTGAGGCTGCATTGATGGGCGCTGGTAAGGCTGCATTTGATGGACCCTGGTGAGGCTACATTGATGTGCGCTGGTGAGGCTGCATTTGATGGGCGCTGGTGAGGCTGCATTGATGGGCGCTGGTGAGGCTGCATTGATGGGCGCTGGTGAGGCTGCATTGATGGGCGCTGGTAGGCTGCATTAATTGGCACTGGTGAGGCTGCATTTGCTGGGCGCTGGTGAGGCTGCATTGATGGGCGCTGGTAGGCTGCATTTGAGGGGCGCTGGTGAGGCTGCATTAATGGGCGCTGGTAGACTGCATTCGATGGGCGCTGGTGGGATGCATTTGATGGGCGCTTCATTAAAAAGGTGGGGTATACATGGGCAGGGGTGGAGCCAATGGGGGCAGCAAAATGAGGTTTCGCCTAGGGTGTCAAAAATCCTTGCTGCTGTTCCTTGATTCCCACCCACCTCCTTGTTCCGGTTCTGTACCCTAGTGTAGTGTTGACTTACCGGATCCAGGTCCAGATGCGCATGGCAGGCATAGCTCCAACTGTCCCTAATCTGGGAGGACTGTCTCTCTTTTGGAACCAAATCCCTCTGTCCCACTTTCCTCCTCATTAGCCCCTCTTTTTGGTCTGATGTATTGCCCTTTATAAAGAAAAGTACTATTTAGCTCCCAGAAGTGTTCTACTGCACTAAATTCTACATCCAACCACTTTAACGAATTTGTTCATTTGAAAGGCCGGTACAAAGAAAATAAAGTTGAGCAAAACAAAACAATTGTAGGTTTAACAAATCAATTTTTAAATATTAATTCTTTATTGAACATGTAACTTGGAGCATCACAGGTAGGTGTCCTTTGCAGGGACGTGCGGTGAGGTCAGTGGCCGGTGAGGCACTGGCTAGTATCAGAGCCAGATACACACAGGCGAACGTTAGAGCGAGAGCATTAATTCTAGTACTAGACCTCCTCTGTAACTCGAAATATGTAACCTGTAAACAAATTTAAAAGCATCGCCTGTGGAGATTTTTAAGTACTGAAGTTTGGCGCCATTCCACAAGTGTGCGCAATTTTAAAAGCGTGACATGTTAGGTATCCATTTACTCTGCGTAACATCATCTTTCATAGTATACAAAAATATCGGGCTAACTTTTTTTTTGAGAAATCTTTTTTATTATATTTTTCAATTTCACATACAGCTGTAGCCCACGCAGGGGCAAGACCAAAAGGTCACGTTCTCATACAGCAACATATAACATAAGAAGTAAGAACCAAACAAAACAATCTACTAAACTACTACCCCAATGTGGGGAGAGGGTTCAGTTCAGGATTAACTATGCTCAAACCTGGGGTATCAGGATACAGATTAAAGTGTTCAAATCGGGACAAAATCGGGCTAACTTTAGTGTTTTTTTATTCATGAAGGTTTCTTTTCCCAAAAAAATGTGTTTGAAAAATTGCTGCGCACATACCGTGTAACATAAAAAGTTGCAATGACCACCATTTTATTCCCTAGGGTGTCTGCTAAAACAATATATATAATATTTGGGGGTTCTGAGTAATTTTCTAGCAAAAAAAATGATGATTATTACATGTAGGAGAGCAGTATCACAATTGGCCTGGGTAGCAAGGGGTTAATTGCCATAAGTAATATACAAATAATTATTATATTTTGTTTTAAAGGTAATTTACTATATTCTCAAAAATTGTACTCAAGCAGGTGGCTTAACGGACAAATTACTGAAGTTTTAAGTTATTACTTCCAACCTGTAATTTTACAGTAAATAGATAAATAATAAAATATTATCATAACAGTACCTTTTCAGCAGCAGAGTCTCCCTCTTAACTGTGTGAGAAAAACATGGGATTGTGGGTAAATCTTATACACATAAACACGTTTTTCCTTCTAGTGAAGAGGGCTGGGCTGGAAGGGAGCATTTGTCTTTTAGACACGCCCCCTGCTATGACACTGCAGTGGGAGGCGTGCCTCCACTGCAGCATTTTTATTGGACAGCTTGGGCCGATGGTACTTTACCATTGGTCCAAGACTCCAAGCTGTCCATTGAGCTCAGTGCCTCTGACAAGAAGTGAGGAGAGGCGCTGTGAGCTCATCCTCTCAGTCTGCTGAAAACAGAGTGTGCCGGCTTGTATTTAAAGAGGCTGCTCTGTATCTAGCTTCTGAGAGACTGCGCAAGCAGCCCAGTATCTCCGGAACCATAGGTCGTAGGAGCCCCAAATTTTGACCAGTGGTGGGGTATCTATTCTTATGGGAACAATAGAAGAAAATGGGAATTGAAGGATTCTATGCTTTCATCACTCGAACACTGACATATTGCATATATTTAGAGCCGTCATAGACGTTTGAAAGCAATTTAAGGCCCCCTTTATATTTCTCATGATCGCTGAAGTGCATTGACATGCGTCATTATCATTTGTTACGTTAAGGCTGTCTATGAATGAGCTGCCAATGTACAATCAAAACCTAAAAATCAGACTTGCCCTTTTTTTTTTAACACATGCACCCTAATGCACAGTATAAGCATTGTGATTCTGTGTTGGGGTGATGTTGGGGACACAGAAGATCATGTGTGTTTTGCGTGCATTGAAGTGCTACGTATCACAGGAATTTCCCATAACACTTAGCTCCATCTAGTGGCCAAATGCAATATTTTCCATTTAAAATCAATCATTTATTTTCAAACAGCACAGGATATATCCTATTTACAATCATTTTGTTTTGCACACAGGGACCGGCGCTGACACTAGGTGAACTAGGCAACCGCCTAGGGCTCACGGCCTACCTAGGGCACGCTGCTTCCTAGGGTGCGGCCGCTGATTTTCCTACTAGCTTGGCCGGGGAACACGAGGGGCTGAAGACCATCACCCTACACGGGACTGGGGCGCTGACTGACTCTCTGCTGGCCAATCTGGAGAAAGCAGCAGCCGTGGAGTTTATCTGTCATGGGGGCTGCAGAGGAGGTCAGCAGCAGCTCAGAGAGTGAGGAGGGCGACACCGAGCCAGCTCCTGGGAGTCGGAGGGGGCTGGGGGGGGGGGGGGGCAGAGGAGGCGGGCACCATGTTTCTCCTCCATCCTGAGGGGGGTGCAAGTAGATGGTCTTGCCTAGGGCACAAAATAGTCAAGCACCAGCCCTGCTTGCACAGAATTAATGGACATCTAATGTAAATTCTTTATAAATCACCCCCTTTCTCTCAACCATCTGCTTAGGTGGAATTTGCCTAATAAAAATCCTACTGTTTTTTATTTATTTTTATTTAGAGGATGCAGAGTTTGTTTTTGTTTTTTTGTATATACTGTAGTGTAGTTTAGTTTATTTAATTTTATTTAATTTAGTCGCCTTTGTATTTGTGGGTTTTTTTCTGTTTTGTTTTGTTTTGTTTTTTATCCTTTTTTTGTGTATTTGATCATTATTTGTGTACTTTTGCATTCACTTTTTTTTTCTACTTTCTTGTTTTTTTCTTTTGGTCAAAAAGAAAAGTAAAACAATGAGGCTAATGAGGGGATTTTTTTTGCCAAATGAACAGGTCCAGGATATTTGGAAAGAGCTGCCCTAACCCTATGAGCCATTAGAAGAATCAAAAAATGCAATTATTTTTCTACAATAAAAATCATATTTTTTTTTTTTTTAAGTTGAATTCCCTTCCAATGCTAACATAACATACACAAACCATACATATATAACACATATATATACCCTTCCCCGAAAATAAGACCTAGCGTGATTGTCGGAGATGGCTGCAATATAAGCCCTACCCCCCAAATAAGCCCTACCCTGTTTCAGCAAAAATAAGCCC
Organism: Lithobates septentrionalis; assembly: GCA_037952835.1. NCBI lineage: Eukaryota > Metazoa > Chordata > Amphibia > Anura > Ranidae > Lithobates > Lithobates septentrionalis. The sequence goes on along the minus strand of JBBDGP010002796.1, from coordinate 556,040 downwards.
TACCCTGAAAATAAAACCTACAAGGACTTTAACTAGGGCTTATTTGGGGGGTAGGGCTTATATTGCAGCCATCACCGACAATCACGCTAGGTCTTATTTTCGGGGAAACAGGGTAAAAGGCATAGAAGCACACTACAACGTTGATAAAACATCCTATAAAATACACCCACTGCCATCAATCATCTTTATTTAAAATAAATATCTAAAAAGAGGAGAAAAGAAAAAGCCAGTTCTACACTTCGGTTAGATTTAGACGTGTGTCTAAATCCGCTGCTTCTCGGATCGCCTTTCAGAGGCGATTGACAAGCAGTGGGAAGGCAATGTGTCTTTGGCCAGTTCACACAGAACGGATGTACAGTACATGCAGATTTACTGAACATACTGTATGGCTATGCAAAATTACTTTGATAAATAGCCCCTTTAAAATCCACCAGCAACCTTCCTAAAGCGTTTGTTACCCCAACATTTCATATTCCTGATATTCGTCTACTGTACCATGTACTTGTGTGAAAAAGTCTCCTGTTCTCTTTGTACTGCTTCCTTTGTGTGAAATCCCTGGTGTTCCTGCCAAAAAACCTGACCACACTAGGCAGAGGAACACACCTTGGTCAGTTCTCTAGCTATGATGGGACCTCAGCCTGCTCTCCTCCAATGATTGGACTTACCCTGACACGCCCCCCCCCCCTGCACAGCCATTCACTGTGAAGCTCAGTGTGCTGCTGTTTCTTCTCCCCCCCAGCTCTTATGCAGCTGAGAACAGAAGGAATGTGATCACTTAAAGGAAATGGGAAAAAAAGGTATTTATAATGTTTTTTTTAAATCTATTTTTTATATCTATACACATATGTTTGGCCTTTCATTTCTATTTTAAACAGAATGGGTTGTTTTACAAGGAGTTTTAGTGACAATCACTTTAAATTCACCTTCCCTAGTGACTCCAAAACATTTTGCCAAAACTATAGGGAGATTAAGACATTTAATTTTATCATTATGATGACATATTACTACTAGAAAAAAAATATTATGATTATGTTCACACTTGAAATTATTTTTAAGACATCGAAGTGCTCGGATTTCTCTTCTTCCAGTTAAATAAAAGATCTGCTGGCAGACTCAATGCAAGTATCTACAGTACATGGACAAATTGTCCCTTTAAACCTGGTTGAAGCTCCTATTGACTGAGCATTAGATGACCTGAAAGAACTCGGCAGAGTCTTCGATTAATGCTGTGACAGTTGGCTCGGAGTGCGGAGAATCCATCAAGCGATCGGGATGTATTGGATTAAAGCCCATTAGTGAGGGCTCTTCAGGATTTCTGAGCGCACTTCCCTCTCCCTGTCTTCTCCTTCTCCTGTCTTCTGTATCCAGAAAGAGTTCTGGAAAGGTTATCGATCAGCAGCCACGGCCTCGTAGAGACTTGTCTAGGGTATTAAAGATGACCTGTCTACTGGACTGCCCGACCATCTCTCCTTCTACCAATCAATTACCATAAAAACCCAACATATGATGAAAATTGGAGTCAAATGGCCATAGTAGCCTTTCATTAACAAACATATAAAACCGAGTACAAATACAATATCAATTGTCATATAACAAACCAACCTTACTGATTCTTAGGTTCTACGTCCTCCTACCCCAGGGAGGCTGCCCCCCTTCCCTGCTGCAGGTTTCCCCAACATTACCCCCCCCCCCCCTTTCCACTCCCACTTTCCTTAAAGCTGGCCATACACTAGTAGAATTTTTTTCAAAAATTTGCATTTTAGGAACATTTGTTCGATTTCCTAATCATTAGTGGGGTCAAATTGACATTACTTTATGACTTTTGGGCAGAGGGAGATCCACTCCTGACGTCCACATATTTTAAACCCATCAATAAAAATGTGTTTATTCCTAGAGACAGTTGCCGTCATCATTCATGGTTAGAGTCAAGTTCGCAAGAGCCAATACATGCGCCTACAACGAAATTGTAGTAGAACCAAAGATTTTGAGGCGCAGGCCTCCGCCCTGACGCAAAGATTTATTTATAAGGGATAGTTAATTGAAACTCTGGATCAGACAGTGGCAAATACTCAGTTGATGGATAGAGATTTGCTTCTGTCTGAAAAAAACAAAAAATGATGGTGGAGAGACTAACTTCTCTATGCCGTTTATCACATCTTATTCCCATCAACATTATTTAATTAAAAAGTTTGTGCCTAAGCATTTGCTTAAGAAAGATAATGTTTTAGGTAAAGCTCTACCAGATCAACCCCAGGTGGTGTTTAGGGGAGTTTCGTCCCTTAGGGACATGGTGGCCCCTAATGTTTGCGATTCGCCTAATACCAGACTGATGTTTTTTCACAACATAAAAGGAATTTGAACTGTCAATGGGATTAGTAACAAAAAAAACTACACAATTTAGTTCTTTTAGTACAGTTCAGGTCTTTCAAACTAAGACTTTCATTACATGTTCCACTCCCAATGCGGTATACCTTCTTATCTGCCCTTGCGGATTCCAGTATATTGGACGTACTATACACCCGCTACAGGTTAGGCTAAACAAGCATATTGGCAACATCAAGAGAGGCTTCAAGGGCCATCCGGTTACCAGACATTATCTGGTAAGGGGGTACACTGTGATGTAAGGGAGGATGGGGGGCTTGCTCTGGACATCTAGTCTTACAGATGAAACCTGCCCGTTTGAAGGCAACCAAAATGCTGATGTGGCCCGTGATGAAGTTGAGTTTGACACCCCTGCTGTAGATAATAAGAGGCAATGTACTAAAGGTGGATCCCTACGCAGTTTTACATTTTGACCAGAATGACCACCCCGCAACCCCGCTCGCTGCTATGATTACCATAAGACCGGAGCCTTAATTCACTAAAGACCCAACACCAGCTATCCTTCAATGCTTCATCCCTACTCCGGAAGACCCCTGAAGCCCCTCTTACTGCCTCTAAGTTCCACCAACCAGGTAAGTCCCATTTTCTCTTATTTTACTTCCCACACTGTTTTAATCTTCTCCTGTTTGCCAAAAAACCCTCTAAAGCCAAGTGCCCTAGGCTCCGAGCTTTTTCCTGCTCCAGACCTACCTTTCCAGCATTATGAAAGATAAAAGTCTGGAGCCTTCGTTCCAAAGAGGGGATGTTCTTATTCTCTTACATCTACAAGACACATGGCAAAAGTGCAGCTCTTTTACTGCTAGGGGTAAGTGAAATGGGATGCTTTTATTTTCCCAAAATTTAGGTAAAATTTTGGAAGTAAATGGAGAAGATTAACCTCTTGCTGTCTATGTAACACATATGTGCAGCAGCAAAAAGGGTGGGCCCCCGCTCACTGCACACTCCCATCTTGGTGATCAAGCTCTCATAGACAGCTCTCTATCTCTATTCATAATCAGGAGCCAACGGGATGGTCTCCCAATCATATGACCACTGTGATAGCCATCCATGCTCTATAGAAAGCCTTTTCACCACTTTGTGTGCCACCACCACCTTCTGCGATGGGCGCTCACCAGAACCTAGAAAAAAAAACGTTGCCTTTGGTTTATATTGGGATAACCACTCCACTTTCCTGGCGTTTCTCCAACTAGGTTGCCACTAGTTACTCCTCATGTCTCCATATCAATCTTGATATAAGTCAAGTGCCTTAAGATCGGCACTGAGTCTTTCCAAGCAGTGTATTTTGGGTTTAGCTCCGCCGCTTCATCTCCCGGAACCGGCGTGCGTTCCAAGCCTCGATCTGGTACAGGACAGGAAGTGACATCAGCAATTACCTTGAAGCCTCTACACGTTTCTCATACATACATGCATCATCAGGAAGCTGGGTACACCATCTTTATTATGGTATTCATGCCCTTAATGACAATTATTCAGCCAATCAAATCGCTAAAAAAAACGGAAGTGCATCATCGTTTCACATCATCTTCCTCCATTTTGATATATAAAGACCCACTTAAAGGATTGAATTAAGGCATGTTTTGGTGGTTTTTAAACATACAATGGGCTTTAAATGGCTGTAGAGCAGTGGTTCTCAACTCCTGTCCTCGGGACCCACCAACAGGCCAGGTTTGCTAGATAACTGATATATATCACAGGTGATATAATTTGCTGCTCAGTGATTGCAGTATTCTAGTCTGCATCTCCCCCAAGGCAATACTTAAAATCTGGCCTGTTAGTGGGCCCTGAGGACAGGAGTTGAGAACCACTGCTGTAGAGGGTTACAAAGGCTCCTTTCAACTGTCCTGGACCTGTTCTTCTGCCAAAAAAATGGCCCCTGCATTATTTTATGTAATTTTGTCTTTCACAGACAAAAAAAAATAAAAAAATCAAAGCAATAGTACAAAAATTACCAAACAAGCCAAAAAAGAAAACTAATGCAGCCACTACATCTTAGAACTGATGAGTTGCAATATATAACATTTTTGTTTTTGGGGTTTAGATAAGCTTTAGGGCAGCCTATTCAAAATTAATAGTGCCTAAACTGCCTAAAGTCACATCCGACCTTTTTTTTCTAACTCAACAGATTACTATGAGTACAACTCAAAGGTGCCATTCAAAATGAATGCTACTGCGAAGCCTGTTACGTGCGTCATGCATGCCTTACCACAACACGGAGGCGTGGACAAGCCCTAACTATCCTCCCATAGTGTGTAAATTGGTGCACGGCAATTAAGCATGTTGCATGTTTATCCCACAAGGTGTGTGGGAGGCATGACGTGTGTAGAGAAGGTACACGACAATTAATTGGCATAAATGCAATATGTGTAACATAACAAGCATACACATCATGATTCATCTCTATTGATTCCATACTATCATGTTAAATAAAGAAGCTCACATCTAGTTTTAGTGAGTCAGCTGTATGATAGGACAAAGCTCAATCACTGTGCCGACGTAAAGGCTCAATCACTGTGCCGGCGTTTACCGTGCCACCTCCGCTTTTTTGTCAGCGTGTCCTTAAAGTGGGTTTCCAGGGAAGTCACCATGGTGCCACGTTGAATCATGTTGGGATGACTCAACATGGCGCCATCACCATGTAAGGCTTTCTTTACCAGGTGAGGAAGGTGATAGAGATTTAAAAAAGAAAAGTATAAAGATTGAAATAGGTTCTAAACTCAATTTTACTTCCGCTCTGGACAGGAGTGGTGAAGGGTTAGACCCAACCTTCTCAACCTATTTGTCCCAGAGGAACCCTTGAAATAATTTTCAGGTCTTGGCGAACCCCCTGCTAAAATGAATTCAGTGGCGTTCAGTGGGTAGAATGTCTCCTACATTGGTGGTAGAGCTGCACGATTCTGGCCAAAATGAGAATCACAATTTTTTTTTTTGCTCAGAATAAAGATCACGATTCTCTCGCGATTCTCGAGGCGTAACATCATCTTTCACATTATACAAAAAAAGTGGGCTAACTTTACTGTTTCGTTTTTTTATTAATTCATTAAAGTAATTCATTAAAAAATTTGCGTTTGAAAGACCGCTGCGCAAATACAGTGTGACATAAAATATTTCAGCAACCACCATTTTATTCTCTAGGGTCTCTGCTAAAAAAAATATATTTTTGGGGGTTCTAAGTAATTTTCTAGCAAAAAAATACAGATTTTTACTTGTAAGCAGCAAGTGTCATATAAAGGTTTATTAGTCTTTAAGTGGTTAAACTGACCTAATTTACAGACCGAAGTTCATTCCTTTGATCTAAAAGAACAGAAGATACAATGTTTCTATTTATTTCCACCTAAATGATGTTGTGATTAACTTGGCAGGCTGCCTGTTTTTTCTTTTTTACTGAATCGGAAAAATGCTGTTTTAAGGATTGCGAGGGGATTAGAATAGCGATCTTGATTCATTTAATGATTAATTGTGCAGCTCTAATTGGGGGTCAGTGAGAAGAATGCTCCTTACATTGGGGGTCACTGGGAAGAATTCCCCTTACATTGGTGGTCAGTGAGAAGAATGTTCCTTACATTGGTGGTCAGTGGGAAGAATGTTCCTTACATTGGTGGTCAGTGAGAAGAATGTTCCTTACATTGGTGGTCAGTAAGAAGAATGCTCCTTACATTGGGGGTCAGTGAGAAGAATGTTCCTTACATTAGGGGTCACTGGGAAGAATTCCCCTTACATTGGTGGTCAGTGGGAAGAATGTTCCTTACACTGGTGGTCAGTGGGAAGAATGTTTCTTACATTGGTGGTCAGTGGGAAGAATGTTCCTTACATTGGTGGTCAGTGGGAAGAATGTTCCTTACATTGGTGATTAGTGGGAAGAATGCTCCTTACGTTGGTGGTCAGTGAGAAGAATGCTCCTTACATTGGTGGTCAGTGAGAAGAATGTTCCTTACATTGGTGGTCAGTGAGAAGAATGTTCCTTACATTGGGGGTCAGTGGGAAGAATGCCCCTTACATTGGGGGTCACTGGGAAGAATGTTCCTTACATTGGTGGTCAGTGGGAAGAATGTTCCTTACATTGGTGGTCAGTGAGAAGAATGTTCCTTACATTGGTGGTCAGTGGGAAGAATGCCCCTTACATTGGGGGTCACTGGGAAGAATGTTCCTTACATTGGTGGTCAGTGGGAAGAATGTTCCTTACATTGGTGATTAGTGGGAAGAATGCTCCTTACGTTGGTGGTCAGTAAGAAGAATGTTCCTTACATTGGTGGTCAGTGAGAAGAATGTTCCTTACATTGGTGGTCAGTGAGAAGAATGTTCCTTACATTGGGGGTCAGTGGGAAGAATGCTCCTTACGTTGGTGGTCAGTAAGAAGAATGTTCCTTACATTGGTGGTCAGTGAGAAGAATGTTCCTTACATTGGGGGTCAGTGGGAAGAATGCCCCCCTTACATTGGTGGTCAGTGAGAAGAATGTTCCTTACAATGGAGGTCAGTTGTAAGAATGCTCCTTACATTGGTGGTCAGTGAGAAGAATGTTCCTTACATTGGGGGTCAGCGAGAAGAATGCCCTCTACATTAGTGGTCGGTGAGAAGAATGTTCCTTACATTGGGGGTCAGCGAGAAGAATGCCCTTTACATTAGTGGTCGGTGGGAAGAATGTTCCTTACATTTGTAGCCACTAGGAAGAATGTTCCTTACATTGGAGGCAGTGGGAAGAATACTTCTTACAAAAAAGGACGTCAATTTTGTTTGGGTAAAACGTCGCACGACCGCGCAATTGTCAGTTAAAGCGACGCAGTGCTGTTTCGCAAAAAAATGGCCTGGTCATTGAGCAGCCAAATGTTCCAGGGCTGAAGTGGTTAATCTACACTATATTGTCAAAAGTATTAGGACGCCTGCCTTTACACGCACATGAAAGGTAGACGCTTTTCACACAACAGAAATGTGCTTAATCATGATTAAGCACATTTCTGTTGTGTGAACCGCATCTACCTTTACCACTGCTGGTGTCATTTTGGATATTTTTATATTCCAGTAAACTTTTCTTGAAGCCCGCGTGAGGTGCAGCCATTTCTTATTTTGAGAAATCCTAACAGTGTTGAGATTCATTGGATCCTGACATCCTCCCCCAGGCATTCGCTAGAACATATATCGCCATCTTTCCAAACCCACAATTAACCTCATTGTGTATTCGTTATACTGTTTGTATATCAGTACCGCCAGCTTGTGTATCAGTTCATTAGGAAGATGCAGAAATATCACGTTTCAGGCTGGAAGATACAACTGGGTCATAGAAGAAGCCCAATCAGTCTTATCCTCTGTGACAACAATGTATTAATTAGCATGCCAGACTGCGGCGGCACGGAAGCCGCTTCCGGCTCATTAGTGTATATGAGACGCCAGCCACAAATATTTCTCAAACCGCTACATTTGTTTTATATAATTTCACTGTACAACATCGAAGAGAACTGCAAGGGCTGAATCTCAGCTATTGGCTGATCGAATGCTGGTTTTCCAGCATGACCGTTCGCCAGAAGCCAGTTGTTAGACCGACTTCGGTTGAACAGACAGCTGTACAAATGGATCAAAAGTCAACCTTTCCTGCTGAACGGATTGATTTTCGACCCGTGTGTACCGGGCTTTACCCAAGATGGCCACAGTCAGAAATTCTGGGGGAGTGATTTCTTAACAAAATAAAGCATGGGAACATGGGTGGATGGGGGAGTTACAGTGCTTTGAAAAAGTATTCATACCCCTCAAAATATTCCACATTTTGTCACGTTACAACCAAAAACGTAAATGTATTTTATTGGGATTTTATTTGATAGACCAACACAAAGTGGCACATAGTTGTGAAGTGGAAGGAAAATGATAAATGTTTATTTTTTACAAATAAATATGTGAAAAGTGTGGGGTACATTTGTATTCAGCCCCCCTGAGTCAATACTTTGTAGAACCGCCTTTCACTGCAATTACAGCAGCAAGTCTTTTTGGGGACGTCTCTACCAGCTTTGCACATCTAGAGAGGGACATTTTTGCCCATTCTTCTTTGCAAAATATGTCAAGCTCTGTCAGATTGGATGGAGAGCGTCTGTGAACAGCAATTTTCAAGTCTTGCCACAGATTCTCAATTGGATTTAGGTCTGGACTTTGACTGGGCCATTCTAACACATGAATGTGCTTTGATCTAAACCATTCCATTGTAGCTCTGGCTGTATGTTTAGGGTCGTTGTCCTGCTGGAAGGTGACCCCCCCCCCCCCCCAGTCTCAAGTCTTTTCCAGACGCTAACAGGTTTTCTTCTAAGATTGCCCTGTATTTGGCTTCATCCATCTTTTCATCAACTCTGACCAGCTTCCCTGTCCCTGCTGAAGAAAAGTATCCCCACAACATAATGCTGCCACCACCATGTTTCACGGTGGGGATGGTGTGATCAGGGTGATGTGCAGTGTTAGTTTTCCGCCACACATAGTGTTTTGCTTTTAGGCCAAAAAGTTCAATTTTGGTCTCATCTGACCAGAGCACCTTCTTCCACATGTTTGCTGTGTCCCCCACATGGCTTTTCGCAAACTGTAAACAGGACTTCTTATGACTTTCTTTCAACAATGTCTTTCTTCTTGTCACTCTTCCATAAAGGGCAGATTTGTGGAGAGCACGACTAATAGTTGTCCTGTGGACAGATTCTCCCACCTGAGCTGTGGATCTCTGCAGCTCCTCCAGAGTTACCATGGGCCTCTTGGCTCTTCTCTGATGAATGTTCTCCTTGCCCGGCCGGTCAGTTTAGGTGGACGGCCATGTCTTGGTAGGTTTGCAGTTGTGCCATACTCTTTCCATTTTCAGATGATGGATTGAACAGAGCTCCGTGAGATGTTCAAAGCTTGGGATATTTTTTTATAACTTAACCCTGCTTTAAACTTCTCTACAACTTTATCCCTGACCTGTCTGGTGTGTTCCTTGGCCTTCATGATACTGTTTGTTCACTAAGGTTCTCTAACAAAGCTCTGAGGGCTTCACAGAACAGCTGTATTTATACTGAGATTCAATTACACACATGTGGAGTCTATTTACTAATTAGGTGACTTCTGAAGGCAATTGGTCCCATTAGATTTTAGTTATTGGTATCAGAGTAAAGGGGGCTGAATACAAATGCACGTCACACTTTTTACATATTTATTTGTAAAAAATTTGAAAACCATTTATCATTCTCCTTCCACTTCACAATTATGTGCCACTTTGTGTTGGTCTATCACATAAAATCCCAATAAAATACTGTACATGTAAGTTTTTGGTTGCAACATGATAAAATGTGGAAAATTTCAAAGGGTATGAATACTTTTTCAAGACACTGTACATAGTTACATAGTTAGACAGTTTAAAAAAAGACACAAGTCTATCTAGTTCAACCAATAAAAAAAAATGTAAAAAAATCATACAATCCCATATACACAATCCTTCACCCACAGTTGATCCAGAGGAAGGCATAAAACCCCCGAACATATCATGCTCCAATTTGTTACAGTAGTGGAAAAAATTCTTTGCTGATCCCCAAGAGGCAATCGGATTTTCTCTGGATCAACTTTACCTATAAATGTCAGTACCCAGTTATTTTATGTACATTAGGGAAAGAATCCAGGCCTTTTTTAGCAATCTACTGAGTTGGCCAGAACCACCTCTGGAGGGAGTCTATTCCACATTTTCACAGCTCTTACTGTGAAGAAACCTTTCCGTATTTGGAGATGAAATCTCTTTTCCTCTAGACGTAAAGAGTGCCGCCTTGTCCTCTGTGATGACCTTAAAGCGGAGTTCCACACAAAAATTGAACTTCCGCTTTTCGGAACCCTCCCCCCCTCCGGTGTCACATTTGGCACCTTTCAGGGGGGAGGGGGGTGCAGATACCTGTCTAAGACAGGTATTTGCACCCACTTCCGGCATAGACTCCCTTGGGAGTCTATGCCTCTTCCTGTCCCTCCGTGCTGTCTCCTGGGAAACACACAGCTCCCAGGAGAGAGCGGGGACCACTAGGGACGCGCAGCGCGACTCGCGCATGCGCAGTAGGGAACCGGGAAGTGAAGCCGCAACGCTTCACTTCCTGATTCCCTCACCTAGGATGGCGGCGGCAGCTGCCGAGAACCGAGCGGGTTCTCGGCGCCTCCTGCCGACATCGCTGGACCCTGGGACAGTTAAGTGGCCATGTATTAAAAGTCAGCACCTGCAGTATTTGTAGCTGCTGGCTTTTAATATTTATTTTTTTTTGGCGGTGTGGGTGGACCCCCGCTTTAAAGTGAATAACTCAACACCAAGTTCACTATATGGACCCCCTATGTATTTATACATGTTGATCATATCCCCCCCCATAATCTCCTTTTCGCGAGAGGGAATAAGTTCAGTTCCTCTAATCTTTCCTCATAGCTGAGCTCCTCCATGCCTCTTATCAGTTTGGTTGCCCTTCTCTGCACTTTCTCCAGTTCCCCGATATCCTTTTTGAGAACTGGTGCCCAAAACTGAACTGCGTATTCCAGATGAAGTCTTACCAGTGGTGGCTGATGCTCTTTTTTTTTTTTTGTGGGGGGGCAGAACACAAACCTCCCAACTGATCGTCCCCGCACTACTTACCCCATCCAGGTCACAGGCGGCTTCCTCATTGCTACTCCTTCTCGTCGGCTTCCTGGGAGGCTTCCCCACTGCTTCTCCTACCGGCCAATCTAGTCACTTCTCCTCCCGGCCAATTGGGTCTCAGGACACGCTTCCTGATTGGCCAGGAGGGGATATAGGAAGACATTAGTGAATATTAATTCGCTAATGTCACACAAGTGGGTGGGCAGGCACTACGCTCCAAGCCTACCCATTTTGAAGCAAGTTAGAGCCTCTGGCTCTGATCATGTGCTTCTGAAAAAAAAAAAAAAACCCCATAGAAATCCATGCATCTCGTGCCCTGCGTGGAGATTAGGGGCCGGGCGCATGGAGATTAGGGGCCGGGCGCATGGAGATTAGGGGGGTGGCGCCTCATGTTTCCCCCGTATGAGCGGCTGCCACTGGGTCTTACTAATGATTTGTACAGGGACAAAATGATCTCTCTTTCTCTGGAGTCCATACCTCTCCTAATACAAGAAAGGACTTTGCTCGCTTTGGAAGCCGCAGCTTGGCATTGCATGCTATTATTAAGCTTATGATCTACCAGAACACCCAGATCCTTCTCCACCATTGATTCCCCCAGTTGTACTCCCCCTAGTATGTATGATGCATATTCTTAGTCCCCAAGTGTATAACTTTACATGTATCAACATTAAACCTCATTTGCCACTCAGTTGCCCAATTAGACAGTGCATTGAGGTCGGCTTGTATATCGGAGACATCCTGTAAGGAGGTTATTCCACTGCATAGCTTGGTGTCATCTGCAAAGACTGAAATGGTACTTTTAATCCCAGACCCAATATCATTTATAAAGATATTAAAAAGTAAGGGTCCCAGCACTGAACCTTGGGGTACACCACTGATAACCTTAGACCATTCAGAGTAAGAATCATTAACCACTACTCTAAGGATTCTGTTTTATAGACAGTTTTCTATCCATTTACAAATTGATCTTTCCAAGCCTGTAGGCTTTACCTTACCCATGAGCCGTGTGTGGGGAACTGTGTCAAACGCTTTTGCAAAATCCAAGTATACCACGTCCACAGCCACCCCTCTGTCCAAGGTTTTACTTACCTCCTCAAAAAAAAGAAACCAGGTTTGTTTGACAACTTCTGTCTTTCATGAATCCATGCGTTCTGTTGCTTAAAATATTTTTTTCCAGCAAGAACTCGTCTATTTAGTCTTTTATTAAACTCTCCAGTATCTTCCCGACTCTGCTTTGCATAATGAAAATGAAATAAATTGTGTTCTTGGTTTTTGGTGCTCAGATCAGATACAGTGAAATTCTGCATTAACCGCTTGCCGACCAGCCGCCGCCATTACACTGCGGCAGATTGGCACGGCTGCGCGAATCGCCGTAGGTTAAGAGCGACGGGGGGAGTGCGACGCCGGAGCTGATGCACGTGGCCAGCGGCCGCGATGTTCGCCAGCCACTCGCGATCGCTCCACAGAGAGCCAGAACGGGGATCTATCAATGTAAACAAACAGATCCCCGTTTTGACCGGGGAGTAGAGAGAGATCTGCTGTTCCTAGTGATCAGGAACAGCGATCTCTCTCCTCCTCCAGTCAGTCCCCCCCCCCCCACAGTTAGGAACACCTCCCTAGGGAACACATTTAACCCCTTGCTCGCCCCCTAGTGTTAACCCCTTCCTTGCCAGTGTCAATTACATAGTAATTAGTGGCTATTTTTATAAATGTCACTGGTCCCCAAAACTGTCAAAAGTGTCCGATCTGTCCGCCGCAATGTCGCAGTCCCGCTAAAAATCGCAGATCGCCGCCATTACTAGTAAAAAAAAAAAAATGGCATAAATCTATCCCCTATTTTGTAGATGCTATAACTTTTGCGCAAACCAATCAATATACGCTTATTGCGTTTTTTTTTTACCGGACACTTTAAAACTTTTTTGGGACAACTGACATTTATACAGCGATCAGAGCTAAAAATAGGCACTGATTACTGTATAAATGCCACTGGCAGGGAAGGGGTTAACACTAGGGGGCAATCAAGGGGTTTCTAACTGTGGGGGGAGGGGACTGACTGGAGGAGGAGAGAGATCGCTGTTCCTGATCACTAGGAACAGCAGATCTCTCTCTACTTCCCTGACAGAACGGGGATCTCTCTGTTTACATTGACAGATCCCCGTTCTGGCTCTCCGAGGAGTGATTTCAGGTCACCAGTGGACATCGTGGCCGCCGTACAACTAAGGCGATTCGTGCAGCCGTGCCAACCTGGCAAAGTATAATGACGGCGGCTGGTGGGCTAGCGGTTAAAAAAAGGTAATAAATACAATAAAGAATATGTAAACCCAACATTTCATATTCCTGATATGTGGCTGCTGTACCATGTACTTGCATCAAAATGTCTCCTGTTCTCTTTGTATTGCTTTCTTTGTGTATCCGTGGTTTTCCTGCCAGTCCCTCTGCTTTCCTATTAAAAACTGACCACACTAAGCAGAACACAGCGTGGTCAGTTCTCTAGCTGTGCTGGGAACTCAGCCTGCTCTCCTCCAATGATTAGACTAGTGGTGACACGTCCCCCCTGCACAGCCATTTATTGGGAAGATAAGTGTACTGCTGCTTCTCCTTCCCCCAGCTCTTATGCAGCTGAGAACAGAGGGAATTTGATCACTTAAAAAACGGGGAAAGAAGGTATTTATAATGTATTTTTATATCTATATAAAAATGTTTTGCCTTTAATTTCTATGGTAGACTGAATGGGTTGTTTTACAAGGTGATCGTTTACATATATTTTAAAGGGAATTTGCCTTTACCGTGCCAAAAAACATAAATTAATTCATAGTCGCTCATCGTTTCCTTCAACGCTTAGTTACAGTGGCGGAATTACCAGGGTCTCAGGAGTCGCACTTTCGACTGGGCCCTTGAGTTCCGCCACTGTAGGGGGGCCCGCCGCCGCCCAGGAGATAGTAGACTGGTCATTCACGGGCACAGTCCCGCTTCACCCATCCTCTCCGTCCACATTTGCAGGCACACTGCACAATCCCTGCCCTGCTCCACCCATCCTCTCCGCCCGCACTCGCAGGCACACCTAGCAAAGAGGGGGGACCAAGTGATGTGCGAGTGATCTGCAAGTGAGTGGCACTGATACCACTGATATCAACACTGCTATTGATTCCCCCCACACCACATTCCACTGCTGCCACTGATTCCCCCCACACCACCACCACTACTGCCACTGATACCCCCCCACCACCACAACTGCCACTGATTCCCGCTCACACCACCACCACTACTGCCACTGATTCCAGCTCACACCACCACCACTATTGCCACTGATACCCCCCACCACCACTACTACAACTGATCCCCCCTCCCCACACCACCACCACTACTGCCACTGATACCCCCCACACCACCACCACTGATACCCCCCACACCACTACGACCATTGCTGCCACTGATCCACCCCCCCACACCACCATGGCCACTACTGCCACTGATGCACTCCCCCCCACACCACCACGACCACTGCTGCCACTGATCCACCCCCCCATCATGACCACTGCTGCCACTGCTGCCACTAATCCCACCCCCACCCCCCACTGCTGCCACTCATCCCGTCTCTGCCTCACTGCTGCCACTCATCCCATCCCTCCACCACCACCACTGCTACCACTGATCCCATCCCCCACCACTACCGCTGCCACTCTTTCCAGGGGCGTAACTACAGGGGTCACAATTGCAATGGCGCACATGTTACCCCTGTATACCTGGATGGGGGGGCATATAGAGGAACAAATCCCTCCATTTTTCTCCTGCAGCCGCTAAAAGCCTGTTCTCCTCCTGGCCCTCCCATAGGCATTCAGTGGCTGCAGTATGCCGCCCGTACTATCCAGGTCCTGCTGCCCCCGGGATCAGAGGGAAGGACCCTGGCCGGAGGTCATGGGGGCCCTCCATGGTTGGAGGGTCTAGTTACGCCTCTGGTTTAGTACAATGTTTTGTCTCTACCTCTAGATCTCAGACATTGGCACTGATTTTATGTTTCCTGTAAAGAACTATCAGAACTGTGTTTAGAAACCTTTAAAATATTAATGGAGTTCTTACCTTTGAGTTTACATAGCCGGTGTACAGAGCCTCTCCCAGCGTCTCCTCACGTCCGTTCTGTTTGCTGTGGGTGATGTTCAGCAGCCAGACACTAATACCAGTAAATATATTTTAGGAGATATCTGTATCTGTTATCATTTTATGTGGAGGTCTGGAGAAGATAAACTATTAAACAGGTTTATCAGCACAGATCTCTCTTGTGTCCAGCAAAGTTAACCCTGAAAACAGATGCAAGTCATGTAAGGACAAAACTCAACTTTTGTGATTGGTTGGCCCAACCAAGAGGCACCAGAGACTATCGGACAGGTAGCTGAGACAACCAATCACAAAGCCACACAGGGAGGCCACTTGACAATTAAAAAACAAAATGTTAAGGAACATCTTGTACCTGTTTCAGGGACACTTTTTTTTGCACTAGACATGGTTATTTTTTACTTATTTGTGACATACTATAGCTTATCCACATCTATGAATATTATATGATATACAATTATGTACATTTCACATTTTTGCTTTTTTAACCACTTCAGCCCTGGAAGATTTTACCCCCTTTCTGACCTTTTTACTTTGACACTTTTTACTTTACACCTTTGACACTTTTTACAATTTGGCACTGCGTCGCTTTAACTGACAATTGCGCGGTCATGCGACGTGGCTCCCAAACAAAATTGATGTCCTTTTTTTCCCCCACAAATAGAGCTTTCTTTTGGTGGTATTTGATCACCTCTGCGGTTTTAATTTTTTGCGTTATAAACAAAAAAAGAGTGACAATTTTGGAAAAAAAAAATATTTTTTACTTTTTGCTATAATAAATATCCCCCAATTTTTTTTTACAAACAAATTTCTTCATCAGTTTAGACCAATATGTATTCTTCTACATATTTTTGCTAAAAAAATCGCAATAAGCGTACATTGATTGGTTTGCACAAAAGTTATAATTTTTGAGACCATTGACATTTGTAGA
Source organism: Lithobates septentrionalis (assembly GCA_037952835.1). Taxonomy (NCBI): domain Eukaryota; kingdom Metazoa; phylum Chordata; class Amphibia; order Anura; family Ranidae; genus Lithobates; species Lithobates septentrionalis. The sequence continues at coordinate 540,023 of JBBDGP010002796.1, read as the reverse complement.
GCAATCAGTGCTATAAAAATGCACTGATTACTGTATAAATGTCACTGGCAGGGAAGGGGTTAACACGAGGGGGCGATCAAGGGGTTAACCGCGCACCCTCTCCTGGGCAAAGCCATGTATATATATATGTATATATATATATATATATATATATATATGTATATATATATGTATATATATATATATGTATATATATATATATATATATATATATATATGGGATTTCGCTGAGGAGAGCCATTCTGCCGCAGTATATCTGCGTGAGGCGGTCGGGAACCGGTTAATTGTTTTATCATGTGCAGTCTTTTTAACAATATATTGCTGATATAGGTTTCTGGAAATCATATTCTACTAAAATCGAATTTTGCAAGTAATAAGAAAAAAAAAGAAGAGTAACTCCACTTTTCTTGAGAAAAAAAAAATCCCATCTGGGTGAGCAATGTACATTGCAAGGATTTTTACCAAACTTTGTATCAAATTCCTACCTGTTTCTGCTGTTTGACCATGTCCTGTGCAGTAGACATGTGCAATTCCTTTAGTTACGAATCAAAATTCAGGCAAAATTTTCGTTATTGGGAGATTCGGATGTATCCAAATGTCCGAATGACAAATGTAAGGAATTTCAACGAATCTGAAACAAACTATAACGTAACTAAATAAAGAATTTTAAATATTTGAAAATTTATTCAAATTTGAAATGGAAACATATTGCAGTAAATACAGTAAGGTATAAAAGTGAAATAAGATGATAAGAAAAGAATAGAAAAAAAAACAGAATACAGAATAGAAAAGAATAGAATATATATAGCCGTCTTCTAAAGTTTGAATCTATTCGAAATACCGAATATACTAACCAAATCTGAATATACAAAGCGAAATTCCAAAAATGAATCATTCTAACAAAGCGAATATGTCGAAACAAAAGACAAAGGCAGAAGTTTTTTTATCTTAATGCATTAAGATAAAAAAGCCTTCTGTGTGCAGCAGCCCCCCTCAGCCCCCCTAATACTTACCTGAGCCCCATCTCTATCCAGCGATGTTGCACGAGAGACTCGGCTGTCCGGGACTCTCCCTCCTCATTGGCTAAGACAGCAGCCAAGCAGCATTGGCTCCCGCTGCTATCAATCAAAGTCAGTGAGCCAATGAGGATAGAGAGAGGGCAGGAAAGAGAATCCGCGGCGGCAGCCATATTTTTGGAGCCAGAAGCAGCTCCAGTGCCAAAAACAGTCCTGATTTCCTGGGAAAAAAGCAAAATCCTGAGATTTTAATCGGGATGGCCTGATTTTGGGACCCTCATTCCGATCGGAGGCCATCCCAATTAAAATCCTGGGATTTTGCTTTTGTCCTGGGAAATCAAGGCTGTTTTTGGCACCGGAGCTGCTTTTGGCTCCAAAAATATGGCCACCACCGCCGCAAGATCTCTTTCCTGTTTCCCCTGGCTCACAGATCCAAACTCTGCCCCTCCAGCCCTCTGCACTGTAGCTCCTCCCACTCTCCCCCGCAATGTTATTTGGTCGTCTACCGCCCCTGACCCTGTGCACGCCTCTTGTTTTAATGATGTTGTACTGAGACAGTTTTCCCCGATGAAAAACGGGGGCGCACGCGGGGGCGGGGGCGGTAGACGGCTGAATAACATTGTGAGGGAGATTAGGAGGAGCTGGAGTGTAGTAGGCTGGAGGGGCTGAGTTCTGATCTCAGCCAAGAGCATTCCGAGAGCCAGGGGAAACAGGTTTTCTGGGAGAAGGCAGAGCCAAGGGACTCTACTGTACTAGGGACACCTGATCTAAGGAGGCACTCCACTGGGAACACCTGATCTAAGGATACACTCCACTGGGGACATCTGATCTAAGGAGTCACTCCACTGGGGACACCTGATCTAAGGAGGCACTCCACTGGGGACGCCTGATGTAAGGAGGCACTCCACTGGGGACACCTGATCTAAGGAAGCACTCTGCTGGGGACGCCTGATGTAAGGAGGGACCCTGCTGGGTACGCCTGATGTAAGGAGGGACTCCGCTTGGGACGCCTGATGTAAGGAGGGACTCTGCTGGGGACGCCTGATGTAAGGAGGGACTCCGCTTGGGACGCCTGATGGCATCTGGTGGCGGGCGTTGTGGCAAGTGACACGCTCAGGGCTCCCACTGATTCTGCATTATGGTGAGTTGAACGATTTCATTTTATATTACAATGTAATAATGGAAATAATGTGCTTCAATCATCCTGACAACATAACAACCATGGTGCCGGGATGATTGAAGCGCCAACATCAGGTGTTTGGAGTATCTTTATCTGCTGATTGTTAAACTTTCTGGAATACACATATTTCTATTGTGGTGTAGGATCTGGGACTGCTGTCCCTCCATCCCTCCTTCTTTCCTTCCTTCTCTCTCCTTCCCTCCCTATTTCTTTCTTTCTCCCTCTTTCCCTCTCATACTCGGACCACACCCTATTTTGAGCCATGCCCCTTTAAGCCACACCCACTATTTCATTTAAACCACGCCTGTTTTTCGCCCATTTTTCACCCCTATAAATCCTAGTGTTGGCAACTATAAGACAGTAATAAAAACTAGGGGCGTGCAACACTTCCCTGATGTCCACAGTGGTTCCCATCCATGTGATATACTTAGTCTGCTGCTTCTGCTGGCTCTTCCTGGTGTTTCCCTGGTCAACTTCCTGGTTCCAAGCACCTTACATCACATCCAGGGGCTTGCTCACCATTGACCACCTGGAAGGTTGCCACCTGCTGGAGCCTTTTTAATGTCTTTTAAATGTGAGTGCATATTTATTTTCTTTCATTTCACCAATATGTTTTAGTAAATGCTACACTTAGGTAGTGGTGCTTTTCTCTCCTTCTTTTTTCTGTTTATGCATTGTTCTCTGCATGGACTCCTGGTGGCCACATAGATGGTGGCAGCCATTTTTACACAGAGAGGCTATATATTGCCCCTGCTGGGTCATTTTTGGCACACCCTGCAGTCTGAGAATTTAGGAACAGGACTGATGAGTGAAGGGTAGATAGGCTCAGCATAGGGGTTCCTGGGGAAGAGGGTCAACTTTGGGTCAATCCTGTAATCCCTGGAAGCTGCCTGGTTTGGGGAAGGACCTGTTAGGGACCTGTATAGGACAGCCATTCCTGCCAAGCTGGTCCAAGTCTCACCCCGCCACCCATTTAGCCTCATCCACAGGTGTCCATGCACTCACTCCAAAGTCGGCTGCACACCATTGTTCTTCGTCTGTTTCCTGATAGTGACAACGGTGGCCCATGGTGACCTGGAACGATGTGTAATGCCACTCAAAGCTAAAGGTATAAAATGTTTGCCCGCCGGGGCTCGAAGAGAGGGAGCTGTTGTCCTATTACAATGATCCAGTAGGGTTGGCATAGAAGGAGTAAGACACCGCTCTACCGACTCAAGACGGGACAAAACGCATCAGAGGGGTGGCCAGTGGAGCAGCGCTGGCTGAGGCCATACACCTTCACTAGCATTGGGTCGGTAGAGCGGTGTCTTACTCCTTCCACAACAATGGCCTATGCAGTGTGTGTGAGCACAGATGCTTAAGGTCTTCATCAAGCGTGCCTGTGATAGGGTGACAACTGAGGAGCACAACTGCAAAATTATTAACACCCTATAACAGTAAGTGCCTGAACAAGGACCTTCATAGCATGATCACCAGAGGTCCGCTTCTGATTTTAAAATGTTGCAATTGACATATTTAAGATTATAAGATGTTTCAAAGATTGGGTTTGAATCTTCTTGAAATAAAACATTACACGGTTCTGTCCTTTGCCTGGTGTGGAAGATGGCTTTGCTGAAGCCTCCAGCAGTTATCCTGATTGTGTGTTGAATTTTAATACAGTTGCTCATATCAGAATCACTGTTTGCTCGGCTTAATTTAGACTCAACAACACCTGCCTGGAGCCTGCCGTGAAACATCTGCCAAAACATTGGAGCCCACCAGTGTGAAGTTCTCTCTGTTCCTCCATGCAGATGAGACATTTTGTTCGGGGCCATTGCAGCTATTTAAAATTCTCACATATCAAACTCAGTTTCAGAACAATTCCAGGCAACATAAAATCGCTTCATGAACTCCTGCCTGGAAATACTGCCGCTAAAGTCAAAAGTCCACTCCATTTACAGATTCACACTTTTCCATGTGCATTGCAGTACGGATGGTAACACACATGTGTAGGTGTGAATGGGCCCATAGGGTTTCCCTTTCTCTTTAGCAGTAGGGCATAGATGAACAGGAAAGAATGAGATATCTACTTGATGTGCATCTCCATGCAGTAAAATGCTAGAGTTTTTCTGCATGAAAACTGACAAGTGTGACTAGACCCTTAAAGGGTCAGCAGCTAAAAATACCAATTCTTCACTGGGCTTCAGCTCTTCAGAGGCACCATCTTGGATATGGGAGCTGGTTGTAAAGTTTGGCACCCATCTCCCCACTGAGCATGAGCAAGGCATCACAGTGCTATGGGACTGGTGGACAGCTGGAGATGGCAAGGAGCTTGGGTGTGTAGCAGAATACTCTTGCTTGGTACTCCATGGATGTACAATTAGAGCTGTTACTCCCACAGTGTATTTACAGGTATGAGGCTTGCATTGTGAGCTAGTAGATTATCGGATGCTTGGGATCGCTCCATGCCATTAAAATGCCTGTTTATATCCACATGGCCTAGGTCTCATACACTCATTGGATGAAAGGCTTATACCCTGTTTTCCCGAAAATAAGACCTAGCGTGATTGTCGGTGATGGCTGCAATATAAGCCCTACCCCCCAAATAAGCCCTAGTTAAAGTCCTTGTAGTTCTTATTTTCAGGGTAGGGCTTATTTTCGGGGAAACAGGGTAGGGCTTATTTGGGGGGTAGGGCTTATATTGCAGCCATCACTGACAATCACGCTAGGTCTTATTTTCGGGAAAACAGGGTACTTACCTGGGATTGTTGAGCACCTCTTTCTCCCTATGCACTACCCTTTTGCTTGTTGGCTGGATTGCTGGGTATTTGTTCTGAATTTATTCCATCTTCTGCCTTTCAACTACACCTTCGTACATTGTGGGGGGTTTACCAGATCAAACTACACCCCCTTTTGGGGAATGTTCTTTTAAATCAGCCATATTCAGTTGCACTCCATGAACCCCTGAGAAAGCTAAGTTTGTGTCCAAATGTCCAAATTGGGCTCAAAGTGTCAATATTTTGTGTGGCCACCATTATTTTCCAGCAATGCCTTAACCCTCTTGTGCATGGAGTTCACCAGAGTTTCACAGGTTGTCACTGGAGTCCTCTTCCCCTCCTCCATGACGACATCACGGAGCTGGTGGATGTTGGAGACCTTGCGCTCCTCCACCTTCTGTTTGAGGATGTCCCACAGATGCTCAATAGGGTTTAGGTCTGGAGACATGCTTGGCCAGTCCATCACCTTTACCCTCAGCTTCTTTAGCAAGGCAGTGGTTATCTTGGAGGTGTGTTTGGGGTCATTATCATGTTGGAATACTGCCCTGCGGCCCAGCCTCCGATCGTAGGTATTCTTGCTCTGCTTCAGTATGTCATAGTACATGTTGGCATTCATGGTTCCCCCAATGAACTGTAGCTCCGCAGTGGCGGCAGCACTCATGCAGCCCCAGACCATGACACTCCCACCACAATGCTTGACTGTAGGCAAGACACACTTGTCTTTGTACTCCTCACCTGGTTGCTGCCACACACGCTTCACACCATCTGAACCCAATATGTTTATCTTGGTCTCTTTAGACCACAGGACATGGTTCCAGTAATCCATGTCCTTAGTATGCTTGTCTTCAGCAAACTGTTTGTGGGCTTTCTTGGGCATCATCTTTAGAAGAGGCTTCCTTCTGGGACGACAGCCATGCAGACTAATTTAAAGCAGTGTGTGGCGTATGGTCTGAGCACTGACAGGCTGACCCCCCCCCCCACCCCTTCAACCTCTGCAGCAATGCTGGCAGCACTCATACGTCTATTTCCCAAAGACAACCTCTGGATATGACGCTGAGCACGTGCACTCAACTTCTTTGGTCGACAATGGCGAAGCCTGTTCTGAGTGGAACCTGTCCTGTTAAACCGCTGTATGGTCTTGGCCACCGTGCTGCAGCTCAGTTTCAGGGTCTTTACAATCTTCTTATAGCCAAGGCCATCTTTATGTAGAGCAAGAATTCTTTTTTTCAGATCCCAATTGGACATTTTCACCCCTTTCACACTGGCGGTGGGTGCGTTGGCTATTTTTAGCGGCGCTTTACCGTCAATTTCGCAACGCTATTCAGCCGCTGGCGGGGAGCTTTTACCCCCCGCTAGTGGCCGAGAAAGTATTAAAACTACCGCAAAGCGCAGCCGTGCAGGGGGTATAGCCGCGCTGCCCCATTGATTTTACTGGGCAGGAGAGGTGAAGGAGCGGTGTATACACCGCTCCTTCCCTGCTCCAAAGATGCTGCTAGCAGGACTTTTTTTAGTGTCCTGCCAGCGCACCGCTCCAGTGTGAAAGCCCTCAGGGCTTTCACATTGGAGAGACAGCAGCGGCTCTTTCAGGGAGTTATTTTGAGGGGACAGCAAATTTACACTGTTATACAAGCTGTACACTCACTACTTTACATTGTAGACAAGTGTCATTTCTTCAGTGTTGTCACATGAAAAGATAGAATAAAATATTTACAAAAATGTGAGGGGTGTACTCACGTTTGTGAGACACTGTATTTTTAGGGGTTCCACACCGAGATATTTTAATATGATTGCATAATACAAATCTTGTTTTTTTTGCATATTTGTCTGTGAGTTTATTCTAAAGGAAAAGGTTACAGCACAATTTAAAACCCCATTTATTCTTCCTTTTGATTGTTTTCTATATCACTTAAGTGGTGTGGTGCTAACCTATTCAATTTGAACCCATTATCTTTATATGAGTGGAATACCCCTTGCCTCACCATGCTCAGATGCAGGCGCATTGTCCTTCGCCTTCTTTTCCACCGTCTTTAGCTCAGAGAGACCACACTTGAGAAAGAGGTGGCTGGGCGGGTGATATGCAGCCAGGTGTACGGTTCTCCACTGTTAGCACTGGCATGAGGCAGCTGGATAAGCGTACAATAGCTTGCACACTTTACAGAAGATCCAACCACTGAGGAGAGCATTGCTCCAATAGCTACCAGAGTACTGCACTTCAAATGGGGTGGCCCTGTGACTCCATTCATCCACCTGTGGTACCAGGCCTTGGACTCCTCAGCCACTCACCTGTGGTGCCAGTCCAAAGATTCCTCCAGTACCAGGCCTTGGACTCCTCAGCCACTCACCTGTGGTGCCAGTCCAAAGATTCAACCAGTACCAGCCCTTGGACTCCTCAGCCACTCACCTGTGGTGCCACTCCAAAGATTCCTCCAGCTGTTTGTCTGGGTGTACTAATACCTTCCCTGGACTCAACTGTAAAAGAAGCTGTTGTAGAAGCTAAGCTCAGGTAACTATTTATCAGTTGCACTGTTTACTGAAATAGGGGTCATTCTTTAGCCTCTGTAGCTACAGAGCCTAAGGCCCCTTTCAGACCAGCGGACTGATCGGGTCCACCTGTCAGTTTTTCAGGCAGACCCGATCGGACCCCCCATTGATCTCTATGGGGCGGCAGATGTCAGCAGACACGTGTCCACTGGCACCCACCGGGCATCTGATCCAATAAAATCCACTAAAAGTAGACAAATGGTGATACGTTTGCCATCCGTCCAGTGGATCAGATGACAATTGGATGGAAACAGACATGCAGTCCATTTCCATCCGATGGCCCCATAGAGGAGAGCGGCTGTATCCTGTCTGCTCTGCAAAGCAGAGTGGACACGGACCTGTCATCCACCTGCTCAGTGGGGATCAGTGGAGAGATCCCCCCCCCTGAGCAGGTGGATTCTGCTTGAACGGATTCGCTCTGTCTGAAAAGGGCCTTATAGAGACTGTGTTGTACTGCCACCTAGTGTCCTTATTGAGTCACTGAATCTTTGCTGCTGTTTGTACAGCTTCATAATTGGTTTTAAGTGGTTGTAAACCCACAAATAAAAAAAATAAAAAACCCACAAGACAAAGGCATAATGAGCTAGTATGCGTAGCATACTAGTTTATTATGAAATACTCACCATAGATTGAAGCCCCCGCAGCGCTCCCCGTACACAGCTTCGGCCAGCGACATCGCTCCCAGAGTTACTTCTGGGTATCGCGGGCTCCAGGAATGTGAATGGCCGGAGGCGCGATGACGTCACTCCCACGTGTGCCCGCGGGAGTTGCCGGTAACAGCACACTAACGGAAGCAACGGCACAGACGTGCCATTGCTTCAGTGCCCATGTGCCGATGACGTTGGCACATGCTGATACAGGGGATATCTCCTAAACTGTGTAGGTTTAGGATATATCCGGGGTAGCTACAGGTAAGCCTTATTATAGGCTTGCCTGTAGTAAAAAGTGGCCAGTAAGGGTTTACAACCACTTTTAAGTGGTTTTAAAGCCTTAAGGTTTTGCACCTTAATGCATTGAATAAAAAAAGGGCAATCATGACAGTCTCTTAAATGCATAAACATCCAAACTTAAACAAAGATTAAGAAAATGCTTAAAGTATAACTGAAGGCAAAACTTTTTTGTTTTGGACAGAGTGGAGAGAGATTAGAGCCCCTGTCAATTTTTATTGCTGTCTCTGCCCCCGTTAAGGAGATCCCCCTCTCTATTTGTCCTGTTTACCATTATCATTGAAAGTGAAAGTAAAAGAAAACCCCAAATTTTGGGTTGTTCCCCAGAAAAGTAATAGATGGGAAATCTTCCACTGGGGACACAATTGCACTCACCAGAATCTGTTGACCTCTAGTACGGCCAAACTCGCTTGTGGGGCATGTCCTCTTTAAATACATTGTCTATTTGTGTTGGGTTTTTCTGATAATAGAGATCCAATGGTACCAATCATAGGGAGATGATAAAAGGAAGCCTATAGTGTAAAACCCTTATGACAAATTTATTTAAAATAGAAGGTATTAAACTCACTTTTTCTGGCACTCGGTGTCTACAGCATTGGTTGTTTGTGAGACCGGCTGTGGTACTCCCATGCTCGGAAGAGTGGCTCAGGTCCCTGTTCAAAGATGGCGCCTGGTGGAAATTACATCATGATGACGCAGGCAAAGCTCCTATACATTTCCACCTGATTGGTCGTCTTCAGGAAGCTCTATTCTATGCATTCAGTTAAAAAAAATTTCTGTGCTTCAGGATCCCCCTCGGCCTCCCCCTACACTTACCTGAGCCCAATCTCAATTCAGCACTGTCCATGAGAGCAGCAGCTCTCTCCTTTCTCATTGGGCAGATTGGCTTCTGCTGCTGTCAATCATATCCTGTGATGAGGGAGCAGGTGGTGGGGATGAGCTGCAAGGTCTGTGTCAATAGACGCAGACAGGGTGGCTCGGGAGCGAGCCAGCATGTGTGCCCCTATAGAAAGCTGCTTTCTATGAGAGCACTCATGGAAGAGGAGGAGCCAGGCCATGTGGAAGGAGCTAGATGCTCCAAATGTGTGTAACCTTGCTTTCTCCTCTGGTCCTTCACACTTCCAGTGTACGTTCCACGCTGGTTAGTGTGGCTTCCCAGGGCTCCTCCAGGCTCCTGAGCGGGCCACCTTCCTCCCCTAGCAGCTGGAACATCCCACAGCGGTCCTGCAGGTTGGATTTAGGAGGAATCTACACCCATATACTCTGCACCAGATGAGCCTTTGTATCGTATACCTTCTCAGTGGCGTAGCTAGCACATCTGGCACCCGGGGCTGGACATTTTTTTGCACAACACCCCCCCCCCCAAGAAAAATTATATGTGAAAATATAGTGCCACCACCGCAAAACTGTGGGTGTGGTCAGATTGCTTCAACAGTGGGAGGGGCTAAAAGGGCCATATGCTTTAAAGCGGGGGTCCACCCACACCGCCAAAAAAAAAAAATTATTAAAAGCCAGCAGCTACAAATACTGCAGCTGCTGACTTTTAATACATGGCCACTTACCTGTCCCAGGGTCCAGCGATGTCAGCAGGCGACGCCGAGAACCCGCTCGGTTCTCGCCAGCTGCCGCCGCTATCCTAGGTGAGGGAATCAGGAAGTGAAGCGTTGCGGCTTCACTTCCCGGTTCCCTACTGCGCATGCGCGAGTCGCGCTGCGCGTCCCAAGTGGTCCCCGCTCTCTCCTGGGAGCTGTGTGTTCCCAGCAGACAGCGCGGTGGGGACGGGAAGAGGCGTAGACTCCCATGGGAGTCTATGCCGGAAGTGGGTGCAAATACCTGTCTTAGACAGGTATCTGCACCCCCCTCCCCCCTGAAAGGTGCCAAATGTGACACCGGAGGGGGGAAGGGTTCCCAAAAGCGGAAGTTCCATTTTTGTGTGGAACTCCGCTTTAATGACTTTGTCACAAGTGAGTAAGTAGCAGGCAATACAAATCTCAGTATACTAATTTTAATAAAATAAAACTATTCTAACCTACCCCATACACCTTGACCCCCTTTGAAAGGATTTGCAGGGCTACACCTCACTCCCCAGGGGTAATATCCCTACTTTGCTCCTCTATCATCTCCATTAGGAAACCCCCAGTGAGATCGTACCATCTCCAATGGGAGAAAGACCTGGGGAAACAGTTGGATCCAGAGGACTGGCAGATCATGACGATATCCCTTACAAAGAGCTCTAGGAATGTTCTTACTCTAGAGAATGCATACAAGGTGTTCTACAGATGGTATTACACGCCCGCTAGGCTAGCCCGTTTTATCCCCTCCTATTCTCAATGTTACCGGGGTTGTTCACTGGAAGGCACCATGGCCTACATTTGGTGGACATGTCCAAAGGTATGTAGACTTTGGGTCAAGGTCTATACCCTTTTACGCAATATGCTCCACTCCAACCTGAAAAGAGACCCCTATGAAGCCCTTCTATGTAAACCTATCCTTGAACTTCTCCGCCCGGAACAATGAAAATGAAAAATCGTATGAACGATATTATGATTAATGAGCAACTGACGTCGCTGGCTTCTGACACACACAATAAATTTCTCAGGGTCTGGCAACCATGGATATCATATAACCTACTTTTATCATTCTAAAGGTCTCCGGATGCACCCCCCCCCTCCCCCATGATGGACTCTTCTCCTTCCTTCCTCTCTTCTTCCTCCCTCCTTTTCTTTTTATCCTATGTTCCCCTCTATTCTTTGCTGTCTACCCATTCTCTTCTTTTTATGTGTACTCTTCTCTGTGACTCCTGATATCAAGGAGTCGGGTCTAATAATGATGGTTACAGAGATACGGGACAAACAAAATAAACAGACTGGACTATTTTTTTTTTTTCTCTTATCCATAATCAATCTGAGGTGGATATAAGAATGTATGTACCCTTTTATGTTGCTTTTTCTCTTTTTATTATTTTCTTTGCATTCAAGCCTACCGAACAACATATTTTGGGGTATTGATGGCACTTTATTATGGAACATCGCTATTATTTTTGTTTTTCTTTTTTTCCCCTTCCAATTTTCTTATTGTACTGATGAATATTGTACCATGTATATTAGGGGTGCAACGGATCAAAAAACTCACGGTTCGGATCGTTCCTCGGATCAGGGGTCACGGTTCGGATCATTTTCGGATCAACAAATAAAAATCTCCCCCACTGTAATATCCACAATCTCCCCCACTGTAATAATATATTAGCACGGTATTGCAGGGTATTGGCGGGTATATTGGCAGGGTATTGGCAGAGTATTGGCAGGGTATGGCAGGGTATGGCAGAGTATGGCAGAGTATTGTCAGGGCATTGCAGAGTATTGTCAGGGCATTGCAGAGTATTGTCAGGGCATTGCAGAGTATTGTCAGGGCATTGCAGAGTATTGTCAGGGCATTGCAGAGTATTGTCAGGGCATTGCAGAGTATTGTCAGGGCATTGCAGAGTATTGTCAGGGCATTGCAGAGTATTGTCAGGGCATTGCAGAGTATAGTCAGGGCATTGCAGAGTATTGTCAGGGCATTGCAGAGTATTGTCAGGGCATTGCAGAGTATTGTCAGGGCATTGCAAAGTATTGTCAGGGCATTGCAGAGTATTGTCAGGGCATTGCAGAGTATTGTCAGGGCATTGCAGAGTATTGTCAGGGCATTGCAGAGTATAGTCAGGGCATTGCAGAGTATAGTCAGGGCATTGCAGAGTATTGCAGAGTATTGTCAGGGCATTGCAGAGTTTTGGCAGGGCATTGCAGAGTTTTGGCAGGGCATTGCAGAGTATTGGCAGGGGGGAGAGAGAAACCGGCGTCATGACATGTCGCCGGTTTGTTACAAGTGATCGCTCCGTCATTTGACGGAGCGATCACGTGGTAAACGGCCGCCGGGTGTACCAAGATGGCCGCCGCTCCGGAGCTAGGCCGAAGCCGTGGCCTTTTCTATGGCCGAGGCCACAGAGCGCTCCGCGAATCGCGGGTGTCCCGATCCGCGGAGGTTGATCCGCACGGATGACGGATCAATGACGATCCGTTGCACCCCTAATGTATATATAGCATCCCTTTGTTGGGATCCTCTTCTTTATCCCATGTCTGATGTAACCATCACTCTGTTGCACTTTTTTGTTGTATTCACTTTTCTACCAATAAACCTTTGTAAAAGAAAAGAAAACTGTTCAATCACATATCCTTTACTACACACAGCTAACCTTAACCACTTCAGCCCCGGAAGATTTGGCTGCTCAATGACCAGGCCATTTTTGCGATGCGGCACTGCGTCGCTTTAACTGACAATTGAGCGGTCGTGCGATGCTGTACCCAAACAAAATGTATGTCCTTTTTTTCCCGCACAAATAGAGTATATGATCACCCCTGCGGTTTTTATTTTTCGTGCTATAAACAAAAGAAGAGCGGCAATTTTGGAAAAAACACAATATCTTTTACTTTTTTACTATAATAAATATCCCAAATTTTTAAAAAAAAAAAAATAATTTTTTTTCCTCAGTTTAGGCCGATATGTATTCTTCTACATATTTTTGGTAAATTGCAATAAGCGTATATTGATTGGTTTGCGCAAAAGTTATAGCGTCTACAAAATAGATTTATGGCATTTTTATTAATATTATTATTTTTTTATTAGTAATGGCGGTGATCTGCAATTTTTATCGGGACTGCGATATTGCGGCAGAAAAATTGGACACTTTTGACACATTTTTGGGACCATTGACAATTATACAGCGATCAGTGCTATAAAAATGCACTGATTACTATATAAATGCCACTAGCATGGAAGGTGTTAACAGTAGGGGGAGATCAAGGGGTTAACTGTGTTCCCTGGGAGGTGTTCTAACTGGGGGGTGGGGGGTGGGACTGACTAGGGGAGGAGAGAGATCGATGTTCATACTTAGTATGAACACACAATCTCTCTCCTCTCCCCTCTCCCCTAAGAGAACCTCGCTCTGTCACGAGCGATTGCGGGTGCCCGGCAGTCATCGCGCCTGCCGGGCACTCGCATCGGCTCCAGGCACACGCTCCGACAGCACGCGTGCGCCTCCTACAGCGTCTTAAAGGGCCGACGTACAGCTACGACGGCTCGCTCAGGGGAGCCATTCTGCCGCAGTGTAACTGATAAATGTCCCTATTTATGTTGTGAACTCACCCTCCAGGGCCCAGGCAGGCACTTTCTCAGTCCGGGCTTTATATCCAGGCTCCTTCTCCCTGAAGCTGGAAGGTCCTTCAGGCACCCTTTTTCCTAGTCCAGAGGGCACCTCTACACCTCCCAGTCCAGGGCCTCCAGTGTACTCCCCTCCTAGTCCAGGGCCTACTCTGCACTCCCCACCCCCCGCCCCAGCACCTCCCTCTGCACCCCCCCAGTCCAGGGATTCCTCTGCACCCCCCCAATTCAGGGCCTCCTCTGCAGCCCCCCAGTCCAGGGCCTCCTCTCCACCACCCCCCTAGCCCAGGACCTCCTCTGCACCCCCCAGCCTAGTGCCTCCTCCACACTCCCCAGCCCAAAGCCTTCTCTGCATCCTCCATCAGCCCAGGGCCTCCACTGCACCCTCCAGTCCAGGGCCTCCTCTAACCCCACCTCCTCCCAGGCCTCCTCTGCACCCCCCCTCAGTCCAGGGCCTTCACTGCACCCCCCAGCCCAGGGCCTCCTTTGCACCCCCCAGCCTAGGGCCTCCTCCGCACCCCCCTCCCTGTCCAGGGCCTTCTCTGCCCCCCCCCAGTCCAGGGCCTTCTTTGAAGCCTCCCCTTCTCTGGGATGCCTCACGCAGAAAAGACATAGTCTGTTTGGGCACTGGGCAGGACTAGGAGGGAGACCTGCCTGTCCATTACACTTGATCGGGTGGCAGTGACATCCTTAGAGCAGCAGTTCCCAGTGCGGGTGGGGGCGGCACCCCTGGCAGCACCCCCTTAGATGCGTTACCCAGGGCAGGTGCCCCCCGCTCCCCCCGTATTTTCGGCCCTGTACCTCTTGTGAGTGTTTTTTTATCCATTGTTATTAAAGTTTTTACTGAGTTATTACACTTAGCTGGCACTTCCTTCCTATTGTTCCTTTCTCTTATTGATTACACAGAAGTCTGAGGATAGCAGCCGCAGATGGTATCGTGCAGTATATCTCATTCCACACAGATTAGAGACTGCTTTTTGGATTGTTTCACCATTGTTTTCATATAGTTTTTATTGCTGACTGGTCTTAACAATCTCTGTGTGCCAGATCATTTCTTTTCACTATAGTATAGGATGGACTGGTGCTTAAAGTGTCACTAAACCCAGGTCCCTGCGTTCACTATATCTGGTCTCCCACAGCACACAGAACATGGGTATGCAATTATATTTGTAAATATAAACTGCTAATTATCTTTTCTCATCAGCAGTGTATAGCAGTCTTGTGACTTCTATCAGTGTCGGGCTAAGGCTTGTAGGAGGCGTTTTCATTCTCCTCTGACTGTCCCATGAGGCTTCAGGACCCCTGACCCTCTGTCTGGACAGTGCTGATTGGCCCTGCGCTGATCGCATGGACCCTCCCAAAAAAAAAAACTCTCTAGCAATACACACCAAACTGAGCATGTGTGGAGTGCCCCCAAGGCTCTGTTTCATCAGGAGATGGATTGGGAACAGTGGGAGGATCAGAGAAGACAGGAGCAGGGGTTTTCTTGAATCCCTTGGCCTACTGGGATAACCTATATATTCGGGTGGAGTCATGTGATCAGTGTTCTGTGCCACCTGGACGGCTGTCTGGGTGGACGTGTGGCATACGCCCCGGGCTGCTAGGCCGAAGATTGGGCCTATCCTGGGGGCATCTGACTGCTAGGCTGTCTGAGGGCCTATCCAGAAGCAGCAGAGCAGCGCAGGGTTGGGAATTGCAGCTTACAGTCCAACCAGAAGTGACGGTTCTGCCGGCCGGAGAACCTGTCGTGGTCGGCGGTAGAGGGAAAGCTGTCGTCACTGAGGGACCAATCACCTTATTACCAGGGACCACAGGGAGTAACTGAAGCAAGTACCGGAGAGTGTTCTTACTGAACGGGCACGGTGGAGAATCGGGAGACTTCAGGCGGTGATCAAGTCAGGGACCCAACCAGCGGAGGTGACGCTTGCAGAGCAGCCTTGTGTGTCAGGCCAGGGACCGAGCCGGTCAGCAGGGGTGAAGCTTGGGAAGTATCTGGAGTGCCAAGCTAGGGACCCAGCAGAGAGGTGGGGCTGACGCTTGAGGAAGATACCACCGCAAACTTTGGAGGAGCTCAAGGGATTCAGAGTCAATGAATCAGAAAGTCCAGTGAGAGACCGGGAGCTCAAGTGTTGAAGAACTACAAGAGGCAGTTGTAGTGAAGCTGAAGGAACTTTTACGTTTGAGTTAGGAACTGTTAAAGACTGTTGCCATAGGAGACATCACTCCTGCATGTGCAGTTGTGGCGCCTTGCTGGGGCCTTTCCCTGCACGGCTGTCCTCCTATTGAAGTCTCGGAGTCTGCTAATTGAATCTACGACTAATAAAGGGTGTCCTGGCCCTAACCCTCTTTCCCCCAAAAATACAAAAAGGACTGTTAAGAGAAATAAAACCTCTTTTACATCCAAGAAGTGTCTGGCGCCCAATGACTTTCACCACCTTTGCACCCACTATGCCTCACAACCCACCACATATTGGAGGAGGTCAGCTATCCCTGGCTTGGAAAGTCCTCATTAGACAGTGAGGCCCGGAATGATGGAAAGAAGAGGAATAGTGAAGGGCCGGGCATGACAGTGTGTCTAGTGACACACATAGGGTTAAAAGTTTCAATGGGAGGTGGGGAGGAGATAACAGGAAAGTAGGGGGGAGTGGCCATATAAAAGGAGGGGCGGAGCAAGAGCGGAGCAGTGAGCTGGGAAGGAGACACGAGGAGGCAGAATTTCCCACCCTCCCTCCCTGTGTTGTTAGTGTTGTTAATGTGTGTGTTTATTTTTCAGGATCGGATGAAGTTGGTCGTCATGACAGCTGGATGTTGGCTTATTTTTGCTGTTGGTCGGTGACGGTAGCGGTAAATAAAATGTGGAAAAAGGGGTGGGGGGTCATCAATAGTATGGCCCCTCCTGTGTATTCACGAAAAGATACCGGGTCAAACGATACCGGACCCGAAGGTGTGGGGTGAGGCACACGTGGATCGTATCCCTCAGACCGGCGTTGGAACCTTGTACAAAGAGATATACCAATCATCGATGACGGACAGGCTGCCACTTTGGTATATCTCTTTGTACAAGGTTCCAACGCCGGTCTGAGGGATACGATCCACGTGTGCCTCACCCCACACCTTCGGGTCCGGTATCGTTTGAGGAACACAGCCACGTGGAAGCCACTCCACCAACATTGCCCTCCCGGGCCACCTGTAGTCCAGCACCACCTAAGCCTGTCTGACTCCACTTGGCGTACGCCTTGTTGGGTCCGAGTCCGGTAAGCCTTTTCACCTTTGGTGGTGGTGTGTGGGCTTCCTCCCCAGATGGTTTACACTCTCGATGAGATCTGTTCCGGAGGATTCTTCATCTTTTCCCAAGGATGTTTTTCCTTTTGATACATGCATTTTGAACTGTCAGTCCATAGACTCTATATTTGACCCTTCTTCATAGCGCTACACTTATTTTGTTTTTTGAACAAACTTGAGTAGTTGGGAGTGCCAAAAATTGTTAAACCATAAAGTCGTGTAACCACAAGGTACTCTGCTCACACATTTGCGAAAACAAAAAATACACAATCAACTCAACCTATTTCAGCACATGGAGTGAGACTTATGGTCTCTATACATTTGCTGTTGTAGCATAGTCTGCTAGCACATTGATCTATGTGCAAACTGCATTCATTTAATAGTTCATTCGGTCCTTTGTTTTGGTTCCTTTGTTGGGTTCTTCTATGTTTCCTTTGTGGTTTATCATATATCTTTTCATTATTGACCGCATAGCTAACATGATATTGTCATGGGAGTTTAATATCAACAACAATGGATATTTATTTATACTTTTTTGTGGTTCATCTGGTGTCTAATGCATTTTCATGTTTCTGTTTGTTTTTTACTGTTTTTTCTTTTTAGAAAGTAAAGACTTATCTGACACCAGTGCTTTGCATGCGATGCTACATGTTTGATACTTTTGATACATTTGTAACCACTCTTTCGTGTAGTTGGACCGACCCCTTTTTCAGATCTATGTATATATTTTTTACTGCACAGATTTTTGTCAACTCTCTCGTCTATAAAATACAAGTGGTTAAGAATGATTGGAGGAGTTGGAGGAGTAATGTGCATAAATTTCTAATTTCATGTTTAATGTACATACATGCTGATCCCATGTCTAATATGCTTGTACTTTGATCTCATGAAAATGTATGTATATTTCATCTAAACTGCTTATGCACATTTGCTGTTTTAGGGTTGCGAGAGTGCTTTGGAGTGTTTATGTACGCTATGTCGGGACCGCGCTGTCACACATTTATGCATGTCTTATTCAGGTCTATGTACATACATATATTTTTTATGTATTTTTTGTTTTCGCAAATGTGTGAGCAGAGTACCTTGTGGTTACACGGCTTTATGGTGTAACACTTTTTGGCACTCCCAACTACTCAAGTTTGTTCCATTGTTGCGACTTCACCTGCTATGGAGGGTTTTAGCATCCAATACCTACCTTTTCTTTTCCCTTTTTTTCAGTTATTTTTATGAGTTCGTGCCGATTTATATTGGCATGACAGTTTTGTCTACTTATATTTTTCTTTATGCATTTTGGTTAGGTTAATAATGGATGTTTTCTCTCCTCTTTTTGCAGGTGTAGGTTTTTATAATGGGATCATTATTGTTTTAACCACTAGCCTACCGCCCACCATCATATGACGGCGGGACGGTAAGCCTCTTGTTCTGGGCGGACGTCATATGACGTGATCGCCCTCCCGAGCCACTAGGGATGCGTCGCTCGGGACCCGGTGCGTGTGCCCGGCGGCCGCGATGTCCGCCGGGCACCCGCGATTGCCGGGTAACAGAGCAGGACCGTGGATCTGTGTATGTAAACACAGATCCACGTCCTGTCAGAGAGGAGAGGAGACTGATGGTGTGTCCCTTGTACATAGGGACACCGATCTGTCACCTCCCCCAGTCAGTCCCCTCCCCCCACAGTTAGAATCACCTTCTTAGGTCATACATTAACCCCTCGATCGCCCCCTAGTGTTAACCCCTTCCCTGCCAGTCACATTTACACAGTAATCAATGCATTTTTATAGCACGGATCTCTGTATAAATGTGAATGGTCCCAAAAATGTGTCAAAAGTGTCCAATATGTCCGCTGCAATATTGCAGTCACAATAAAAATCGCAGATCGCCGCCATTACTAGTAAAAAATAAATAAATAAATAAAAATGCAATAAATCTATCCCCTATTTTGTAGATGCTATAACTTTTGCGCAAACCAATCAATATACGCTTATCGCGATTTTTTTTAACCAAAAATATGTAGAAGAATACATATCGGCCTAAACTGAGGAAAAAATGTGTTAAAAAAAAATTTTTGGGATATCTATTACAGCAAAAAGTAAAAAATATTGTGTTTTTTCAAAATTGTCCCTCTTCTTTTGTTTATAGCGCAATAAATAAAAACCACAGAGGTGATCAAATACCACCAAAAGAAAGCTCTATTTGTGGGGAAAAAATGATAAAAATTTCATTAGGGTACAGTGTAATATGACCGCACAATTGTCATTCAAATTGCGACAGTGCTGAAAACTGAAAAATGGCTTGGGCAGGAAGGGGGTGAAAGTGCCCTGTATTGAGGTGGTTAATTACACTGAGAGGGTGGGTTTGCTATGCAGCGCGGTGATTGGTTGTTTTACCGGCATGCATACCCCGCCCCCCCTCTTTTACTTTTTTACTTTTCTATTTATACCACACTATTACTATCCCTCTCTAGGTACGAATAAGCATCCAAATGATGTGAAACGCGTTAGAAGTCTACCACCCTGTACGTCTCTGCAATTGACTGTATTGTTGGATTTTATTGAAATAAAGATGTCCTTATCCCAGAGTGCGGCTATCCAGGATTTCTTTCTACCTTACTGCAAACCAGCAAAGCCAGCACCTGGAACCAGTTCTTACTAGGGCGGTGTCATTCCAGAGCAAGAGTGTTTGTGAGCTGCATCTCCTTTTTTCCTACATCTGGACTACACTAGTCATGGACAAGGCCAGAGACCTTGCTACATATGTATAGATTATCTAGGTAGACCCTCACATTTCATAGCACTAGTAAACCTTAAAGAGATTGTACAATCAGATTGCAACATGTATGGCCAGCAAAAAGCACACTGTCCATACCCGTCAATCAGAATACACTTCCGTTTCCTAAATTGGATGGAAGCTAATTGGCTGTTATGGGCAGCAATGCATATTTTTCCTTTTACACGCTTCTTACTCATCGGGTTTGTAGCACGCGGGTTGAGCGAACACTTCTAAACTTGATAGATTAATTGGTCTCTTTGCACCCAGCAGCGGAGATCATGTGACAGCATCGTGTTTTTTTTTTTTCAGTCATTGTTCTGTCACTCTGCAGGCTGGTGACAACATCTGTGCAATTAATCCGAACGTTCTTCGAAGTCTCAGAGGACCGGGCTGACTTCGCTTGTTGAGGCACAATAATTATGCCTTCTTTCTCTTCTTCTCCGGCGTTCTTACAGGCTGCCGAGAAAGTGTTAACAGCAATTAACTTGTCAGCAGTCGGGTTCTTAGAAGAATATCGGAGTGCAATTTTATATACACTTTAGGAATTGAGCCTGTAGGCTTCCTTTATGAACAGCATTGGTGTGATGCCTGTGGGGACAGACTGGTTTACCGTTGTCATTCTTCTAGTGCAGAGGTATTGAATTAAAATTCATGGAGGTCCGATTAGTAAAATTTTCATCCGAATCACATTTTTGTGCATTGATTCTTTACATCACAGCCCAGGTGTGCAGGCACAACAGCGAAGGGGCTGCTCTGCCTGCGTTTTCTGCTGTGAAAAGGTCCTGGCATCTTTTTAAAAATGCAGCCGCCTGGAGACTGCATGGTGCCTTTGTACCATGCTATTTTCATGTGCGGGAAACTGCACCATGTATTTCAGTGCGTTTAAGAGGCAATGGTACCACTGAACGTTTTCTGTGCAGCACCTCATTTTGTGTGCAGCTGCTTGTCCCCCTTCACATCATCCCCCCCACAGCACTGTCCCCCTTCACATCTTCTCCACCACAGCACTGTCCCCCTTCACATCATCCCCCCCACAGCACTGTCCCCCTTCACATCTTCTCCACCACAGCACTGTCCCCCTTCACATCTCCCCCCCCCCCCCACAGCACTGTCCTCCTTCACATCTTCCCCACCACAGCACTGTCCCCCTTCACATCTTCCCCACCACAGCACTGTCCCCCTTCACATCCCCCCACCACAGTACTGTCCCCCCTCACATCCCCCCCACCACAGTACTGTCCCCCTTCACATCTTCCCCACCACAGCACTGTCCCCCTTCACATCCCCCCACCACAGTACTGTCCCCCCTCACATCCCCCCCACCACAGTACTGTCCCCCTTCACATCTTCCCCACCACAGCACTGTCCCCCTTCACATCTTCCCCACCACAGTACTGTCCCCCTTCACATCTTCCCCACCACAGCACTGTCCCCCTTCACATCTTCTCCACCACAGCACTGTCCCCCTTCACATCTTCTCCACCACAGCACTGTCCCCCTTCACATCCCCCCCACAGCACTGTCCCCCTTCACATCTTCTCCACCACAGCACTGTCCCCCTTCACATCTTCTCCACCACAGCACTGTCCCCCTTCACATCCCCCCCACAGCACTGTCCCCCTTCACATCTTCTCCACCACAGCACTGTCCCCCTTCACATCTTCTCCACCACAGCACTGTCCCCCTTCACATCTTCTCCACCACAGCACTGTCCCCCTTCACATCTTCCCCACCACAGCACTGTCCCCCTTCACATCTCCCCCCCCCCCCCCACAGCACTGTCCTCCTTCACATCTTCCCCACCACAGCACTGTCCCCCTTCACATCTTCTCCACCACAGCACTGTCCCCCTTCACATCCCCCCCCCCCCCACAGCACTGTCCTCCTTCACATCTTCCCCACCACAGCACTGTCCCCCTTCACATCTTCCCCACCACAGCACTGTCCCCCTTCACATCTACCCCACCACAGTACTGTCCCCCTTCACATCCCCCCCACAGCACTGTCCCCCTTCACATCTTCCCCACCACAGCACTGTCCCCCTTCACATCTTCCCCACCACAGCACTGTCCCCCTTCACATCCCCCCCACAGCACTGTCCCCCTTCACATCCCCCCACAGCACTGTCCCCCTTCACATCTTCCCCACCACAGCACTGTCCCCCTTCACATCATCCCCCCCACAGCACTGTCCCCCTTCACATCTTCTCCACCACAGCACTGTCCCCCTTCACATCTCCCCCCCCCCCCCCCACAGCACTGTCCTCCTTCACATCTTCCCCACCACAGCACTGTCCCCCTTCACATCTTCCCCACCACAGCACTGTCCCCCTTCACATCCCCCCACCACAGTACTGTCCCCCCTCACATCCCCCCCACCACAGTACTGTCCCCCTTCACATCTTCCCCACCACAGCACTGTCCCCCTTCACATCCCCCCACCACAGTACTGTCCCCCCTCACATCCCCCCCACCACAGTACTGTCCCCCTTCACATCTTCCCCACCACAGCACTGTCCCCCTTCACATCTTCCCCACCACAGTACTGTCCCCCTTCACATCTTCCCCACCACAGCACTGTCCCCCTTCACATCTTCTCCACCACAGCACTGTCCCCCTTCACATCTTCTCCACCACAGCACTGTCCCCCTTCACATCCCCCCCACAGCACTGTCCCCCTTCACATCTTCTCCACCACAGCACTGTCCCCCTTCACATCTTCTCCACCACAGCACTGTCCCCCTTCACATCCCCCCCACAGCACTGTCCCCCTTCACATCTTCTCCACCACAGCACTGTCCCCCTTCACATCTTCTCCACCACAGCACTGTCCCCCTTCACATCTTCTCCACCACAGCACTGTCCCCCTTCACATCTTCCCCACCACAGCACTGTCCCCCTTCACATCTCCCCCCCCCCACAGCACTGTCCTCCTTCACATCTTCCCCACCACAGCACTGTCCCCCTTCACATCTTCTCCACCACAGCACTGTCCCCCTTCACATCCCCCCCCCCCACAGCACTGTCCTCCTTCACATCTTCCCCACCACAGCACTGTCCCCCTTCACATCTTCCCCACCACAGCACTGTCCCCCTTCACATCTACCCCACCACAGTACTGTCCCCCTTCACATCCCCCCCACAGCACTGTCCCCCTTCACATCTTCCCCACCACAGCACTGTCCCCCTTCACATCTTCCCCACCACAGCACTGTCCCCCTTCACATCCCCCCCACAGCACTGTCCCCCTTCACATCCCCCCACAGCACTGTCCCCCTTCACATCTTCCCCACCACAGCACTGTCCCCCTTCACATCTTCCCCACCACAGCACTGTCCCCCTTCACATATCACCCCTACAGCACTGTCCCCCTTCACATATCACCCCTACAGCACTGTCTCCCTTCACTTCCCCCGCACAGCACTGTCCCCCTTCACATCCCCCCACAGCACTGTCCCCCTTCACATATCACCCCTACAGCACTGTCCCCCTTCACTTCCCCCGCACAGCACTGTCCCCCTTCACATCACCACCCCACACACACAGCACTACCCCCTTCACGTCCCCCGCACAGCACTGTCCCCCTTCACATCCCCCCCACAGCACTGTCCCCTTCACTTCCCCCGCACAGCACTGTCCCCCTTCACATCTTCCCCACCACAGCACTGTCCCCCTTCACATCTTCTCCACCACAGCACTGTCCCCCTTCACATCCCCCCACAGCACTGTCCCCCTTCACATCTTCCCCACCACAGCACTGTCCCCCTTCACATCTTCCCCACCACAGCACTGTCCCCCTTCACATCTTCCCAACCACAGCACTGTCCCCCTTTACATATCACCCCTACAGCACTGTCCCCCTTCACATCCCCCGCACAGCACTGTCCCCCTTCACATCCCCCCACAGCACTGTCCCCCTTCACATATCACCCCTACAGCACTGTCCCCCTTCACTTCCCCCGCACAGCACTGTCCCCCTTCACATCACCACCCCCCACACACAGCACTACCCCCTTCACGTCCCCCGCACAGCACTGTCCCCCTTCACATATCACCCCCACAGCACTGTGCCCCTTCACATCCCCCCCTCCCCCCCCACAGCACTGTCCCCTTCACTTCCCCCGCACAGCACTGTCCCCCTTCACATATCACCCCTACAGCACTGCCCCTTTTACATCACCACCCACAGCACACTACCCCCTTCACAATCCCCCCCCCCGCACAGCACTGTCCCCCTTCACATATCACCCCCCCCCCCTCACAGCACTGTCCCCCTTCACATATCACCCCTACAGCACTGCCCCTTTTACATCACCACCCACAGCACACTACCCCCTTCACAATCCCCCCCCCCCCCCGCACAGCACTGTCCCTCTTCACATATCATCCCCACAGCACTGTCCCCTTTCACATCACCACCCCCCACACACAGCACTACCCCTTCACATCCCCCCCACAGCACTGTCCCCCTTCACATATCACCCCCACAGCACTATCCCCCTTCACATCCCCCCACAGCACTGTCCCCCTTCACATCACCACCCCCCACACACAGCACTACTCCCTTCACATCCCCCCACAGCACTGTCCCCCTTCATATCCCCCCCCCACAGCACTGTCTCTTCACTTCCCCCGCACAGCACTGTCCCCCTTCACATCCCCCCACAGCACTGTCCCCATTCACCCCCCCACAACACTGTCCCCCTTCATATCCCCCCCCCCACAGCACTGTCCCCTTTCACATCCCCCCACAGCACTGTCCCCATCACATCACCACCCCACACACAGCACTACCCCCTTCACATCCTCCCCCCACAGCACTGTCCCCCTTCACCCCCCCCCACAGCACTGTCCCCCTTCACATCCCCCCACAGCACTCTCCCCTTTCACATCCCCCCCAAAGCACTGTCCTCTTTCACATCCCCCCACAGCACTGTCCCCCTTCACTCCCCCCCCCACAGCACTGTCCCCCTTCACATCCCCCCCACGGCACTGTCCCCCTTCACATCCCCCCCACGGCACTGTCCCCCTTCACATCCCCCCCACGGCACTGTCCCCCTTCACATCCCCCCCACGGCACTGTCCCCCTTCACATCCCCCCACAGCACTGTCACCCTTCACATCCCCCCACAGCACTGTCCCCCTTCATGTCCCCCTCACAGCACTGTACCCCTTCACATCCCCCCCACAGCACTGTCCCCCTTCACATTCCCCCACAGCACTGTCCCCTTCACACCCCCCCCCCCACAGCGCTGTCTCCCTTCACATTCCCCCACAGCACTGTCCATCTTCACATCCCCCCACAGCACTGTCCCCCTTCACATCCCCCCCCCCCACAGCACTGTCCCCCTTCACATCCCCCCACAGCGCTGTCCCCCTTCACATCCCCCCACAGCACTGTCCCCCTTCACATCCTTGTTGCTAGAGGTTAGTGTTCATCATTACCACTTACTTATTGATTGCTAGAGGTTAATGTGGCGATCTCCTTGGACTGGGGGTTGCAATCTCTCTATGGAAAGGCTCCTGGACTGGAGGTAGCAGTCTCCCTATGGAGGGGCCCCTGGACTGAAGGTTGCACTCTCTCTATGGCGGGGCTCCTGGACAAGGGGTAGCAGTATCCCTAATAGGAGGGGGCCCCTCCTATTGTAGAGTGACATTAGAATGGAAAGCCCCTGGGATAGTAAATCAGTGCAGAGTGCAGTGACAGTAGTGCAGGAACACTGTGCTCCCCTCCTGGCAGTGCAGGGATTAAGGTGCCCCCCTGGTGTGTGCCCTGTATGTGGGTCTCACCTGAGCTAAGTTGAGCCTGGTCTGGGTCTCCCCTCCTCCTCCACAGCAGGCAGGTGCCAGTCCGGCATGTCAGTGTGGGCACAGGGCAGAATAAGTGCTTTCTCTGTGGAGAAGGGAACAGAACTGTCACAGTGGGGCTAGGGGTGGTGAGAGGGACCTGACGGCCCCAGACTCCCCGCGCCGGCACAACAGTGGCAGCGCCCCCAGTGGAAGTGAAGCTGTGCGGTGATAGGCAGAGTACAGATCACCCCGCCGTGACAGGGCTGCACCTGGGACTAGAGGAGCAGTATCAGCAAATGTGGTGGACTGCTCCTTCTGCTGTGCCTGCCCAACAATGCCTGTGTATTTTAACGGAAGTGTTTGCCAGTGCTAAATATACTGTTGGCAGCCCCAGGCTCAAGGGGCAGCTGCTTTGGGCCCCACAACAATGACTGGGTTCAGGGCAGCTGCCCATTTTTCCCCACCTTAAAGACGGCCCTGGCTTCTTGGCTGCTTCTCTGATTAATGCTCTCCTTGCCCGGCCTGTCAGTGGTAGGGTTGCAGGTGGACGGCCATGTCTTGGTAGGTTTGCAGCTGTGCCCATAGTCTTTCCATTTTCTGATGATGGATTGAACAGTGCTCCGTGAGATGTTCAAAGCTTGGGATATTTTTTTATAACCTAACCCTGCTTTATACTTCTCCACAACTTCATCCCTGACCTGTCTGGTGTGTTCCTTGGCCCTTATGATGCTGTTTGTTCACTAAGGTTCTCTAACCAACCTCTGAGGGCTTCACAGAACAGCTGTATTTATAATGAGATTGAATTACACACAGGTGGACTCTATTTCCTAATTAGGTGACTTCTGAAGGCAATTAGTTCCACTAGATTTTAGTTAGGGGTATCAGAGTAAAGGGGGCTGAATACAAATGTACCCCCCACACTTTTCACATATTTATTTGTAAAAAATTTTGAAAACCATTTATCAATTTCCTTCCACTTCACAATTATGTGCCACTTTGTGTTGGTCTATCACATAAAATCCCAATAAAATATATTTACATTTTTGGTTGTAACATGACAAAATGTAGAACATTTCAAGGGGTATGAACCATTTTTCAAGGCACTGTAAATAGTGCATTTTATATACAGCTACAGTATCTCACAAAAGTGAGTACACCCCTCACATTTCTGTAAATATTTTATTCTATCTTTTCATGTGACAACACTGAAGAAATGACACTTTGCTACAATGTAAAGTAGTGAGTGTACAGCTTGTATAACAGTGTAAATTTGCTGTCCCCTCAAAATAACTCAACACACATCCATTAATGTCTAAACCGCTGGCAACAAAAGTGAGTACACCCCTAAGTGAAAATGTCCAAATTGGACCCAATTCGCCATTTTCCCTCTCCGGTGTCATGTGACTCGTGTTACAAGGTCCCAGGTGTGAATGGGGAGCAGGTGGGTTAAATTTGGTGTTATCGCTCTCACTCTCTCATACTGGCCACTGGAAGTTCAACATGGCACCTCATGGCAAAGAACTCTCTGAGGATCTGAAAAAAAGAATTGTTGCTCTACATAAAGATGGCCTAGGCTATAAGAAGATTGCCAAGACCCTGAAACTGAGCTGCAGCACGGTGGCCAAGACCATACAGCGGTTTAACAGGACAGGTTCCACTCAGAACAGGCCTCGCCATGGTCCACCAAAGAAGTTGAGTGCACGTGCTCAGCGTCATATCCAGAGGTTGTCTTTGGGAAATAGACGTATGAGTGCTGCCAGCATTGCTGCAGAGGTTGAAGGGGTGGGGGGTCAGCCTGTCAGTGCTCAGACCATACGCTGCACACTGCATCAAACTGGTCTGCATGGCTGTCATCCCAGAAGGAAGCCTCTTCTAAAGATGATGCACAAGAAAGCCCGCAAACAGTTTGCTGAAGACAAGCAGACTAAGGACATGGATTACTGGAACCATGTCCTGTGGTCTGATGAGACCAAGATAAATGTATTTGGTTCAGATGGTGTGAAGCGTATGTGGCGGCAACCAGGTGAGGAGTACAAAGACAAGTGTGTCTTGTCTACAGTCAAGCATGGTGGTGGGAGTGTCATGGTCTGGGGCTGCATGAGTACTGCCGGCACTGGGGAGCTACAGATCATTGAGGGAACCATGAATGCCAACATGTACTGTGACATACTGAGGCAGAGCATGATCCCCTCCCTTCGGGGGACAGCAAATTTACACTGTTATACAAGCTGTACACTCACTACTTTACATTGTAGCAAAGTGTCATTTCTTCAGTGTTGTCACATAAAAAGATATAATAGTGTACTTGGAAGTGCAGTCGCTCTAAATCTAAAGCCCCATACACACTATCAGTTTTTCTGCTGAGTTAGTCCTTCAGATTTACCAAAACCATATAATATGAGGTCAAACCTTAGGAGTTTCAATGTGTATGCAATCAGGCAGGCCCTTGCACTACATGGTTTTGGTAAATCTGAAGGACTAAGTCAGCAGAAAAACTGATAGTGTGTATGCTGCTTTAGGGGTAGGTCTGAAATGAGGGGAAGCTCTGCTGATTTCATTATCCAATCATGTGCAAGCTAAATTGTTGTTTTTTATTTTCCTTGCATGTCCCCCTCGGATCTACAGCGACTTTATTTCCAAGTGCACTTGCAGTGCAAATTGGATTTTTCTTTAGTACATAATCCCCAGCATAGATCAGAGCAAATTGAGGGACAATGAGGAGGAAAGAGTGACAAATTAGGGACAGTCCCCTTGAAATCAGGGACAGTTGGAAGCTTTGGGAAACATGCCCTAAATGCACCGTTCCCGCACTGCGCTTTGGTGTAAACTAGTTCTACATTAGGAAGCCAGATCTGTTCATAAAGAAAAAAAAATGCTTTGTTTATACATAGAAAAAAAAGAGTCTGACAATATTGTTGATGAAATATTTATATTTACAACTATCATGTCACAAAAATATAAGGAATGTCTATATCAACATCGTGTTTATTACACATATACAAAAATAGATTCACAGTATATATTATGCAATATAGTCTTGATATGAGCTCCAGGTTCTGTCTCCATGAAAACAGGTTAAAGAATTATCATTTACGTACTATAAAGACAGCGAGAAGTGCCGTGAAGAAGCGTGGTAATCCATCGCGGCCAATCAGAAATGATCTCTTCACTGATCCATGGTGATACAGGTCACTGTACTCTGCATACTACCCTTTGCATCACTGAGTAGTCAGACAGTCGGATCATTCTCATTTTTGACTCCACACATTTGTTATTTTATTACACTGTTTTGGAGAGGGGGGGGGGTTGTTAGATAGACTTTAAAGAAGACCATCACCCAGTTGTTCTTAATATTGCTGCCCCTGAACCCCTTTCACAGAATTCCATTTTTTTTTAACCACTTCAGCCCCGGAAGGTTTACCCCCCTAAATGACCAGGCCCTTTTTTGCGAAACGGCACTGCGTCACTTTAACTGACAATTGCGCGGTCGTGCGACGCTGTACCCAAATAAAATTGATGTCCTTTTCCCCCCCCCCACAAATAGAGCTTTCTTTTGGTGGTATTTGATCGCCCCTGCGCTTTTTATTTTTTAGCGCTATAAACAAAAAAACACCGACAATTTTGAAGAAAAAAAAAAAAACAATATTTTTTACTTTCTGCTGTAATACATATCCAAAAAGCAAAAATGTACAAAAACAAATTGATCAATTCAGGCCAATATGTATTTTTCTACATATTTTTGGTAAAAAAAAAATCCCAATAAGCGTACATTGATTGGTTTGCGCAAAAAAGTTATAGCCTCTACAAACTATGGGATAGATTTGGGGACTTTTATTTAAATTGTACTTTTTTTTTACTGGTAATGGCGGCGGCCTGCAATTTTTAGCGGGACTGCAACATTGCAGTGGACAAATCTGACACTGAGTGACACTTTTTGGGCACCAGTAACACCAATACAGTGATTACTGCTATAAAAATGCACTGATTATTGTATAAATGACACTGGCAGGGAAGGGGTTAACACCAGGGGGCAATCAAAGGGTTAAATGTTCCATAGGGAGGTGCTTAATAACTGTGTGGGGCAGCGTCACACTGAAGGAAAAAGCGTTCCGTGATTCAGCTTAGCTGAATCACAGGATCTCTCCTTCCCTTCCTGACAGATCCGCCGTTTGCCTTGTTTACACAGGCAGATGGCTGATCAGTCTCTCCTGTGAACGATCGGCGGGTGGCGGCGGCCATCGCGGCCTGCTGGACTAACTGATTGGCTCCGGCTGTGTCCAATCAGAGCAGGAGCGGCCGCGCCCTCTAAACCGCGTGCACGAAATCATGTACAGGTACGTGATTTTGTGCAGCGGGGCCGCCTAAATCTACTTGGGGCGGTACGGAAGCAGTTAATAAAGAATTCCAGGTATGGATATTTTTATTCTTACCGGAGTCACCTAGGCTTGTCTAGGTGACTAGTTAGTTGGCTTACTGTTTATGTTTAGGTTAGCTGTTCATTAGATGTACTGTTAGATGTACTGATGATATTACTGTTTAAAGTTTGCATTGTTTAGGATAACGTGATCAAGCTCTTATCTGATTTTGTGTGGTATATATTCTGTGCGAGTTTACAATAAAGTCAGTTCAAGTTTGCACCCAAGCTAGTGTCGTCTAGTTCTTGGGTGCAATATTCAGCTATAATACTGGGTCCTGATTCCAGAGTGGAGGGAGCTGTACCTTGACGGAGGCACCCAGGCTGGGTGCCAGGCAGTCAGTGACCTGGTACGTTATGTACAGTACGTGATGGTGGAGAGGGACCGACCACAGCCCAGCGCCTAAGGGCAGCGCTGAAGCTGGCCAGAATGAGGGATTGGGTAAGTAATACACCTTATCCCTGCACCCCAAGACTAAAGGATTAGTTCACTCTTGCAATACGAGGGGCTCCACTGCAAAGGCAGAGGACTTTCTACATCCTGGAGTTGACCTTTAAGTGACATCTGTGTTCTGTTAAAGTGCAAAAAAAACTTAAAAGTACACCAGACGGCTGGTGTCAGACTCACGGTTCTGTCCCTGGCCACTTCTCCCACTTATGGCCTCCTTAGTGAGGTGTAGCTCTGTCTCAGGTTTGTGTTGCAAGGTGAAGACTTCCATTGGGGAACACCCCAATCCCATTATGGAGCGTCTCCCACTGACAAGGTTCCCCCAGAAGAAGAATCGGCAGTCTGACATGGCTTGTGAACTTAGCTAACCCATTTAATGGGTACAAGGAAACTTTTCCTTGTGACAAGGGGAACTTACATTTTTTTGTACACAAATATACACAAATGAATGCATCTGCATCATTAATGTATGTTTTAAAAAGCAGTCTAATGCCGCGTACACACGACCAGTTTTGCCGTCGGAATAAACTCTGAAGGTTTTTTCCGACGGAATTCCGCCCAAGCGGTCTTGCCTACACACGGTCACACCAAAGTCTGACCGCCCAGAACGCGGTGACTACAACATGTACGACGGGACTAGAAAAAGGAAGTTCAATAGCCAGTAGCCAATAGCTTCCGTCTCGTACTTGCTTCAGAGCATGCGTCGTTTTTGGTCCGTCCGAGCAGCATACAGACGATCGGTTTTCCCGATAGGAATTGGTTCCGTCTGAAATATTTAGAACATGTTCCATTTCTAGGTCCGTCTGAATTTTTGAAAAAAAAAAAGTCCGATGAGGCCTACACACGATCGGAATAGACGATGAAAAGCTTCCGTCTGACTTTTTCTGTCGGACATTCCGCTCGTGTGTACGCGGCTTTAGTAACTTAATTTGACCTAGTATCAGCCTTGCAGTCCCTGTCCTTGTGCAGCATAGCTCAGTCTGGTAGAGAAATAAGCAGCACAAGGAGACAACCAGCTCATGTGCTGACAAAAACCATGCCGATAGGGGGAAAGTGCAGAGTGACAGAGAGGAGAACTCATCATTGTGCTGCTTTTTCTTTCACTGTCCAATCACAGGCTGGAGGCAGGCTCAGGATAACCTGGGCTTAGACTAAGTGGGTTGAAGGATGCTTTAAAATTTGACACTGACACAAGGAATATGATTGTACTAACAGTTCACCCCCACAAGTCTCTTCCTAAAAATGAAGTTTGGCACTGAGGCCTTTCATAAAAATAAAAAAAAGTTGACTTTAACAGGTAATTTTAAATCTTTTTAAAAATATAAAGAAAAATACTTCACCAATTCCAGTTTAAACATTTTTCACTACTGGAAACCATTTTCCTTTTCACATTTTGAGAAAGCTTATTTCTGCAGAGCAAAATGCTCCAAACATGCTAATTATCTTTGCATGTTCAAATGTTCATACTTATCAAATTTCCGAATAAACAGCTCCCCAAGCGGCAAACCATTGGCCGTTCCCATGGAGCGCTATTTTCGTCATCCATGATATCCTTTTTTCGGCCGGCCTCAGCTGCTTCGCTGGCGTAACAAAAAAAAGAGCGCGGTGACCTAAACTGCATCATGTGCATATGTCCACCATTCCCGCTGAATTTGCGGATTGTTTCTGAAATTGAGGAATGTAGGGCCGTAGCGACTTCTTCACGAGATCTCGCTGGCTATAGTCCATGTTGATAAATTCCGAAGATTCGTTGCGGATGAAGTTTATCGTTCCATAGGAGACATTTTCCTGGATGTGATAGGACATTAAAGGATTTTCCGAGTAGTAGTTGCTGACCTCGTCGTCATTTTGGACAGACCCAAGTCCCACGTAGAAGAGATTCTTCTCCGGACTGTCGCCTTCGAAACTTTGCTCAGACGGCTCTGAAAACCCCTCGGAAGACACGGTGGAATTAGAAGACATTTTGCTGGGCTGTTTTGCCTGTAAACCCGCCATGATCAAAAAGGTTGGGTTGTCGTTGTCCAGATTCCTGATAGCGGCTGAATTGGCCCTCAAAAAACACCCGTCGCAGGAGCTGACGCTCAGTTTCCTCTCGTTTATACCTGGCTTGCTTTGTTGGGGGTTACTTAAGATTGTTGCATACTTGATGCTGGATTGGCAGGGGCTCCCCCCGTACATGGCGGTCTCGTGGTTATCCGCGTAGCTGCAACTGCTGCTGAAGTGGCTGGTGGCGCACGCGGAGTCGCGGTCGTCCGTCAGCTTCCCGATTAACGAGACGTCGTCTGTTTCTTTCTCCCAGGCTTTCACAATATTGAGATTTTCAAAAATGGTTTCTGGTTCGAGGATTAAGGGGAAACTGTGCGCCAGGTGGTCACGGTGCTTGGTAAAAAGGTTTTCTAGTGTATCTGGCTGGACAAAACAAAAAAAAAACAATCACTTATTTTTAGTAAGGCTCCTAATACCGTGAAATGATAGCTGTTCTTTACATGCAGTGATACAATGAGATTAGAGAAAAAGCAGTGCGGATTTGAGGTGGACTGCTTGCGTTTGCTACGTACAGAGTGCAGGGTTCAGGAGTGTGCTATGTACAGAGTGCAGGGTTAGGGAGTGCGATACCTACAGAGTACAGGGTTCAGGAGTGTGCTACCTACAGAGTGCAGGGTTCAGGAGTGCTCTACCTACAGAGTGCAGGGTTCGGGAGTGCACTACCTACAGAGTGCAGGGTTCGGGAGTGCGCTACCTACAGAGTGCAGGGTTCAGGAGTGCGCTACCTACAGAGTGCAGGGTTCAGGAGTGCGCTACCTACAGAGTGCAGGGTTCAGGGGTGTGCTACCTACAGAGTGCAGGGTTCAGGAGTATGCTACGTACAGAGTGCAGGGTTCAGGAGTGTGCTGTGTACAGAGTGCAGGAATTAGGGGTGTGCTATACACAGTGTGCAACCCCAATCCACCCCCCTCTCTCACTCTCATCTGAGTGATGGGTTGATGTGCATTGTTCATTTTTGAAGCACTGATACATGTCATAGAGCATATTGATGACAATAGCAGCGCATAATTGCTGATAAGCTGATAGAAACTGAAAATCAGTGGGGATGAGCATTGAGCTGGGTCAGATGGCAGAGTAGGCCGTGGGGCTAACAGTGGTGTGTTATGCATGCTGTGAGAAATAGTGGGTGTGATCATATTTCACTAACAGTGGGAGGGGAGTGAAAAGGTAAAGTTTAAAAAAAAAACTGAGCCTACTCTGCTCTGGGTCAAGAGTACTAATTGACCCTAAAAGTACATAATTCAGTGCACGGTCTGGAGTGTGTAATGCACAGAGCACAGGGGTCAGACGCATGTAATGCACAGAGTGCAGGGGTCAGGAGTGTATAATGCACTGACTGCAGGGGTCAGGAGTGTGTAATGCACTGACTGCAGGGGTCAGGCATGTTTTATGCACAAAGTGCTGGGGTCAAAAAGGTGTAATGCACAGAGTGTTGGGGTCAGGAGTGTGTCATGCACAGAGCGCAGGTGTCAGACGCATGTAATGCACAGAGTGCAGGGGTCAGGAATGTGTAATGCACTGGCTGCAGGGGTCAGGCGTGTTTTATGCTTGAAGTGTTGGGGTCAGATGCATGTAATGCATGGAGTGCAGGGGTCAGGAATGTGTAATGCACTGACTGCAGGGGTCAGGCGTATTTTATGCTTGAAGTGCTGGGGTCAAAAAGGTGTAATGCACAGAGTGCAGGGGTCAGGAGTATGTAATGCACTGACTACAGGGGTCAGGAATGTGTAATGCACTGGCTGCAGGGGTCAGGCGTGTTTTATGCTTGAAGTGCTGGGGTCAAAAAGGTGTAATGCACAGAGTGTTGGGGTCAGGAGTGTGTCATGCACAGAGCGCAGGGTTCAGACGCATGTAATGCACAGAGTTCAGCGGTCAGGAGGGTGTAATACACTGACTGCAGGGGTCAAACATGTGTAACACACAAAGTGCTGGGGTCAGAAGTGTGTAATGCACAGAGTGCAGGGGTGAGTAGGGTGTAATGCACTGTGCACTGACCGCAGGGGTCAGGTGTGTGTAATGCACAAAGTGCTGGGGTCAGAAGTGTGTAATGCACAGGGTGTTGGGGTCAGGCGTGTGTAATGCACAGAGTACAAGGGTCAGGAGTGTGTAATGCACAGAGTACAAGAGTCAGGAGTGTGTAATGCACAGAATGTTGGGGTCAGGAGTGTGTAATGCACAGAGTGCAGAGGTCAGGAGTGTGTAATGCACAGAGTGCAGGGGTCAGGAGGGTGTAACACACAGAGTGCAGCAGTCAGGGCTAACACTGTTTAGGGTTAGTAACCAAACCAAAAATCTGATACTGCCAGGCAAGATCCAGTTGATTCCCAGTTATGCTGATAATACATGTAAAATGCATGAAAACACAGACAAAAAAGACGTGGATCTAGTGTTAGTCAACACTAATATGAAAGAAAAGGATTCAGGTGTTTTTCTGGGATGAGCTCACCTTTTCAAAGTTGACACCCTGGGCCCATGAGCAGTATTTGGGGTTTGGTACATCCTTCCAGAACAACCTCTTCATTCTGAAATAAACAAGATAGAACATAATTAAATGTCATTTGATAATATGGGGATATGGTTATAGGCTGGGATTTGAGGGACAGTTCCTCTGTGATTTTTCTAAAAAAACAAAAAAAAAGACAACTGGGGTGAAAAATATTGGGTAAAGCTCCTAAGAGAAATCAACAATAGAGTAGCTCTAGGCAAATATCATATAGCATAATTTAGATCAGGGGTCTCCAAACTTTCTAAACAAAGGGTCGGTTTATTGTCCTACAGAATTTAGGAGGGCTGAACTGTGGCCAGCAGGAGTGGACATTTTCCTGGCATCAGTGGGATTAAACAGTGCCCCATCTTTGATATTAGGGAGAGGAATAGTGCCCCATAGTTGGTATGATAGGGGGAAATAGTGCCCCATTATTGGTGTCAGTGGGAAAAATGGTGCCCCTTTATTGGTGTCAGATGGCAGAATATTGTCTCATATCAGTGGGAAGAATAGTGCCTCAGGGGCCGGATAAAGGCAAACAAAGAGCCGCATCTGGCCCCCGGGCCACAGTTTGGAGGCCAACCATTCTCAGCCAGGGTTCTGGGGATACCCTAGGGTTTCTCCAGAGGCTGCTAAGGGATCTTTGAGCAATTTCTACCTCTCAGATAAGTTATTACTGATACCAATAATCGTTTCAGCCATCCGTAAGAGGATTCTTTTACAATGTTTTGTGATGCATGGTCCTTCTTGGAAGAGATTCACTCACGTGTGTATTTATCTACCCATATGTCTTGAATTCCTTCTCCCGCCCATTGAAGGGAGGGGCTTAAATTAGGGCTCGCATGGGACTTTTTGGATGATACTTATTTTATAAAGATCAGCTTCATGCACTCCAAATTCAGCTCTGAAGAAGAGGGGATACCCCCCGAAACACATCAGCTTTGTTTGGACTTTTCATTCCACAACTGATACTGGCCAGCAGAACATGCTGGGTGAAGAATCTGATGGACTTTATATTTTGCTTTACATATTCATTTAACTTGTGAGTATATTTTATACATTTTTCAAATAATAAATTGTCGCAAAGGTAATGCGCTAGGCTGGTGCGCCCTCTGTTCCTTTTCGCTTTAGCGTTCTACTTGGGTTTCCCTGACCTGTTGTGAGTGGCGCCACAGCCAACTCATGTGGTGGCTGAACCAGTGGAGACACGCGTTTTCAATCAGCCGCTCAGCAACTCAAGCGCAGGAGTATTTGCTTTTCTTTTATGTTGACTTTTATGTTAACAGCCCCAACTCACTGTGTAAGTTACATCTTTCTCAAAGGATACGTTTCCAGATCTTTTCACTATCATGTCTTCAACAACATACACGTTTTACATTAAATATCATGGGCACCCCGAAATACATCTATGAAACAGCATACACCCCGTAAAACTCACCTGAATCATGGGGCACGCACAGTGGCAGCCCGTCCATAGAGGGCGCAGGGGTGCCGCCCCCCTAATGCATGCACCCAGCCCCTAATCTACATGCAGGGTGCCGGACACATGGGTTTCAATGAGGTTTTTTTTTCTTTTTAAGCACGATTAGAGCCTGAGGCTCTAATTGGCTTCAAAAAAGGGTGGGCTCGGGGCGCAGAGTACTGCGCCCTGAGCCCACCCAGTTGTGTGACCATTAATAATTAATATTTGCTTTTGTCTTCCTGATTCTCCTCTCGGCTGATCAGGAAGCCGGGTCTAAGACCTGATTGGCCGAGAGGAGAAGTGTTGATATAGGCCGCCGAGGAGGAGGAGATGCAGGGGGGAGCTGCCATGAAGCCAAGGAGGAGGAGACGCAGGGTGAAGCTGCCATGAAGCCAAGGAGGAGGAGACGCAGGGTGAAGCTGCCATAAACCTGAGGAGGAGGAGACTCAGGGTGAAGCTGCCATGAAGCCGTGGAGGAGGAGACTCAGGGTGAAGCTGCCATGAAGCCAAGGAGGAGGAGATGCAGGGTGAAGCTGCCATGAAGCCAAGGAGGAGGAGACGCAGGGTGAAGCTGCCATAAACCTGAGGAGGAGGAGACTCAGGGTGAAGCTGCCATGAAGCCGAGGAGGAGGAGACTCAGGGTGAAGCTGCCATGAAGCCAAGGAGGAGGAGACGCAGGGTGAAGCTGCCATAAACCTGAGGAGGAGGAGACTCAGGGTGAAGCTGCCATGAAGCCGAGGAGGAGGAGACGCAGGGTGAAGCTGCCATGAAGCTGAGGAGGAGGAGACTCAGGGTGAAGCTGCCATGAAGCCGAGGAGGAGGAGACTCAGGGTGAAGCTGCCATTAAGCCAAGGAGGAGGAGACGCAGGGTGAAGCTGCCATGAAGCCAAGGAGGAGGAGACGCAGGGTGAAGCTGCCATAAACCTGAGGAGGAGGAGACTCAGGGTGAAGCTGCCATGAAGCCGAGGAGGAGGAGACGCAGGGTGAAGCTGCCATGAAGCTGAGGAGGAGGAGACTCAGGGTGAAGCTGCCATGAAGCTGAGGAGGAGGAGACTCAGGGTGAAGCTGCCATTAAGCCAAGGAGGAGGAGACGCAGGGTGAAGCTGCCATAAACCTGAGGAGGAGGAGACTCAGGGTGAAGCTGCCATGAAGCAGAGGAGAAGGAGACTCAGGGTGAAGCTGCCATGAAGCCGAGGAGGAGGAGACTCAGGGTGAAGCTGCCATGAAGCCGAGGAGGAGGAGACGCAGGGGGAAGCTGCCATGAAGCTGAGGAGGAGGAGACTCAGGGTGAAGCTGCCATGAAGCTGAGGAGGAGACGCAGGGTGAAGCTGCCATGAAGCTGAGGAGGAGGAGACGCAGGGTGAATCCACCAAGAAGGAAGCGCTGCCCGCGACCTAGATGGGGTAAGTGCGGGGCTGGTGGACTGATGAGCGAGCGAGCGATGGGGGGGTTTGACTGATTGACCGACCAACCGGCCGACTGGGGGGTGGGGGGGTTGCAGGTGTTCTGTGTGCCACCCCCCCCCCCCCAAAAAAAATGGAGCACCAGCCACCCCTGGGCACGTATATACTATTGATTATTATTAATAGTAATAATATTTCAGATAATGAAATTTTCCCGTTGGTCTGAGTTTTGCTTTAAACTCTCTTTTTATCTCCGATGATAAAAGATGACATTTACCTTTGATGCGATATTGCCAGAGTTATCACTAGCAGAAAGGACGTGGCCGTTATCACAGGTAATATAATATATACACCTCCATTATTCTGCATCTCATTGGGATCCTCTGCAAATAAAAAGTGAATATATTTAGACAAAAAAAAAAAAAGCAAAAACATCATGACAATAACTTTATATTGCAGTAACTGTGAACTGGCGTTCCCTCTCCTTCATTGCCAAGGAATGAATTTCACCAGTGAATTTGTTTCCTGTACTCAATGCATTTGGAGGCTGCAAAGTATTATCAGTTAATTAGAACAAACTCTTAAAATGCTATTTGGCTGGCTGAGTTTATGAGCCAATCACTTTAATAGTAGAGTCACTGACTTCTCCCTGACTTCCTTATCTACATGTTTACTCAATGATGGCACTAAACATAGGGGCAGCCAAGCAGCTAGCATTTTTCAGATGGAGGTCAGGAATGGCGGCCTCTGTGCTTCTCCTGTTTGTTACACTGCAGACAGGCTGGGAGAGAGCTGGGTCATGTGACAGCTGTGTATAACAATTAGGAAAAACGGTCCTTTTTTTTAATTAAAATAATGACAGTGCTATCATCCATATACAGAAATAGAAGGGACAATGTAAATTACACAGTGTGTGTTTAGTATCACTTTAAAGCAAATTTCCAGCCACAAAATAAAAAGTAGCCTATTAAAAGATAAAAACAAAAAGATAAAAGATAAAACAAAAAAAACAAGATTAGCTTTTTCTGTCATATTCAGCTTCAATCCATACATTTCCCCTGCAATACTTTTTTTTCTGTCCCTAAATGTTTCTGGTCTTATAATCATTCAATCAACTTCCTCTGAGCCCAGGTCATCCTGCAACTGCCCCCAGCCAGTGACTGGACAGTGAAAAAAGAAGCAGCACAGTGATGAGCTCATCTCTCTGTCACTCCGCTCTCTCCTCCTATCAGCATGCTTCTTGTCAGCACATTAACTGATTGGCTCCTTCTGTTGCTTCCTCACCTTATACTCCAGCCTTGTTGTGCAGGGACTGCAAGAAGCTAATACCGGGTCACAGTCAGGTACTTTACTTACTCTGCTTGCATTTAATTAATACATTTAATGGGGTAGTAATAATTGGTGTGTGTTTTCTACATCTGTATAGAGTTCAGTTTTAATTTTGAGCATTTACCTTTAGAAAATTCATAGGTGATTTTTGGGCTTCCGACACCTTCCAGAAACACCGGCGTCAGGCTGAACTGGTATTTTTCAATGGTGAAAAAATGGTCTGTAAAATAAAGTGAGGGATGGTGTCATTCAGGGATCCTCAGCAAAAGAGGAAAAATGAAACAGAGTTTGTCTTAGAGCAGGGGTCTCCAAACTTTCTCAACAAAGGGCCAGTTTAGTGTCCTTCAGACTTTAGGGGGGCCGGACTGTGGCCAGTGGCAATAGAAAATGTCCTGGTGTTAGTGGAGTAAACAATGTCTCATCATTGGAAGCAATAGTGTCCCATCATTGTTGTCAGTGGAAGGAATTGTACCCCGTTGTTGGTGTGATTGGGAGGAATAGTGCCCCATCAGTGTCAGTGGGAGGAATTCTGCCCCTTTGTTGGTGTCAGAAGGAAGAAAAGTGCCCCATCGTTGGTGTCAGTGGAAGGAATTGTGCCCTATCCTTTGTGTTATTGGGAGAAATAGTGTCCCATTGTTGGTGTCAGTGGGAGGAATAGTGCCCCATAAGTGTCAGTGGGAGGAATTATGCCCCTTAGTTAGTGTCAGAAGTAGGAAAAGTGCCCCATTGTTGGTGTCAGTGGAAGGAATAGTGCCCCATCCTTGGTGTCAGCGGGAGGAATAGTGCCCCATCATTGGTGTCATTGGGAGGAACAGTATCCCATCGTTGGTGTCAGTGGAGGGAATTGCACCCCATTGTTGTTGTTATTGAGAGAAATAGTGCCCCATTGTTGGTGTCATTGGGAGGAATAGTGCCCTGTCAGTGTCAGTGGGAGGAATTATGCCCCTTAGTTGGTGTCAGAAGGAGGAAAAGTGCCCCATCGTTGGTGTCAGTGTAAGGAATAGTGTCCCATAGTTGGTGTCATTGGGAGGAATAGTGTCCCATCGCTGTTGTCAGTGGAAGCAATTGTACCCCATTGTTGGTGTTATTGGGAGAAATAGTGTCCCCTTTTTGGTGTCATTGGGAGGAATAGTACCCCATCAGTGTCAGTGGGAGGAATTAAGCCTCTTTGTTGATGTCAGAAGGAGGAAAAGAGCCCCACCGTTGGTGGCAGTGGGAGGAGTAGTGCCTGATCATTGGTGTCAGTGGGAGGAATAGTGTCCCATTGTTGGTGTCATTGGGAGGAATAGTGCCTGATCATTGGTGTCATTGGGAGGAATAGTGCCTGATCATTGGTGTCATTGGGAGGAATAGTGCCTGATCATTGGTGTCATTGGGAGGAATAGTGCCCCATTATTGGTATCCGTGGGAGGAATAGTGCCCCATCATTGGTGTCAGTGGGAGGAATAGTGTCCCATTGTTGGTGTCATTGGGAGGAATAGTGCCTGATCATTGGTGTCATTGGGAGGAATAGTGTCCATCGCTGTTGTCAGTGGAAGCAATTGTACCCCATTGTTGGTGTTATTGTGAGAAATAGTGTCCTGTTGTTGGTGTCATTGGGAGGAATAGTGCCCCATCAGTGTCAGTGGGAGGAATTATGCCCCTTTGTTGGTGTCA
The DNA here is from genome assembly GCA_037952835.1 of Lithobates septentrionalis. Classification (NCBI taxonomy): domain Eukaryota; kingdom Metazoa; phylum Chordata; class Amphibia; order Anura; family Ranidae; genus Lithobates; species Lithobates septentrionalis. Next base: position 499,304 of record JBBDGP010002796.1, on the reverse strand, counting down.
GAAGGAGGAAAAGTGCCCCATTGTTGGTATCAGTGGATGTAATAGTGCCCCAGGGGGCAGATAAAGGCAAGCAAGGGGCCCCATCCGGTCTCTGAGTCGCAGTTTGGAGATCTCTGTCTTAGAGATTTCCATCGCACTGTGTTCTCTATTTCCCTTACCTTTAATGTAGTATCTGCTGACATTGGGGGGAATATATTCCCAGCGCACATGGGATTTATCGCGGAGGTTCTTCCATTCCAGGACAAACTCGAGGACTTCGTACTCCACCGGGTGCAAACTCCACACTGCAACCACACTTTTGTTTAGTGGGTGCACCTCCAGAGATTCCACTGCCTGCACTTAAAAGACAAAACACACAACTCGTTGAAAGTTGGTTGATCTGTGAACTAGTTAAAGTGTATTTTTTTAGTCAAAACATTTTTTTGTTAATTTTGGACAGTGAAAGAGACTTAAAACAAATGTGTTTCTTTTTTTTTTTTGCTCTTTGCTTAATGCTAAGGTTGGTTGCGTTTACAGCTTTGGAACATTTTTTATCACTTTCTCAGGCTCAGGTACATGAGCACCTACACAAAGGGCACCCCTCTTAGGCATTTTGTGCCACATCATGGAAACCAACCAGATTCAACTCTATGTGGTCTATGTATAAAATATTCATTATGTGGATGTGACAAGCGTCTGCACATTTAAGCCTTGTACAGGCGATCGGATTGTTCGCCAACAAAACCGTGGAATTTTGTCCGAAGGGCGTTGGCCCAAACTTGTCTTGCATACACACGGCACGCAATTGTTGGCCAACAATCACGAACATAGTGACGTACTACATGGTTTTTCAGCTCTTTAGCGCCACCCTTTTGGCTCCTTCTGCTAATTTCGTGTTAGTAGAAGTTTGGTGAGTGTTGATTCACGTTTTTCTTTTCGCGCTTTTCATTTCATGTTTTTTAGTTTGTTTCTGAAAGGCCGTTCGTCAACCAGACATGTTGCGGAATCGGAGGAGATAACGTGTTATTTATTATTGGCCTTGGAGTTATTGCTTTGACATTATTTTTTTTTGGTTTGATTTGGTGAATTTTCTATATTTTTGGATGCATAGAATGCACTTTTTGGTTAAGTTCTATTGGCAGATATCATGTCTAATTTTATTTGTTTTCTTTTTTTAATGCACAATAAAACAATTGTGGAGAATAATGCCGCGTACACACGGTCGTACTTTTCGTCTACAAAAGTCCAACGGACGCTGACGGACTAAAGCTGGCTGGTAATCCGATCGTGTGTGGGCTTCTCCGGACTTTCAACGTACTTTTTTAGCCTCAAATCCGACGTACTTTAGATTTGAAACATGCTTTAAAACTTTACTTCGTAACTACGACGGACCCCGAAATCCGCTCGTCTGTGTGCTAGTCCGACGGACAAAAAGCCACGCTAGGGCACCTATTGGCTACTGGCTATGAACTTCCTTATTTTAGTCCGGTGTACGTCATCACGTACGAATCCGTCAGACTTTTGTGCGGTCGTGTGTAGGCAAGTCCGTTCGTTAGAAAGTCTGCCGCAAGTCCGCCGAAAGTCTGCCGGAAGTCTGCCGGAAGTCTGTCGGACAGGCTGTCTGACTTTTGTAGACGAAAAGTCCGACCGTGTGTACGCGGCATAATACTTGGCTATGTGTTTTACTTCAAATGACAGTTTGGGAGTCGGCAGTTAAAATTTATAAAATACAATGTAAAATTGACAAGGGACACCAACATAGTTGTATCTTTGATCTCAAAAACTACGGGATAATGGTGTTGTGGTAACTTGCCCAAATAAAAAATAAAAAAGCATAATAATATTATTCTTGATATCACTAGAAAAAAAAGCCTTTGAAAATGTGTTTGCAATAACTCCATCAGTATCACCAGCAAAGCAGCTTCATTATTATCCCATTAAAGAAGAAGAGAATTGTGAGCTGCATTTCCAGATTTCATAATTTGCAGCGTCACCAATGTTAATTCTCCATTACAAATGCTAGTTTACAAGACCGACTGCTTTTGGCTCGTCCTTGCTCCCAAGCATGCGTGTTTGTACGTTGGACTTTTGTCTGACGGACTTGTGTACACACGCTTGGAAAACCTGACAACACACATTTGTCCGCGGAAAATTTTAAAACCTGTTAGCCAACATTTGTCCGCGGAAAATCCGACAGCAATTGTCCGATGGATCGTGCACACGGTCGGATTTACCGCCAACAGCCTGTCATCGACCATTTCCCGTCGGAAAGTCCGATCGTGTGTACGGGGCTTTAGAAGAAAAATTGCTGCATTTTCTGTAATATATGTGCTTTCTATATCGTCATTGCCACCTAGTGGCTATAATATTTTTAATTTTTTTTCTTTAAATACTGCAGTCAGGATAAAAAAACACATTATGGACACAAGGGGGTGCTGGCAATATAGAAAATCCATGGATTTTCATACTAAATGTGCAGATGATTGTTACATCCATTCAATGAATGTTAAAGGAAGGTAATGCTGGAAGAAGGTAGCTACCTAATGCTCCTCACGTGTCAACTAAGTCTGGATCTTGCTGTGATTGATGAAGCATCTCCACTAAGGGCCACCAGCCCAATATACCTTATGAGTCCTGGCCTGGGAAAGGGGGGGGGGGCAAATTCCATACTGTCCCTAGCCCAGTCCTCCACGCGCATTGGCTCCGGGGGCGCGTACGCGCGCCCCCTATCGCTCTTAAAGCAGCCAACGTAGACCTACGGCGATTCACACAGCCGTGCCAACCTGCTGCAGTATCATAACGGCGGCTGGTCGGCAAGTGGTTAAGGCTCGGTTCACACTACTGCGACCTGAATGTTGCGTGACTTACGGTGCGACTTTGCCGGGTTGACTTCCTGTCAATTTGTTGGTGACTTGACTACTACTTTTATGCGACTTTGAAGCGAGGGAGAGGCCACATTGCAGGGGAGGCAACTTTCCTTAAAGTCTATGGGCACATGTTGGATATAAGTTGCATTGAGAAACCTTTTCTAAAGTCAGAGTGACTTCAGTAGTGCTAATTAAGACAGCTCTCATTGACTAACATGGGATTTCACATGTCATGCGACTTGGGGTCTCACAAGTCAGATCCCAAGTTGTGTGAACCGAGCTTTACATATACAGTGGGGAAAAAAATTGCGCTCCTCCACCTTCCATTTGAGGATGCCCCACAGATGCTCAATAGGGTTTAGGTCTGGAGACATGCTTGGCCAGTCCATCACCTTTACCCTCAGCTTCTTTAGCAAGGCAGTGGTGGTCTTGGAGGTGTGTTTGGGGTCGTTATCATGTTGGAATACTGCCCTGCGGCCCAGTCTCTGAAGGGAGGGGATCATGCTCTGATTCAGTATGTCACAGTACATGTTGGTATTCATGGTTCTGTCAATGAACTGTAGCTCCCAATGCCGGCAGCACTCATGCAGCCCCAGACCATGACACTCCCACCACCATGCTTGACTGTAGACAAGACACACTTGTCTTTGTACTCCTCACCTGGTTGCCGCCACACACGCTTGTCACCAACTGAACCAAATAAGATTATCTTGGTCTCATCAGACCACAGGACATGATTCCAGTAATCCATGTCCTTAGTCTGGTTATCTTCAGCAAACTGTTGGCGGGCTTTCTTGTGCATCATCTTTAGAAGAGGCTTCCTTCTGGGACAACAGCCATGCAGACCAATTTGATGCAGTGTGTGGCGTATGGTCTGAGCACTGACAGGCTGACCCCCCACCCCTTCAACTTCTGCAGCAATGCTGGCAGCACTCATATGTCTATTTCCCAAAGACAACCTCTGGATATGACGCTGAGCATGTGCACTCAACTTCTTTGGTGGACCATGGCGAGGCCTGTTCTGAGTGGAACCTGTCCTGTTAAACCGCTGTATGGTCTTGGCCAACGTGCTGCAGCTCAGTTTTAGGGTCTTGGCAATCTTCTTATAGCCTAGGCCATCTTTATGTAGAGCAACAATTCTTTTTTTCAGATCCTCAGAGAGTTCTTTGCCATGAGGTGCCATGTTGAACTTCCAGTGACCAGTATGAGAGAGTGAGAGCGATAACACCAAATTTTACACACCTGCTCCCCATTTACACCTGAGACCTTGTAATACTAACCTTGGAGGGTAAATGGCTAATTGGGCCCAATTTGGACATTTTCACTTAGGAGTGTACTCACTGTTTCACTGCATTGTTGCCAGCGGTTTAGACATTAATGGCTGTGTGTTTAATTATTTTGAGGGGACAGCAAATGTACACTGTTATACAAGCTGTACACTCACTACTTTACATTGTAGCTGAAATTTCTTCAGTGTTGTCACATGAAAAGATAGAATAAAATATTTACAAAAATGTGAGGGGTGTACTCACTTTTGTGAGATACTGTAGTGTTACACATTTGCTGGCTTTCTTCTAGTCTCATCTTATATAGCTTTCTTAGTAAAAATAGCTGGTCATCTTCTACTAGTAAGCTTATAGTCACTTCTGCCTGTCTATCCTTCCTGTCCCAGTCCTCCATCTCTCCATTTGTGGGTCGGTCTATATTCAGAACTTGCCACAAGCTCCCCTTGTTCTGAAGCATTTCTAGTTTAAACTTCCACAGCTGGTAATTGGCATTGTTCAGCTTTGCAATTGCAATCTTGACATCCGAACTGTTACCATCTTTCAGTCACCAGTAGCTTGTAAACAGTACTCGCTGACTCGCTGTAGAAGTCTTTCCAGTGACTGCTGGGCCCCTGGGTGCTCTGGGCCCATAACCCGTTGTGCAGCATATTGAAAAAATGCACTGAAAGCCTCTTGTATGCAACAATATGCTTTGCTTTTAAGGAGGATTATAGAAGACGTCTTACAGCATGGGAACAGGATAACAAACAAGTGCATATAATACAATAAGGAAGGTACTTCCTCTGATTACATTACCATAGAATACACACTATAACACTGCAGTGCCACCTGCTGGATAAATAGGTATAATGTATATATATATATATGTATATATACAGTGCCTTGCGAAAGTATTCGGCCCCCTTGAACTTTTCAACCTTTTGCCACATTTCAGGCTTCAAACATAAAGATATAAATTTTTTTTTTTGTGAAGAATCACCAACAAGTGGGACACAATTGTGAAGTGGAACGAAATCTATTGGATTGTTGAAACTTTTTTAAATAATAAAAAAATGAAAAGTGGGGTGTGCAAAATTATTCGGCCCCCTTGCGTTAATACTTTGTAGAGCCACCTTTTGCTGCGATTACAGCTGCAAGTCACTTGGGGTATGTCTCTATCAGTTTTGCACATCGAGAGACTGAAATTCTTGCCCATTCTTCCTTGAAAAACAGCTCGAGCTCAGTGAGGTTGGATGGAGAGCGTTTGTGAACAGCAGTTTTCAGCTCTTTCCACAGATTCTCGATTGGATTCAGGTCTGGACTTTGACTTGGCCATTCTAACACCTGGATACGTTTATTTGTGAACCATTCCTTTGTAGATTATGCTGTATGTTTGGGATCATTGTCTTGTTGGAAGATAAATCTCCGTCCCAGTTTCAGGTCTTTTGCAGACTCCAACAGGTTTTCATCCAGAATGGTCCTGTATTTGGCTGCATCCATCTTCCCCTCAATTTTAACCATCTTCCCTGTCCCTGCTGAAGAAAAGCAGGCCCAAACCATGATGCTGCCACCACCATGTTTCACAGTGGGGATTGTGTGTTGAGGGTGATGAGCTGTGTTGCTTTTACGCCAAACATATCGTTTTGCATTGTGGCCAAAAAGTTGGATTTTGGTTTCATTGGACCAGAGCACCTTCTTCCACATGTTTGGTGTGTCTCCCAGGTGGCTTGTGGCAAACTTTAGACGAGACTTTTTATGGATATCTTTGAGAAATGGCTTTCTTCTTGCCACTCTTCCATAAAGGGCAGATTTGTGCAGTGTACGACTGATTGTTGTCCTATGGACAGACTCTCCCACCTCAGCTGTAGTTCTCTGCAGTTCATCCAGAGTGATCATGGGCCTCTTGGCTGCATCTCTGATCAGTCTTCTCCTTGTCTGAGCTGAAAGTATAGAGGGACAGCCAGGTCTTGGTAGATTTGCAGTGGTCTGATACTCCTTCCATTTCAAAATGATCGCTTGCACAGTGCTCCTTGGGATGTTTAAAGCTTGGGAAATCTTTTTGTATCCATATCCAGCTTTAAACTTCTCCACAACAGTATTACGGACCTGCCTGGTGTGTTCCTTGGTCTTCATGATGCTCTCTGCACTTTCAACAGAACCCTGAGACTATCACAGAGCAGGTGCATTTATACAGAGACTTGATTACACACATGTGGATTCTATTTATTACCATCAGTCATTTAGGACAACATTGGATCATTCTGAGATCCTCGCTGAACTTCTGGAGTGAGTTTGTTGCACTGAAAGTAAAGGGGCTGAATAATTTTGCACGCACCACTTTTCAGTTTTTTATTTGCTAAAAAAATTTAAAATATCCAATAGATTTCGTTCCACTTCACAATTGTGTCCCACTTGTTGGTGATTCTTCACAAAAAATTAAAATTTTATATCTTTATGTTTGAAGCCTGAAATGTGGCAAAAGGTTGAAAAGTTCAAGGGGGCCGAATACTTTTGCAAGGCACTGTATATCACAGAATAAAACAACTTTGCATTACTTGTTGTTGTTCTTCCAACAATGACTGGGTCTAGTAACACTTTATGCTTGGCAACTCAAAGTTTCAGCTCCCTCCATAAATGTTCTATAGGATTAAGGTCTGGAGACTGGCTGGGCCACTCCATGACCTTAATGTACTTCTTCTTGAGCCACGCCTTTCAATTTTGGTCTCATCTGACCACAGCACTTTCTCCCAATCCTTCTCTGAATCATTTAGATGTCCATTGGCAAACTTCAGATGGGCCTGTACATGTGTCTTCTTGAGGAGGGGGCCTTGCAGGTGCTGCAGGATTTCAATTCTTGGCAGCGTATTGTGTTACCAATGGCTTGTTTGGTGACTGTGGTCCCAACTGCCTTGAGATCATTCACAAGCTCCTCCTGTGTAGTTCTGGGCTGATCCCTCACTTTTCTTATGATCATCCTCACCCCAAGAGGAGAAATCTTGCATGGAGCTCCAGACCGAGGGCGATTGGTAATTTTGCATTTTTTTCCATTTGCAAATAATCTCTCCAACAGTTGTCTTCTTCTCACCAAGCTTCTTGCTGATGGTCTTGTAGCCCATTCCAGCCTTGTGCAGGTCTACAATCTTGTCCCTGACGTCCTTTGACAGCTCTTTGGTCTTGCCCATGATGGTGAGTTTTGAATGGAAGCAAGAGATTCTGTGGACATGTGTCTTTTATACACATAACAAGTTGTCGTTAGGAGCACCTTCTTCTATTTTCCCCACTGTACATACAAAAATTGCCAATAGACCATGGTTTCCCTTTAACCAACCTCCTTTTCTTTTATGGTTTACCTGTGCTCATCCTCTGTGACAGCAACAAATTTCGGTTCATACTCGAATGACCCAGAGCATTGCGTGCTCGGACGGTGACAGTAGCAGCGCTATTCTGAAGAGGCAATGTGTAGTTTGTGGAGTTGCCAGTATATACTTCAGACATTTCGTATAACACTTCATATAACACGGGACCGCACAGGAAAGGATCCTTCACTGGCTGCAATACACATCAACAAAGATTAACACAACTTAAAGGCTAATTCCTACCACCTTTAATAAACTCATTGAACAAAAACACGTGGCCTATTTGACTCATGATACATAACTTACTGAAGCAACACTATTGAGTACTATCTATAATATGTTTTTTATTTGCTTTAACAGGTAACTTTCGAAACAAGCTTTTTTAATAAAGAAAATTTTTAATCAAGAAGATTTTATCTTACTACACTATGAGGCTTCTCCCTGTCTGTGCTTTATACATTTGATTGTTGGTGAGTGCTGTTTTGAGCAGTGGTCAAGGTGTGTTTTCCTCATGTGGGGATCATATTGCCATGTTTCAAATACTAACCACAACATACAAGGCCATCCACAACATCGCCCACAGCTACATCACCAACCTCATCTGCAGATATCGCCCAAATTGTCCCCTCCGCTCCTCCAAGGACCCCCTGCTCTCTAGCTCCCTTGTTACCTCCTCCCATGCTCACCTACAGGACTTCTCCAGAGCCTCTCCCATCCTCTAGAACTCTCTGCCCCAGTATGTCCGGTCAGCTCCTACCCTGTCCACCTTTAGGCGATCCGTGAAAAATCACTTATTCAGGGAAGCCTACCCCACCTCCACCTAAGAACTGTACTTGAGTCCCCTCCCTCAGATCATCCCCTGCATTTCTTACCTTTTGTACCACCTTCCCCTCCCCTGAGATTGTAAGCTCCACAAGCAGGGCCCTCTTATTCCTTCTGTATTGAACTGTGTTGTAATTGTACTGTCCCCCTTTTTATTGTAAAGTGCTGTGCAAACTGTTGGCACTATATAAATCCTGTATAATAATAATAATGATAATAATAATATCTCATTGACGAGATCAAGGAGCTACATGGGGGTCTGATGGTGAGAGTGTCGGCCATTCGTGGAGAGATAAAGCACATTTTATCTCTGTAATTCAAGATCATTCCTGTTTGGTAAGAGGCCCTTTTTCTTGAGAAGCACTTTTCGCACTGGAGGACATTTACTAAAGAAATTTTAAGCATGGGGCACTTTACATACACATATCTTATTATGGACTATATGTTTATATTAATTTTTAGATTTCATGATATTATTTTTTTTTAAATACATTTTGGGTATTTTATTTTAAAGTTATTTTTTATTGTGTACTTCAGCAAGATAGAAAATCTTACAAAAAAGGAATAGTGATACCAAACACAGAGGTGCATCTGATAATACCATACAGTCAGAACAGAATGGATCACAGCATATTACAAATACAGAAGTGATAAATGGAGACAAAGCTTATCCGGCATGTAATAAAAGTGTGGCAACAATTAATTTTGGGTATTAATTGTACATATTGATTTCTAAGCGCATATGATCATGTTTTATCATGTTCATTTTGTGATATATGTTTATTTAATTATGAGAAGAGAGTTGCAAATTATTTAAGGGGACAACACACTTTTTTCATGTAGAACTGCATCGGGTGATCACAGGTAACCATTTTAAATAAGAAGCTTTTAGGGGTCTACCCTTTTCTTCTAGGTTCAAGCAGTACCAATACACTGAGGTTTAGCTAAATGCTAAGACAAAAACAATCTGTGTAAATTAGGGAAGAGTGAAAAAAAAAAAAGCACAGGGTATTAAAAAAAAAATGAGCCTGATATCAAATGGGGAAGGATGGAATTAACTTAGGGTTCACGGTCAATTACTTTTTTAATCGGTCTGTTACTAATCTTGAGTCAACAGTTTTTTAAACAATGCCTATAGTTCCTGTTAATCTTCAGTCTATTTTCAGCTCTTTTCTGCTTGCTTTTTCACTACTCACTAAGCAAAACTATAAAAGGTCACCTGATACCACACTTTCAGCCACATTAAACCAGCTTTTAATCACAGAAACCAGGTGGATCATTGTAACTTATGACATTTTTTATCCAAACCATGCAATTATCAAAAATGATCAAAACTGTTGGTGGAAGGTTGTTTTGACCCATTTAATCATTTTGTGATCAAAGAATTAAAAAAAAAGTGGTTGAAATTGACAAAAATTTACAAAAATTGCCAGCACTAGTTTCTCGTGTAAAGCCATAACAAAAGACCTTGTGTACGAACCCATGGCCATCCCATTAACATAAAGAACAAGATTTAGAACAGAAAACAAAAGGAGGGATTTTATGGGCAAGGGTTGAAACCAGATATAGCAGTAGAGACGTGTATAAAAAAAGTACACAATTTATTGATTGAACAAGACGTACAGTTTACATGTAAAGGTAATAAAATAAAATAAAACAGTGGATAAATTACTGGATATAAATACTCTATAAAAAGCTCAAGTGGGCCCACCAATTTGCTTCAAAATAAATGTTTGTCCTATTTTTTATTTCCCCATGCTTTTCTCCTAAATATTGTCTACATACAAGCTTTTATGCACATAATACTGATTATGGCTGACCCTTATCTTTCTCTGCTATTATACCATTCGATAATACAGCTTGGCTTAAATTAGTCCCTGAAGAAGGAATTTAACCCATAAACTTTCCGAAACATGTTGGGAGTTCTGAACGCATGCATATTGAATGGCCTCCTACCATGAGACCTATGCCATGACTCAGAATCTTGCTGTAGAATATTGTAATATAACCACAGTTTTTTTATTTTATTACCTTTACATGTAAACTGTACGTCTTGTTGTTCAATAAATGTTGTACTTTTTTTATATACGTTTCTACGTTTATATCTGGTTTCAACCATTGCCCATAAAATCCCTGGGGTTTGTTTTCTCTCTTGACTTGGGATGTGGCTCGGGTCTCAATTGGGAACTTAATCTAAATAGGTAGCCTGCAACTAGTTTTCCAATCTTTAGAACAGGAGCCATTGTTTGGTCCCCTAAACAAGCTGCCACACAAAACTGTTGTTGGCTGGGAACAGTTAGAGATAAACATAAAACCCCACTTAATCTGTAACTAAAGGCCACATATTGTATGCAAAAATAGAGAGAATTGTGGATCTGGACACCACATAGAGCAACAAATCTTATCCGTAATTCATAATATCAAAATAATATTTTTTTATGAACACTTTCATAGTGTTCATAGTTTATATGTAAAAAAAAAAAGGCCACATATTGCCTTTAGGAAAGCTGATATTTATTGGGTTTAATAACAGTCACAGAGAAACGAGCTTCCCAATTAATTAGGAACGTGTGGCATTACTGAGATAAACTATGAAGGCAGCCACCTGATCTGGATCTATATCACTGAGGATGAAACCTGTTTATCAGGAACTTGTGACATCACAACGGCCATTCACATTGTGCAGCTTAATGAAACAGCTAAAGAAACAGCAGGCAAGTTGCTTCTTCTCACCCTGACAAGTACACCTCCATCTCTAGCTATTTTTAAAAGAAGGATTGTATGTATTGTACTGACCACTGGAGAGAAGCATTACAGTCATTTGGTTCATCAGTGATATTTGACCAATATTCCAAATAGAAACCTTCTACGTCAACAACAGCAAATTATTGTTTCTACTTTTCATACACATCATTCATGTGTGCTTACCTGCCATATTAATGTAATATTGTCTCCCTTCTGTAGATGATTATTTTGCACGATTCTCCAAAAGTCGGGCCCCTTTACAGGTGCTGAAACATACATAAAATGTATTTATTATTTATTATATGTCATTTTTTTTAAATTCCACCTTTAACCCCTCTTAGTAAATAAAGAAATCACACTACCTCTGATATCCTTGATGATTGGACTAATAGGATCACTCCAGTCGCTCCAGTACCCTGATACATTCAAACCTCTACAGCGGACTTGAACGGCGTATGATTCACAGGCGTCAACTTCCTCTATGGTGATTGATCTATTAATATATATATCTAGAACCTGAAAAATGTGATGGATTTTTTGTTTGGTTAATGTAACACTGATAGCCTACTGTGAAAAGAATATTCAATGTATTCGCATGAAGGTATTGTCATCAGATACTGGCTTCTTAGTTTTTGGTGGACCTGTTGATCTCTCTAACCAAAATCATAATTTTTTCTCCTTATGGGATGTAACTAGTCAAGCTTGGGTCAAAACTGGATAGTGTTATCCCCTTCTCTTTTTTGTAATCAGAAAAGGAATACTATTGCTTGATATAAAGTTGAAAACTTTGGGGTTGAAAAAGCTGAGCCTGAGAATGCCCCTTACCTTGATGGTCAGTGGGAGGAATGTCTCTCTTGTAGTGGCATTTAGAATGCCACCATTACAAACAGCTAAAAAGATCATTGGTGTCATGCTGTTGGCTCTGCCAAGTGGCATTGTCCCCATAACCATGCAGACGACATCACATGGGAAGTCAATCACCCATAGCTCAAGGAACCCCTAGAAACCTCTGGAAAAACCCTGGAGTTCCACTGAACCGTTGTTGAGAATGGCTGCCCTAAACCGTTAGAATAAACACAATGAGGGGCTTATGCAGATGGATACAGAATAAATCAAGAGTCAGTCCAGTGTAAAACCTAAAAATTGATTTGTAATTGTTTTTAAAAAGCTCAATATCTGACTGTGTGGAAATTCAAGAAAACAATTCCATGTATTCGTAAAAAAAATGCATTACTTTTTTTGAAAATAAATTCATTCTGTCTACCTCGGGTCTTGGAAAGGGGAATTTTTGGAATCTGACATAAACCTACCCCTGAAAAGTTCTGAGGGATTCGATTCGGGCCAATCAATATAAATATGGATGCTGTAGTTCATCCATTTAAAGTCTTTTTACTACTTACAGTGATAAGAATATCTTACCATAAATATGGATACAGTTTTTAGATGTAGTTGTGATTTTATATTTACCTAACAAAACTTGTGAATTTTTATAGTATATCCTTTCGTTTCTTGATAAAGTCCTTTGGGCATTTGGCATATGAATTTTACTATGAGCTGACAACAAACCTCCCTAGACTGCTAAACAACTCAGCTGTTTCTTCTGAATATACCCCAACTGTGTCCCCAAAATGATACTTCCTATGAGAAGAAAACCAGTACCTTCCATCCACCTTCTTGCCTCTGTACACGGTAGCGAACCTGGTAGTGCATGTCAAAGAAAGTGAACGTCGGCGGTGTCCACCTTACCAATAAATATCCCATGCCCACCGTCATCTCAGCTAGGATGTTGGAGGGAGCATATGGCTTCACTAAAAAAAAATAAAAAAAAAATACATAATTTATGTTCTTAAACAGTTTTAACAGATTTTTTTTCTAATTTGGTCAAAGTAAAGTACAGTATATATTAGGGTAAATCCTCTTTCAGGTTTTTATTGATATCTGTGTCCCTACTGGGTAGATTCGCCCATTCTACATGTCCTGGTGACTATTGTCAGCAAGACATAAAGTGGTGGGAGATCCAAAAAGAGGTGTCACTAGAAAAAGCGGGTTGAATCTTTTAATGGGGACAAAATGAGACTTCCTCTCATTTTGGAGGGATATCCTGTCACTTCCTGTTGTGTCTCTGGGACAGGATGCAAAGGAAATCTCCTCTCAGGCTCAGCAATAGAATGCAATGCCAAGCTGCAGCAAGTAAAGCCAGCAGACTATCAGTATGCATAAAAAAGGGAATTCCTTCCAGATATAAAACTATAATCCTACTACTTTATAAAACTCTGGTTCAGCCACATCTGCGGTATGCCATCCAGTTCTGGTCACCAAATCTCAGGAAGGATGTGCTGGAACTGGAGCAGGGCTGTCTTAATGAGAGGGCACACCTGGGCACTGCCCAGGGGCCCCAGCTGCATGGGAGGCCCCTGCACTTTCCCCAAAGCAGCTGGTCCTTGAGCCCACGCTGCCTTGAAATTGGGGGCCCCATGATGGCACTGAGAGTGATGGATACACAGGGGAAGCAGGCTTGCAGCGGTGCGCCGTGCTGTTTAGAAGGATACCTATTATTTCACAGCTAGCAGGGAGGGGCAGGGCCGGAGTGCCAGTGATGCTCTGACCCAGCTCCATGCAGCGTGAATGCTTGGGACTCGGAGGCTGCGGGGTAGGAGCTGGAGTGGGAGCTGCTGAGTCGGCAGCACTGAGAGCCCACCTGCGGAAGTAGCATTGTGGATGGTGTCATCATGGTGAGCCCAGCTGTCCAGCACTGTTTGCACCAAAAAGCTTGGAATGCCCGGAGGGATGGTCCCTCCTCCGCCCCTCCTTCTGCCTGGTTGATTGGTATAGGTGAGTTCAGTTCTGGAGGTGGGCACAGAGCCAAAAGTTTACATGCACCGTATCTCCACTGGAAAAGGGGGTACTAAATGGATGGAATAATGGTGCTGGGGATATCAAGGGTGTATGGGGGAAAACAATTATGAGGGGGGAATCTGGGGTTTATAGGGGGTAGCAATGCTTGGGGTAGCTTGGGTGTCTATAGTGCTATATGTATCAGGGATGTAGAGAGGCCACGGTGTAGGGGGTATGAGGGATGTAGTGGGGTCACAAGGGGTATCTTATAGTATATGGTTACAGTGCTGGGGGGAATATCTAGGGTGTAGAGGGGTCAGAGTGCTGGGGGGGATATCTAGGGTGTAGATGGGTCAGAATGCTGGGGGGATAGCTGGAGTGTAGAGGGGTCAGAGTGCTGGGGGGATATCCGGGGTGTAGAGGGATCAGAATGCTGGGGAGGTATCTAGGGTGTAGAGGGGTCAGAGTGCTGGGGGGATATCTGGGGTGTAGAGGGGTCAGAGTGCTGGGGAGATATCTAGGGTGTAGAGGGGTCAGAGTGCTGGGGGGATATCTAGGGTGTAGATGGGTCAGAATGCTGGGGGGATAGCTGGAGTGTAGAGGGATCAGAATGCTGGGGAGGTATCTAGGGTGTAGAGGGGTCAGAGTGCTGGGGGGATATCTGGGGTGTAGAGGGGTCAGAGTGCTGGGGAGATATCTAGGGTGTAGAGGGGTCAGAGTGCTGGGGGTATATCTAGGGTGTAGAGGGGTCAGAGTGCTGGGGGTATATCTAGGGTGTAGAGGGGTCAGAGTGCTGGGGGGATATCTAGGGTGTAGAGGGGTCAGAGTGCAGGGGGGGTATTAAGGGTGTAGAGGGGCCATAGTGCTGGGGAGGCATCAATCTAGCAGATATATTATATGCACAGGACAGCTTTGTTACTTTATGTATGTAGTATTTTCCCCACTCTTTCTTTGCTGTACAGAATGATTGTTCATGTAGTTAATGCGGTGCTCCAACCAAAAGGGGAAGCTCCGCTTGTCTGTCTCATACCTACTTGATGTCTGTTTACCTGCACTGTCTCCATTGTAGGGGCCCCAGAGCCTTACTTTGCCCAGGGGCTCATGAAGCTATTAAGACGGCCCTAAACTGGAGAACGTCCTGGGAAGGATAACAAAGCTAATAAGGGGACTGGAGGACCCCAGTTACAAATTACGACTACAAACATTAAACCCTTAAGAGGAGATATGATAGCGATATACAAATGTCAATAGTAATCCCAGCATTGGAAGAAAACTATTCAGCTTTAGGGAGCTTAAGAAGAAACGTGACCACTTCATGAAATTAGAGGTTTGACCTTAAACTACATAGAGGATTCTTTACTGTAATGCCCCGTACACACGGTCGGACATTGATCGGACATTCCCACAACAAAATCCATGGATTTTTTCCGACGGATGTTGACTCAAACTTGTCTTGCATACACACGGTCACACAAAGTTTTCGGAAAATCCGATCGTTCTAAACGCGGTGACGTAAAACACGTACCTCGGGACTATAAACGGGGCAATAGCCAGTAGCTTTCGTCTCTTAATTTATTCTGTGCATGTGTGGCACTTTGTCCGTCGGATTTGTCTACACACGATCGGAATTTAAAGGATCGTATTTTGTTGTCAGAAAATTTTATAGCCTGCTCTCAAACTTTGTGTGTCGGAAATTCCGATGAAAAAAGTCAGATGGAGCCTACACATGGTCGGAATTACCGACAACAAGGTCCTATCACACCTTTTCCGTCGGAACATCCGACCATGTGTACGGGGCATTAGAGCGGTAAGGATGTGGAACTCAAGTATTAATCATTTCAAAGAACTCTTATTTGGGCATCTTAGTGAGTGCAATATACAGGGATATGGGAAATGATGTTGACTTAAACACACACATATACACACCCACACAGGTTGAACTGAATAGACTGGTATCTTTATTCAACCTTACCAACCATGTAACTTTGTAACTGAACTGAGACAGTAAAAAATAAACTGACATGGGTTTTAAAACTCCTACTCCATACAAACCTATACAGAAAAGTTTGGAGTTCAATCTGCTTATATTTGTTTGCTTATACAGTTCTTCCCACCCCCCTTCCCTATCAACATGCTAAGAAAATTTCTAAATAGAACCTTTCCATTTCCATTTTTCATTACAAAACTCACCTTCAGTCCAGCAATGTGGCGTCCTGGAGCTCACCACCAGCCAATGACATCTTTGAGCGGGTATTGATCGCCGGGCCAATATGATGTCACTTCTGCACATGAGCCGGAGTTTAGTCATCTTCAGCATTACTGAATTTGTACATTGGGGTGCGCGTGCACAACTCACTGTACAGGGAGGGACAGGCAGGTAGATAACTTTAATACAGAGGAGACAAAGCATGTCTCTTCTGCATTAAAAATCCTGCCTGTTCGCCCATTTTTATATTATATTATATTCACAGTCTCCGAAAGCCTCCTGCAGCATGTCTGCAATCTCTGACCATTTCTTGTATCATCTCTGCAATCTATGACCATCTCTTGTATCATGCCTGAAATCTGACCATCCTTGTATCCTGTCCACAATCTCTGATCATCTCATGTATCATGTCTGAAGTCTCTGGCCATCTCTTGTATCATGTCTGCAGTCTCTGACCATCTCTTTTATCATCTCTGAAGTATCTGACCATCTCTCGTAATATGTCTGCATTCTCTGACCATCTCTTGTATCATGTCCACAGTCTCTGACCATCTCTTGTATCATGTCCACAGTCTCTGACCATCTCTTGTATCATGTCCGCAGTCTCTGACCATCTCTTGTATACTGTGCGCAGTCTCTGACCATCCTTGCATCATGTCCGCAGTCCCTGACTATCCTTGTATCATATCTGCAGTCTCTGACCATCTCTTTTATCATGTCTGCATTCTCTGACCATCTTTTATCATGTCTGCATTCTCTGACCATCTCCTGTATCATGTCCGCAGTCTCTGACCATCTCCTGTATCATGTCCGCAGTCTCTGACCATCTCTTTTATCACGTCTGCAGTCTCTGACCATCTCTTGTATGATGTCTGCGGTCTCTGACCTTCTCTTGTATCATGTCTGCAGTCACTGACCATCTCTTGTATCATGTCTGCAGTCTCTGACCATCTCCTGTATCATGTCCGCAGTCTCTGACTATCTCTTGTATCATGTCTGCAGTCTCTGACCATCTCTTGTATGATGTCTGCAGTCTCTGACCATCTCCTGTATCATGTCTGCAGTCTCCAACCATCTCTTGTATCATGTCCTAGATTGTAAGCTCTAATGAGCAGGGCCCTCTAATTCCTCCTGTATTGAATAGTATTGTAACTGTACTGTCTGCCCTCATGTTGTAAAGCGATGTGCAAACTATTGGCGCTATATAAATCCTGTATAATAATAATGTCTGCAGTCTCTGACCATCTCTTGTATCATGTCTGCATTCTCCGACCATCTCTTGTATCATGTCTGCAGTCTCTGACCATCTCTTGTATCATGTCTGCATTCTCCGACCATCTCTTGTATCAAGCCCATAGTTACATAGTTACATAATAGGTGAGGTCGAAAAAAGACACAAGTCCATCAAGTTCAACCTATGTGTGTGATTATATGTCAGTATTACATTGTATATCCCTGTAGGTTGCAGTCGTTCAGGTGCTTATCTAATAGTTTCTTGAAACTATCGATGCCCCCCACTGAGACCACCGCCTGTGGAAGGGAATTCCACATCCTAGCTGCTCTTACATCCTTAGTCTTTGAGCACATCCTGTTAGGTGTCTACTGTTTCTGACACGGAATATCATTTTATGTGCGACCCTTTGGTGATGTTGGGGGTCACACTTGAGCCCCCTCTAGATCAAGAAAGTGGACCACCACTGCCCTGGTGTTATAGTTAAAAAAAAGCCTATTGATCCACTGTGCCATACTGAGCTTCCACTTCACACCAGCAGGTGGCAACATGTCCATAAGAATGGGAAAGAATTTTTCCACTTTTCAAAAATGTTTTAGAAAGTGCACAAAGAAAAGTTTGGAGTTCAATCTGCTTATATTTGTTTGCTTATACAGTTCTTCCCCCCCCCCCCCTACCCTATCAACATGCTAAGAAGATTTCTAAGCAGAACCTTTCCATTTCCATTTTTCATTACAAAACTCACAAATTTTCTCCTTAAAAAGTGTTCATTCTCTTTAATTGGTATACATTTTTTTTAGATAAATACATTTATACGCTCAGCTTAACACATATTCATTTATTAAGATGCTTGTTTATTAAAGAGAAAAAAATCAAATAAAAAGCCAAATCCCGTCTCTCCTTTTTATGATCCCTACATTGTTATGCATTTTCCCATACACCATTCCCTGGTACCGCAGTACCTTCCACTAAAATTCATACATAAGCGTAACAACACTAAAAAATACGGAATGTAATGCCACTCATTAATGATATTCAAAAAAACTAAAATTCTTATTAAAGAAAAAGGACATTGCACAAGTTGTCCGTGTAATAGATGGAATGTTGAAAAAATGACCGAAGGTCCGCTATAAAGGCATCCCTACACATCTGCCAACGTGAGTGTTTTCCTGCTTGCCAAAACACATGGTGCTACAGCATCATGAAGTTCGGTGTGGCACGATTTGGCAAAGAGGTCAGGGACCTCTTTTGCAGGTTTCCCGTGCATAAGGCAGCCTATTGAAAATGAATGGGCTGCCCTATTCACAACGCATGAGACCACCTGGAAAACCTGCGCCCGCTCCATCACACCTACACAGTGTGAACGGAGCCTTAATAATTACATGTACCATTTTATTTCTCTTTCACTTGCAATGTGCCTTTGAAGGTTCTTGGGAATCCAGCCATTCCCAGAGTAGAGTAGATTCTGTAGCACAGCCACAATTGCTCCTCCCAGGTCATAGCCCTCTCCTCCTCTGGGGGGGTCTAATTGCTGCCTGTACTGGCCCAGCTCCTCCACCACATCCCGGTGTAAACTTTCATGTAGCTGCTGGAAGAGGAGGGAAGATGAATACTAAAGAGTGTGTAAGAGTCCAGGGCTTACTACCCATGCACCAATGGCGCGTTGCCGCAGGAGGAAATCCGTGCCAACTGAGCATGCGCCAAAGACGCCTCAGGCCGCCAACCCGCACCTGCGCAGAAGACTTGATGGAAAAGGGCAGGAAAATGCCCAGGACGTGCATAGGAAGTGACCTCAACATGATGGAAAAAGGCGGGAAAATACCAAGGAGGCGCACAGCAAGTGACCTCAAAAGTTCTCTATATAAGCCCAGACACTGCCAGATTGCTGGATTATCTTCAGCCCCCCCCTTGTTCCTGTGCTAGTGTGTGATCTGTCTGAAGCTGTTGTGACCTGGAAACCTATTTGACTACTCTTGATTGCTGCTTGCGATTGACCTTGGATTTGTACCTTAACCATTCTACTTCTTTGCCCCTTTTATACTCAGCTGCCAGATTGGAACTGACCCTGGCTTGGATCTGGACCATTCTTCTTGGGATTAACCCTTTTATGCTTCATTGCCCAACTGGACTTGACCTCGGCTCGGATCTCGGACTAAGGCTCCGCACCCCTGGCACCCGTGCCACTCAGTGTCCACCAAGTCTCTGTCTCCATCTCCAGAGGCTTTAAGGACCCGAGGTGCAAGGGAGGCCTCCCCACTACTTCGGTCTCAGGAACGTGGCCCTCATGACAGAGTGTCATGGAGAATAGCTCAATCCTGCAGGGGTACTAAAATTACACCCAAGATGGCGCAGCCCAGTCTTAGGCCTTTTTAGATGTCTTTACAAGGGAGGCTTTTACAGGTAAACGATATGCATAAAAGACATTACATGCATATATAATCCTATAAAACAGGGTCTCTTTAAAGTTCAAGCCAAACCTTTTTGGCATCTGTGGCCAATATCTATCCCTCCGCTGACCTGTGCAGTTGATACCTGTAGACCTCCATGGGGTCATCTTTGGAGACCGCCCTATACCTGTGTATCAGTACTGACTGAGCATTCATGACCAGCAGAAATTGGATTTTGACCACAGGGTGTGAAGACTGTAACAGGCCAGGGTTGTAACATGTAGGTAAGTATACATCTGGGGCAGAGGCAGGAGGGTTACCTTTGTTCAGAAAGGTAGGTAGGGAAGATAACTTTAGTTTCTGCATACAGTTGTCCTTTGACAATAACTAAAGATAATGTATATTAAGCTCACGGTATTTACATTTATATCTATAAAAAGCCTAGGGCTACATATTTCCTTCTACTGTAGTATATCCACAGTGCGGTCCCATGGCCTGGAAGATGATGGGTCTACAGGACAAGATGGCTGGACATCGGGTACATTCTGCAAAGAGTATTGATTCGGTTTGAAGCAAATGAAATCATCACTTACCTTCATCTCTGGGAATGACGCAGACAGGTACAGACCGTAGCCGCCCCAGAGGGTGTTGTATCTCCACCCACATAATATAACTGAACGTGGCTTTAATCGTGCTAAAAACACATCTGTAAAATCCATCCTCCTGCAATGTGCAGCTTTTTTCAGCAGAGTCGCCGTATCTTATATTCGTCTCAATACAGTAACTCATATCCCTATAAAACAAGTTGAAGAATATCACTTAGTTGTGCACATATGTGTGTGTGCATGTGTATTTATACTGGCGGTGTCAGTAGGACAGTGGACGGTGTCAGTAGGGCAGTGGACCGTGTCAGTAGAGCAGTGGACGATGTCAGTAGAGCAGTAGACAGTGTCAGTAGGGCAGTGGATGGTGTCAGTAGGGCAGTGGACGGTGTCAGTAGGGTAGTGGATAGTGTCAGTAGAGCAGTGGATGGTGTCAGTAGAGCAGTGGATGGTGTCAGTAGAGCAGTAGACGGTGTCAGTAGAGCAGTGGATGGTGTCAGTAGAGCAGTGGACGGTGTCAGTAGGGCAGTGGACGGTGTCAGTAGAGTAGTGGACGGTGTCAGTAGAGCAGTGGACGGTGTCAGTAGGGCAGTGGACAGTGTCAGTAGAGCAGTGGACAGTGTCAGTAGAGCAGTGGACGGTGTCAGCAGAGCAGTGGACGGTGTCAGGAGGGCAGTGGATGGTGACAGTAAAGCAGTGGACAGTGTCAGGAGGGCAGTGGATGGGGTCAGTAGAGTAGCGGACGGTGTCAGTAGAGCAGTGGACAGTGTAAGTAGAGCAGTGAACAGTGTCAGGAGGGCAGTGGACGGTGTCAGTAGAGTAGTGGACGGTGTCAGTAGAGCAGTGGATGGTGTCAGTAGAGTAGTGGACGGTGTCAGTAGAGCAGTGAATGGTGTCAGTAGAGTAGTGGACGGTGTCAGTAGAGTAGTGGACGGTGTCAGTAGAGCAGTGGACAGTGTAAGTAGAGCAGTGAACAGTGTCAGGAGGGCAGTGGACGGTGTCAGTAGAGTAGTGGACGGTGTCAGTAGAGTAGCGGACGGTGTCAGTAGAGCAGTGAACAGTTTCAGTAGGGTAGAGGAATGTGTCAGTAGAGCAGTGGACGATGTCAGTAGTTTTTATTATTTATTGCAATTTAATTTTTTTATTAATTTCTTTTACAAATTATTTTGAAATATCAGGGGTTTAAACAGGGTGAAACTGCGCCACACAGGAACATCTGGCACAACTATGGTTATGCATTTGTAAAAAAAAAATGCAGCTATTGGTCCTGTGGAACTGCATGTACTTGTTCTCTGCGAATGGGAGCAAAATCCAATTCATTCATGGGAAACAGAGTGAATCATACAGTACTGTGCAAAAGTTTTAGGCAGGTGTGAATAAATGCTGTAAAGTAAGAATGATTTCAAAAACATATTTTTTAATTGTTTGCTTTTGTCAATCTGCAAAAGGCAAAGTGAGCGAATAGAAGAAAAATCTAAATTAAATCAATATTTGACTCCCCTTTGGCTTCAAACCAGCATCAATTCTTATACTTGTACACTTGCACAAAGTCAGGGATTGTGTAGGATTAGGGTCAGGTCCCAGGTGTATGATTAACCAATTATACCAAGCAGGTGCTAATGATCATCAATTTCCTATGTAGATTGAAACACAGTCATTTTCCCCCCTCCTGGGGATCACTGAGCAGCTGTCAGCACAAAGTACATTGGAGGACAGCCAATACCCCACCACTATCCATACACAATCAACCCCTTCCCGTTGTCCACTCACTGGTAGGATCGGAATGTCCAGACGCTGTCCTTCAGAGATGAAATGTGCTTGGAACTCCACCTACAGGTCATAGCTGTGAACTTTCCATCAGTTTCGCACGTTATGCTTATATTAACATCTGCCAAATAGTCCAACAAAAATATATTAGTCTGGCAAACAAAGTAGACAAAAAGTTAAGATTTACAAAGATCAGCCGTGACATGCAGAGAATAGTAATTGGGGCAAGGAGCTCTACACTGACTTCAATTAATTAAGGGGTTACATTAGTCTCCCAAAATGAAATATTTTAGTTATAGGTGGAGCTTAAAGGGCTAATTCAGGCCCTGGCTTACTATAGGTCCTAGACGCTCCATGTCAGGACATGGCCGTCACGGTACTGGCAATGTTGCCCAGAACATTCATGGACGCCCACGGAGGGTCCCGAGACGTGCACGAGCGTGTGCCACGGCGCATGTGCGATGGTGCACAAGTGGCGTGACAGACGCTGGCGCCAGTGGCCCTATTTAAGCCAGCCTGTGACCACAGGACATTGCTGGATTATCTCCTCAGCTCCCTTGTGTACCTTGACCTTGCTTCCTGATCTGTGATTACCCGTTGTGACCCGGCTTGCCTTGACCTAGCTTCCTGATCTCCTGGTTTAACCCTTGGCCTGCTCCCGGACTCTGCTTCTGCTTCCTGATCCCCCGGCTTGACCTTCGGCTTGTAACTGGACCCTGCCTGTGTATGACCTTGGCTCGCCCCTGTGTATGCTCTGGACTGACTTATCTGTGTATGACCCCTGGCCTGTCTCCTGGTTTCTCTGTTTACCTGAACACAGCAAGTTCTGCTCTGCCAGCTCAGTCATCCCTAAGTGGCCGAGCTCATCGGACTGCAAACAAGCACCCGGCCAACCGTGCTTCTTTGGGCACCGCGCTTCCTGTTCCCAACTCCAGGAACGCACTGCACTTAGCCGCAAGGGGAGCCCTCTTAGCATCTCGATCTCTAATAATATTATGGCCATAATTGAAAGGGTTTACATGGCGGACCAGGGGCTGGATCAGGACCGAGCCACTGTCCTATCCGGACCTGCAGTTGTGTCATTTAGGAGCCGCTTCTCTTCCCCTCGGTCCCTGTCATTCTCTGCATGTTGGGAGGCACAGCTCTGCATTGGGGAGGGGGGGGCTAGTAAGCTGAGTGCTGGTATTAAGCGGACTTCGGGAGACACAGCTCTGCATTGGATGGGAACAAGAGCTGCCGGCTGCTTTTCATATTAACCAACAAGTTATTGGTGGCTAGGACCACCCTGCATCCTAGCCATCAATCACTTGCTGGTTAATATGAAAAGCAGCCGGTAGCTCTTATTCCCATCCAATGCAGAGCTGTGCCTCCCGCACCCGGGATATTACCATTGTGCCTCCCGACCTCTGCTCGATCTAAGGTAGGAGAGTGAAGGGCAGATGACACTGGGGGGGGGGGGGGGGGGGTGATGTGAGAGGAGGTATTGCTGGAGGGGGGAGGCTGGCTGGATATCCAGAGGGCAAAGTACACTACTTTGGGGGGTAAAAGGGGGGGTTAGTGCTGTGGGGGGCTGTGAAGTTAGGCGGTGCTATGGGGGAACTGTGAAGGTAGGCGGTGCTATGGGGGGACTGTGAAGGTAGGCGGTGCTATGGGGGGACTGTGAAGGTAGACAGTGCTATGGGGGGACTGTGATGAGGCAGGGTTGTGATTTGAGAGGGGCCGTTGCTGTAGGGGTGTAAAGAGGGCAGAGCACATTGCTGGGGGATAGGGGATTTGTGATGTAAGGGTGATATAACGAGGGGCAGTGCTGTGGGGGAAGGTGATGTGAAGGGAATGCAGGTAATGTGTAGACGGCAGATCTCACTACTGTGGTGGGATTAGTGATGTGAGGGGGCAGTGCTGTGTGTGTGAGGGGTTGATGTAAATGGGGCTGGTGATGTGGGTGGGGGGGTGATGTGAAGGGGGGCAGTGCTGTTGGAGGGACGGGTGATGTGAAGGGGGGTAGGGGCAGGTGATGTGAAGAAGGGCAGTACTGTGGGGAGGAGGGGTGATGTGGAGGGGGTGGGGGCAGGTGATGTGAAGAAGGGCAGTGCTGTGGGGGGGAGAGGTAATGTGGAGGGAGTGGGGGCAGGTGATGTGAAGGGGGCAGTGCTGTGGGGGGGGAGGGGTGATGTAGAGGGGGTGGGGAAGGTGATGTGAAGGGGGCAGTGCTGTGGGAGGAAGGGGTGGTGTGGAGGGGGTGGGGGCAGGTGATGTGAAGGGGCAGTGCTGTGGGAGGGAGGGGTGATGTGGAGGGGGGTGGGGGCAGGTGATGTGAAGGGGCAGTGCTGTGGGGGGGAGGGGTGATGTGAGGGCAGGTGATGTGAAGGGGGGCAATGCTGTGGGGGGAGGGATGATGTAGAGGGGGTGGGGAAGGTGATGTGAAGGGGGCAGTGATGTGGGAGGCAGGGGTGATGTGAAGGGGGGTGGGGGCAGGTGATGTGAAGGGGCAGTGCTGTGGGAGGGAGGGGTGATGTGGAGGGGGTGGGGGCAGGTGATGTGAAGGGGGCAATGCTGTGGGGGAGGGGTGATTTAAAGGGGGTGGGGCAGGTGATCCGAAGGGGCAGTGCTATAGGAGGGAGGGGTGATGTGGAGGGGGTGGGGGCAGATGATGTGAAGGGGCAGTGCTGTGGGGGGGAGGGGTGATGTAGAGGGGGTGGGGCAGGTGATCTGAAGGGGACAGTGCTATAGGAGAGAGGGGTGATGTGGAGGGGTTGGGGGCAGGTGATGTGAAGGGGCAGTGCTGTGGGGGGGGGGGTGATGTGGGGGCAGGTGATGTGAAGGGGGGCAGTGCTGTCAGAGGAAGGGGTGATGTGCAGGGGGTGGGGGCAGGTGATGTGAAGGGGGGCAGTGCTGTGGGAGGAAGGGGTGATGTGGAGGGGGTGGGGACAGGTGAGGTGAAGGTGGGCAGTGCTGTGAGGAGGGTGTGGAGATGGGTAGGGGCAGGTGATGTGAAGGAGGGCAGTGCTGTGAGAGAAAGGAGTGATGTGGAGGGGGTGGGGGCAGGTGAAGTGAAGGAGGGCAGTGCTGTAGGGGGGTGGAGGGGGGGGGGGCAGGTGATGTGAAGGGGGGCAGTGCTGAGGGAGGGAGAGGTGATGTGGAGGGGGGTAGTGCTGTGGGGGGAGATGATGTGAAGGGGACAGAGCACACTACTGTGTGTGTGTGTGTGGGGGGGGGGGGTTGTAATGTGAGGGGGCGGGTGATGTGAAGGAGTCTTCGCACAAACATGAGATTCGGACCTCTGTAAAATTTAATTCAATACCCCTGGTCTATATTATGAATTGTAAACTAGACTTTAAGAGTACCTTTCAAATATGCCAGGAATCAAGCAAATATCATCAAACAGACCTTATACTAAATAAATATAAAATAACTGAAATAGATCTCAGCTGCACACTTTTCAACCAATCTGATGTATCAATTACACGTTTTTTTCTTCATACAGATCTCCCAATATCTCACTCATCTAACAATACACAGCAATTCCACGTATTGAGTGTCAAGCAATCTTCTGTTCCATGGTTGTAAGTACACGAGTGCTAAGTACATGAGATTACTTACTATGGAATAGAAGATTGCTTGACACTCAATACGTGGAATTGCTGTGTGTTGTTAGATGAGTGAAATATTGGGAGATCTGTATGAAGAAAAAAACATGTAATTGATACATCGGATTGGTTGAGCTGTGTGCAGCTGAGAATATCTATTCACTGGCAAGGGGTACTGGGGTATGCTAGGCAGTGTTTATAAAACTTTTTTGGCTTGCGGCACACCAAAAAGATGTAAAAAAAATTTGCGGCACGCCTGAAAAGATTTAACTATTTTTTGTGGCGAAGAACTTATTTATTTTTACTTCTGCAAAAATAAATCCTTATGCCCCGTACACACGGACGGACTTTCCGATGGAATATGTGCGATCGGAGCTTGTTGTCGGAAATTCCGACCGTATGTAGGCTCCATCAGACTTTTTTCATCGGAATTTCCGACACACAAAGTTTGAGAGCAGGCTATAAAATTTTCCGACAACAAAATCCGTTCGCGTAAATTCCGACCGTGTGTGGACAATTCCGACGCATAAAGTGTCACGCATGCTCAGAATAAAAATAAGAGAGGAAAGCTATTGGCTACTGCCCCGTTTATAGTCCCGACGTACGTGTTTTACGTCACCGCGTTCAGAACGATCGGATTTTCCGACAACTTTGTGCGACCGTGTGTATGCAAGACAAGTTTGAGGCAACATCTGTCGGAAAAAATCCATGGATTTTGTTGTTGGAATGTCCGATCAATGTCCAATCGTGTGTACAGGGCATTAGAATGCCCCTGACACCTGGATCAGTACATATACATACAGATAATCTGAAAATCAAATCACAGCCAGTCATATCCTATTCCCATCAGCACTTTCTGAAAATTGATCTCACACATCTATAGATTGTATGTACAGCCTATCCCAAAGCCTGGACATGACACCTCCCCCCCCCCCCCCATACCCTGTTTCCCCGAAAATAAGACCTAGCGTGATTGTCGGTGATGGCTGCAATATAAGCCCTACCCCCCAAATAAGCCCTACCCTGTTTCCCCGAAAATAAGCCCTACCCTGAAAAGAAGACCTACAAGGACTTTAACTAGGGCTTATTTGAGGGGTAGGGCTTATATTGCAGCCATCACCGACAATCACGCTATTTTCGGGGAAACAGGGTAGTAGTGGGCAGCATGGGGCAGAGTTGGGACAAGCGTTGTTAACGCCTCCCTCCCCAGCAGCACTTCACACAGGCCAGCAAGGCCGCCTCACCTCAGGCTCAGGCAGGTGCAGGTGGACACTGGACAGGCTCCTCTCTCAGACGTGTGGTGTGGTGCTCCTGCTCCCTTCCCCCAGGCTCAGGCTCTGAGCCGCGTGGCGTTGGAGAAGATGGAGGGAGTTGGGAGGAGGTGGGTGGAGCTGGAGACAAAATTGAGTCACTAGGCACGGAGCGGCTGAGGAGGGATTTAAATCCTCCTCCGCTCTGAATGCTGGGGCCTCGCCTCGTTCTCTCCTTGCGATGTCAAAACGTCACTGGTTGCCAGGCGGCAGGCGATCCTAGCAACCAGTGCCGCGGCTGCAGTAGAGGCCAGCGGAGGATCGGCCTGCCGCCCTGGACTCGTGGCCAATAATGTAAAACGAGCACTACGAGACCCGGGGCTTTTTGGGGGCCCACTCAGGACTATAGCTCGGGTCAGCCCCCCCTTCCGGCCCAACGCTTCCCACGGCACACCTGCAATTTTCCTCTGAAAAACACTGTGCTGGAGGGTGTATTTATGCGTGCTGCTGGGGGTTCTAATGTTGCTTGGGGGCTATAGTGTTGCTCGGGGGTCTATTCTCTGGGGGTCTTATGTTGATAGTAGGAGGGGGGGTATTCCAAGGGGATGTCTATTGGTACTGAAGGAAGGTCTATAGTTGCTGTGTGGGATCAATTGTTGTTGGGGGATTTATTGTTGCTGGGGAAGGAGGGTCCAGTGTTGCTCATGGGGTCTATTGTTGCTGGGGGATCCATTGTTGTGTGTGTGTGTGTGGGGGGGGGGCTATTTTGCTGGTGTGGGATCTATCATTTCTTTGGGGTCTTATGTTGTTGCTGGAGGGTGGATGTTCCTGGGGGTGTCTGTTGTTGCTGAGCAGGATTGATTGTTGCTGTAGGATCTATTGTTGCTTGGGTAGGGGGGGGGGGGGCATTGTTGCTGGGGATGTATGTTTGCTGGGGTAGGGGGGTCCACTGTTGTTGGGATGGGGGGGAGGGTTTGATTTTTACTATGAGTTTATTGTTACTGGCTGCAGGGGATCTAATGCGTCTGTTGTTATTATTAACAAATTCCATACAAATTACTTAACACCACAAAATAAAACTTGGTTCTGTATTGTCTAAAACTGGGCAATAATGGAAGGTAGGTAGGGGGCAAAGACAAGGGGTGACTCGGGAGAGGGGGAATACCTGCTTCTATTCTATTGTAAAAAAAAAAGCCATGTGGGCATGTAAGCCATTTAAATTATATATATACACCACGTTACCAAAAATATGGGGACGTCTGCCTTTACACGCACATGAACTTTAATGGTATCCCAGTCTTAGTCTGTAGGGTTCAATATTGAGTTGGCCCACCCTTTGCAGCTATAACAGCTTCAACTCTTCTGGGAAGGCTGTCCACAAGGTTTAGGAGTGTGTCTATGGGAATGTCTGACCATTCTTCCAGAAGCGCATTTGTGAGGTCAGGCACTAATTCATCCCAAAGGTGTTCTTTCAGGTTGAGGTCAGGACTCTGTGCAGGCCAGTCAAGTTCCTCCACCCCAAACTCGCTCATCCATGTCTTTATGGACCTTGCTTTGTACACCTCCACCAAATTATTTGGTGGTCTTATTGCTTTGCTATCCAGGACTCCCTGGGCACGAGGAATCTTGTACATGGTGGAGTGTCACAACTCTAGGGAATCTATTTTTAAAACATTTGTGCAAGCCAAACTGAATTTCTCTGTGTGTTTTCAAATCGATTAATTCCTGCATCATCAGCTCCATCTAGTGGCTAAAGCGTGGTAGAATCCTCTGAAATACCTCAATGAGAACACATGCCACATTTTGGCCAGTAGACGGCGCTGATGATATAGGAGTTAATCTATTTGAAAGCATATGGTGAAATTTAGTTCAGCTTACAACTAATGTTTCTGACATTCATGTTACAAACATTTCATACATAGACTCCTTTTTGTGTGGAAGTCAAGATTTACATATAGTATGCTCCAAGTCCATAAGGCAGAGAAAAACACTTTTGAAATGAAAGGAAAGCATGTGCAAGCACTTCCTAGTGCGTTGGTTTATGTGTGATGACAGGTTCACTTTAGGAAAAACAAAACAAAAATAAATAAAATGATCCGGCACACATTATAAAAGCTCTAAAAATTACAAATAAAAAATATAACTGATCACTGTGAGCACAGATCGTTCAGGAACCAGACCAAAAATTCTCACCTATGACATACATTTCGGCATAGCGAGGCTGACAGCCGATGCCGTCTACACAGCAGTACAAGGCGTCATACTGGAACTTCCCTTTCGGCTTTGTCGGGTTTAGATTTTTTAACGTGACTTTCCCAACATAATCGCTTACGGCTGTATATTGGTGTGGCGGGATCTCCTCGGCCAGGCCCAGGCCCCAGGTGATACTCCTTGATGGAACCTTCTGGTTGTTGTGGCAGAACGTACAGAAAATGGAGGAGATGGAGCCGCTTCCGATAAGAACCTTCTGTGGGAAGTAGAAGCCACCTACAAGAAAATATAATTGGCAGGGTTAGGGATATCAAAGGTTCCTGCAGCTGTGAAGATTCGGACTACACCACAGCAAAAAGTGAAATGATCCATGGTTCCGCTAAAGTGGACCTGTCCTCGGATATTTTTTTAATGTAAAGTTCATGCATGTTCAGTAATGTGTCAGCGTAACATTTCCAGGTATTTATTACCTCTCATAGAGATCACACTGCACTCCCAATAACAATGGTTTCATCTGCTTTTCTCCCCAGAAGGATGAAGCCATCTTTTGTTAGACACCATCCAAGGTATCACTGGGAATTAGCTTGGCTTCAATCTTAACCTATTACGGCTGAACCTGGAAGGAAGTGGCCCAATCAGCTGCGAATGGGGCATTCCCCTCCCCTTAGCTACCGCTACAGAA
Organism: Lithobates septentrionalis; assembly: GCA_037952835.1. Classification (NCBI taxonomy): domain Eukaryota; kingdom Metazoa; phylum Chordata; class Amphibia; order Anura; family Ranidae; genus Lithobates; species Lithobates septentrionalis. The sequence continues at coordinate 469,512 of JBBDGP010002796.1, read as the reverse complement.
AGGGGTAGTGATGCTTGTGGCATTATTGACCTAATATGGCCACATGGCCATGGGACCATATTAAAGTGGAGTTCCACCCACTTTTACAACTCTTCAGCATCCCTCACTAAACTGTGCACTGTAAACAAATTGGATATTTTTTTAAAAAAAATTCGTAGCACCTACTGTATATCTGCTGTATTCATTTTTCACTTCCTCCTCCCTGGCCCATCGTATCATTTCCTGTTTGCAATGCCTTCTGGGAAGGGGCGGCAACTTCCTCTGACACTGCCGTTGCTATGGAAACCTGACCTGAAACCTATTACACTGCTTGTGCTGCACTGAGCATGTCCGAGATCTACAAGGATGAGATCCAGGAAGAAATACAGTCTGGCTTCAGATGCCCACACTTAAGATGGCCACGGCCTGCTGTAAGTTTATAAAATAACAAACTACTGCTATAAACTAACAAAACAGACCTTAGTTTGCTGACTAACTTTACTAGAATACATTAAGCTTGTGTATTATAGGGGTATTTTATTTTAAAAAGTATAATTTCGGCCGGAACACCACTTTAAGTCAATGATGTCACAAGCCTCCCTGACCCCTTTGGGCACATGCAAACGTGGGGTGGGGAATTGTCCTGCCGCAGCTGATTGGGCCGGCACTGAAAGCTTCCTTCCGGGTTCAACTGAACATGGATTCGGGTCTCAAAAACATCACTGTCCGCATGGAGATAATATATTTTATATTGGTAAATTTCCCATAGAAGCTTTGGTTTTCTCCCTCAATTCAAAATGTCTTGGTTGATTAAAGTAAAACCATGGGCAAAACTTTTTTTTTTCTTTCATTTTGGATATAGTAAGGGAGGGTTATAACCCCTGTCAGATTTTTTTTTTCTCCATCTGTGTCCCATTGTGGAGATTTCCCTTCACTTCCTGTCCCATAGCCAAACAGGAAGTGAGAGGAAATCCCTGCAAATTAAGCGAGTTCCTTGGGGACCCAACATATCACCAGAACTAGTGTCCCCATTGGAAGATATCCTCTGTCTTACTTTTCTGGAGACAACCCGAAATTTGGGATTTTCTTTTATTTTCACTTTTAATGATAATGGTAAACAGGACAAATAGAGACAGCAATGAAAACTGACATGGGTTCTAATCCCTCTCCACTCTATCCAAAACAGAAAAAAAATGTTTGCTTTTAGTTATACTTTAATTGCTAAAACTCTTTAACCACTTCCCGCCCGGCCTATAGCAGATTGACGGCCGGGCGGTGGTTCAGTTATCCTGACTGGGCGTCATATGACGTCCTTCAGGATAACATGCCGCCGCGCGCCCGCAGGGGCGCACATCGCGGCGATCGGTGGATCGGTGTGTCAGTCTGACACACCGCTACACCGATCTTGGTAAAGAGCCTCCGGCGGAGGCTCTTTACCACGTGATCAGCCGTGTCCAATCACGGCTGATCACGCTGTCAATAGGAAGAGCCGTTGATCGGCTCTTCCTCACTCGCGTCTGACAGACGCAAGTAGCGGAGAGCCGATCGGCGGCTCTCCTGGCAGGGGGGGTCTGCGCTGATTGTTTATCAGCGCAGCCCCCCCGCAGATCACCACACTGGACCACCAGGGATCGCCACTAGGACCACCAGGGAAGGGAAACATGTGGATGGCCAGGTATGTACCCCATGGCCATCCACATGTGCCCAGTCAGTGCCAAATCTGTGCCAATCAGTGCCCACAAATGGGCACTGATTGGCACAATTATGTTGCAGTGATGCCCAGCAATGCCACACTTAGGGGCATCACTGCCATCAATTAGTATAATCAGTGCCACCCATCAGTGTCCATCAGTGCCACCTGTCAGTGCCCATCTGTGCCCACCTATCAGTGCCCATCCGTGCCTATCTGTGCCAACTATCAGTGCCACCCATAACTACCCATCAACGCCACCTACGAGTGCCCATCAATGCCACCTACGAGTGCCCATCAGTGCTGCCTATCAGTGCCCATCGTGCCACCTATCAGTGCCCATCAGTGCCACCTACCAGTGCCACCTATCAGTGCCCATTAGTGCCACCTATCAGTGCGCATCAGTGCCGCCTATCAGTGCCCATCATCAGTGCCCGTCAGTGCCACCTCATCAGTGCCACCTCATTGGTGCCACCTCATCGGTGCCCATCAGTGCCGCCGTATCAGTGCCCGTCAGTGCAGCCATATCAGTGCCCGTCATTGAAGAAGAAAACTTACTCATTTACAAAAATTTTTAACAGAAACAAAGAAAAACGTGTTTTTTTTTCAAAATTTTCGGTCTTTTTTTATTTGTTGCGCAAAAAATAAAAACCCCAGAGGTGATCAAATACCACCAAAAGAAAGCTCTATTTGTGGGAACAAAATGATAAAAAATTTGTTGTCTAAGTGCCTGGTATTGAAGTGGTTAAGTGGAAAAAATGTTGTTGTGAGGGGGGGGGGGGGGGGGGTATTTTGCTGGTGGGGATCTTGAGATATAAATTATTCAAAGATAGTCCCATTCAATCCTTCGGATGCGAGTCTGGTAAGCGTGCCAACCTTATCACCTTGATTGCACCTTTAGGGTCAAGTGGAACAGCACACGAGAGACTTTTACATATTTGCCAATGTTCAGTTGATTTTATTGGACTTTCTTAGGATGTTTTTTCATTCACCTTGAAACCATTCTTTATATTAATATAATTTACTCTTTTTCAAATTTGTTCCCATTTTTCAATTATCCACTCTTGCCAGGGCCGTCTTTAATATCGATTGGACCCTGGGCAAAACTTTTCTTGCCCCCCCCCTCATTGCAGTTTCTCTTTTCATCTGCTCTGGGACATACAATAAATAGCTGCTGGACTCAAAATCAGTTTACTGAATCAGACCAGGCAGCGATTGCGATTGGTTGCCAGAGGTTACAGTGTATCATTACCGCTCACTGACTGGTTGCTAGAGGTTACAGCGCACATTACGGCTCACTGATTAGTTGCTAGAGGTTACAGCACATGATTTCTGCTTGTTGATTTGTTGCTAGAGATTACTGTGGATATGACCTCAGGGGTCATGATATACATATCAATGCCGCTATTTACATATGAATGCCACCGCTATTTACATATGAATGCCGATAATTTACATGTAAACACAGGGTCTGCAGGTGAGTCATGTGTACACAACAAAAGGGCAGAGCTGGGCAGCATTAGTAGTAGCACTTCACACTGAGATATTGGGACACAGCACGGGACTAAAACCTCAAGTAACGAGGGAATTTAAACCAGCATAGTTGGCAAGTATGAGGCAGCTGCTTTGGGCCCCACAACAATGACAGGGCCCTGAGCAGCTGCCCCTTTTGCCTTGCCTTAAAAACGGCCCTGATTCTATCCCATTGTAGATGGTTGTTTTTTCACTTCATAGTTGTGGATCCATTTGTAATTGTTCAATATATAGCGCCACACTGTTATTTTGTTAAATGTTTTTACTCCAGGATTGAATATGTGCTGTTAATGCAATTGCTGGGCTCATTTATTGTTTCGGATATTCTGAATGTATTTTAAAAGTACAGTTATCCTTTGATTGCAGTTTCTTTTTTTAACATAATGCACTGTATGGATTAAATGACAATGCAGAAAAAATAAAAACATTTTGTGTTTGCATTTGCAGGTTTTTTCCGGTTGTGGAGGATTAGCGTGCCAACTCAACACATTATTTATCTAACCTTTCAAAGCACCCGGGAAGATTGAGATCCAGAATTTTCTAATTAGATCATATGTAAGGTCTCTTCCATATGGAAAGCCAGTTGGGGGGGAGGGGGGGCAGTAAAAACAGGTGGTATATTTGTGGTTTTACTGTCCCCGGTGGCCCACCTAACACCCCTACAGTACAGCAGGAGGGACTGTTCACATGCCATGGTCTCCGGTGAAATTAACACAGCATGTTAGGTCGGCAAGAAGCGCCGGTCAAACTCGTCCATTCAAGACAAGGGGCTACCCCAGGGCCAGATTTAAACCTTGGGGGCCCTGGGGCACTTCAGGTTCTGGGGGGCCCCTCATACATAGAGGTGGTTTACACATTTTTAAAATGCATAACACAAAGTCATTCTGAGGTCATGCATGCATACACACGTGAGCCATCATAATGCTCTATATGTGGTTCGCTTCAACTGGAAAATTTGTTTTTAAAAACAATGCAATATACCAGTCCGGACTAAAAACAGATGATGGCCATCAAAATCTTTGTTCCCAAGATACATTTATTAAAACAAAATTATTTTTATATTATTATGCAATGTTATATTATTTAATTATTTTTTTTAATTATTTTATATAATTTTTTAATATTGTTTTATATTTTTTTGTATGGGGGAGGAGAATCTGTTAGGGGGCCCAGGGCAGCTGCCCCTTTTGCTTCCTTATAAATCTGGCACTGAATAGCATTTGGCTCACAGTTGCAGTGCATCAGTCTCACTAAAAAAAATGCTCTGGGCAAAAAAGGTCCTGCTGTCTGTCCTCCATAAATGGGAATATCTTCTTCTGTGGTTCGATTGAACTGCCAACAATTTTTTTTAAAAACAATACAATATTCCAATCCAGACTAAAAACTTTTACAGAGGATGGCCAGCAAAATCGTTGTTCCCAAGATGCATTTAATAAAAAAAAAAAGTATTTAATAATAAAAAAAAAAATGATATTATTCTACGTTTTATATTATTTCATTTTTTTAACTATATTATTTCATTTTTTTATTATTGTTTTAGATTTTTTTTGTACAGAGGGAGACCCCGTCTGTCAGGGGGCCCAGGGCAGTTGCCCTTTTGCACCCTTATAAATACGGCACTGGCTACCCCACACTGTGAGTCAAATGCTTGGCTCAAAGTTGTGATGCATTAGTCCCATTGAAAGAAAAGGCAAAAACCATGTCAAATGTGGAATCAGGAAGGAAATTTTCAGCGGGTCCAGCAGGTATCTAAGTGCTCTCATTGCCCGCCATTCTCATTGAATGTTCTTCTCATCTATGTGAAGCTTACAGCCCATCTCCAGGCAAATTCTGTACCACTCATTTCTCACAACCAATCTGTTCCCAACAAGTTTCGGGGTTTTAGTATATCACCTTCATCAGGGCTTCTGGGAGGCATTAGAGTGGATCAGTTAGCCAATATTCATTGTTGTTAAAATACCCAATCATTTGCTCACCCAAGTTGACTGTTTGTGAGGGAAAACAATTTTGTTCCCCCTTATCAGCCAAGGTATGGCTACGAATGATCTCAAACTCTTTCCTGCAGAAACAAATAAAGATTTTTTTTTGCTATGTACCCCCCCTCCCCCCCCCCTGTTCTCTGTTGATGGTGCAACTGTCTGTATTTATTCAAGAACTCCAGATTTTCACTTGCATTACAAACCTTGTGTATTAAAGACCATAGGAAGACTCCAGTCACTCCAGACTCCGTGATTTCTCCGGCAACGCACTTCAAACACCAGCGGTGAGCATGACTCTGCCACATCGAGGACGATGAAGGTTTCCCCTGTGACTAGCTTGGTCTGTTAAGGAATAATTAGTTCATTTTTCACCAAAATCAAATTTAAACACTATAAAAAAGCAGATTCAATAAATGCAAAGTGCAATGATAATGTGCAAAGTGCAGTAGCCCAGAGCAACCAATCAGCATTCATCATTTAAAAGCATTGTAAACATCAAGGTTCTATGAGCATTTTTTTCTAAGCTTTCAGCAAGCTTCAAGCAGCTTTGTTAAAGTATTTTAGAAAATGAATATTCGCTACTGTCACACTGATAATCCTCCCGGAAGCAGGTCCTGAGACCTGTGTCCCGATTGTCCGAAAGGACAAGCTAGCCCATTGCTCTAAGAGGAGGAGGGAGGGGGAGGGTGGGGACGGTATGGAGGCAGGCTCCGGAGCTGCAGTAGAGTTCTGCGGCCACCAGGAGAGGGCGGATCTGTATGGAGGAGGAGCTGTTGCCCTGCAGAGTATGGGCAGGGAGGAGCGACAGTCCCTGGTGTGAGGTACTGACCCCCAGGGGTCAGTTGTTTGCCACCCCCCCCCCCCCAAAATATACCACCAAAGGCCACTGGTGTATAGTGTTTTTTTTTTTTGTAACAAGGTGCTTTAGAAAGTAGAGTATTGTGCTACACGCAATTTAGCAAACACATTCGGCATCAATGTCGTAGACACATTTGCTATGTTGCTAATGCTCTGGGCAAAAAGGTCCTGCTGTCTGTCCTCTGTAAGCGGGTATATCTTCTTCCCAGTTTTACAGTAAAGACAGAGCATACAGACAGGACAGCAGTGCAGTGTTCCAACGTTTTTCTTCTGACCTATAAGATGCATGTACCACTACACAGGGATCTATTTACAAGTAGCATAGGCTTGGAGGGATCAGCCCATGGGAGACGTACTTTTTAACACTATAGAAGCTCTCTAACCCCTTCACATCAAGGATGCAGAAAGGTGCATTGTGGGTTTTTTTTGGAACACTGTGCTCTACAAAGTACAGTATTGGGCGACTACACAAATTTAGCAAAGACATTAGGCATCACCAGCATAGACACATTTGCTGTGTTGATGATGCTCTGGACAAAAAGGTTCTGCTGTCTGTCTTCTGTAAAGGGGTATACCTTCTTCCCCATTTTACAGTTGAGGCAGAGTACACAGAGACAAGACTGCAATGCAGAGTTCCAACATTTAGTTTCCGACCTTAAGAAGGATCTACCTCTACACAGGGATCTATTTACAAGTAGAATAGGACTGGAGGAATCAACCTCTGTGAGACATATTTGAGAAAAGTATAGAAGCTCCTTAAGGCCTTCACATCAAAGATTCAGAAAGGTACATATCTGCTGTAACAAATCTGTCATTTAGGAAATGTCTGACATTCACTGCCACGCAGACAGGAAGGTAACAGAGTTTCTGATTTAGAGCATTTAGAGATGAAGATTAACAACTTTTAAATACATACTGTGAGAAGCTCACAGTGTGCAGTAGAATGAGAGTAAGCAATTACAGTAGAGGAGAGGAGCTGGTACAACTGTGAAAAACTGAGGGGAAGGCTGGAGTTCAGCTTTAAAACATTATTCTGCTTTTCAGTAAGACTGGAGCCCTCTAATACAGATATTTCACCAGAAGTTTGTTCACTTGACCAGGCTACATAAATGCCCCCTCCTCCTCTCTAGATGCATCCATAGGTCCTCGGTTACGTATCATATAATAATTATTTTCTTTAATTACAAAGTATCTGTTGTTACAAGATTCACATTTATAAAGTTTCTTCATAATTAAGACACTGTGAAATGCATGCAATGCCCTATTCGACCCCTGTTTTATCGCAGCTCTAGCAATGTGACAGTAATAAGCCCACTGATTAGTCACAAAGTTTAATGACATCGCCAAATTCTCAATTATAAAGTATGATAACATTTTAATGAAATCTCACTGGAGCGTAAAACGCAATTCTTACCTGAGAACTGTTATCGCTTGTGTTGACATATTCTTTCACTTGGTACTGCAGCCTGTGAGCTGAGGATTTCGGAGGAGACCACAGCACTTTTAATTTTCCCTGATCTGTGATCTTGAAAGTCAAGTCGCTCGGTGGGTCTGGTTTTACTGGGGGTGAGAAGAATGGTTTAAAGAGGCATTTCAAAAATACTCAATGCCCAAATGGACCTTTAGGATACACTCCAGGTGCATCAAAACAGAAGGTGTTCATTGGTCTTTCTATCTAGAAAGCAGCCACAGCCTAAGTAGAAACTACTTTCCCTTGCCAGCATGTTGCAGAGTAGGACCCTTGCTCTCTGCGTGGAAGCAGTGGTCTCTCTGTAGGGAAGAATGAAAACAAGACATCCCCACAGGGTGGTACTGTGGATGGCAATATAGTAAAAGGGTGCCACATCTTAAATTATAGACAAAATTGGACAAATATACTCTAGATGGACTTCTTATGCCGCGTACACACGGTCGGACTTTCCGGCATACTTGGTCCGGCGGACCAGAGTGTGCCGGACAATCCGCCCGTGTGTGGGCGCCGGCGGACTTTTCCGGCGGACTTCTTCCCAAAAGCCCGCCGGACCTAGATTTGAACCAAGTTTCAAATCTTTCCGTCGGACTCAGTTTCGGGCGGAAAGTCCGCTCGTGTGTGTGCTGGTCCGACGGAAAGGCCGCTCGTGTGTAGGCTGGTCCGACGGACCAGATACGACGCGAGGGCAGGGTATTGCATCTAGCGCTCGCTGCAATAGGAAAAACAAATTTTCCTATTGCGGCGAGCGCGGGGCATACCAGGCCCTTAGGTCTGGTATGGATTATAAAGGGGAACCCCCTACGCCGAAAAAACGGCGTGGGGTCCCCCCTACAATCCATACCAGACCCCGATTCGAGCACGCAGCCTGGCCGGTCAGGAAAGGGGGTGGGGACGAGCGAGCGCCCCCCCCCCTCCTGAACCGTACCAGGCCGCATGCCCTCAACATGGGGGGTGGGTGCTTTGGGGGAGGGGGGCGCCCTGCGGGCCCCCCCCACCCCAAAGCACCTTGCCCCCATGTTGATGAGGACAAGGGCCTCTTCCCGACAACCCTGGCCGTTGGTTGTCGGGGTCTGCGGGCGGGGGCTTATCGGAATCTGGGAGCCCCCTTTAATAAGGGGGCCCCCAGATCCCGGCCCCCCACCCTATGTGAATGAGTATGGGGTACATGGTACCCCTACCCATTCACCTATGAAAAAAGTGTAAGTAATAAAACACACTACACAGGTTTTTAAAATATTTTATTAAACAGCTCCGGGGGGATCTTCCTCCGGCTTCGGGGGTCTTCTTCCGGCTTCGGGGGTCCCTCCGCTTCATCTTCTCCCGGCGTCCGGTTGGTTCTTCTCCGCTCTCTTCTCTCCAGTTCTTCGGCCGGCTCCTCTGCTGTGTTCAGGTAGCTCTCTTGCCAGCAGAGGTCCGGACTTCTGGGCTTCTTCTCTTCCCCAGATGTTGACACGACGCTCTCTCCGGCTGGACTGCTCTCCGAGGGCTGCGTTGTGACTTATATAGGCGGAGAACCCGCCCCCTTTTGATGTCACAGTCCCTGGGCATGCTGGGACTGTGACGGTTTAGGGGGCGTGGTCAACATCACCCAGTGACCACGCCCCCTAAAACGTCACAGTCCCAGCATGCCCAGGGACTGTGACATCAAAAGGGGGCGGGGTCTCCGCCTATATAAGTCACAACGCAGCCCTCGGAGAGCAGTCCAGCCGGAGAGAGCGTTGTGTCAACATCTGGGGAAGAGAAGAAGCCCAGAAGTCTGGACCTCTGCTGGCAAGAGAGCTACCTGAACACAGCAGAGGAGCCGGCCGAAGAACTGGAGAGAAGAGAGCGGAGAAGAACCAACCGGACGCCGGGAGAAGATGAAGCGGAGGGACCCCCGAAGCCGGAAGAAGACCCCCGAAGCCGGAGGAAGATCCCCCCGGAGCTGTTTAATAAAATATTTTAAAAACCTGTGTAGTGTGTTTTATTACTTACACTTTTTTCATAGGTGAATGGGTAGGGGTACCATGTACCCCATACTCATTCACATAGGGTGGGGGGCCGGGATCTGGGGGCCACCTTATTAAAGGGGGCTCCCAGATTCCGATAAGCCCCCGCCCGCAGACCCCGACAACCAACGGCCAGGGTTGTCGGGAAGAGGCCCTTGTCCTCATCAACATGGGGGCAAGGTGCTTTGGGGTGGGGGGGGGGCCTGCAGGGCGCCCCCCTCCCCCAAAGCACCCACCCCCCATGTTGAGGGCATGCGGCCTGGTACGGTTCAGGAGGAGGGGGGGGCGCTCGCTCGTCCCCACCCCCTTTCCTGACCGGCCAGGCTGCGTGCTCGGATCGGGGTCTGGTATGGATTTTAGGGGGGACCCCACGCCGTTTTTTCGACGTAGGGGGTTCCCCTTTATAATCCATACCAGACCTAAGGGCCTGGTATGCACCGCGACGGGGCTCGCAAGGTGTCAATCTCGCCGATAAAAGCGGCAAGATTGACATCCTTTGCTAGTCCCGTCGCACCTGAGTCACGTTCAAAATGAAAGGACTTGTCCGTGTGTGGGCAAGTCCGTTCATTCTGAAAGTCCGCCGGAACTCCGGCGAAAGTCCGTCGGAAAGACGGGCGGACTTAGCCCGCCGGAAAGTCCCGGCGTGTGTGGGCAAGTCCGTCCGTTTTAAAGTCCGGCGCACCTGGCGGACAAAGTCCGTCGGAAAGTGTGCCGGACCAAGTAGGATAGAAAGTCCGACCGTGTGTACGCGGCATTAGGCACCACAACATACATGGTCATCTAAAAATAAATATTTTTTAATACAAAAACATAAAAAAGACAAATGAGTGAAGATAAAAAAAAATCTACAGTTAAAAAAGTTAAAACATTTTATAGTTAAAAAAGTTAAAACATTTGTTACAGTTTGGCCTATGAATGGTTATGGTGATGTCTATGTGGTGTTTTTTCTAGCAGATGGTGCTAGAACAAATATTTTTTTAACTTCACTCATTTGTCTTTTTAATGTTTTTTGTATAAATAAAATATTTATTTTTAGGTGACCGTGTGTGTTGTGGTGCCTGAAAAGTCCATCTAGAGTCTATTTGTCCAATTTTGTCTCTCTGTAGAGGTCCAACATGCTCCCTGCTGGTTCAGACCAGTAGTTCCGCAATCAGCAAAACTCATGGTATCCGCTGATCGGAGAGTTCTGCCTCTGATTCATCAGCGAGCATGTAGGACATCTGCAGAGAGACTACTGCTTTCCCACCGAGAGCCAGGGCTCTTTTCTGTGGCATGCTGGAGGGGGCAGGCTTTTCTATTAGGCTTTGGCTGACTAAAACAAAAACTGTAATTGTAATGCCCCGTACACACGGTCGGACTTTGTTCGGACATTCCGACAACAAAATCCTAGGATTTTTTCCGACGGAGGTTGGCTCAAACTTGTCTTGCATACACACGGTCACACAAAGTTGTCGGAAAATCCGATCGTTTTAAACGCGGTGACGTAAAACACGTACGTCGGGACTATAAACGGGGCAGTGGCCAATAGCTTTCATCTCTTTATTTATTCTGAGCATACGTGGCACTTTGTGCGTCGGATTTGTGTACACACGATCGGAATTTCCGACAACGGATTTTGTTGTCGGAAAATTTTATATCCTGCTCTCAAACTTTGTGTGTCGGAAAATCCGATGAAAAATGTCCGATGGAGCCCACACACGATCGGAATTTCCGACAACACGCTCCGAACGGACATTTTCCATCGGAAAATCCGACCGTGTGTACGGGGCATAAGACTTTGCACATTTTTTGTTTTGCTGTACTTGGAATGTATTAAGATGATGTAAACTGAAGATTCAATCGGGCTTTATCACTTAAAGTTCAAAACCATCTAATCTAATAAAAAATTAAAAAATATAATAAATAAACATGATAGTAAATATATATACTGGATAGATAGACAGACAGACAGACAGGTAGGTAGATAGATAGATAGATAGATAGATAGATAGATAGATAGATAGATAGATAGATAGATAGATAGATAGATAGATAGATAGATAGATAGATAGATAGATAGATAGAAAATGAGTATACATTAGGAGCAATGATTGGCCATTTCTTCTTCCCGGCATGTCATAGCAATCAGTTTAGGGTTGGAAGATCCCTCTAATAAAGCCCCACCCAGATAGCAGTAAAACTTAAATATGGTTCTAACCTTTCCCCACCTTATCCCAAACTGGAAAGAACAAGTTTTGGCTATAGATAAACTTTAGGAATACAGATTTCAGCCATCTATCTCCATGATGGTCCTGCCCCCTCTCACATCCTGCAAGTCAGTATTGGCAAAGGAGACTGTCCATCAAAGCGGTGGACTAATGGATAATAAGATATTGACCACAGGAGCTGGTGGAAAGTCCTTTACCAGTGAACTAGGTTTGACAGCTCTCCACAAAACAGGGGTTCCTCCAAAAATAGGGACCACCCAGCTTGAGAGCTGAACAGTCAATATATAGTTGAGCCGGAAGGAGTGTCAAACACACACGTTGAGAACCTAGAAATGTAATTCTCAATTCTGTAATGGGGGAAAGACAACTGACAGTCAACATATTTCGGAGGCCAAAAAAATCTTCATTCATCAGGGCTGGTAAATCAGTATTAAGTGGGTGGAGGACTGTTCTGTCTGCAGGTCAGTAGTTTCTACACAAATGAGGAGGGGGGGGGGGGGGGGGTCTCAAGTCTCCGGGCTGCCTATACAAGTTGTGTGCTGACTGGAAGAAGCAGAATATTAAGAATAATCTGGTTGGGGTGCTTCTCTCCCTGAGGCATAGGCTGTCATTTTACATCTTTTGGCCATTTGTGAAATCAACAAATTACATTTCTGGACACTCAACACAAGTGTTTGGTGCTCTATATAACTATATACAGTAAGTAAGTTTTAGATGTCCACAGGTGCCCTTTAAAACAAGGCAATTTCAGACAACAAATTTTGATGGGTTCCTGGCTTTGGAGGTCAACAAATTGACATAGTGGCCTTCCTCCTATCTTCAGAAACCAAGACATAGTTGACACAAGTGGTTACATTTAGAGAACTCAAAGCTGAACTCTAGGTATGGTTTCCAACTTGGACCAATGTAGGTATGAATATTCCATACCTGTGGGTTCCCTCTGGAGGCTGGAAATCACTATAGTAGTCTCCACTACTACAGTGATCGCCACTGTCTTTGGGATCCAATGCCAAGTGGCTAATTAGAGGGTTTGGTCGCCCAGCACAGCTGCCAATCAGAGAGGGCTTTGCATTTTTCTCAATGAATACAAGGCGCTCTTTTAATGGGCAAGGTAGAGAGGTGGGTGATAACATTACAATCTCAACCTTATCCGATCAGAAAACTCCTTGTATCTATTGAGGAAAATACAAGGAGCTCTGTGAATGGCCCCAATACCGAGCAAATACCCCTCTATGTTGATTATGCAGAAGGGCAGTTACTTCGCATAGGACCCAGAAGACAGCTGCGATCACTGTAGTAGTGGTGACTGGAGTCCCTCATTAATGAATACAATCGTTCTTGGTCTTTATGGTCTCACGTAGGCATGAGGTCCTTATGCCAAAAGTGTGATTACAGTGTATTATAGGGATAAATGGAACGGTTGTTTTATTGGTCTCCAGGGCTGAGGAGTTATAGATAAATTCCTCCATGTGGTAACTCATTAAATGAAATCCATTATTGGATCCAGAAGAGCGGCTGACCGAGAAGCTGGACAATCGGCAGACATCAGGCAATTAATGCTAATGACAATATTTATCAATGCCTCTTGATGCCCCGGTTGTAAACATCACACGGTGAGGAAAACATTTTAAGTAAAGTCAATCTCAACAACACCGAGGGGAGCGGAAAAGTCACGACAATTTGATGTACTGCCGAAGGCTTTGTTCCCACTCATCTCAACCCATTATGTTCCTCTATGGTATGTAGGAGAATCATAAAATATGACAAAAAGCATATGCTGCAGATATAAAAATGCCTAATCACAATTAAATCTAACAATTCTACTGGACAGCAGCTCAAAGGGCTCTCTAAAGCATACCTGTTGTTTTTTTTAGAAAGATGCATGTATTTCTTTAACCATATTTTTTTTAAATAAGGGTTTTACTGTATTTTGGGCAGTTGATATTAAGCCCAGCCTCCCCAGGACACAAAAATGCATGGTGTGCCCAGTTCTGGATGCACATGCATAAACATCATTAAAGCGGACCTTTACCCCTTATGTTATAGTCCTCTGGCCCTCTCTCTGGCCCCTTCTCCCCTTCCCCAATACACAATTGCAATATATATATATATATATATATATATATATATATATATATATATATATATATATATATATATATATATATATACAATATATTACCAAAAGTATTGAAAGTATCGGGACGCCTGCCTTTCCACGCACATGAACTTTAATGGCACCCCAGTCTTAGTCCGTAGGGTTCAATATTGAGTTGGCTCACTCTTTACAGCTAGAACAGCTTCAACTCTTCTGGGAAGGCTGTCCACAAGGTTTAGGAGTGTGTCTATGGGAATGTTTGACCATTCTTCCAGAAGCACATTTGTGAGGTCAGGCACTGATGTTGGATGAGAAGGCCTGGCTCACAGTCTCCGCTCTAATTCATCCCAAAGATGTTCTATCGGGTTGATGTCAGGACTCTGTGCAGGCCAGTCAAGCTCCTCCACCCCAAACTCCCTCATCTATGTCTTTATGGACCTTGCATCGTGCACTTGTGCATAGTCATGTTGGAACAGGAAAGGGCCATCCCCAAACTGTTCCCACAAAGCTGGGAGCATGAAACTGTCCAAAATGTCTTATTATGCTGACGCCTTAAAAGCTCCCTTCACAGGAACTAAGAGGCCAAGCCCAACCCCTGAAAAACAACCCCACACCATAATCTCCCCTCAACCAAATAATTTGGACCAGTGCACAAAGCAAGGTCCACAAAGACCCAGATGAGTGAGTTTGGGGTAGTGGTACTTGATTGGCCCGCACAGAGTCCTGACCTCAACCCGATAGAACACCTTTGGGATGAATTAGAGTATAGACTGTGCGCCAGGCCTTCTTGCCCAACATCAGTGCCTGACTTCACAAATGCGCTTCTGGAAGAATGGTCAAACATTCCCATAGACACACTCCTAAACCTTGTGGACGGGCCAACTCAATATTTAACCCTACGGACTAAGACTGGGATGCCATTAAAATTCATTTGCAGGGGGCGTGGCTTGCAGCTAATGGAGTAGGATGCACAGGGCACTAGCTTCGCAGTATATCCGCTCATTACCTGATAACCTGCTCCTGAGACCGCTCCAAAGGCTACCTTTTGGCTGTGCAAGTTCCCTGCACCCTGCTCTACAATCCGGTCCCGTATCTCCAGCGCAGCTATGTCCCGGCGGAGAAAGGACACACCAACGGCGGCGGACCATGTGGGATAAGACGGCTGCCACTCCCTGCGCGCTGAAAAGTTCTTTTCCAAGCCCAGGACCAAAGATAATCCTCCCAAGATCGCTTCCCTATTCCTGGACAAGTCAGAGCAGGATGAGATGGATAACCCAGGGGCAGCTTGGCAGGGGGTTCCCACAGAAACGTCCGTCTGGGAGACAGTGAGTACACAGGCCCCCCTCCCTGCAGTTTTGAGCACAGTTAGCCCAGCAGAGCCACAGAACCTACACTGCGGGACATTCTGTCTGCAGTTACCTTGTGCAATACTGCCATTACTGCTCTGACCACAGAAATTAAGGGGGTTAAACTGGAGATTAACCTAGTCAGACATGATATGCAGAAGCTGCGTGACCGTACCACAGCATTGGAGGGGAGGATGACAATGTGGAAGATGAAGTGGCGCCATTGCTGTGGAAACTACAACACATGCAGTCTCACTCCTCTAGCAATACTGCCCGCTTAGAGGACATGGAGAACAGACTTAGACGAAACAATGTGAGAGCAGTGGGGATCCCGGAGAAAGCAGAAGGGAAAAATCCAGTAGCTTTTGTAGAAAACTGGCTTACTAATACCTTTGCTGACAAATCATTCTCAAAAATGTTTGCAGTTGAGCGGGCTCACAATAGTCCCTGCTAAGCCGCCCAGACCAGGTGAACCTCCATATCCATTTATCTTTAAATTGCTCAACTTCAAAGACAGAGATGCAGTATTACACCAAGCCAGAGCCAACGGAGACCTCATGAAAATTGATAATGTAAGAATATCCTTTTACCCTGAGTTTTCTGCGGAAGTGCAGCGCCGGAAGGCTGAATTCACCGAGGTGAAAAAGCGCCTCAGAAAATATGCTGTTACCTATGCAATGCTTTACCCAGCAAAATCCTGCAACTGCCTCTGCCTGGCTGGACAGAGTGGAACACTCTTTGACGAGAGCAACCACCTCTGCAGTTTAAACGCCAACGTTATCTCTATTGTGGGTCAGGGAAAACCAGAATGCAGCTTTGGTCCTATAATCATCTGGTCTACAGTTTGATCGTTATTCCTGTAAGGCGGTATGGCGAGATGCAAGAAAACAATGCTATGCAGCGTCTCAAATGGGATTACAAAAGTTGCAAGTTCCTTCCGATTGTAGTTTAAACCGAGGCCTTGGGGCTCCCCTTGTCCCCCTTTTCTCCCACGAGGACGTGTTCCTGTTGAACTCCGCATCTGATACAGTTCAGGGATGCAGAGATTTTGTGATTGAAGAAAATATTTTTTTTTACATTTTTTTTTTCACTATTTGATTTACTTTAAGTTTTTTCTAACCCTTGCCTGTTGCAGGGGGCAAAGTGTTCTGTCCTATACTTGTTTGCCTGACGTGTACCTTCTCTGGAGATACCTATACACTACATGTACATTCACGGTGAAGAGTCTGCTGTTGCCTATTACAGGAGTTCTTAATGATTGGGGTCCTAGGAGAATCTTTCTGCCTCTCGGGTTTCTCGGATTGGTCTTTAATGATTGGAGCAATGCCGCCATGGCTATGATGCAAACAATATACCATATTGTACTTATTGAATTTTTTAATATGACTCATGGCTACTTCATTCTTCTAGCATTATATAGAAGAAGAGAGTGCGTTGCATTGGACAGTTTGACGCATTGCGGCGTGACGAGGGTGCTGTGTCCATTGCGGGCGCTGGTTTTGCCAGGCTGAGCGGTTCCGTCTCGGGGTTTGTTCTGGGTTATGCGTGGCACTTTTGTGCGTCGGAATTGTCTGCGCACGGTCGGGGTTTTCGCGAGCGGATTTTGTTGTTGGAGAATTTTATAGCCTGCTCTCGGGCTTTGTGTGTCGGAGATTCCGGTGGAGGGGGTCCGGTGGAGCCCGCACACGGTCGGAATTTCCGACAACGGGCTCCGGTCACACATAGTCCGTCGGAGGGCCTGACCGTGTGTACAGGGCATTACTGCTAGGTGAAAGTGCTATCCACTACACCACTGTGCCGCCCCGTTGCACATGTCTAGTGCAGTGTATAAGTGCAAACAGGGCCGATCCTAGGGTCACCGGTGCCTGGGTGCAGAAATATTTCTGGCGCCCCCACATGGGCGTGGTCTTCTTACCAACTCCTCCCCTTTACAAATGTTTCTATGGCAATGACTCAAACACAGAAATGCTCCCCTAAGAAATCTCTGGTACCCTGGGGTCCTCCCATGATCTTTTAACAATAAAAAAAATACAGGAAGAGCGTACACTAATGAGACCTGGAGGGGAGTCTCTAATGCACAGAGAGGGCTTCTGTTAGAGAGTCTGTTAGAAAGACCCCCAGACATGATACAAGAGACGGTCAGAGACTGCAGACATGATACAAGAGACAGTCAGAGACTGCAGACATGACACAAGAGACGGTCAGAGACTGCAGACATGATACAAGAGATTGTCAGAGACTGCAGACATGATACAAGAGATTGTCAGAGACTGCAGACATGACACAAGAGATGATCAGAGACTGCAATCAGATTGTAAGCTCTAACGAGCAGGGTCCTCTGATTTCTCCTGTATTGAAATCTGCCCTCATGTTGTAAAGCGCTGCGTAAACTTTTGGCGCTATATAAATCCTGTTTAATAATAATAATAATGGCTACTGCACTTAATTTTCTATCATGGAATATACGAGAGCTGGGTGATGGAGTGAAACGAGTGGCCTTATTCCCTACTTTAAAAAAGTATACCTCTGCAGTGGTATGTTTACAAGAAGCACACTTGCAACCCAACACTTTGTCCATCCTTAAACATGGCCGCTATCATACTCAGTTCCACTCCACTCACACTGCCTATTCCAGGGGGGTTCGCAACTTGATAGCTAATGCGACACCTTTCACATTATTGCATTCCTTAATTAATGACCAAGGGAGATATATCTTTTTACTTCGCAAAGTGGCGGGTGTTTCCTGCATCATTGCAAATATGTTTATCCTTCCACCATTCTCCCCTGATAGCTTAAATAAATTGGCCCAATTTATGGCCCAGCACTCTAATGTTCCTCTGTGGGTACTGGGAGACTTTAACACAGTGATGGATAGGAGATTGGATAGATTCTCGTCACACTCCAAAGGTGGCGCGGCCTCGGGTGGCCCAACCCCTTTTGCTAAACTGATCTGTGAGTTGGGTTTGAGAGATGTATGGAGGGAAAGAAATCCCACGGTGCAGAGCTTCTTGTGCTATTCAGCTTCATACCACTGCTTGTCACGCATAGATATGTACATGCGCACATGCCAATTATCAGTTTTTTATTTCTGAAAAATTGTCTTATGTATATATTTTTCTAATTTTACTTCACCAACTTAGAGTATTGTGTTCTGATCCATCACATATAATTCAGATTAAAAAAAACATTGAACTAAAGGCTGTAATGTAACAAGATAGGTAAAAAGCCAGGGGGTGAATACTTTTGCAAGGCACTGTATATATATATATATATATATATATATATATATATATATATATATATATATATATATATATATATATATATATATAGTCTTTTACAGTGTCCTCAATCCTTGCCTAGGCAAGAATGACATACCCAGACCCTGTGCACGTTCAGACACACTGCAAGTCACTCTAGGAACCCTTGCAGCATTCCTGTGCATGCGCAAGATCCTGCCTCCTGGGACTTCTATCTCTTGCACCCCAAGAGGCAGTTTGCAGAGTCTCATGCCTGCATGTGTCTCTGCCAGTTTACTAGACATGTACGATTAGTTTCGTACGAATCGGAAATTTCGTACGAATTTCCGGAAATTCGTACATTCGTGAGGATCCAAAATACAAATTTTTATGCATACGAATTTTGTACGAAATTTCGTTTACGAACTTCGGTTCCAAATTCCGTTACAACAGAATCAGACAAAATAAGAATGTTCATTAGTTATCCATTATGATGAAGTTAAAAACCCCAGGAAGTCAGCACAGCACAGGGATGGTGGGAGCCCCTCATAATGATAAATTCATCATAACGAACATTCCTAATTGTGCCAAAAAGTTAACAAACCTAACGAAAATTTGTATTTCGTACAAATCCAAATTGAATTTCGGACACGAATTACGAATTCATTCTAATACGGAACAGAACGAAACAAAACAAATTTATTGACGGCGCACATGTCTACAGTTTACTGGAGTTCAGGTTTAAGGTTTTATGCTGTATAAGATGGCAAATCAGCAGCCTTGTTTTAAATTAGGTTATGCTGCACTTTTATTACTTTATTATTTTACATAACAGTTTTACTATTTTTTATAATAGCCTTATGCCGCGTACACACGGTCGGACTTTTCGTCTACAAAAGTCAGACAGCCTGTCCGACAGACTTCCGGCAGACTTTCGGCGGACTTGCGGCGGACTTGCGGCATACTTTCTAACGAACGGACTTGCCTACACACGACCACACAAAAGTCCGACGGATTCGTACGTGATGACGTACACCGGACTAAAATAAGGAAGTTCATAGCCAGTAGCCAATAGGTGCCCTAGCGTGGCTTTTTGTCCGTCGGACTAGCACACAGACGAGCGGATTTCGGGGTCCGTCGTAGTTACGACGTAAAGATTTGAAGCATGTTTCAAATCTAAAGTACGTCGGATTTGAGGCTAAAAAAGTACGTTGAAAGTCCGGAGAAGCCCACACACGATCGGATTACCAGCCAGCTTTAGTCCGTCAGCGTCTGTTGGACTTTTGTAGACGAAAAGTCCGACCGTGTGTACGCGGCATTAGATAAATAGTCTTTTTTTACGTTTTATTATCTACATAATTATTTCCATTTGGTTACATTATCTTACTAATGATATTAGTTTATTCCAATCTTTCACAGCCCTGATGAAGGGGACATCTGTGTAAAACCTGAAACACGTTGGGTATTTTGTACATCTTCTTTGACTCATGGTATTTAACATTTAGCTCTTTAAATGAGTTTGATGCCTACTTTATTATGTCTTTCACTGCCTATGTGAGAGATATGTTTTGAAAACCAGTATTCTCTAAATACAGATCTCTTCTGTAATACCTTTTATGAATATATGATGTAGTCAATAGAAATGTCACTTACTAATAGTGGAAGCTTCCATGGACATCGGTGGGGAGAGCACTGCATTGACAGAGGTGACAATCTCCATCCACAGGATATAGGAATCATCGTTGTCTCTTCCAGGCTGTATGACACACTGACATGATTTATATCCCAGGCATCGGCAATCAGCAGCTTTTCTCTCTCCATCCGTATTTTTCCTGAATGGTGGTAAAGCGGAAAGTGTGAACATTCTATATGTACCGAGCACAATCCATCAAAATGATGTGCGATTAGGAGAAAAGTTCAGCTGTAATTTACAGTTAATGGCAGATATGGAGTGGAGAACAACCCCATTACCAGCTGAGAGAGCTTAATAAATTCTGCCCCTGCTGTGAGCACTGTCACTGAAACAGCAGGGACTCGTACAGTAACATATGTCCTATGCAGGTTACTATGTATCACATGAAACTTAACAAAAGCTGGGTGAGGCTACATTGCAATAGGGCTTGAGTTTTTTATTTCTTTTTGGAACTATAAAGATTTCCCAAAATATGGAATTGTTCCAGAAGGTTGCGGGCGGGGGGGGGGGAGAACTTCCATATCAATTCTAGGGGTTGGAACCGAATTGGGAGCAGGTACCTGCTAAAACTAGGTACCCACTCCACCCCCGCCCAAAAAAAAAAAAAAAAATTCAAAAGTGGGAGAGAAGTGGGGAAGAAGGTTTTAAAGGGGGACTTTACGCTAAAAGGGAATTTCCCTTTTAGCGTGAAGTTCTGCTTTATTGATGTGCATTTTATAAAACTATGGTTGTCCTGGCCAGACATTCTCAACCAGGGTTCCTTCAGAGATTGCTAGGGGTTCTTAAAGCTGTGATTGATTAACCTCCAATTTGATGGTGCCTGCATAGCCCTGGCGACAATGCCACCTGGCAAAGCTTCATGACACCAATGATCTACCTGTAATGCCCCGTACACACGGTCGGACTTTGTTCGGACATTCCGACAACAAAATCCTGGGATTTTTTCCGACGGATGTTGGCTCAAACTTGTCTTGCATACACACGGTCACACAAAGTTGTCGGAAAATCCGATCATTCTAAACGCGGTGACGTAAAACACGTACGTCGGGACTATAAACGGGGCAGTGGCCAATAGCTTTCATCTCTTTATTTATTCTGAGCATGCGTGGCACTTTGTGCGTCGGATTTGTGTACACACGATCGGAATTTCCGACAACGGATTTTATTGTCGGAAAATTTTATATCCTGCTTTCAAACTTTGTGTGTCGGAAAATCCGATGGAAAATGTGTGATGGAGCCCACACACGGTCGGAATTTCCGACAACAAGGTCCTATCACACATTTTCCGTCGGAAAATCCTACCGTGTGTACGGGGCATAAGGGTGGCATTCTGACCATCACTGTAAGGGGGCAATCTTTCCACTGGCCACCAATGTAAAGGGGCATTCTTCCCAATGGCCACTAATGTGAAGGGGCATTCTTCCCAGTGGCCACCAATGTAAGAGGGCAATCTTCCCACTGGTCACCAATGTAACGGGGCAATCTTCCCACTGGCCACCAATGTAAGGGGGCAATCTTTCCACTGGCCACCAATGTACGGGGGCAATCTTCCCACTGGCCACCAATGTACGGGGGCAATCTTCCCACTGGTCACCAATGTACGGGGGCAATCTTTCCACTGGCTACCAATGTAAAGAGGCAATCTTCTCACTGGCCACCAATGTAAGGGGGTAATCTTCCTACTGGCTACCAATGTAAGGGGGCAATCTTCCCACTGGCCACCAATGTACGGGGGCAATCTTTCCACTGGCTACCAATGTAAAGAGGCAATCTTCTCACTGGCCACCAATGTATGGGGGTAATCTTCCTACTCGCTACCAATGTCAGGGGGCAATCTTCCCACTGGCTACCAATGTAAGGGGGCAATCTTCCCACTGGCCACTAATGTAAGGGGGCATTCTTCCCACTGACACCCAGTGAATTGGTTTTCACAGGGATACTCTGAGACCTTAAAATCATTGTAAGGGTTCCTTTGGGGTAAAACGGTTGAGAAAGGTTGGTCTAGACACTTTCAGGTTCATGGACCTTTTGAGCAGTTGACCATTGCTAGCGCACAGTTTTCTTTTAATGCAATAGAAGAGACCAATTAGCTTTTTTATGGTGAAGTTCACTTTTATCTGCGCTTTTGTAATAAGATAACTGCAGGACAGAGAGCGTTCTCGAGTGCTTGAAGAGCCTGTACATCATAATTGCTACTTTAATAGACAGCAATCTTTATTTCTCGGGGAGGGAAGTCTCTGCTCCGCTTCACATATGGTACAGGACTTTCCAAGAGAACACCGACTTCATTTTCCCGGAAAAGCACATTTTCTGGGATCTTGGCATATTAAGTCTAAATAGTTTACGGCCCAGCATGTCATACAGACAATGGAGTGCTTTGAATCTTTCTCAATCCCCTGCAAAGGGACATGCTGTTCCTTTTGGCTCACCTCTCGGGTTTTGTGTTTTGTGTTGAGCCACCGACATATTGAAACAATTCTACATAAAATTCCATGCAAAAAAAAAAAAGTTAAACTAAAACACAAACGGGGATTCAAAAAGATTCAGGAATGGGGGGGGGGCTACTTGTTCAAAGCAACCAATCGGATGTTGCTTTCACCTTCTGACCTCAGCTAGAACAATGAGAACAAACACAATTTATTTATATTTGGAGACATATTTCAAGTTCTTTAGGTTTTGGTGTGGAATTGATCACAATTGATTGGCGTTTGCAATTATGAGCATTGAAGCCTGTTAGCTGAACTAAACGATTTTGTTATCGTGCGTGACTAAATGTGGTTCTCTGCTACGGCGTGGTTCAGCCAATTAACTGCAATCGTGTTACACCAAGGGCTGTGCTTATAAAAAATCTACATAGCTGTATGTCCAATGAAACTGCATTTAATATTGTTTTGTGTGAATGCAACAAACTCAATTGTTCCCAACCTATCTTCTCTGCAATTCAAATGAGTGAACACAAAAAATACTCCATTATGGCCACTAGATGGAGCTAAAGTGCATATTTATTTCCTATGGTAGTCAGCGCCATCTAGTAGCCATTATGTGGTATTTTTCACATTCACACAATTGAACTGAAGAGGATATAGCCTGAGAACATTTGATTTTGCCCCATTCGCACAGAACAAATGTGCATGCAGTTTCGCTGGACGTGCAGCTATGAAAATTTTTTGTTACACCCAAAAGTGTCATTCACACAGATTAAAGCTTGAGTTTGACTGTGACCCAAAAAGACAAAACTTAGGTGCCGCTCAGGTAGAGAGGTTAAGTCCAACTAGACCGCTGCGAGTGCAGGCAGGGGCAGGAAGCTCGTCCTAGCTCCAAGCTGCAGCAATGTCAAAGGAAAAGGTCCATAAGTCGCATTTTATAAAGCAGACCCATGTGCATGAAGTGAGATGAATGGCAGCCTCAGCCTGGACTCCATCCAGGCCACGCCCCCAATGCGTTATCGCTCTACCCCTTGGACCTTACCGTGTTGGGGGTGTGGCCTGGCTGGATTCTGGGCTGAGGCTGCCATTCATCTCACTTCATGCACATGGGTTGCCTTCATGATATGCGGCTTATGGATCTTTTCCTTTGATATTGCTTGAGTTTGACTGGTTGATAAAAAGTAGCACAGACAGTTGTTTTGATAGGGGCTTTGAGACCCTCTGTCATACCTACTAACTTTCTAAAATAAGAAGGAGGGATACCTGTGGGGAGGTGCAGCGTGATGCGGCGGCAGTGAACATGCAGAGTCCAGTTGCAGAAACAGAACTGTACTGGACTCAAGGTTCAACAAAGCACAACTTCCTGGTGGGAAGATAACCCAACCGGATGCACACACAGAATGTTGCAGTGAAGAGTATAACAGTCGGTCGCAGGTGCACCAACAGCGTCTGTCTTGAGGGATGGAATGCGGCCTGGCTGGTCTGTACCTAAATGAGGAGGCTTCCAGGAAGGATGGCTTGTCCCTGCTCTTTTCCTACTCATCTGGAACCTCTCCCTGATGCTAATACTGTCCCTGACAGATGGATGACCTGTCACTACACTACCCACATGCAAAATGCATGCCAAGCCTGGGACCCAGGGTCTTAAATAGACTCCTGACCCAAGATGGCCACCAGAGTCACATTAGGTGGCAGCATCCAATCGGATAGCTCCCCCAGTGACCCAGAAAACCATAGTGGAACCATGTTCCTCTTGACTTTCCCTCCATCTGCAATGCTGCTGCGTTTGAGTGCCACCTGCAGTGGAGAAGGTAGACTACCTTTACACCTTTTAGCCAAAGTATTTAGGTAATGGACACAACCCTCCCATGCCCCGAGTTACACGAACCATAAGGACTAATAATGGGTAAACTGACAAGTGCTTTTTTCACCACTAGTCCTCCTTTATATTGACTTTTCAAAAAACAAATTCAATAGCTGGTAGTTGTCCCATTCACCTGGCCTTGTTCTGTAATGTTGGAGACATTTCATAGCTTAGCCAAACCCCTTCTTCAGTTCCAATGAACGTCAGGAATATACCCCAGTATTTATAGCCACACAGGAAGCACAAACACCTGAATCCAATCACCATGGAATGTGTCAAGGCAGATGTTGATTGTCCGGAACAAATTCAATAATTTAGAGGTTGAATTGCTTAGGGAATTATAACACTTTTGATAGTTAACTGAGTGCCTCCTAGCAGCGGTTGATAAGCCAATTTCCATGCCAGTAGGCCTACTGCAGATCATGGACCCGAGAATTTGAATTTACCTCTACCTTTTAGCTGTGGAATTTGTCGCCATATTGTGACCTCCATGGCCATAAGGTTGTGAACATATGTGTGGCCCAAAATCCATGTGAACCTCACAGTCCTTGAATGCTTCACTTGCATCTGTTCGGAGACTCTTTCTCTTACATTCCAGGATATTTAATCCTCCACACTCTGTCTGACACCCTCAGGGTCACAGAAAGAATACCAGTACAGCTGCCCTCATTGTTCACGAGGCCCCACAGGGGTATATAAATCCTTCACACCATCCCAGGCATCATACTCGGCTCACCCGTTACCAGAATGTCTAGTAGGGAAATTTACTTTTCTGCTTTCTTTACTAAATGGTAAAACGGCATTACAGGGTCCAAATAATGGTAAAGCATTAACATCTTGGTGTCACATTATCCTGCGATGAGGAACATGGTCATCAGTGATCTTAGCCTGTGTCCTTACCCTCAAGCTTCATTCACAGAGTTACTATACCTCATAACAGGAATAGGTCCTTAACTGGGTACCGTTGAGGGGAAGACACGTGGGATTTCTTACCACCACCTGCTGGAGATCTCCATGGTTCTACTCTTTTCATACACCATTACATTAGCATCTTCAACACAAGTATGTGTACCCTGCCATGGGAAATGAAAGCCAGCCCAAAGTGACTGAAACCAGGATGAAGCCTCACCCTAAAAGGGATACAAGCCCTCCATTACACAAACATTTTTATAAAGGTCAACATCAGTCCAAAAAGAAGACAAATTAAGAAAGAGGGACAGAGGGATTTGCTTCAAAAAGAGGGACTGTCCCTCCAAATGACGGACAGTTGGAAGTTCTTTAGAAAGCCTGCTTTGCAGATTACAGTAGGCAGTAGCTGTCATCCATCAGGTCCTACAGAAAAAAAAAATTCCAGTAGTATTTTGAAGGTTCCTTACCGTGCATAGTACAGGTTAAGCTTAAGCCCTTCATTCATATCTGCTTCCTCCGTCATATATTGTATCTTGCAGGTTATATGGCTGCTGTTCTCCCTTCTCCAGAGAAGCAAGTTCCACGAGTGATCTGAGAATGAGAAAATACATTATATACTACAAATTGGAGGAAAATTATTGCACTTCCCGAAATAACCAAATAACATTTGACTTCTATTGCTTGACACAAGCAATTTAATTGGCTGGCATTTGTGTCCATGGTTTTCGTGTCCACAGTATTGTAGAATAACATTTTTTTACTTTTATTTGTATGTAGGCCTTTTTATTTGTACATAGATGAAGTACCTTTAAAGGCCAGTCCACTAAGAAACCAATAGTTTGCTTACAGATATAGCCTTGTGGGCTCAATTTGCCACTGGCTTCTTAGATGTCTTGGATACTCCAACAATGAGATCTCTAGCACAAGTCCCAGCTCTGCTCCTGTTCATTTGGGAGTTCTAGATGTTCCCACCCATCTTTGTGTGTTCCAGTTCCTCCTGTTACATTCTCCAAAATGTAAATTACATACAAATCCATTGGTGATGGTGGGAGCTCCTCTCGGTGTGCAAACCCACCAATAGATCTCACCAATAGAATCCCCAAATGACAGAAGCCTCAGCCAGGAGCTCTAACTCTCCAGTATCTACCAAACACTGAAATACCAGATTTGGGTGGACTGGCCAGTTCATAATAGTCAATGTACCCCTTCCTGCCTAGCCCTGGCATCTCTTTAAAAGAGAGGTTTTGGGGGGGAGGGGGGGTTCAAAATCATACTTACCTAAGTGGATGCTGCATCCATCCCCCTAAGCTCTAAGACTGAGAACTGAGTGATCAGACACCGCAGATTGCTCAGTTCTCAGAGCTCCGTGAGCAGAGAGACGGTGGCTGCCACCCCCATGCTCACTGGAGAGCTGGGCTGTAGAGGGGGTGGGAGCGGCTGGCCCAGGCTCTCAGCGGCTCGCTGAGAGGCTGAGCCAGGTGCCGGTCCAGGGTCATGGGCAGATCCCGACTTTATTGAAGCAACTTTGCCCCAGCCTGGACCGCTTCTGTATCATCAGCCGACAGCGGGCTTCAGAACCAACTGCACTCCTCCTAACCAACAGGAGAAGTACAGCTAAAAGAGCTTTGGCTGTACTTCTCCTTTAAAGTGGTAGTGAAGACTATCCTGTTTACTTGTACCTACAGGTAAGCCTAAAAGAAGCCTTCCCTTTTGGTACAGTAAGTACCTCCTAAACATGCACCGTTTAGGAGATATTTGCTATAGTAGCAACAGGTGACGTCACCGGCACATACGCACTGCGCTCTCAATGGATGGCATGCGCGGAAGTGACATCACCGTAGTTTCGGCCAGTCAAAATGCTGAAGCCCGAGAACCCGGAAGGAAGACTGGGCGAGTATTGAAGCCCTGTCAGTGATGACAGCGCGCAGTTGGAGGGCTTCGTTCTAAAGTAAGTCTTTCATAATGTGCTAGTATGCGATGCATACTAGCACATTATGCTATTATTTTGCAGGGGACTTTTTTTTTTTGCTATGCAGTTTACTACCGCTTCAAGTGAATCTTTACACCTGGGGGGGGGGTGAGACAGTCTTCCTGATCATGTGACCACCGTGATTAGGTGAAAGATGAATTCTGATTGGTTGCTGTGGCTTTCTGGACTTACTGAATAGGCTTAGACATGTCTTGGTTACACAGTTAGCGAACAGGTGAATGGAGGATGCTACTACAACACACCTTCTAGATGTATGGCAAAAGGGAGGGCGGACAGAATTTGTGTCTTCAATTCCCTGTATTCATCATCAATTGATGCATATTGATCGCTGGCTGTCCACAGACACAATGTGCCATGAGCTGAAGTTTTCTTGCCGTCCTGACTGGTGCATTGGAATTTCCTGGATCTCAAAATGTCACTTCCCTCTAGAAGAGTGCTGAGATCCTGTGCTGGCCTTCCATCGGTAAGGGTGTCTGGGGGTTTATCGGTGAACAAAGACAGAAAGATGCTGGATGGGAGTATCTTGTACATCTCAGGTGACGCCATCGCTGCTATTAGGAGACTTTCTGCAAAAGAAGCACAGAACACTAGCAAGATGGATAGGAACAAAAAGGTGGCTGCATTTCATTTTGAGTCTTTTTTTTCCCTTTATTCTCACCTGCCAGTAACACACTTCCTGTGATAGGGTGACAACACTCACTGTACTATATCTGCAGAGGAGCAGCGTTGTCACCTTGACACAGGAAGTGTGCTAGAATTACATGTAAGTAGGGTGCAGCATGGTGCAGAGACAATAACTCACACAGGCAGGTGCAATAAAAACTTGTATTGAAACAAAGCAGCAACAGTTTACAACAAACCCGGTGGGAAAGCCACCCAGCCGGGTACACTCACAGTTCCACTAGCGTTACAGGAGCAGGTTCCAGCCGGAAAGACAGAGTCTGTTACAGGGGAGCATAATGCGGCCCGGCTAGTGCCCAACTGGGAAGGTGCCCAGAAAAGATGCGACCCTACACTTACCCTCCTCATCAGAAACTTTTCTCTAACTCTAGTACTGACAATAACAGATGGGGTACCTGTCCCTACTCTGTTCACCCGTAAAAAAAAAAAGTCAAAACCCCATGAGCCAGGGCCTTAAATAGGCTCTGGTTGACCCATGATGGCTGCTTGAGTCAAATAGGGCAGCAGCATCCAATGGGGTAGCTTCCCCAGTGACCCCAGAAACCATAGAGGAACCTAGTTCCTCCCGACTTCCTCTCCAACAACATTGCCACTGCAGACAGTGCCCCCTGCTGTGGAGAAAGTAGACTGCACATGGCTACATACAGAACACCTTCCCCTTTACTCAACTTCATCACATAAGGGAAGGTGTTCTGTATTCCTTGGAAATAGCTAGGAACGATGCACAACCAAAAACATAAATGTATTTTATTGGGATTTTATGTGATAGACCAACACAAAGTGGCACATAATTGTGAAGTGGAAGGAAAATGAAAAAAATGGTTTTCAACATTTTTTACAAATAAAAAGTGTGGGGTACATTTGTATTCAGCCCTCCTCAGTCAATACTTTGTAGAACCGCCTTTCACAGCAATTACAGCTGCAAGTCTTTTTGGGGATGTCTCTACCAGCTTTGCACATCTAGAGAGGGACATTTTTGCCCATTCTTCTTTGCAAAATAGCTCAAGCTCTGTCAGATTGGATGGAGAGCGTCTGTGAACAGCAATTTTCAAGTCTTGCCACAGATTCTCAATTGGATTTAGGTCTGGACTTTGACTGATCCATTCTAACACATGAATATGCTTTGATCTAAACCATTCCATTGTAGCTCTGGCTGTAAGTTTAGGGTCGTTGTCCTGCTGGAAGGTGAGCCTCTGTTCCAGTTTTAAGTCTTTTCCAGACTCTAACAGGTTTTCTTCTAAGATTGCCCTGTATTTGGCTTCATCCATCTTCCCATCAACTCTGACCAGCTTCCCTGTCCCTGCTGAAGAAAAGCATCCCCACAACATGATGCTGCCACCACCATGTTTCACGGTGGGGATGGTGTGTTCAGGGTGATGTGCAGTGTTAGTTTCCCACCACAGATAGCGTTTTGTTTTTAGGCCAAAAAGTTAAATTTTGGTCTCATCTGACCAGAGCACCTTCTTCCACATGTTTTCTGTGTCCCCCACATGGCTTCCTGCAAACTGCAAACGGGACTTCTTATGACTTTCTTTCAACAATGTCTTTCTTCTTGTCACTCTTCCATAAAGGCCAGATTTGTGGAGAACACGACTAATAGTTGTCCTGTGGACAGATTCTCCCACCTGAGCTGTGGATCTCTGCAGCTCCTCCAGAGTTACCATGGGCCTCTTGGCTGCTCCTCTGATGAATGTTCTCCTTGCCCGGCCTGTCAGTTTAGGTGGACGTATAATAAAAGTGTACACTGCGCTAAATTAAAAGAAAATATGGTGCGGAGCAGCTACTTACAAGGTGACAACAACCAAAGAAACATGTGAAAATGAAATAAAAAGTAGCGCATAAATGGTGCCAAAAAGTCTTCAATCAAGAAAACAACTAAAAAAAAACAAAAAAAAAAAAAACAAATGTCCACAAATAATAAACATAACAGTCAAAAAACTTGTAAGTCTCTCAATATAGGTGAATAAAATCCTGTCGGTGAGTGGGAAACAAATGACATGTCCCACTGAAAACCATGCGATCCATTGATCGAAAAGCTTCGGGCGCTTCCAGCATCCTCCTTGTTGCCCATTTTTGATTTTATACTTTGTGATCACATTTTATTGTTACCTGGCGTTTTTAGCAATAAAAATCCTATTTTTGCTCATCTACACTATGTGGAGCTTGTTTATTTTTTCTCCACATACTTACTGAGAGATTCAACCAGCCTTCACTCCAGCCTTTGTACGTGACGCATTGTTCCCTCTGATCCGCACCTTGGCCATCCTTTGGGAGGACCCACCTGGCGACCCCGGGAGATCCGCGCAGAGTTTGACCCAGAAGGTTCGCAGAGCTGTGATGTCTGTTCACTGGCCCTGAGAGGCAACCCGCTCGAGTGACTCCCTGTCGCTGACAAGGGAGTCCATCATATCTGGTAAGAGTTTCTTACACACCACCTTTACCAAGTCGCATGTTGTTGAGAGATACAACTTGGGGATGATTTGTTGATTCACCTGCGTTTTAACTTCTGTCTCCCTGCATCCACGCATGGTTTTCAGTGGGACATGTCATTTGTTTCCCACTCACCGACAGGATTTTATTCACCTATATTGAGAGACTTACAAGTTTTTTGACTGTTATGTTTATTATTTGTGGACATTTGTTTTTTTTTTTTTTTTTTTTTTTTTTTTTAGTTGTTTTCTTGATTGAAGACTTTTTGGCACCATTTATGCGCTACTTTTTATTTCATTTTCACAGTTTAGGTGGACGGCCATGTCTTGGTAGGTTTGCAGTTGTGCCATACTCTTTCCATTTTCGGATGATGGATTGAACAGTGCTCTGTGAGATGTTCAAAGCTTGGGATGTTTATTTATAACCTAACCCTGTGCTTTAGCTACTTCAGCCCCGGAAGGATTTACCCCCTAATGACCAGGCCATTTTTTGCGATACCGCACTGCGTTACCTTAGCTGACAATTGCGCGGTTGTGTGACACTGTACCCAAATAAAATTGATGTCCTTTTTTCCCACAAATAGAGCTTTCTTTTGGTGGTATATGATCACCTCTGCGGTTTATATTTTTGGAGCTATAAACAAAAAAATAGCGACAATTTTGAAAAAGAAAACAATATTTTTTACTGCTATAAAACAAACCCAATAAAAAAATGTAAAAAAAATCTAATTTCTTCATCAATTTAGGCCAATTTGTATTCTGCTACATATTTTTGGTAAAAAAAAAAAAAACAATAAGCGTATATTGATTGGTTTGCGCAAAAGGTATAGCGTCCACAAAATAGGGGATAGATTTATGGCATTTTAATTTATTTTTTTATTTTTTACTAGTGATGGCGGTGATCTGCGATTTTTAGCGGGACTGTGACATTGCGACGGACAGATCGGACATCTACCTGACATTTTTGACACTTTTTTGGGAACCAGTGACATTATTACAGTGATCAGTGCTAAAAATATGCACTGACATTGTACTAATGGCACTGGCAGGGAAGGGGTTAACAGGGGCGATCAAGGGGTTAAATGTGTTCCCTGGGAGTGTTTACCAACTGTATGGGGGATGGGCTGCCTTGGACAACACACAGATCTGTCTTTTTGCATAGCAGAAAGACAGGATCTCTGTGTCATCCCCTGACAAAACGGAGATCTGCCTTGTTTACTTTGGCAGATCCCCGTTCTGTCTCTGCGGGGAACAATCGCGGGCGGCCTGAGGACATCGAGTTCGCCGGACCCGCTAATTGGGTCCCTCACTGGCCAATCGGTGCGTGCCTCCAGCGGTGCGTGCACACGCCCCCAGAACGCCATGTACGAGAGTGATGTACACCTACGGCGATTCGCGCAGCTGAGCCACCCTGCCTCAGTATAACTGCGGCGGCTGGTCGGCAAGTGGTTAAACTTCTCCACAACTTTATCCCTGACCTGTCTGGTGTGTTCCTTGGCCTTCATGATGCTGTTCACTAAGGATCTCTAACAAACATTTGAGGGCTTCACAGAACAGCTGTATTTATACTGAGATTAAATTACACACAGGTGGACTCTATTTACTAATTAGGTGACTTCTGAAGGCAATTGGTTCCACTAGATTTTAGTTAGGGGTATCAGAGTAAAGGGGGCTGAATACAAATGTACCCCACACTTTTCACATATTTATTTGGAAAGAAATTAAAAACCATTTATCATTTTCCTTCCACTTCACATTTATGTGCCACTTTGTGTTGGTCTATCACATAAATTCCCAATAAAATACATTTACGTTTTTTGGTTGTAACATGACAAAATGTGGAAAATTTCAAGGGGTATGAATACTTTTTCAATGCACTGCAGATAGATAAAGCAGGTCATACATTATACAATTTTCTTGTTCAATTTCCTTTAGATTTACCTTTAACTATGTAGTGCAAGGGCCTGCCTTATTGCATACAAATTGAAAGTGTTTAGGTTTGACCTCATATTTTATGGTTTTGGCAAGCAAAATTGTACAATAAAATTGTATAATGTATGGCCAGCCAGAAAAAAAAAACCCATTGGAATCTATACGTCCAGCGCCCCACATGTAGATTAGGGCGCCGACCCCCCTAATCCATGCGTCTGGCCCTCTAATCTACATGCAAGCCGGACACATGGATTCCAATGGGTTTTTTCTTTTTTTTTTAGAAGCACATGATTAGAGCCAGAGCCCGTGACCTAGATGGGGTAAGTGCAGGGGGTTGGTGATAGATAGATAGATAGATAGATAGATAGATAGATAGATAGATAGATAGATAGATAGATAGATAGATAGATAGATAGATAGATAGATAGATAGATAGATAGATAGATAGATAGATAGAATGTACAGCAGCATTCATCATCTTAGAGTATCTGTAAAAACGTAATTCAAAAAGTAATTTGGTTCAATCTCTCTTTTTATTTATTTTGTAGAAAAGATATTAAACAGTAAAGACAATAAATAGTCCAATTTGTGTGACTAATGTTTGAAAACAGGTATTCCAGTATTATGTCATATTGTGATATAATACCATAATAAATCCAATGTTTGGAAACTAGGGATGAGCTTCGTGTTCGAGTCGAACCCATGTTCGACTCGAACATCGGCTGTTCGACCGTCCGTCGAATTGCGAACGTTATGGGCCGTTCGCGCCAAATTCGTGTGGCGCGTCACGGCCCATAATTCACTGCGGCATCGCAGTGCATTGCTGGCTGATGATTGGCCAAGCATGCACTATGACCCGCATGCTTGGCCAATCACAGCGCCGTCAGTAGAGAGAGCTGTAATTGGCCAAAGCCAGGGTGGCTTTGGCCAATTATGGCTCAGGGGATTTAGTACACGCCCCACACTATATAAGGCCGCCTGCACGGCGGCCCTGTGTAGTGTGTTCCGGTGTGCTGATAGAGAGAGAGACAGACAGTGTCATTTGATTTGAGAGCTAGATTAGGCTAGATCTGTTCCTGCTCTTTACATTTAGTGCAGTGCGTCCTGCTCACAGTGTTCAGCTAGATCCGTTCCTGCTATTTACATTTAGTGCAGTGCGTCCTGCTCACAGTGTTCAGCTAGATCCGTTCCTGCTCTTTACATTTAGTGCAGTGCGTCCTGCTCACAGTGTTCAGCTAGATCCGTTCCTGCTATTTACATTTAGTGCAGTGCGTCCTGCTCACAGTGTTCAGCTAGATCCGTTCCTGCTATTTACATTTAGTGCAGTCAGTGCGTCCTGCTCACAGTGTTCAGCTAGATCCGTTCCTGCTATTTACATTTAGTGCAGTCAGTGCGTCCTGCTCACAGTGTTCAGCTAGATCCGTTCCTGCTATTTACATTTAGTGCAGTGCGTCCTGCTCACAGTGTTCAGCTAGATCCGTTCCTGCTATTTACATTTAGTGCAGTGCGTCCTGCTCACAGTGTTCAGCTAGATCCGTTCCTGCTATTTACATTTAGTGCAGTGCGTCCTGCTCACAGTGTTCAGCTAGATCCGTTCCTGCTATTTACATTTAGTGCAGTGCGTCCTGCTCACAGTGTTCAGCTAGATCCGTTCCTGCTATTTACATTTAGTGCAGTCAGTGCGTCCTGCTCACAGTGTTCAGCTAGATCCGTTCCTGCTATTTACATTTAGTGCAGTGCGTCCTGCTCACAGTGTTCAGCTAGATCCGTTCCTGCTATTTACATTTAGTGCAGTGCGTCCTGCTCACAGTGTTCAGCTAGATCCGTTCCTGCTATTTACATTTAGTGCAGTGCGTCCTGCTCACAGTGTTCAGCTAGATCCGTTCCTGCTATTTACATTTAGTGCAGTCAGTGCGTCCTGCTCACAGTGTTCAGCTAGATCCGTTCCTGCTATTTACATTTAGTGCAGTGCGTCCTGCTCACAGTGTTCAGCTAGATCCGTTCCTGCTATTTACATTTAGTGCAGTGCGTCCTGCTCACAGTGTTCAGCTAGATCCGTTCCTGCTATTTACATTTAGTGCAGTGCGTCCTGCTCACAGTGTTCAGCTAGATCCGTTCCTGCTATTTACATTTAGTGCAGTCAGTGCGTCCTGCTCACAGTGTTCAGCTAGATCCGTTCCTGCTATTTACATTTAGTGCAGTGCGTCCTGCTCACAGTGTTCAGCTAGATCTGTTCCTGCTATTTACATTTAGTGCAGTGCGTCCTGCTCACAGTGTTCAGCTAGATCCGTTCCTGCTATTTACATTTAGTGCAGTCAGTGCGTCCTGCTCACAGTGTTCAGCTAGATCCGTTCCTGCTATTTACATTTAGTGCAGTGCATCCTGCTCACAGTGTTCAGCTAGATCCGTTCCTGCTATTTACATTTAGTGCAGTGCGTCCTGCTCACAGTGTTCAGCTAGATCCGTTCCTGCTATTTACATTTAGTGCAGTGCGTCCTGCTCACAGTGTTCAGCTAGATCCGTTCCTGTTATCTTCCTACTGACAGGCAGGCTTGTCTGGTTACAGTATATAAAGCTACCTGAAGAAAATTACAGGTGTTCTATCCCAGCTTAGTGCAGCTACAGGCCATTAGTATGTCTGGAAGGCCAAGAAGGAGAGGCAGACAGTCACAAGCCAATAAGAGAGGGCAAGCAGGCTCTGTGTCTAGTGCTGGTCGTGGAGACGGTGCATCCTCATCAGCACGTGGCCATGGGACACGCTTGGCCTTTTTTTCGGCAGCTGGCCGTGTTGAGCCGCAACATGCAGAAAACTTGGTCGAGTGGATGACCAAGCCGTCCTCATCCTCCTCATCCTCTCTCACCCATGCCCAGGGTGCTTTGTCTGGCAAAGCAGCGGCCTCTTCCCTCAGCTCAATGTCATCAGTGACTCCTTCCCTAGCTCCACCATGTCCTCATGAGGATTCCCTCGAACTGTTTGACCACAGTGTTGGGTACATGCTCCAGGAGGATGCCCAGCGTTTGGAAGGCTCTGATGATGATACTGAGCTCGATGAAGGCAGTAACATGAGCACGGACAGAGGGGGTGCCCAAGAAGGACAGCAATCTGGCAGTCATGCTCCCCCTGCTGCAGCATACTGCCAGGTTTGCTCCAGTGATGAGGAGGGAGGGGATGATGAGGTCACTGACTCAACGTGGGTGCCTGATAGGAGAGAGGAGGAGGAGGAGGAGGAGGAGGAGGCGGCACATCACCAACGAGGCAGGATGCCCTCCAGGGGCCAGCCTAAGGGCAGCACATTGACTGCATCACACCCCAAAGCTCCACATGTGCAGGGCGCTGCAGTCTCTGCGCGTTATTCAAAAAGTTCTTTGGTGTGGGCCTTTTTTGAGACGAGTGCATCAGATCGCACCGCTGCTATTTGCAACATATGTCTCAAGCGTATCTCGCGTGGCCAAAACATCTCCCGCTTGGGTACCACATGCTTGACCAGACATATGTTGACCTGCCATGCAGTTCGTTGGCAAGCATATCTAAAAGACCCACACCAAAGAACAAAGAGGATCTCTCCTTGCTCCTCATCAGCTGAGATTTCCAACCCCACTAGACCTTCAGTCCTCTCTGAGACCTGCAGTGAGAGGAATGAAGGTGTAGAATTAGGTGTGTCACAGCCAAGTACTTGTGGGCAATCTGCTTTTGGTACACCGACGCCAGATTGTACCAGGCAAATTTCCCTGCCCCAGCTGCTGCACCGCCGAAAGAAGTTTGCTCCCAGCCATCCACATGCCCAGCGGTTGAATGCTAGCTTGGCAAAATTGCTAGCACTTCAACTGCTGCCTTTTCAGTTGGTAGACTCTGCCCCCTTCCGTGAGTTTGTGGAATGTGCGGTTCCTCAGTGGCAGGTACCCAAACGCCACTTTTTCTCACGGAAGGCGATTCCAGCTCTCTACCGGCATGTGGAAGGCAATGTCCATGCCTCGCTGGACAGGGCGGTCAGCGGTAAGGTGCATATTACCGCTGACTCATGGTCCAGCAGGCATGGACAGGGACGTTACTTAAGTTTCACGGCGCATTGGGTGACTCTGCTGGCAGCTGGGAAGGATGCAGGACAAGGTGCAGTAGTGTTGGAGGTTGTTCCGCCACCACGCCTCCAAAATGCTGATTGTGACACACCTCTCTCCTCCACCCCCTCCTCTTCTTCTTCCTCCATGGCCTCTTCCTCGGAACCAGCGGTGCTCCGTAGGCGTTCAAGGGGCTACGCAAGTACGCAGGCCAAAAGATGCCATGCGGTGCTTGAGCTGGTGTGCTTGGGGGACAGGAGCCACACTGGGGCAGAGGTTCTGTCAGCTCTGCAGGGGCAGGTTCAGAGGTGGTTGACGCCACGCCAACTTAAGGCAGGAATGGTGGTTTGCGACAATGGCACCAACCTCCTCTCTGCCCTCCGACAGGGACAACTGACCCATGTGCCCTGTTTGGCTCACGTCCTTAACTTGGTGGTGCAGCGGTTCTTGGGCAGGTACCCGGGCTTACAGGATGTCCTGAGGCAGGCCAGGAAAGTCTGTGTGCATTTCCGCCGGTCATATAATGCCAGTGCTCGGCTGACGGACCTCCAAAAGGAGTTTAACCTGCCCAAGAACCGCCTAATCTGTGACATGCCCACCAGGTGGAACTCGACATTGGCCATGCTGCAGCGGCTGCACACGCAGCAGAGGGCCATAAATGAGTACCTGTGCGACTATGGCACCAGGACAGGGTCAGGGGACCTTGGTTTTTTTTCCCCACGCCAGTGGGCCATGATCAGGGATGCATGCACTGTCCTGTCACCATTCGAGGAGGCCACGAGGATGGTGAGCACTGACAGTGCATGCATCAGTGACACTGTCCCCCTTGTCCACCTGTTGGAGCACACGCTGCGTGGAATAATGGACAGGGCACTTGAGGCAGAACAGAGGCAGGAAGAGGACTTCCTTAGCTCTCAAGGCCCCCTTTATCCAGACAGTGTTCCTGCGTGCCCGCCGATCACACAGGAAGAGGACGAGGAGGAGGAGGAGGAGGAAGATTGTGTCAGTATGGAGGTGGAGCCTGGCACTCAGC
Source organism: Lithobates septentrionalis (assembly GCA_037952835.1). Classification (NCBI taxonomy): domain Eukaryota; kingdom Metazoa; phylum Chordata; class Amphibia; order Anura; family Ranidae; genus Lithobates; species Lithobates septentrionalis. The sequence continues at coordinate 432,111 of JBBDGP010002796.1, read as the reverse complement.
ATCAGCAGTCTTTAAGGGATCAGTCCCAAGGAACACATGGACTTGTACGTGGCTGGGAGGAGGTGGCTGCGGACGTTGTTGTCCTTAGTGACCCAGAGGACTCCGGACCGAATGCCTCAGCAAACCTACGCTGCATGGCCTCCCTGATCCTGCAAAGCCTGCGTAAGGATCCTCGTATTCGTGGTATCAAGGAGAAGGACCAATACTGGCTGGCAACCCTCCTTGATCCACGTTACAAGGGTAAGGTTGCGGACCTTATCTTGCCATCGCAGAGGGAGCAGAGGATGAAACATCTTCGGGAGGCCTTGCAGAAAGGTCTGTGCAACGCGTTCCCAGAGACTGGGAGGTTACAAACTCCTGTTTCTGGACAACGTGTTGCTGAGGCTTCGGTCAGTCAAAGAAGGAGCGGTGGAGAAGGTGGCCGTCTGACCGATGCGTTCAGACAATTTTTTGGTCCGCAGCCCCAAGGTATGATCGGTTCCAGCAACCATCGCCAGCGTCTGTTTTACATGGTGCAGGAATACCTAGGGGCAAGATCTGACTTGGACACCTTTCCCACCGAAAATCCTCTGGGTTACTGGGTCTTGAGGATGGATCACTGGCCAGAGCTTGCACAGTATGCAATTGAGCTACTGGCCTGTCCTGCATCCAGCGTTCTTTCGGAACGCACATTCAGTGCTGCTGGAGTCGTGGTAACCGATCACAGGGTGCGTCTGTCCACTGACTCGGTCGATCGGCTGACCTTCATAAAAATGAATCAGTCTTGGATCACCACCAGCTACCAAGCACCTGATGCTGATGTAACTGAATAATTTTTTTCAGATCCCTTCAAAGACTGCCTATGCTGATGCTGAGTGACTATCCCTGAGTAATTATCCTCTTCCTCCTCAATCATCACGCTGATAGCTTGTAAGAACATTTTTGGTTCTGGGCGCCACCACCAGTGCCTAAGGCACAATTTTTCAGCCCCTGTATAACAGGGGCGTGTAATTACAATTTTTGATGTAATACTTTGCAGCAGGGCTCGTTCCTGCATTCCAACTAGAGTGTCTGTGAGGGGTTGCAGTGTTGTGGCACCAGCACCAGTGCCTAAGGCCCAATTTTTCTGCCCCTGTCTAACAGGGGCGTGTAATTACAATTTTTGATGCAATACTTTGCAGCAGGGCTCGTTCCTGCGTTCCAACTAGAGTGTCTGTGAGGGGTTGCAGTGTTGTGGCACCAGCACCAGTGCCTAAGGCCCAATTTTTCTGCCCCTGTCTAACAGGGGCGTGTAATTACAATTTTTGATGCAATACTTTGCAGCAGGGTTCGTTCCTGCGTTCCAACTAGAGTGTCTGTGAGGGGTTGCAGTGTTGTGGCACCAGCACCAGTGCCTAAGGCCCAATTTTTCTGCCCCTGTCTAACAGGGGCGTGTAATTACAATTTTTGATGCAATACTTTGCAGCAGGGTTCGTTCCTGCGTTCCAACTAGAGTGTCTGTGAGGGGTTGCAGTGTTGTGGCACCAGCACCAGTGCCTAAGGCCCAATTTTTCTGCCCCTGTCTAACAGGGGCGTGTAATTACAATTTTTGATGCAATACTTTGCAGCAGGGCTCGTTCCTGCGTTCCAACTAGAGTGTCTGTGAGGGGTTGCAGTGTTGTGGCACCAGCACCAGTGCCTAAGGCCTAATTTTTCAGCTCCTGTTCAACAGGGGCATGTAATTACAATTCTTGATCTAATATTTCACAGCAGGGCCCTGTGAGGGCTTACAGTGTTTTGGCCACAGCAACACCTAAGGCCCAAATTTCTGCTGAGTATATAGGGCAGGACCCTACTTTCAAACATCTAACTTACAAACGACTCCTACTTGCAAACGGAAGGAGACAACAGGAAGTGAGATGAAATCTACCCCTAGGAAGGGAAATTCTCTCATGTAAGAGTTAATATGGGAAAACAATTTCTCCTTTCCACTGATGCTTTCCAATCCTTGTTCCACAAAAAAACCCAAATTTTCAAAAAACATTTTTCATTGGGACAAAAAAGTGAGGTGAAATCTTCTGAAGAGGAGGAAAGACGCAAAACAAATGTCACAGGGGTGATAACCCTTCCCTATGTTTTCCAAAAAGCTTAGAAAAGATTTTTTGGCTGGAGCTAAACACGTTAAAAATGTTCAAAATTACAAAGAGATTCTACTTAACAACAAACCTACAGTCCCTGTCTTGTTTGCACCGCCTGTATACTGCTGTTCAGAGTATATAGGGACCTTTCCTTATTTTAATTTGGGTGCGGGGTTCCCCTTAATATCCATACAAGACCCAAAGGGCCTGGTAATGGACTGGGGGGTACCCATGCCGTTTGTCTCACTGATTTTCATCCATATTGCCAGGACCCGACATGACATTAAACCCGCAAGCAGTTTTAAATGAGATTTTTTCCTTTAAAAATGACATTTGGTGCAGGGACTGTTCTAAACATGGGAAACACGCGTCACTTTACAGGCATACTATAGACACCCCCCAGGTACGATATTTAAAGGAATATTTCACTTTTTTTTTTTTACTTTAAGCATCATTAAAATCACTGCTCCCGAAAAAACGGCCGTTTTTAAAAGTTTTTTTTGCATTGATACATGTCCCCTGGGGTAGGACCCGGGTCCCCACACCCTTTTTAGGACAATACCATGCAAATTAGCCTTTAAAATGAGCACTTTTGATTTCGAACGTTCGAGTCCCATAGACGTCAATGGGGTTCTAACGTTCGTGCGAACTTGCGGTCCGTTCGCGGGTTCTGGTGCGAACCGAACCGGGGGGTGTTCGGCTCATCCCTATTGGAAACATTTGAAAATACGAACACAATATCATTGATAAGTGCATACCTGATAATAAAGTACAACTAAAACTTTTTTCTCATTTTGGATAGAGTAAGGGAGGGGTATAACCCCTGTCAAATTTTTTTTTTGCCATCTCTGTCCCATTGGGGAGATTTCGCTTCACTTCCTGCCCCACAGCCAAACAGGAAGCGAGAGGAAATCTCTTAAAATCAAAGGTATTTTTTGGGGACCCCCCCCCCACCCCAGCTCACCAGAACTAGTATCCCCATTGGAAGATTTCCCATCTATTACTTTTCTGGAGACAACCCAAAATTTGGGTTTTTTTTCTTTACTTTCAATGATAATGGTAATCAGGACAAATAGAGAGGGGGGGATCTCCTTAAGGGGGGGCCAGGCAGCAATAAAAATTGACAGGGGCTCTAATCCATCTCCCAGGGCTGGGACAAGGGGTGGGCAGGAGGGTGGGCTGCCCTGGTTCCTGTGGTATAAGGTGAGTGTGGGTGGGGCCACCATGAGGTGATTGGGGGGAGGGAATTTGCATTCGGAGTGGGAAAATGGAGGGGGGTGGGGGGCAAGGCAGGGTGTAAGAATTGTTCTAGGATGGGAAATTTGGAGAGATGTGCTAGGAGTAGTGATTTGGGGGGATTTGTGTTGGGGGGGATTTGTGCTAGAAAAGGTAATATGGGGGGTGTAGGGGGGATTTATGCTTATGCAGATTAGTGCTCGATTTTTTTTTTTCATTTTTTTTTTTGGGGGGGGGGGGTTGTTTGCTGACACATATTCTTGGGGGGGAGCACAATTTGAAATGTTTGCCCTGGGCTCTAAATGACCTTGTCCCGGCAATGCCCTCTCCACTGTATCCAAAACTGAAAAAAAAAGTTTTGCCTTTAGTTATACTTTAAATAAAAGTAGAGGATAAAATGTCACACTGATAAAAAAAAAAAAATATATTTCTTTTTTATTTATAAAAACACAAAGAAATCAGAATGTGTATGAAGGCCCCGTGGCTGTAGGGTATCACACCTATGGTTCCATGGCGTCTATTTTCTCTTGAGTTTTTTCCTCTTTCTCCTCAATCTCTGCACATGATCAATAATTATATATATATATATATATTTGTTCAATGAAATGTCTGGCATCTGGTTGGTGGATTTGTTTCTTATTATTGGAATATTTGTGTCTAGCAATGCATTTAACTTTGTGTGTATTTCATCTCCCCAATGTATTGTAAACCACATGGGCACTTCATTAAATGAAGTACAAAACTCATCTGACAGGTAACGTTACTATTTATAAGTATGATCTTCCCAGAGTGAGGATAGGTGAAGGATTATCCCTTGATGAGGTTGGAGCATTGAATGAAATTGATATATGGATGCTCATAAATTCAAAATGGTAACTTCACCTACCAGATGAGTTCTGTAGTTTATCTAATCAAGTGCCCATGCAGCTTATATTACATTTGTGAGACAACTCATAAGGTTTTTGAAGGTGCTGCTAGACACAAAGACTCCATTATGAGAAACAAAATGAGCTACCAGTTGCCAGGCATTATTAATGAACAAAAAAACTCTGTTTCCCAGCTAAGTTATATAATTATCGATCATGTGTAGAGATTGACAGGGGCGAGGGGGGGGGGGGAATTGGGTTTAGAGAAAAAAAAACCTCAAAAGATAAGAGAAGGAATAAATCCAAGGTCTGATACCACACCATACAGCTAAGGGGCCTTAACCACTTCAGCCCCGGAAGGATTTACCCCCTTCCTGACCAGAGCACTTTTTGCGATACGGCACTGCGCCGCTTTAACTGACAATTGCGCAGTCGTGCGACGTTGTACCCGAACAATATTGACGTCCTTTTTTTTCCCACAAATTGAGCTTTCTTTTGGTGGTATTTGATCACCTCTGCGGTTTTTATTCTTTGCGCTATGAACAAAAAAAGAGCGACAATTTTGGAAAAAAGCAATATTTTTTACTTTTTGCTATAATAAATATCCCCAAAAAATATATAAAAAAAAACTAATTTCTTTCTCAGTTTAGGCCGATATGTATTCTTCTACATATTTTTGGTAAACAAAAGTCACAATAAGCGTATCTTGATTGGTTTGCGCAAAGTTATAGCGTCTACAAAATAGGGGATAGATTTATGGCATTTTTATAATAATTTTTTTTTTTATTAGTAATAGCGGCGATCTGCGATTTTTATCATGACTGCGACATTATGGCGGTCACATCGGACACTTTTGACACTATTTTGGGACCATTGTCATTTATACAGCGATCAGTGCTATAAAAATGCACTGATTACTGTGTAAATGACACTGGCAGGGAAGGGGTTAAACACTAGGGGGCGATCAAGGGGTTAAGTGTGTCCTAGGGAGTCATTGTCCCTATTTCCCTACACCCCCTCCAACAGAGCTGCGAAGACTCATCCTGGATTTTATGTACCAAATCGGGGGTAACATACATTCTGGCTATAATTTTGAAGTTCATTTCTGCAATCTTATAATTTACTGATGTCATATTTACTCTTCTCAGGATCCTTCTTACCTCATTGTCACTAATCTTATTTCCTATTTCCTCCTCCCATTTCCTGAGATATCTTGGTCGCCCAGGCTCTCCCATTCTTATCAGGGTTCTATAAATCCTTGACATTCCTCCCCTCCTATTTTTCTTTATAAAAACTTTTTCAAGGGGGTAAAGATCTTCCATAGACCTAGGGGGTGTAGGGAAATAGGGACAATGACGCACATTTGGTGGACGTGTCCGGTAATAAAAAAATTTTGGGAGGAGATTAGGGAGATTATATACAAGATAATTAATAAGAGAATACCGGATGACCCCTGGGTATGCCTTCACCACGGTAGTAATATACCCTCCAAGAATTATGGTAAAATTTTGTTACCACACCTCCTCAACGCAGCTAAAAGCCTCATTCCCAGATACTGGCGGAATAGTAAGAGACCTTCAATGCGAGAGTGGTTTGACAAAATAGATCAAATTTACTATATGGAATACTTAAGATATAGTGAAGGGCTGGAGATGGAGGAATACGAGGAGACATGGAGAGATTGGGTCAGGTTCAAGACCTCTAATCAGGCGGCTGAGGCGTGGGAGGACAAGGAAGACAACTCACCTTAAATTGAATACACAAATATAGAATTCAGTTTTGTACCTAAACAGGCTTTGGGAACAGTAGGAATATAAAAAAAAAAAAAAGATAGCGAGAGGCTGCGCTGGGACTCTCTCTCTCTCAGGGGAGGTATGGGGGGGGGGGGCGGGTAGGGGGATTATGGGGGGGAGGGGGGGGAGATAGTAGTACTATAATGAAGAACCAGTAATGGTAGAAGCCGACCTTGTTACATGTAGAAATTAAAGAGTATGTGTAAAAAGAAAAGGCCACAATGATGTGAAAGTATCGAGGGATAAGTTTGACTGGAAAGTTGAAATAACTTTTTTCCATGAACAGTACTCGGCTGATGTGGCAAAGCAAAAAAAAAAAAAAGTGTGTCCTAGGGAGTGATTCTAACTGTAGGGGGGATGGGCTACCACTGACATGACAGCGATCACCGCTCCTGATGACAGGGAGCAGTAGATCCCTGTCATGTCACTAGGCAGAATGGGGAAACGCCTTGTTTACATAGGCATCTCCCCGTTCTGCCGCTCCGTGACGCGATCGCGGGACACCGGCGGACATCGAGTCCGCGGGACCCGCGGTCACGGAGTATGCGGCACGCCCACAATGCTGCGATTTAAAGGGGACGTACCTGTACGCCCATTTGCCCAGCTCTGCCATTGTGCCGATGTACATCGTCGTATGCTGGTCGGCATGTGGTTAAAGCGGAGTTCCACACAGAATTTTAATTTTTTTTAAAAGGTAATCCGTTCTATTAAACAATTTAAAACACTATTAATCCATATTATTAATGAAATTACCGCTCAATTCCCGTTTTTTATAGTACTTACATTTTATTTCTTCTCTGCAGAGTGCTTCCATCTCTAGTGTGGGCATGTGAAGCCGACTAGCATTCTCTTCCTGGATATGGTGATGCTGGATACAGCATGCACCTCCCGTTCTCGCGCGTGCGCCGTTTACACAGGGCGCAGGGAAAGGATCATTATGTTGTTGCCATAACAACGGTCGGCAAAGGAGGAAGTACCCCCTTGAAAGTGCACAGTGGTTTTGCTTTTAGTAAATAAACCCCAGACTGTGCACTTTGCAAGTGCAGTTGCTCCAGAGCTTAGTAAATGAGGGGAAGCTCTGCTGACTTCCATCATCCAATCACGTGCAAGCAAAAACGCTTTTTTTTCTTGCATTTGATTGGGTATTCGCAAAGTGCAGCTTTGTCTCATTTAATAAGCTCTGGAGCAACCGCACTTTGCAGAGTACAACCGTACTTGCAAAGTGCACAGTTTATTTGCCTTTAGTAAATGAACCCTTTTTTTTCCATATTATCTAGCTGGATTCTAAATATTTTTATTATTATTATGTTATTATTATTATACACGATTTATATAGCGCCAACAGTTTGCACAGCGCTTTACAATGTATAGGGGGACAGCACAATTGCAGTACAGTTCAATACAGAAGGGACAGGAGGGCCCGGCTCATAGAGCTTACATTCTAAAGGGAGAGGGTGGTGGTACAAAAGGTAATAGATGTGGGGAATGATTTCATGGGGGTGGCTCGGGGACAGTTGTTAGGTGGGTGTGGGATAGGCTTCCCTGAATAAGTATATAAATAAATAAAATACCTGAATTAAATAAATTAAAATTAATTGGTGCTGCACTCCCTCCATCCTTTACTTATATAACATAATAGCATTTATAAAATAATTTTTTCTTTCTTTTTTTTTTTGCTTTTTTTTTTACATTTATTTTGTTTTTGCATACATACACAAGGTTTTGAAAAAAAAAACAAAACAAAACAGTGCCTTACCCCTCCAGCTGACACTGCTGCATCTATTAGACCTTGCAGAGATGTTTGTATTTGGTGCAGTTGAAGTATACTCTCAGGCACTCTCTCCGTTTAAGAGCCCATTTTTCTCTTTATGCATCCATAGGGCCAATTACAAACACAGCTGCATGGGCCTGAGTGCGTATAAACGGGGGAGGAGGAGGTCTTACCATTACGGAGATTGCGCTGTATGGATGTATATATAAATGTCCATGATAAATAAATGTGTATATAAAAATGGGGTAAAAAATTTGGCAGCGAAAGGATAAAACACCACACCACTAATATATCACATGCATGCTTATTGCAGTACCGGAAGCTGTTGTATAATTCAGACTGCCCACAACTAACATCCCCATAAATCACAGACTGACTTTTCAAACACTCATAGCCATATAAATATAAAAAAAACTTTCCGACATATGAGATATTTTGCATTGCATTAACACTTATTGCCGTACTGAACACACTTCATTGTGCTAAATCTCTTCAGATTGTACACTGAGCATCGGGGCCGGGGCAAGGGGTGGGCAGGATGGGCGGCTGCCCTGGGTACTGAGGTATCATGTGAGGTGGGAAGGGGACGCCACAAGGAGATTGGGGGGTAGGGGATTTGTGTTGGAAGGGGAAATTTGAGGGGCGGCAGGGGGTAAGTATTGTTCTAAGAGTGGAAATTTGGGCGGCTAAGAGTGGTGATTTAGGAGGATTTGTGTTGGGAGGGGGGGTGGGGGAAAGAAGATTTGTGCTAGGAGGGGGGATTTGAGGGGAATTTGTGAGGGGAGGGGGAACTTTTAAGTGTGGGGGGGGGGGGAGATGTGTACTAGAAGGGGAAATTTTAGTGGTAGAGGATTTGTGCTACGGGGTGATTTTTTTTTTGGGGGGGGGCTTTTGAGCGGGGGGGAGTTGGGGGATGGGGGGGAGATTTGTGCTGAGAGTAGGCATCTCAGCAGGGGGTCGGATTTGTATTGGGAGGAGGGGAAATTTATGCTTAGAGGATAAGCTTTCAGATTAGTGCTCTGTGATTTTTGGGGGGGATTTTTGCTGACACATAAAGCTCATACATCTTGGGGGGGCGCAGTTTGGTATGGTCGACCTGGGCTCTAGAAGACCTTGTCCCGGCACTGCTAAGCATGCATACTATAAGATGATTTTTATCTATCAAACCTGCCATGATTTATTAGCAGAAAAAATAAAATGTAATGTGCATTTGACAGCAGCATGTTATTATTTATTTGTTACAGGTACTTATATAGCCGCGTCAATTTACGCAGCACTTCACTTATTTTTTATCCATTCACATCAGTCCCTGCCCTCAAGGCACTTATAATCTAAGATCCCTAACTCACATTCATGCATACACATACTAGGGCCAATTAGCCTAACAGCATGTCTTTGGAGTGTGGGAGGAAAAAGGAGTACCTGGAGGAAACCCACACAGGCACAGGGAGAACATGCAAACTCCAGGCAGGTAGTGCTATGGTTGGGATTCGAACCAACCACCCTAGTGCTGCTAGGCGGAAGTGCTAACCTTTTACCCACATGTTATTTGATAAATAAGTATAGCTCCCACTGTACTGTATATTTAAAATGGTTCTAAACTCAAAACATCTTTTACCAGGGCCGGATTAACATAGGGGCTATTGGAGCTGCAGCTCCAGGCCCCTTACCTTAAGATAGCCCCATTTACCCCCCAAAAAAATGATTGAGTTTCGAGGGTTGTAGAGACCCCAAATTTAGGGTTTTAGTTTAAATACAAGCTGGCACACTCTGTTTGCAGCAGACTGAGAGGATGAGCTCACAGTGCCTCTCCTCACTTCTTGTCAGAGGAACTGAGCTCAATGGACAGCTTGGAGTCTTGGACCAATGGTAAAATACCATTGGCCCCAGCTGTCTAATAAAAATGTGTCATAGAAGGGGGCATGTGTCTAAAAGACACATGCTTTTACCGTAATGAACTCCCTGTATTAAGGTAAAAAAAAGTCCCTCTATCTGTTCCAACCGCCACGCCCCCCCCCCCCCCCCCATGCCTTACAATTACCTGGCTCTTGTCACATAGGCTCTCACTGCTGTCAGTCAAACTTCTTTAACCACGTACAGACCGGAAAATTTGGCTGCTTATTGACCAGGCCATTTTTTGCGATACGGCGCTGTGTTGATTTAACTGACAATTGCGCAGTCGTGCGACGCTGTACCCAAACAAAATTGACGTCCTTTTTCCCCCACAAATAGTGCTTTCTTTTGGTGGTATTTGATCACCTCTGCGGTTTTTATTTTTTGCGCTATAATAAATATCTCCAAAAATGTTTTTACAAAACAAATTTCTTCCTCAGTTTAGGCCAATATATATTCTTCTACATATTTTTGGTAAAAAAATCTCAATAAGCGTATATTGATTGATTTGCGCAAAAGTTAAAGCGTCTACAAACTATGGGAAAGATTTATGGCATTTTATGGCATTTTTATTATAATATATATTTTTTACTAGTAATGGCGGTGATCTGCAATTTTTAGCGGTGCTACGACATTGTGGCGGTCAGATCAGACACTTCTGACACATTTTTGGGACCATTGACATGCTATAAAAATGCACTGATTACTGTGTAAATGTCACTGGCAGGGAACGGGTTAACACTAGGGGGCGATCAAGGGGTTACATGTGTGTTCCCTAGGTGTGTTCTAACTGTGAGGGGATGGGACTGACTGGGGGAGGAGACATATCGTGGTTCCTACTTTGTAGGAACAAATGATATGTCTCTTCTCTCCTGACAGAACAGGGATTTGTGTGTTTACACACACAAATCCCTGTTCCTGCTCTCGTGCACGTAATCACGTGTGGCCGGCGGCGATCGCCAGTCAGCCACGCGCATCGCCAGCCACGCGCATTGGGTTCCCCACTGTGCAGCAGGTGTGCATGCTCTCCTCCAGCGACGCATGCACGCTTGCTATCGCCCTTAAATGTACAGACGTACCCATACGGTATTCGTGGGAATGAACCACTTTGCCGCCGTATATCGCCGTGAGCCGGTCGGACAAGGATTACTGCTGGTGGCCGTAATTGCATTCAGAAAATCCAACAGGTTGGTGCAGGGCTGGACTGGGACAAAAATTTGGCCTGGACTTCCTCATGACTGGCCCACTTTAATTTTGAGTGTCCCCAACAGCGCCCCCCTTACATCAGAGTGTCCCCAACAGCGCCCCCCCCTTACATCAGAGTGTCCCCCACAGCGTCCCCCTTACATCAGAGTGTCCCCAACAGCGCCCCCCTTACATCAGAGTGTCCCCAACAGCATCCCCCTTACATCAGAGTGTCCCCAACAGCGTCCCCCTTACATCAGTGTCCCCAACAGCATCCCCCTTACATCAGAGTGTCCCCAACAGCGTCCCCCTTACATCAAAGTGTCCCCAACAGCATCCCCCTTACATCAAAGTGTCCCCAACAGCGTCCCCCTTACATCAGTGTCCCCAACAGCATCCCCCTTACATCAAAGTGTCCCCAACAGCATCCCCCTTACATCAGTGTCCCCAACAGCATCCCCCTTAAATCAAAGTGTCCTCAACAGCGTCCCCCTTACATTAGAGTGTCCCCAACAGCATCCACCTTACATCAGAGTGTCCCCAACAGCATCCGCCTTACATCAGAGTGTCCCCAACAGCGTCCCACTTCACATCACAGTTCCCACCAGCAGCCCACTTCACATCGCAGTCCCCACCAGCAGCTCCCTTCACATCAGAGTCCCCACCAGCAGCCCACTTCACATCACAGTCCCCACCAGCAGCTCACTTTACATCAGAGTCCCCACCAGCAGCCCACTTCACATCACAGTCTCCATCAGCAGCCCACTTCACATCACAAACCCCACCAGCAGCCCACTTCCCATCAGAGTCCCCACCAGCAGCCCACTTCACATCACAGTCCCCACCAGCAGCCCACTTCACATCACAGTCTCCATCAGCAGCCCACTTCACATCACAAACCCCACCAGCAGCTCACTTCACATCACAGTCCCCACCAGCAGCCCACTTCACATCAGAGTCCCCACCAGCAGCCCATTTCACATCACAGTCCCCACCAGCAGCTCACTTCACATCACAGTCCCCATCAGAGTGCCCCCATCAGCAGCCCTTCACATCAGTGTCCTCCCTCTCCTCCCCCTCCCACATGTACTCACCGTTTTGAAGGCAGCTTCTCGTTCCTCTCTCCAGTCATGTGATAACAAGTGATAGGGGAGAGAGGAAGGAAAGTCTGCCGTTGGTCTATCTCCCCCTGCAGGCTGGAGGGAGCATAACGCCTAATGGAAGGAAGCTTCTCCTCCTGATAGGAGTGAAATTGCGATCACTCACTGTCAGAGAGGAGCGGCTCCAGGACTTCACTTGACTGGCACACTGAGCCATCGGCCCACCGGGAATCTCCCGGTAGTCCCTATGGCCAGTACATGCCTGGGTTGGTGTACTGAAGTTGGTTGATGGATCGATTTCTTTACAATTAACCTGCCCAAAGGTGGATCAAATCTTGCCTGGTCCCAGCAGAACCAGCTGATATATTTAATCCATGGTCAGCTAAAAGGAATTAAAAAAACAGCCCTCCAACCAAAGCAATGCGTATATTTACTTCACATGGTTTTCAAACACTGCACTGATGATGGCCAAAATGCCTGAAACAGCTGTAAGCAGTTACACACTCCTGTCTCCGCACTGTAGGTCTCTTGTACCTACTATCTTCTAGTCAATTCCAGGGGTGGAATCCTGGTGACAGTTACAGCAAAGAGTTTTAGGAGACCACTGGAGTTTCTGACCCATCTCCACCATCAGGAGATCTTGTGAAGAACAACTGTTACTTATATTTCTCACCCTGGAAGAGCTCCCTTCACCTACCAAAGGGTATCATAAAAATGTGTGACAGTGCTGTGCCCTGCTATTGGGTAAAAAGAGTTTACGACCCAATATTTCCATCCAGGTAGGTTGAGGGGCTCCAGTGGGTTTGTTTAATTTAGAGGAAACAGTTTTTTCAGTTTCCTCATCATTTGGTAAAACTCAGTTTGGGACCTGGAGCCTGGAGGTTTCTTAGAGATCTAGGAGGGATGAAATCTCCAATCCTGAGTCCTGGTTTTGAGAACCACCAGCACATTATTCAGACAAGTGTGTGCTGGGCTTTTAGGAATGACCTGACTAGGGTTCTGGGCTCCACCTCGACAGACAGAGGAGGTCTTTACCCAGGAGGGCTCCAACTAGGAGAGGTGGGAACCAGGAAAGAAAGGGGCTACTAAGTGTATGGCCCAAGCGTGTGTGAAGACTGTAAGAGACAGACAAGGGCCTAAAGAGTAAAGCCAGAGGAGCAGTAATAAATGCGTAAGCCAGGAGCCTGAATGTCATTTGTTTTCTGATGAAAGAGCAATGCTGAATACCCCCTGTGAGGGAAACTCATGTTTTGTGTTTTTCTGGAACTTCCTTTTAATAAAGTTGGGCAAGAAAAGCCTTCAAAAAAGCCCTTTTTGTTTTTTGCTATGGATGTGGCAATTGAGCGGTATATTCTATAAAGCGCCTAAAAAAGCAGAAAAGTGAGTGGTTATGTCCTTAAAGTTTTACCATTTGACGTTAGCTCTCACAACTGATAGTCAAAATATGTTTTTCTTGGACTACTCTTACACCCATGTTCAAAGAAAACAAGACAACTTAAAAGAAAGCAAACCCAGGGTTGCATTCATAGTGTGTCCTCTTCCCTAGGTACCTCCACCATTGCCTTACAGTGAAGTCAACCCCTGAGCGGTGAGAATGTAAAATCCGGGCCTTCTGATCACTGCACATGAAAGCACGCGGCAGTAGGCCTCATTGTTTTATGTCTTCACCTAGTAAGAAATCTATTGATTAATACTACACGCTTAGCAGATGATACTGTGAAATTGTCAGAGATTTCCTCACGTTGAAGATAATGGTCCGAACGGGAGAATTTACATGAGGTTTTAATAAGGGGCTTGATGAATAGCACCGAGGTGTGGGATAGATCTGCACAATTAATCAAGCCTCTGGAAACATAACCTGTCTGAGGGTAATATGAAGACAGATTTTTCACACATCTCCAAGGTTCACGCAGGCTTCTGGCAGATTGTCTTGTTAGTCACGTAGAAGCACAGCAAGGGAGGCAGCTGGACAATCAACATATCAATTTAGAGAGGAGCGGTTTATGAGGCTGCTGTGTATTATCCATGAGCATTGCCAGGTAAGAGTCCCACAGCTTTCTTCAAGGAGAATAACAAGTCTAAACACAGGCAGCCATGCTGGAAGCTGTACTTCATTTGGTAGAATCTTCAAAATGACTGCTGCTGTTTCAGATAAATGAAAGGCAAGCTTTAAAGATCGGCTTTAAATCTTGCCATATACCAGTATAAGTTTGTTCTAACAATTGTATGGAAATTCTGAAAAATCATTCATTCAATCTTATAATTATGGAGTTAACTGATTTAAAGGAGAAGTCCAGCCAAAGCTTGTTTGGCTGTACTTCCCATATGGGTCACAGGAGTGCAATTCGTTTTGCACTCCCGTTACCCGTTTTCAGCAGAGAGTGGACTGAAATCTGCTCTCTGCTGACGTCCCCAATGTCAGTCCAGGCACCGCGTCATCCCAACCACGGAGTGTGGATCTGTCAGGTGCCTGAACTGACACCCGTCGCAGCCTCTCAGCAACCTGCTGAGAGCCTGAGATGGCGACTGACAGTCTCCAGCTCTCTGCTCACACTGCTCTAAAAAGCAAACGATCGGCAATGTTCGATCACTCGGTTTTCAGTGCAGAGGAGCCTAGGGGACAGATGCAACATCGAACCGATGTTGCATCCACCGAGGTAAGTATGAATCTAAAAAAAGAAAAAGATTCCTTTACTTCTCTTTTAATACCAAAGCATATGAAATTTCACCTAGCCCTCCTACTTAAATGTAATCCCAGATGTGGGACATGCTCATTATATTATGTGAAGCAACCTCTAGCTAGCTGCTAGTGTACATGGTTGAAAATCAGGCCTGGGTTGAATCTGGGTCAGGGCTCAGTGACTCAGGGAGACTGGATGACTCAGCAAGCAGAACCTCTGGTAATGCCCATGCTCTCTGGAACCTTGGAGAAGCTTCCAGAAATAGAGGGTGGAGTCTAGGAGGAGCTGCTTAGAATATTGATGAGGACCCCAGCCAATTCTCAGCAAGGGGCATGCACCTCAAAAAAACTCATGGGTCTTGCCAGCAGGGGTGGAAGATAAAGAAGGAGTACTGAGACATTTGTTGGTGGCCCTTGAGGGTGCCCCCTAGTCTGGGGGGGGGGGGGGTGAGTTTGGGCCTGGGGCTCAGACTCTGGTTGGACCCTCTACAACACACAGAGGAAATCCTTCCTGGAGGCACAGGAGCAAGGAGAGGACAGCAGAAGCAGGTCAGCTTGTCCAGGAGTTCTCCAGAGGACACGGCCAGATGGGCTGGTGAGTGAGCAGTCTGGGAGGAATGTGGTGTCAGTCTGGGAGGACTGCAGAGAAGTAGCCAGGAGGGCTAGTGAAAGGGGCAGCTGCAGCCAGGTGGGATGCCAGTGCCTGAAGAGGTGGTGCTGGGATCAGTAGCCACAGGGATTGTACTGTAAAGCTGGACACTGACTTTTTGCTATACACAAAAAGGGGGACTCAGGTTCCTGCCTGCAAAGGGCTATCACTTTTAAAGTTGTCCCTGAAGTTGTCTGAAGTCGAGTGGGTATCCCATAATACCCCTACCCCCCATCCAAGTTTTATCCTCTCAATAACTCTAAAAAAAGTGCTGGACTGTTTTCTGACTCTGAGTGTCTGTGGAAATTCGGTGTGCCTGGCTGTGCAGGGTGGGGGATCCTTTTTCACCTGCGGTGCACTACACATGTATGATTTTTCCACAACAAAAAACAGATTCACAGTAAGAATTTTGTTCAATTGAAAAAAAATTTCCATCCTGTTCCTTCGAATTTTCTTGCGCCTACAGTTGAAAATGAGAGTTGATATGACCCCACTAACCACTAGAAAATAGAACAAACGCTCCCAAAATGAAAACTTTCTAATCACACAAAAGGGGGACGTATGGTCAAATGAAAGTGTCACTAAACCCACATCATAAAAAACTATCAATAAATGGTGTATTACATGCTGTTCACACTTACTCAGTCACTATGAGATTTGTTTTCTGTGTTCTGCAAAAACCCTGGTTGATCCTTCTGCTCTCTATCTTCCCCTTATGTCCATGTACCCCAATAAGCTAGGGATTTTGCAGCTGTGGTGGAAACTCTGCACATGCTCAGTTTTCAGTGAGTTTCTATGCTAAGCGTTTCCTCCCTATCACATCTGAGCAGCCTATGTGAGTATAGAGTTACCTATGTGTCTATGTGCTTCCAGAAAGTATTCACAGCACTTCACTTTTTCCACATTTTGTAATGTCATTTATCCCAAAATGGATTAAATTTATTATTTTCCTCAAAACTCTACAAACAATACTCCATAATGACAATGTGAAAGAAGTTTGTTTGAAATCTTTGCAAATTTATTAAAAATAAAAAATGAGAGAATCAGCTTGACATAAGTAGTCACAGCCTTTGCCATGACACTCAAAATTGAGCTCAGGTGCATCCTGTTTCCACTGATCATCCTTGAGATGTTTCTACAACTTGATTGGAGTCCACCTGTAAATTCAGTTGATTGGACATGATAGGTCCTACAGTTAACATGGCAGAGTACAAAGTCATGAAATCCAAGTAATTGTATGGAGGCACAGATCTGGGAAAGGGTACAAAAAAATGTCTGCAGCACTGAAGGTCCCAATGAGCAAAGTGGCCTCCATCATCCATAAATGGAATAGGTTTGGAACCACCAGGACTCTTCCTAGAACGGGCAGCCAGACCAAACTGAGCTATCGGGGGAGAAGGGCCTTAGTCAGGGAGGTGACCAAAAACCCGATGATCACTCTAAGAGAGCTCCAACGTTTCTCTGTGGAGTGAGGAGAACCTTCCAGAAGAACAACCATCTCTGCATCACTCCACCAATCAGGCCTGTATGGTTGAGTGGACAGATGGAAACCACTCATCAGTAAAAGGCACATGACAGACTGCAGGAAGTTGCCAAAAGGCAAGGACTATCAGACCAAGAGAAACAAAATTCTCTGGTCAGATGAAACAAAGTTAGAACTATTTGGCTTGAATGGCAAGCGTCATGTCTGGAGTAAACCAGGCACCGCTCATCACCTGGCCAATACCATCCCTACAGTGAAGCATTGTGGTGGCAGCATCATGCTGTGGGGATGTTTTTCAGTGGCAGAAACTGGGAGACTAGTTAAGATCGAGGGAAAGATGAATGCAGCAATGTACAGAGACATCCTTGATGAAAACCTGCTCCAGAGCACTCTGGACATCAGACTGGAGCGAAGGTTCATCTTCCAACAGGACAATGACGCTAAGAACACAGCAAAGGTAACAATGGAGTGGCTACAGGACAACTCTGTGAATGCCCTTGAGTGGCCCAGCCAGAGCCCAGACTTGAACCTGATTGAACATCTCTGGAGAGATCTGAAAATAGCTGTGCTCCGACGCTTCCCGTCCAACCTGATGGGGTCTGAGAGGTCCTGCAAAGAAGAATGGGAGAAACTGCCCAAAAATAGGTGTGCCAAGCTTGTAGCATCATACTCAAAAAGATAATGTATTGAGCAAAGGCTGTGAATACTTATGTACATGGGATTGTGTTCATTTTTTTATTTTTAATACATTTGCAAAGATTTCAAACAAACTTCTTTCATGTTGTCATTATGGGGTATTGTTTGTAGAATTTTGAGGATAATAATGAATTTAATCTATTTTGGAATAAGACTGTAATGCCGTGTACACACGACCGGTTTTGCCGTCAGAATAAACTCAGAAGGTTTCTCCGATAGAACTCCGACAGAATTCTGCTCAAGCGGTCCTGCCTACACACGGTCACACCAAAGTCCGACCGTCCAGAACACGGTGACGTACAACACGTACGACGGAACTAGAAAAAGAAAGTGCAATAGCCAGTAGCCAATAGCTTCCGTCTCGTACTTGCTTCAGAGTATGCGTCATTTTTGGTCCGTCGGAACAGCATACAGACGAGCGGTTTTCCAGATAGGAATTGCTTCCGTCAGAAATATTTAAAACATGTTCCATTTCTAGGTCTGTCATAATTTTCGAAAAAAAAAGTCCGATGAGGCATATGCAATCCTTTTTCTTTCCAATTTGTTTTGACAAATTCATTAATTCGGAAATATCCAAATTAACAAAAACCCATTTAACGAATCTTTTCAGATTTTTTCGAATTTCCAGACTTTCAAATTACTGGATTTTCAAATTTTCGGATTTTTGAATTTACGAATTTCGATCATAATGAATGACCCGAAAAACGAATGAAACGAAAACAAACACATTTTTCGGCAGTGCACATGTCTATAGTACAGTATCTCCTCCCAAGCTCTTCAGCCCGCTGGGTTAATTGTAAAAAAAAAAAAAAATGTATAGTGTGCACTAGGCTTTATTTTAAGACACAGGCTGGAGGGGCGTGACTGGCAGAAATCCGCCCACACCATGTTATTTCCACAAAATAATAAAGATTTAATTTTAAATATATATTTGTATGACAATTTATTATTCCAAAGGCAGTTTGTTTGTTTTTTTGAACATGTGACCAGCAGCAGAGGGCTAGCAGCTCCTCCTACTTATGTTTCCCTGCAGACAGGCTGGGAGAGAGCCGGGTCATGTGACAGCTGTATATTGATTAGGAAAAGGGTACTTAGATGTTTTTTTAATTATAATAATTACAGTGACATCATCCACATACAGAAAGAGAAGGGACAATGTAAATGAAAGTGTATGTTTAGTATCATTTAAAAAAAATAAATAAATAAGCAAGACAATGGACAGTCTTACCCCACTGCAGCACAACTGCCAGAGCCCATTGTTGGAACATGACTCCAAATTCCAGGAGAATCTGAAAAGAAACACATGTAAAGAATTAGCATTGCGCAAGCACCACGCATCACACACACAACCTATCAATATTCATCCAGGGTATGCACTTTATTGATTATACCATTTGCTGTCAGTGGTTGCAGATAAACAGCGCTGTGGGTGACCCCTGCACCCCCCCTCCCCCGCTGGCACAAAACTGCTTAGTATGTTAATCCAGGTGAGTTATGTTTTCTGCACAATGACTGACTTTATATGCTGCACTCAAATCATTTGTATTCATTGGAAAAGTACAGTGCTTAGACAAACGAAATGTATGCAGGGTCATATGTGCAACGCTTGAGAGCGAACATCACCAGAGAAATCCTCCTGGAAACACAAAATACAAAAAACTGAAACATAAATTTCACCGGTAAGTTTATCAAATAGAGGAATTGGCTACATTTACCTATGGCGAGCACCAGCTAGAAGTTTCTAGGGATTGTGGCAAAGAGCGTCAATGTTGCAGCTATAATAGCTGAATGTAGGCACCTCCTGCAGGGTCGATGGTGGCGGTCCGTATGGTATGCTGCGCTGCACCAAAAATGCCTTTTAATACCTCACTACAGCCTTGTCAGGATCTCTGTGCTGTCTGGTAAGCTAGGACAAGAGAAGAAACTGGAACCGGGAGACTTCACAATGGAGCAGAGAACATTTCCTCCTCCCCAGCATAGTGAACTCACTAAGGTGCCAGGGGTTACTTTTAGGTTCAGATGCTCCCTCCTCTTGCAGTAGTTCAAATAACGACTTTCCATAAGTCAGTATACACGTTGGTTTATACCAGTGTTTCTCAACTCCAGTCCTCAAGGCGCCCCAACAGGTCATGTTTTCAGGATTTCCATTATTTTGCACAGGTGATTTGATCAACTTCACTGCCTTAGTAATTACGACAGCCGTTTCATCTAAAGGAAGTCCTGAAAACCTGACCTGTTGGGGCGCCTTGGGGACTGGAGTTGAGAAACACTGGTTTATACACACAGATCACCTCTCGTGTGATGATGTGGAGGGAGTCGCTCTGCTCCCCATGCCAACAGAGAGTTGGAGACTTTTATCAAGCTGGAACTGGGAGGGGGGGCTCGTAATCAAAATCATACAAGGTGTTGGGGATTGGCGGGTCATGGACTCAAAACTTGAAAAAAAAAATTCACAACCCTATATATCAGCATGTTCCACAATTTTCACACCTTCCATCCCCGTTCTTAGACAATAGTATTTGCCTTGGTAGGTGGATCAAAGTTTTGGTGTTTCCTGCATGGATATAAATGCTGGGGAATCTTCCTGACAGTTATGAGAACTCAAGAAGTGGCTTGGACAAGCTAAGAAACATCTTCAACATTACAGAAGTCCAGCTGAATGTGACCAACTACTATTAGATATCAACAAGCTGTCCAGAAGTCCAGTACAGACTTATTAGCTGGTTAATTTTGGTATGAGGATTGTAGGTTGACCAAAAGGAGGGAATGAGTTTAGATTACTGCACTGGAAAGGGACTTCCCCACTAATAAGAGACAGTTGGAAATTATTTTATAAAGTACAAGGTTGTGTCTTTGATACTGGAGTGTTACGTAAAAGAAGTCTGGTAGACTTGGACAGTCAACTGCAACCACTATACTGCATTACCATAAAGTACAACATGGACTACACACAGAAACTACTCATAAAGACAAATCTTTTCTCCCTATAGTGGCTATGTGTATTTTAATACTATCAGTGTAACTAATTATCATCTAGTTAGTTATTTTTTAGACCAAATTGGCAGAACTGCATAGAGAGAGATCAGGAAGTTTCTATTTCACCAGGAGACAGCTTTACCACCTAAGACCATCAGTAAGTGTATGGCTTAAAAACCTTGACTGTAAGCATCCCAATCTTCCTATCCTTATGACAATGAAGTATTAAGCTCTGTCACCTACCCAGACCAGCCCAATTGGGACTCCAGCTCAACAGAAATATTCCATTTGGAACTCTGCAAGCTTCTCCTCCAAGTTCATCGGTGCACCTCCATCAATGCTTGCCAGGCTAATCTGGGCAGAATCCCCTTACTGCTTGAAGTACAGCAGCCCCAACTCACACCACCATAAAGCCTTACTGACTAACAAGGCCCAAGGACATGATGAGAAATTGTGGACCTAAATCCTTTTGACTCAAGCCCTTATCCCTATTTATATTATGCCTTAAGCTGATAACTGTCAGGGCTTTGACCTGAGCCCGGGGTCTCTGCTGTGTATGGCAGTGATTCTTCTCGCTGAGTCACCTGAGATGCTGGACTGCTCCATGCCTGATTGCTTAGATAACCTTAGCCTTATGTTTTGCTTCCCGTGAACCTTGAACTCTTTGCTTCTCCCATGAACTTCCTGATTTAAGCCATGTCTCTGCACTTTGTTTACCAGATTATTGTTCTCTCTCCAGCAAATACATCACTCTTGTCACTCCTGCTGCCATCTGTATCTCTGCTACCACCCGACCATTGGCTTGTTCCTTGACTGCGCTTCTGCTTAATCCCAACCTGCAACCACGTGTTACCGTCCTTTGGCATGTTTAGTGACTATGCTTCTGCTTGATCCTTACCTGCTATATCTGCTACTGGACCCCAGCTTGCTCACCCCCTGGTGAGGCAGTTCTGAGGACCACGACCTGGTATTAACACACAGCAAAACCCATCTCCAAAATTAGGGGCTCTGGTGAATACTGGTTAGTGCATAGACCCTGCACCTTGGGTGAGCCTGCATCATCTGCCAAGGTGACCTGCTTCTGCACCTATTCAGCTGGTCGGGGGGAGCCGCTCTACTGCTATAGCTACTGGTTTCTAAGCCTGACCTCGGACCATGACAATAACATTTCTGGACTTACTTCCTATTCCCTTCAAATTTTAATAACCCCTAATAATGTCCTAGGAGTAATCAAGACCTACAAGCGCAATGAGAACAGACTGTGCAAGCAGTGTGGGGTGAATTCCTCTCATACCATACTGGAATCGACCATATGATTAAAAGGGTGCTTTAACAACTTCCAACTGTTCATAGTGTGCAACATAAATTATATGTGTTGCCAGCAAACTGACAATCTGATTTCAAGGGGCAAAGTTATTTATTCTCGTGGGATCGCATAAAAAAGCAAAATTTCAAGACCACGCAAGGACCCTTCCCCAGATATGTGATGTGTCCTGGGGGGTCCTGGAGGATGGGGCCCACTTTTTGTTACAGGGCCTCAAGTACTTAGCAGTGAGAGCCGCTCAATTGTAGAGACTCTTTACTTTCATCCTGGACTTCCCTTTTATAGAGGAGAAGAGGAAACTCCAGAGACTGAGCAGTACATAAGAAAATGCAGTTTTTTAAATCTCTTACAATGACTCACCCTCTGTCCCTTTTAGAGTATCCCTTAACCTGATTCGACTTCTAGACTCACTTCCTATTGATAGTGTAGCCAGGAGCTGGCTATTATGCTTGAAATTCAGGGACAGTGTGCAGCTTTAATTAATGTAGACTTATCTCCCTCTAGTGTTGGCTTGAACTCTATGTGTCATTTCTTTTCAGACTAAACTTAGAGCAGAGGCAGAGCAAAGCATCATGGGATGTGTAGTTCAGAATGCTGAGGTTTCAATTTCCAGCAGGACAGGCCTGAACTACCACTACCAGATAGCTGAGAAGACAGAAGAGACTGCTGGGAGAGGATATAAAAGGACTGGTTTAGGTATACATCGCCCTCTTGGAACGCCGGCTTGGATTCTGCCGGCAGGAGCTCTGTGTTAGTGCGAGCTGCTGCTGATTTGTGGCCTGCACAGTGGGGAGTGGTGCAGCTGCATTCAGAGAGACAGCATCGCTTCTCCACTACAGCGGATCGGAGACTGTTCCAGATCTTCCAGCGACGCCGGCACTCCAGATCCGAGTAGTGTCAGGGCTGGGCTCAGCCCTTCCTTCTCAAAGCTAGCCGCTGAGCTGTCGGCTAATTGCCACCTCCTTTCTCTCCACAGTGACTCACCTGTTGATGATATCCTGCTTGTCAGTCCTGCCTACTTAAGCCGTCCAGTCCAGAGGATCTCTGCCTTCGATTTGGTCACATCTCTAGAGACGCTCTCCTTTGTTCTTGTTAAAGACTTGCTTGGCTGACATTCCTTCTGGCTTCAGATCGTGCTTGCTGTTCTACTTGGCTCATCTCTGGCTCCCTGGCGTTTTGGCTTGTCTGACTATCCATTCCGGTTCCTGGAGTCTGGCTATGTTTTGACTACGTTTACTCTGTTTACCTTTTTATTATTATTATTATTATTATTATTAATAAACAAGTGTAATTTAACTGTACTTCTGTCTCAGTCTGATTCATGGTATCTGACAAGTAGGCCGCGGCGTGTTGTGACGGGGTCAGACGCCATTCTCAGAGCCAGGAATCAGGGGGGAGTTCCTGAAAAAGCCTTCATCACCTGCATCGCTATCCGGGGGGCTTCTGTAACTAGCGTGGTTAGCAGGCATTTGCCAATATAGATTCATTAGAACACTGCATATAGACATCATCTACTTAATCCAGCTTTCTGGTACTTGTGGTGCCACTGAAGTCAGTCTTTACACTCTATGAACACTGTATGCAGACATCTATATCCTATTCACATCTTTATTAACAGCAATCCTATTGGATACAATACAATTAAAGCCATATGAGGAAAGTTTGAAGTGAAATGCAGATACCCCACAGATCAGCCAACTTTGCTATATCTTACCATCCAGGATTACTTTATTCATAACGCTGTAAGGCTAGCTGAAGACTGCCGGATTCCAAGGAATAACATACATTTCAACCTTTATATTCTCTCTTTATTTGCTCAAGTGACTAAAGTTATTTAGCACAAAAAGGTCTGCTTTCATTCTCTGGAACTCTATTTAAAGGAGCCAGCCAATTTAGATACATTATTCTGCATAGAGTTCTGTTGTGTTGTATTGATGTTAATGGCCTGTGGGTCGAGGAGACAGAAGCGAGTGAATCTGACATAGAAAATAAAGTGTATAAAGAAGAAAGGAGGGCCCACCAACCTTGTGCATTACCAAAGATAAAATGTATTAAAAAGTGTAACAGCAGCAGTCATACTCCAACAGAGGGGGGGGGGGGCAGTCCGCCCCGGGTACCACACTGTGGGGGGGTGTCAGTGGCGTCGCTATAGGGGTGCGCTCCGCACCCGGGTCGGGTGACACCCACCAGAGGTTACACCATCCCGAGGGCAGCAAGAGCTCTGGCTGCTCACTTTGGCAGTTTTCTTGCGCTAGCCTGGCCTGATCTGTGTTTTCCTCCTCACTCCTCCCACCACTGCTGTGCTGCAGGCCTGTCATAATTCTCCACCAAATGATTTGGACCAGTGCACGAGAGGAGACTTATGCCCCGTACACACGGTCGGATTTTCCGATGGAAAATGTTCGATGGGAGCTTGTTGTCGGAAATTCCGACCTTGTGTAGGCTCCATCGGTTATTTTCCATCGGTATTTCCGTCGCACAAAATTTGAGATCTGGATCTCAAATTTTCCAACAATAAAATCCGTTCTCGTAAATTCTGATCGTGTGTACACAATTCCGATGCACAAAGTTGCACGCATGCTCTCAATCAATTACGAGACGGAAGTGCTCGTTCTGTTAAAACTAGCGTTTGTAATGGAGATAGCACATTCGTCACGCTGCAAATTTTAAAATCTTCTTCTTTAGAATGCTAGAATAATGAAGTTGTTTTCCTGCTGATATTCACAGAGTTCTGACAAACTGATTTCTTTAGAATTTTTCGTGATCGCATGAATAATTTTTTTTTCGTCAGATCTCCATAATTATGTTTTGAATTTTTGTTTATTTTTTTTTTTTGATCCAGATCTCCTATTTTTATTTTGTTTTTTTGTAGTGATCTCCATAATTTTTTCTTTTGTTTTGTGTCAAGTTACCACAACACCATTATTATCTTGTATTTTTTAACCTCAAGGAGGTTGGTGTTGGTGTCCCTTGTTATTTTGACATTGTATTTTTGAAATGTACCTGTCTACTCACAAACAAACTGTCCTTTTTGAAGTAAAACACATAGGCAAGTATTTGTGAAAAATAAAGAGCCATTTATTCTGGGTCATAACAAAATAAAGAGGAAGGCAACGCTGGAGAAACTGGTGAAATTTGCGAAGCCTTTGTACCCCAGGGCAGACATACATTTTTTTACAGTCAAAATTGGTTGCGTGAGGATTCCTTATAATAGTGAGCACAATCGGTCCAGGACTACAAGAGATCAGGAACAGCAACAGATGACATATCTGTCCCCAGGCTGTGGTCTTACAACAGCCTGCGTCTTTTGTCAGACCAGACTGAACCCAGGCCATCACACTCTTGTCTTCCTTCCACGCTTCCCTCCACGCTTCCCTCCACTCTTGCTTCCAGGCTGTGGCTCTGGTGTTGTAGTTGTGGCAGGAGGTGGAGGAGAACCATGGTTGAACTCACAAACGTGGCTTTGGCTTGTGGGTTCGCCCCTCAACCCCTTATTTAGTGCTTGTAAGCTAACTTCCTTCCTGTGCATTAATCCTCAGGCGCGGATTAATGCACAGGCTGGTCTAGGCTGCAGCCTAGGGCCCCACATGTGCAAGGGCCCCCGATTGGCCAGGATATTTTTATTAATTTATATATATTTATGTATATGTAGAATAAAAACAATGTAAAAATGAATGGGGAGACCTTTTTGATAGTGCTGTGTGGGCCCATGAAACAAGGAATGGCGTGTAATGCTGAAAAAAAGGAGGGGATAAAGAATGTGTGCGAGATGAAAAAAGAGGTTTGAAGAAATAATGATGATGGATGGTTTCATGGGCCCACACAACACTATCAAAAAGGTCTCCCCATCCATTTTTACATTGTTTTTATTCTACATATACACACACACAGTTTTTCATTATGTTTGGTTCAGCCTGTCGTTTGTAAAATAATTAATGCACCATTAATATATCCTGGTATCTGATGTTATCTAATCAGCCACTTCCCAAATAGCTCTGAACGTTTGCAGCATTATCCAATGCACGGAGCGTTTTGTCAACCTATCAGTGTCACTCACTGGCTGTATAAACCCTGCCCAATCACAGCCCACGTTAGGCCTGAGGAAGGAGCGTAGCTCCGCAAACGCATCGCCTATTCGTGCCCGCTTCCGGAAGTGACGTCATCATCCTGGTTCCCACCATGCGTTCCAACAGCAGGAAGTGCCAGCATCCATCGGCGCAGCCTGTCCATCAGACACCATTGCAATCCAGGAAACGGACCAGACTCACTCCCAGGATATCCGGCAGCTTTTGCCAACATGCTTGTTCACTATGTACCTTTGTGTGTACCTTCTTACAGTTTTATTTAACTCCATGTTTAGACCTGAGAGTTGCACTTGAGGCATGTAATATAGGTCTACCCTTTTACATATGGCACTAAATAATTTATTTTCTGATAAAGCATGCTTAGGAGGGGGCCACACAAAAAGTAGCCTAGGGGCCCATGACCACCTTAATCCGCCACTGGCCCTCCTCCATTTCCTGCATTTTGCAGGCTGCCATGTAGGCATAGTCCTCTTGAATATTGGGGGGGTTCTGAGGGCCGCAGCAGCCTTCCGAAATAGGCCAAGTGCTGCCTCCTCCAGGTTACTCCTCTTCCTGGGCCTTTTTTTTGGAAGGCGGGGGGAGGGACCTGGGATTCGGGCATGTTACTGGCCTCCTGGCTGCCATTTACCCCCGCCACATCCTGGCTGCCACTTTCCACAGCCTTCTCCTGGCTGAGACTTTCCTGTGTATGAAAAAGGGACATAGTTTTAGTTTTTGGTTCATCAATCACACACAATTTTCAGCTCATGACTGTTGCAATTTGAATGTTAATAAATAGAAAAGACTATCATTCTGAACCCAACATTTCTCATTCTTGTCCCAATCATTTGTGGCCACTACTGTCTATTGATATGTAAAACACTTTGTAAAATCAGAAATTACTGATCAATAATAACATCTAGTTAACATCATTAATTATTTGACAAGAAATATGTTAAACAATGCTATACCTGGCTCAAGCTGGGCTCCTCCACTTCTTCTTGGCTGGAAGGCCCAGATTGGACGTCGGAAGCCTCAGCTGGGGTGGAAGGAAGCCTTGAAGGAAGACTGGAGAGTGCTGACCTGGGTTCAGTCTGGCCTGCCAGAAAATGCAGTCTGTCATAGTACCACAGCCTGGTTACATAAATGTCATCTGCTGCAGCTCCTGATCTCTGGGAATCCTGGACCTTCTTGCGCTCCCTATTATAAGTGCTTCTCATGCCACCAATTAGGGCCTTCAAATAGGGGATGTCTGCCGTGGGGATCACCGGCTTCACAAATTCCAGCAATTGATCCAGTGCTGCCTTCCTCTTTGTTTGATTGTTATAATAGGGGTGGTTTACCTACCACAGACAGGGCAGCTCCCTGTACATATCAATGAATATGGGGATAAAGTCCTGATCATTCAATAGATCCATTTTCTCTGCAAGACACAACACAAGACAAACCCTAATGTCAGGCTAAACTCTCCTAATCTTGTCCCAATGTAGGCCTCAATCTTTAAGCAGTATAGGCCACTGATGCACCAAGTTAAAATTGTACCTTCATTCAAATGATCGGCGCTTCCGATACACCTTCCTCCTCTCACAGATCGTATGTACGACACACACGTGTTACGCTTTATATACATTGCACATGCGTGAAATTCCGCCCGCCCCTAACGTTCTTTCTAGTCTATTCCCCGCCCCTTGTCTTTAGGAAAGTGGGAGAGAACATGACGGTGAAAGAGCAAGTGCATGCAGAGGAGAGCAGCAACGACGAAAGCCCAAGCCACGAATATCCCAATCCCGGAGGAGATTTAAGGCCTCAAATATGTCCTTTGTGGAGATGGTGGACATCTTGAAGAGGGCCGACTATGATAGGAAGCATGGACCTTACCCAAACCCAAATGTGAGAAAGGCCAAGATCATGACTAAAGTTATGAAAAGTCTGCACAGGAGTTTTGGGGTAAGACGATCCAAGGATCAATTGAGGAAACACTGGTCAGACCTGAAATTGAGGGAGCACGATCAGTACAGAAAGATCAAGAGAGTTCTTCAAAAAAGTAAGTAGTTGTCGTGTGTTTCTATTATTATTAGTACTTGCATGCTGCTCCATGTGCTTTTCTTTACTGTTGCACAGTTTAAAATGGCAACTTTCAGGCTTGTGGGCACAGTAATTGTTCGTAGTAAACATTGTTTGTTCGCCCACTAATAGAATGTTTTTGGCAGATACAGGTTAACTACATTTATTCAGGCCTATTTGTAGTAAAAGAAGTTTAGTACATTGTTGTCTTGATGGGTTTGTACTAGAATGAAATGCAAACTTGATTCAGTGTAAGGAGAGGACACTCAGTAGTTGTTTACACATCTGGACGCAGGAGCACTAGTGTGGGACACCAGAACAAACTTTTTATGGTGTCCCACACAGGTGCTCCAGTGGATACTAGGGGTGTCTCCATGTGTGAAAATTGTACAAAAAAGCTAAGTATTCCAGCTTTAGAAAGGGAAAAAAAATGTCTACAGCTTGGAACTCTGCCAAAAAAAAACAATTGTACGACACTTCCAAGCAATGTTTCATATTACTATTTCTGGCCTCAAATATCTGTGTGCTAAGTACACCTTTTTTTATTCACATAGGGGAGAAAAGACTCGGAACATCAGAGGAAACCAGGGACCCACAACCTCCTAAAGAAGGGGAAATCCCCACACCACAACCAGAGGATGTGGAGGAAGGAGAGGTTTATGAATTGGGCGAAATAGTGACCACAACAGGTGAGTGTCTGAGACCATAGCTTCAGGTGTGCCTGCATATTTATAATACATGGTGTTTTTTTTATTTTAGGTGATGTGGATGCTGTGGAAGAAGATTCGCATTTTACAAGTGCAAGTGCACACGTCCTCCTTGGGGAGATCATGGTGTGCAATCATGATTTACAAAAGATCAAGGAAGACATCAATGATATTGAAAAAAGACTCAAAAACATCATTGATGTTTTAGGCCAAATCTAAAAAACACCTAAAGTCTTCATTTTTTTGCTATTTTTCACCAATTTTTTAAGTATCTTGAAAGCCAAATTTTGAAGATGCACACAGTGTGTCAACATGTGCTATCGCCAGCACAGAATATCAATGTACGCGTTTGGTGGGTGCAACCCCTTCCTCGCAACTAAAGTAGCTGAGAGGAAGGGGTTGCAGCCCCGAAACACGTCCATTGATCCGCCATGATGGGAGCTAGCACATGTTGACATTAGGCATGGGATCAGGAGGGAAATCCCCAATTGTGACTCTCAATTTATGGGCATCTTCATCTGATTAAGGCAAGATCAACACAGTTTGGACATACTAATGTCTGATCTTGCCTTCATTTTTTCTATGTTGAACTTTGTAAGTTCCTGAGTTGAGTACTGTTTTATGGGTTTAAACATGCCTATTTAACACAAATAAGGATATTTGTACTGTCTATACCAAAAATGTTATTCCTAAAATATGTTGGTTTGTTCAAAAACCCCTTTCTAACACACATGTGAATGTGCACAGAGTAAAAATTTTAAGAGTCAACAATGTGTGGCTTCTTCTTTCAATGCTCATTAGCAGTTTTTGGAGTAGGTTGTTGTTTACAGTGACAATGGGGGTTATTTCCTAAAGGCAAATTCACTTTGCACTACAATTGTACTTTCAAGTGCACTTTTGCAGTACACTTGTAGTGCAAAGTGAATTTTCCCTTATTAAATAACTCCCACAGTGCTTTATAATTTGCCACAATCATGCCATTTTCGTGACTCTGCAAAATTCATTCATGGTGCTGAAAATTATGTATATTTTTAACTGTAATGCATTACATACATTAACAACAAAAACAAGGTGTGTGTGTAATAGACCCACAACATAATAATAGAAGAAGAGATTGTCACCTCATGTATTAAATAAATTACGTTTGCACTATTGAAGAGAATGTCAAAAAATAAAAGCCCATTGGAGAACCTAGGAGACAGTTAAAAGAAACACAAGCAGTAAATCAAAGGAAATATTATTTCAGTTTAAATAAAAAAATGTATTTTTAAAATGTATATTAAACATTTTCTGGCATATCAATGGCCCCCCTACCCGCAAAGTACTCCATATATTTTATACAGACCTTGCGTGCGCTTTGGGGGGGGGGGGGCAAGCACTGAAAACCAGATACGAATCCACAAGCACAAACTGAAGAGCAGTAACGATCAGAAAAGCACGAGGCTGAAAAACGCGAATCGTCTCTCACCAAACTTCTACTAACACGAGATTAACAGAAGGAGCCCAAAGGGTGGCGCACTTGGTGTAGAACTTCCCTTTTCTAGTGCCGTCGTACGTGCTGTGCGTCACGGCGTTCTTGACGTTCGGGAATTTCCGACAAGATTTGTGTGACCGTGTGTATGTAAGACAAGTTTGAGCCAACAACCGTCGGAAAAAAAACATGGATTTTGTTGTCAGAATGTCCGATTATGTGTACACGGCATTAGACTGGGATGCCATTAAAGTTCATGTGCCTGTAAAGGCAGGCGTCTCAATACTTTTGATAATATAGCGTATTAGTAGCGTAGTCATACTGTGAAGTCCATGGACTGAGAGAACATAGGTCAGTACCCCTCGATGTCCTGATTCTTCTATACTTCTGCACATATTTTAGCAATCAGGTCACTTTTAAGCCTTCAAGGAATTCCTTATGAATGTGTTCTTTTTATGTCAGGTCACAGAGTATTATTAGAAGAGTCATTTACAGCATAACATTGGAGCAGAATGGTGAGTACATCCCATCAAAAGGTGTGCAAAGTCTTCCAGTTTATTTTCTGTATCTGTTTAGAAGGCTAGGCATTAATCAGCTTTTTTATATAATGCCAATTACATTGAGCTCAAAACCTTGAATTATTGTGTCTGAAAAGGCTTCACAATAAGAGCACACCGGAAGGGGACAAGATTTAGCTAACTCAGGAATTATCGCTTGGCGGTTTCAGAAAATTTTCTAAGAGAATGGGAAAATAAATATTCTTACAAGAACGTATCTTTCGATATTCAACAAAATGTAAAGGTCATAGGTATACACAAAAATCTTAATTAAACCTTCAGGTTAAAATTAACTAAATTCTGAACACTT
Organism: Lithobates septentrionalis; assembly: GCA_037952835.1. Taxonomy (NCBI): domain Eukaryota; kingdom Metazoa; phylum Chordata; class Amphibia; order Anura; family Ranidae; genus Lithobates; species Lithobates septentrionalis. The sequence goes on along the minus strand of JBBDGP010002796.1, from coordinate 401,190 downwards.
ATCATGTATCCAATACTGTAGCATTGGATTTCAATATGTATGTATTGTCTTGGTACTGACATCTAGTGGCAATTCAGTGTAACTACAACTGTTTTTTTGTTGTTTTTTTTCTATATTTGTTAATGGTATAATCCTGCTTCCCTGTAATTTAGTCCTTAGATAGACCCATCTCTTCTTCTTAAAGAGGGAGTCCCGCGAAAAAAATAAATTTAAAAGTCAGCAGCTACAAATACTGCAGCTGCTGACTTTTAAAATAAGGACACTCACCTGTCCCAGGGTCCAGCGATGTCGGCACCCGAGACCGAATCGTCCCTCGGTCCTCGGGTGCTGCCGCCGCCATTCTCTGTAAGGGAATCAGGAAGTGAAGCGCTGCGGCTTCACTTCCCGGTTCCCTACTGCGCATGCGCGAGCCGCGCTGCGCTTCCTAACTGGTCCCCGCTGTCCCAGGGACCCGTGTGTGTCCCAGCAGACAGCGCGGTGGGGACGGGAAGAGGCATAGACTCCCATGGGAGTCTATGCCGGAAGTGGGTGCAAATATCTGCACTCTCCTCCCCCCTGAAAGGTGCCAAATGTGACACCAGGGGGGGGGGGGGGGTGTTCCGAAAAGCGGAGGTTCAATTTTGGTGTGAACCTCCGCTTTAATGTTTCTCACTCAGTAAGCTGCCAGTCTTCACAGAAGGCATGAGAAGATTATTGTCTCTTTATACTTTAAATGACCGGTGAACATTACATATCCTGCATTTTAACCAACAGCTCCCCTGCCACAATACATTTACTGCAGCAGGACGGCCGCTGCAGGCGGATCAATGTCGTCATTGTTATAATCATTGTTCTAAGCAATAGCAGTGTAAAAAAAAAATCCTGATCAACCCCCCACCCCCCCTAAAGTACTCTGATGAAAGTTTGTAAACAAAAAAGTAAAAAAGAAAAGAAAAAGAAAATTAAAAAAAATTAAATAACTTTTTTTTTTGTGCATACTGTCATATGTATGTCATACCAGTCATATGATGACGTTGTACTGCACTGCTGGCAGTATGTAAAAAAAAGAAAAAATTGTACAGGTACTCCTCACTTAACCACTTGAGCCCCGGACCATTATGCTGCCTAAGGACCAGAGGTCTTTTTCCAATTTGGCACTGCGTCGCTTTAACTGCTAATTGCGCAGTCATGCAATGCTGTACCCAAACGAAATTTGCGTCCTTTTCTTCCCACAAATAGAGCTTTCTTTTGATGGTATTTGATCACCTCTGTGGTTTTTATTTTTTGCGCTATAAATGGAAAAAGACCGAAAATTTTGAAAAAAAATGATATTTTCTACTTTTTGTTATAAAAAAAATCCAATAAACTCAATTTTAGTCATACATTTAGGCCAAAATGTATTCGGCCACATGTTTTTGGTAAAAAAAATGTCAATAAGCGTATATTTATTGGTTTGCGCAAAAGTTATAGCGTCTACAAACTAGGGTACATTTTCTGTAATTTACACAGCTTTTAGTTTATGACTGCCTATGTCATTTCTTGAGGTGCTAAAATGGCAGGGCAGTACAAACCCCCCCAAATGACCCCATTGTGGAAAGTAGACACCCCAAGGAAATTGCTGAGAGGCATGTTGAACCCATTGAATATTTATTTTTTTTGTCCCAAGTGATTGAATAATGACAAAAAAAAAAAAAAAAAAAATATTTACAAAAAGTTGTCACTAAATGATATATTGCTCACACAGGCCATGGGCCTATGTGGAATTGCACCCCAAAATACATTTGGGGGGGTTTTGTGCCACCTGGGCATTCCATGGCCTCCGAAACTGTGATAGGCAGTAGTGAAATCATAAATTTATGCCCTTAGAAATCCTGAAGGCGGTGCTTGGTTTTCGGGGTTCCGTACGCGGCTAGGCTCCCAAAAAGTCCCACACATGTGGTATCCCCATATTCAGGAGAAGCAGCAGAATGTATTTTGGGGTATAATTTCACATATTCCCATGGCATGTTTGAGCAATATATCATTTAGTGACAATTTTGTGCAAAAAAAAAAAAAAAATTGTCTCTTTCCCGCAACTTGTGTCGCAATATAAAATATTCCATGGACTCGACATGCCTCTCAGCAAATAGCTTGGGGTGTCTACTTTCCAAAATGGGGTCATTTGGGGGGGTTTTGAACTGTCCTGGCATTTTATGCACAACATTTAGAAGCTTATGTCACACATCACCCACTCTTCTAACCACTTGAAGACAAAGCCCTTTCTGACACTTATTGTTTACATGAAAAAGTTTTTTTTTTTTGCAAGAAAATTACTTTGAACCCCCAAACATTATATATTTTTTTAAAGCAAATGCCCTACAGATTAAAATGGTGGGTGTTTCATTTTTTTTTTCACACAGTATTTGCGCAGCGATTTTTCAAACGCATTTTTTGGGGAAAAAACACACTTTTTTAAATTTTAATGCACTAAAACACACTATATTGCCCAAATGTTTGATGAAATAAAAAAGATGATCTTAGGCCGAGTACATGGATACCAAACATGACATGCTTTACAATTGCGCACAAACGTGCAGTGGCAACAAAATAAATACATTTTTAAAAGCCTTTAAAAGCCTTTACAGCAGGGGTCTCAAACTGGCGGCCCTCCAGCTGCTGCAAAACTACAAGTCCCATCATGCCTCTGCCTGTGGGAGTCATGCTTGTAACTGTCAGCTTTGCAATGCCTCATGGGACTTGTAGTTTCGCAACAGCTGGAGGGCCACCAGTTTGAGACCCCTGCTTTACAGGTTACCACTTTAGATTTACAGAGGAGGTCTACTGCAAAAATTACTTCCCTCGATCTAACCTTCGCGGTGATACCTCACATGCATGGTGCAATTGCTGTTTACGTTTGACGACAGACCGCCGCTTGCGTTCGCCTTAGTGCGAGAGCAGGGGGCGACAGGGGTGCTTTTTTTTTTTTTTTTTTTTTTCTTTATTATTTTTTTGCTTTTTTATCTTATTTTTAAACTGTTCCTTTCATTTTTATTTTTTTTTAATCATTTTTATTGTTATCTCGGGGAATGTAAATATCCCCTATGATAGCAATAGGTAGTGACAGGTACTCTTTTTTGAAAAAATTGGGGTCTATTAGACCCTAGATCTCTCCTCTGCCCTCAAAGCATCTGACCACACCAAGATCGGTGTGATAAAATGCTTCCCCAATTTCCCAATGGCGCTATTTACATCCAGCGAAATCTAAGTCATAAAATGCTCGTAGCTTCCGGTTTCTTAGGCCATAGAGATGTTTGGAGCCACTCTGGTCTCTGATCAGCTCTATGGTCAGCTGGCTGAATCACCGGCTGCATTTTCAGGTTCCCTGTTGAGACAGGAGAGCCAGAGAAAAACACGGAAGACGGTGGGGGGGGGGCATTCCCTCCCACGGCTTGTAAAAGCAGTCTAGAGGCTAATTAGCCGCTAGGATTGCTTTTACATGAAAGCCAACCGCTGGCTGAAAAGAATGATACCAAGATGATACCTAAACCTGCAGGCATCATTCTGGTATAACCACTCAAAGTTGTGAATGGCGTACCTGAAGACAAAAAAATGGTTAACAATAAAGCACAGTAAACGGTAAAGTATAAAAAATTGCATACCTGAAAAGCAAACATGATAAAACATAATAACAATAAAACATTGCAGAATAGAATACAGTAAAAAAAGAGCAGAACAATAGAGAGAATAGAGAGAGAGAGAACAATAAAACGACAACTATTTTTTTTTATTTTATATATATATATATATATATTTTTTTTTTTTTACACTTTTTTTGTAACTAACTTTTATAACTGTAACCGGTTCCAGGTTCGGGTCTCTCAAAATGCGATGGCATCTTGGGAGACCCTGTGAAAGTGTGCCTAGTCTGTGCAATGCTGTACCCTACGCTAATACTCAACTAGTGCATGGTAGCGTTCAAAACATTCACCAATGCAAAGACCAGGATTGTCAGGACAGGAGGGACAATAATAGCGGGTGTCACGCCTATATCCGCGCTAGCTGCAGACACAATATCTTTTTTGGGGGCGTTCGCTGGGTAGGGGTACTCGGGAGGACATAAAGAAAATGCCTCTCATGCAGCCGACTGCATTTGGTTGGGGATGTGAATGGGGGAAGTACGGGCGCTGCAGAAGCGGTGGGTTCCCAATTAGGATTGGCGAATGCAGTAGGAAGGGCACTATGGGCACGACGGGCCTGTGTTTGTCCTTTTGGTGGCAGCGGGACACTACTTGTGCTTGCCACCTCACCAGCTTGAACTGCACTTATGGGACTCGCCACGTCACCAAGTGTTACTGCAGTGCTGGTTTGACTACGACCGGGGTGTACTAGGCCGCTGGCGCTTGCCAGTTCACCAAAACGCTACCAAAAAATCTGTTGGCGATCGCAGGGATCAGGCCTGACTCTGCGAACGCTGCAGTTATGCGTTTTAGTCTTTTGTAAGTGACAGTGATCGATCGATACTGCACTTGGGTGGGCTGGGCTGGGCCGGGCGGAGGGGCAAAACGCAGGTGCTAGCAGGTATCTGGGCTGATCCCGCTAACACTGCGTTTGTGAGAACCCTAAACTGCTGGGGATGCTAGTATAGATCTGATCGGATCAGATATTGATCCGTTCAGATACTATATCACTAAGGGAGGTGTACAGTGCGTGCGTGGGTGTTAGCGGTACTGGCGCTAACCTGACGCTGCCTGGGGCTGGTGCTTGCCAGTTCACCAAAATACTACCAAAAAAACTGTTAGCGATCGCAGGGATCAGGCCTGACTCTGCGAACGCTGCAGTTATGCATTTAGTGTTTTGTAAGTGTCAGTGATCGATCGATACTGCACTTGGGTGGGCTGGGCCGGGCGGAGGGGCAAAACGCAGGTGCTAGCAGGTATCTGGGCTGATTCCGCTAACACTGCGTTTTTGGGAACCCTAAACTGCTGGGGACACTAGTATAGATCTGATCGGATCAGATATTGATCCGTTCAGATACTATACCACTAAGGGAGGCGTATGCTGCGTGCGTGGGTGTTAGCGGTACTGGCGCTAACCTGACCCTGCCTGGGGCTGGTGCTTGCCAGTTCACCAAAATACTACCAAAAAAACTGTTAGCGATCGCAGGGATCAGGCCTGACTCTGCGAACGCTGCAGTTATGCGTTTAGTCTTTTGTAAGTGACAGTGATCGATCGATACTGCACTTGGGTGGGCTGGGCTGGGCCGGGCGGAGGGGCAAAACGCAGGTGCTAGCAGGTATCTGGGCTGATCCCGCTAACACTGCGTTTTTGGGAACCCTAAACTGCTGGGGACGCTAGTATAGATCTGATCGGATCAGATATTGATGCGTTCAGATACTATACCACTAAGGGAGGTGTATGCTGCGTGCGTGGGTGTTAGCGGTACTGGCGCTAATCTGACGCTGCCTGGGGCGACGCATATCACCGCCGGGTGATCAGGGGGCTAAACCTTTATTCGGTAATAAACGGCGGGTGCCCTGACACTATAAAAAATAAACAAACTAACCAGCGTCAACCGTAACGGTTATACGGTGATCAGTGGTGAAAGGGTTAACTAGGGGGCAATCAAGGGGTTAAAACATTTATTCGGTAGTATATGGGAGTCCCTGACGCTATAAAACGCTGACGGCGAACCTAAATATTTATGTCCCTAACTAGCGTCACCAGCGACACTAATACAGCGATCAGAAAAATGATCGCTTAGTGACACTGGTGACAGGGGGTGATCAAGGGGTTAAAACTTTATTAGGGGGGGTTAGGGGGGTACCCTAGACCTAAAGGGGGGGTAACAGTATCTGTCCCAACACTGTAACTGTCACAAACTGACACTATGCAGTAATCAGAAAAAAAAAAAAACTGCTGGTGTCAGTTTGTGACAGGGGGGGGGGGGGGTTGATTGGGGGGGGATCGGGGGGCGATCGGGGGGGGGATCGGGGTGTTTTGTGTGCCTGGCATGTTCTACTGTGTGTGTGTGTGTTGGTGCACTCACATACCTGTCTTCTCTCCTCGGGCCGGAACGGAAATTACCGAGCCGAGGAGAGATGACATCATTTCCTTTGCTGCTGTTTAGCATACAGCAGCAAAGGAATGATTCGATTGGCCGGCGGCGATCGCGAGGGGGGGGCACGAACGGATGGTCTCCCCCTCACCACCGATCGCCGCTGGACAAACGACGACCGCCTCGGGCACCGGGGGGGGTTCCGATCGGACCCCTCACCCGCGGAAGGCAAATCACGTACCCTGTACGTGATTTTGCCTGTCCGTGCCACTTTGCCGACGTACATCGGCGTGAGGCGGTCGTCAAGTGGTTAATGACCAGGTTCCAATCCAGCGACCAGGTCGTTAAACGAATTGGTCGTTAAACGAGGAACCATAAGTAATCAATATTTTAAGCATTCCTAACTACTGTACTGTATTCTGAAAAAAAAGGTCTAAACACAAAACTCCAATGCAATAATGCTGTTTTATTTTGCAGACGTACAGAACACAAAAATATGAACAAAAATACTGTACTGTACAGGATACATAGAGTGTACAGTGCCCAAAAAGTAAACGTATACCATACAGTAGACATTTAGAGTAACATTTTAGTCATCAAATGGATGATAGTGCCTCAGGGTCATCAGTGGCATCACTGAAAATGAAATGGAAAATACCAGCAGGGTCATCAGTATCATCATTGGAGTTACCAGCAGGGTCATCAGGAGTTGTAGATGAAGGAGAAGACGACAAGGAAATTATAGAACTGTAGGGGTAGCTTGCAAGAAGAATTCTGTTAAGGTGCTCTTCTTTGTAACCTCCTTTTTTTCGTCATAAATTTCACGATAACGTCGCATAAGTTCCTTCATCTGCCGTTCCACTACAGAGATTCTTTCAACATTTGGGTCCATACTCTCTAATTGTAATAAAGCTACATTCCCTTTTGAGAACACGCCAGCTAACCCCCTGACTGTGAACTTCTTTTGTAATTCTTCCATTGTTTCCTCCTTTTCTTCCTCTTCCTGTTCTAAGTGCTGCTGTTCTTCGAACTCTATTAAAGCGTCATTACTTAGCGCTCCCTCAACTAATTCCATTCATTCTTTAATATCGGTCACTTCAACATCTAATGCCGCGTACACACGGTCGGACTTTTTGTCTACAAAAGTCCGACAGCCTGTCCGACAGACTTTCGACGGACATTTGGCGGACTTTTGTCGGACTTTTGGCAGACTTGCGGCAGACTTTCTAACTAACGGACTTGCCTACATACGATCACACAAAAGTCCGACGGATTCGTACGTGATGACGTACACCGGACTAAAATAAGGAAGTTGATAGCCAGTAGCCAATAGCTGCCCTAGCGTGGGTTTTGGCCCGTCGGGCTAGCACACAGACGAGCGGATTTCTGGGTCTGGCGTAGTTACGACGTAAAGATTTGAAGCATGTTTCAAATCTAAAGTCCGTCAGATTTGCGGCTGGAAAAGTCCGCTGAAAGTCCGCTGAAAGTCGGGGGAAGCCAACACACGATCGGATTGTCAGCCAGCCTTAGTCCGTTGGCGTCCGTCGGACTTTTGTAGACGAAAAGTCCGACCGTGTGTACGCGGCATAACAAAAGAAAAAGAAGTGCAGCGCAATATAGCAATAAATATAGTATATGGTCCAAGATGCTGGTGAACTACAAGTCCTAGAAAGATGACTCCACCGGTGAAGATCAGCAATTTCAATAATGGTGACAGACCCTCCACCTTAAATCTAAGTTCTACGCTCACCTTTAGGCATTGACTCCTGAGCTAACAGGTAGTCATGCAAGCAGGTCCCACACAAAAGGTAGGTAGCAGAAACGAATCAATTAGACCTTCTCCTCCAGATCGATACTCTCAATGGGGGCAATTGATTAGTTTCTGCTACCTAGCTTTTGAGTGGGACCTGCTTGCATGTTAGCTCAGGGGTCCATGCCTAGAGGTAAGCGTAGAACTTAGATCGAAGGTGGAGGGTCTGTCACCATTATTGAAATTGCTGATCTTCACCGGTGGAGTCATCTTTCTAGGACTTGTAGTTCACCAGCATCTTGGACTATATACTATATTTATTGCTATATTGCGCTGGACTTCTTTTTCTTTTGATATTTGTTATTGATTTTTGTGAAAATCTGTCAGCGTTCAGCTTGCATTTTTGGGGGATTTTAGTAATTTTTGCGCTGATTGCACCTTCTATTTACATATTCTTGCACTTCAAAACCTAAGTCAAGCATATTAGCAAGTTGCACACTTTTTTGATTTGTAACTTCAACATCTGTTTCATCAAACTCTTCGCCATTGTTCACAAAACGCTTTAAGCATTTTTTCCAAATACCCTGCGTACACTTTTCTGTTACTCGCTCCCAGGCTGATGCAATGTTTTTTATGCAGTGTAAAATGTTGTAAGCTTTCCAAAAATCACGAAGGGTAACTTGATCATTTTCAGTTGCTTCTACAGCTTTGGAAAAGGTGTTGTGCAAATAGCAGGCCTTGAAAGAGAGTCCCGGAGCTAAGGACAGGAGGAAAATGGGCGCAGGAACGGCATGACAGTGCTGGACAGCACAGTTGCCGTTTTAAGAAGGGAAAGTGGTGTTCCCCCTTTAATTGAATAGGGGGAGGGGCTGGGTGAGGGCGGCACTCGAGCTTGTCAGAGGAAGGGAGAGGGGGAAGTGACGGCAGTTGCAGAGCGGAGGAGGAAGCGATTCCCACCCACCCGCCCTGAGTTGGTTAAAAAGGGTGGTAAGGGACAGGTCAGGATGACCGGCAGTGTTTGGTCGTTGGAGAAGGAGAAGGTAGAGGTTACATTTATGGAACATGTTGTACCCATCCATGGGATGGGGGTTGTTTCTGGTACCCATCCATAAAAGGATGGGAGTTGTTTCTGGTACCCATCGATGAAAGGATGGGGGTTGTTTCTGGTACCCATCCACGAGATGGGGGTTGTTTCTGGTACCCATCCATGAAAGGATGGGGGTGGTTTCTGGTACCCATCCAGGAAAGGATAGGGGTTGTTTCTGGTACCCATCCATGAAAGGATGGGGGTTGTTTCTGGTACCCATCCATGAAAGGATGGGGGTTGTTTATGTTCTTCCAGGTTACGAGGGGTTAATCTGGAAGGGTTAATAAGGGTGGGCCACTGCGAAGGTTGGGTACCGCCTCCGAGTCAGGGGTTTCTGACTGGAGGCCTAAAGTTTAAAAGAAGTTGTTCGCAGTGACCAGTGGTATGTTGTTTCCCTATATGATACTAAGAAAGTATATTAAAAGTTTAATGGTTATTTATGAAGGTGTTATTTATTTAATTGTATAATTTGTTAATAAAAAGGCCGTCAAGGCCATTTACTCCAAAACCTGGTCAAGTCATTTGTGAAGGGTTTGGAGGGGGAGATGTTTTGGGGGGATATAAGGTGTGATCAGGAGACTAGGCTTAAGTCCTACAAATGTCATGTTGCTATTGCACCTTGATCCATGGGTTGTAGGATAGCAGTTGTGTTTTTAGGCAGATACGCTACCTTTACGTCTGGTTGTAGGTCATAAAGATGCTGGGGGTGGCCTGGGGCATTATCAAGTAGAAGGATAGTTTTAAAGGGAACAGCCTTTTGCTGACAATAACGCACGACTGAGGGTATGAATCAGTTGGTGAACCAGTCATCAAATAAAGCTCGTGTCACCCATGCTTTGTTATTTGCTCGATAATAAACAGGCAGTGTGTGCTTACTAACCTGCTTCAATGCTCGTGGGTTCTGTGAACGATAGATGAGGAGAGGCTTTACCTTGAACCCAGCAACATTTCCTCCCAACAACAACGTGACCCTGTCTTTAAAAGCGGGCATTTTTTTATATTTTTTGTGTATGTAGGACCTTTCGGGCATTTTTTCCCCAAAAAAGTCCAGTTTCATCCACGGTAAATATCTGCTCTGGACGGTAGCCACTTTTTTCGATGATTTCATCAAACTCCACCACAAATGTTTGCAGCTGCTTCCACATCTGCACTTGCAGCCTCCCCACTGATACTCCGATTATGGAGGTTGAATCTTCGACGAAATCTTTGAAACCATTCATGGCTTACTGTAAATGTTTCAGTAGAATCTTCTCCTTTGTTCACTTTCAAATTCTCAAAAATACTGCGTACTTTGGTTTGAATCAATAAAAGACTCATTGGCATTCTTTTTTCTATTTGGTCATCAATCCATACCGGCAGCAATTCCTCCATTTCATGAATGAGGCACGTCCGCTGCCTAGTTATTATCTTGTCCTGTTGATGCTTTTACTGCCTCTTTCACTCTATCCTTATCCTTTAGGATTGTTGAAATGGTAGAATGCGCAAGTTCTAATTCACTTGCTATTTATTTACCTTTCATATCAAAATCAATAGATTTTGTTTTTTTCTGAGCACTTTCTGCAGGTGCAGGCACGCCTTTTCTCTTTGCTGACATGGTGTGGGCAATACCTGTATACAGCACAAGCACACATCACATTACAGTACTGTGTACATAAGGACATAAAACAGTACAGTATAAAGAAGGCTGAATGGGGCATTTAGGAGAACAGAGCACATTACAGTAAGACATAAAACAGTACAGTATACAGAAGGCTGGAAGGGGCATTTAGGAGAACAGAGTACAGTACAAAACATACCTGTAAAACAGCAGGCTGCGAGTGAGAACGAGGCTGATGCAGAATGATGATATGACGTCCTGCGCGCTGGTCGGGAGAGCAGGAGAGCTGGTCTTAAGTCCGAGCAGTCATGGGTCAGGAGAGCTGCTCGTAAGTCCGAGCAGTCGTTAAACAGGTAAGTCGTTAAACGAGGCATATCTGTATTCAATTTCTTCATTGTTCAAAAAATTTCAGCTTCAAAAAACTTACCATGCCTCCTACTAAATACCTTGGACTTTCTACTTTCCAAAAAGGGGTCATTTTTGTATCAGTATCAGGCCATCAATACATCAGGATTGATACATTTTCATATGTATACATATATATATATATATATATATATATATATATATATATATATATATATATATATATATATATATATATATATATATATATACACACACACCATAGTTTGCAGACACTATAACGTTCACATAAACTAATTATTATACACGTATTTATTTTTTTACCAAAGACACGGAGCAGAATACTTTTTGGCCTAAATTTATGACGAAATTTGATTTTATTGTATATTTTTTAATAACAGAAAGTATAAAATATTGTTGTTGTTTTTTCCAAAATTTTGAGTCTTTTTTTTCGTTTGTATAGCAAAAAATAAAAAACCCAGCCACAGCCTAAAAGAAAATCCTATCCTCTGCCAACATGCTGCAGAGGAAGCAGCAGTCCCTCTGCAGAGGTTTGACACGCCCCCTGTTGAGTCACAGCCAAAGCTTTTTAATCAGCAGGGATCATGAGCCACAACATGTAGATTGCTGGGCTATACGTCTGACTCAGAAGGGGATATGTCAGACCTCTGTAGAGAGAAGTGGCGGGCGCTCCATTAGGGCCGCCCCCCTAATCCATATGCCCGGCCCCTAATCTACATGCCGGGTGCCAGGCACATGGATTTCAGTGGGATTTCTTTCTTTTTTTTGAAGCACGTGATTACAGCCTGAGGCTTTAATTGGCTAAAAAAAAGGGTGGGCTTGGGGCGCAGAGCACTCTGCCCTGAGCCCACCCAGATGTGTGACAATAGCAAATTAAAATTCACTATCGTCTTCTCCTCCCGGCCAATCAGGAAGCGGGTCTTAAGACATAATTGGCTGAGAGGAGAAGTGACCGTATTAGCTGGGAGCAGGGGGGAAGGCACCAAGAAGGAGACGCAGGGGGAAGCTGGCGAAGCTGCCCGTGACCTGGATGGGGTAAGTGCGGGGCTGATGGGCGGACAAGTGAGCGACAAGGGGGGGAAGGGTTTTTTCACAGGTCGAACGAGCGAAGAGGGGGGGTTTAACCGACTGAACAAACGGTGGGGGGAATCGAGTGGCTTGTTTGCCTCCCCCTCAAAAAATAGAGCACCAGTTGCCACTGGTAGAGATACCACTGCTTTCACAAAGAAAGCAAGGGGCCTTGCCTGCAGCATTCTGACAGGGGACAGGATTCTCTAACAAGGCTGTAGCTGTGTTAGAAAGAAAATGAACTGCGGGCATCTTTTGCTTTGATGGACCTGGAAAGACATGCCCGGAACTTAGGAGGAATGGAGTCAGTGAAGGGCATACATGACAGGGTGGAAGGGGAACTGGTCAGCAGGGGGTTAATTATTGTAAGGTAGCATGGTCAGTCCTTGCACTTATTGGCCCAGAGGATGGGGTGATGGGGTGGGGCCGGGAGTCCAGTTGTTCGGAAGGGGTGGTCCCGGCTCACTTGCAGAGAGGAAATCGACGGAAGAACATCCCTCCGGCCCACCCTGATTGTTACTTATATGGTTGTGATGTTTTTTTCTTTAGTGTATGGTTATCTGGCAGTTGGGGTCCTTGACGGAGGTCTAATTATGGGTTTTGGGAAAGCGGTGGGGGCCCATCTGAGGTATGGAGACCTTGAGTGTGCACAGTACAATGCCTATTGGTGTTAAGACCAGTGGGTGTCTGAGGTCAGCTGGGTTAGGCTCCGAGGTGGTGTTTTGCGGCTGGGGTCGCAACTCGGCTATCTGGTGCCTCAGACACAAAAAGTTGGTAATGTGGCACCGCCAGGGACCTCGAATCATTGCTATCTGGATTAAGTTATGTATGTTTATGTTGTGTTATTTAAAGAAAGTGCATGTTTAATAAAAGTCCGATTTCGACCATTTTAGCTCCACCTTTGTTTCGTGTGGTTAATTCTTTTATTTAAGGTATTGTGACGTGGACAGGGGTAGTGGTCAGTTTGAGGTGAGCTCTTATCTACCCTAGTCATGGATTTAGCTCATTTTAACCAAAGGTTCAATTAGGCTTTAATATAGATTTCCCTGTATACCTGTGAATGGTTCATTTCACTGAATATCAAAAGCTGTATTTCTATAAGAATATATTTGTTTCCATTCTGCTAATCAATTGTCTGAAACCGCTGAGCCACAACTCCCAAGTTGTGTATATCTTGTCCCCTCCGGTGCTCTCCTATTATGAAGCTCTTTCAGATGGAAGAATAATTCAATGTTTTGAGCTCAAAGTAATTGGCGCTGTATAAAAAAAAAAGCCGATTAATGCCTAGTCTTGTAAACAGTTACAGATAAAATCATTGTCATTACTGTCAGAGACACAATGTTCCTTATCCGCTCCACCATCAATGTGTCCTAACTTCTGCAACTTGTCTACTAAGCTTTAACACTTTACTGTCACAATGACAAAAGAATGATCAGGAAACAATAAAGCATTCATGATCACATTTTATATGCTCCTCTCAGGAGTCCTCAGTCTTGATGCAAGCAGTGGGCTGGCTCTTGGAAGGAGCAAGTGAGCAAGGCCATCATGGCTGAAACGCGTTAACATTTTCTGTATATACTCATCTCTTATGGGGATATAATAAATTTGGGCCTATTTAACCACTTGGCGACCAGCCACAGTACATATACTGCGGCAGGTCGGCTCTAATGTGCAAAACGACATACTACCTGTACGTCGTTTTGTGTAATAGCTACTGGGGGGGGGCGATGGGGGGGGCGTGCTGATTGGCCAGAGGAGGAGCCAATCAGCGGGTCCAGCGGACGCGATTTCCACCGGCCACCCGCGGTCGCTCCCCAGAGAGGCAGAATGGCGGTCTGCGGAAGTAAACAAGGCAGACCACCGTTCTGACAGGGATGAACACAGGGATCTCTGTGTTCATTGTTAGAGAAATTATACTTTAAATGTCAGTTATGAAAGACGCCATTTTGATTATCATGGTCTAGAAATAAGCTATAGTGATAATATGGAGTCAGCAATATATATACTCAGCAATATAATATGCTTGGATGTGCAGTTTTGAATATATCCTGTATTTTTGTGTTGACTTGGGGAGTTTTCAAGTCAGTATCCTGTAAGCATTGTTATATGTAAGATAACAGTCTGTAACAGACACTTCCACCTTTCCTGTTCTGTCCAGAATAAAGTTGAAAATACATGAGACTGGGCATGTTTTAAGACAGGAAAGGGGGGTGTCCAGGGCTTATAAAAAACATGTACCACAGTATTTTCCTTAGAAATGATGAAGGCTGCATGAACGTGTACCGTATTTATCGGCGTATAACACGCACTTTTTTCCCCTTAAAATCAGGGGAAAGTCGCAGGTGCGTGTTATACGCCGATGCCCTGCGATCCGGAGCTGTCAAAACTTTAAAATCGCCGACCGCGATTTGAAAATGGCGCCGCCGGCGCCGAAACACACAGAGCCGGTCCTCGGCTCTCGTTTACTTTCGGCTCCACTCGTAGTCCCGAGCGGAGCTATCCGAACCTACTCGGATAGCTCCGCTCGGGACTACGAGTGGAACCGAAAGTAAACGAGAGCCGCCGGAAAGAGCCGAGGACCGACTCTGTGTATTTCGGCGCCGGCGGCGCCATTTTCAAATCGCGGTCGGCGATTTTGAAGCAGGGACGGGATCAAAGGCTGCACTGGGGAAAGCTGCACTGGGGAAAGGCTGCACTGGGGCAAGGCTGCACTGGGGAAGGCTGCACTGACAAGGCTGCACTGACAAGGCTGCACTGGGGAAGGCTGCACTGACAAGGCTGCACTGACAAGGCTGCACTGGAGAAGGCTGCACTGGCAAGGCTGCACTGACAAGGCTGCACTGGGGAAGGCTGCACTGGCAAGGCTGCACTGACATGGCTGCACTGGGGAAGGCTGCACTGACAAGGCTGCACTGACATGGCTGCACTGGGGAAGGCTGCACTGACAAGGCTGCACTGACAAGGCTGCACTGACATGGCTGCACTGACATGGCTGCACTGGGGAAGGCTGCACTGACAAGGCTGCACTGACATGGCTGCACTGACATGGCTGCACTGAGAAGGCTGCACTGACATGGCTGCACTGGGGAAGGCTGCACTGGGGAAGGCTGCACTGAGAAGGCTGCACTGAGAAGGCTGCACTGGGGAAGGCTGCACTGAGAAGGCTGCACTGGGGAAGGCTGCACTGACAAGGCTGCACTGGGGAAGGCTGCACTGACAAGGCTGCAATGATGGGCATTTAAATGTAAGTTTTTTTCCCTTCAACTTCCCTCCTAAAAGTTTTTTTTCCCCTAAAATTCCCTCCTAAATTGGGGTGCGTGTTATACGCCGGTGCGTGTTATACGCCGATAAATACGGTAATTCATTTCTCTTGCATATGCAATAAATATTACCTTGATGCCTGAGGACGGTCTGAGATGGTGAAATTATTTCCCTAACAATTCGGTCTTTCGAGCCGGGAGTCCAATTCCCCGAGACGCACTGGCCAACAGTGACCGATGACCGTACGGCAAAACTGTAAGTCCTCCATCTCAAATTAGATGTTAAAAAGAGGCCGGTCTGCTGAACTAGTGCCTCCCGGGCAGCGACTTACCGTATCAGCACAAGAGACCGCTCTCGGGACAAGGTAAGATTTTTATTTTTATTTTATTATTAACCTTTTGTGTTAGACTTGATTAGGAATTTGATGAATAAGGGATTTGAATATATATACATACAATATAGAGATTGATTGAATGTTTATCTGTTTCTGTCCTATCTGCTTTACTCTTGTTGAGGGGAAATAAGTGGTCACGTATTCCCCGTATAGATCCGTCTGTGGCCATCCTGGATGGGCAGACCTAGTGACTAGCCCGCGTTTTGGGAAGACGCGCTCAGGGCGACCTGGCGGCAGTCGAGCACTGCGGGTGTTCTCTCTTGTGTGTTCTTGTTTGATTCTTCTGGTTAATAGTCATTTGATATAGGGGTATGGTCCCATACTAATATCCGGGTGCAGATAAAGGAAATTTGTCGATTGGATCTTAGATCCAGACAGCCTTGTAAACTGCAGAAAATCCCTTGGGGACACATAAATACTCCTAGATCATCTCCTAAAGAACCCCCTGTTGATACAAGGGTGTGGCCTGATAGATTTCTAGGCATATAAATACCCTTGGATCAAAAATACTTCCAGATAAAGAACCCCCCCCCCCCTCCGTTGATACAAGGGTGTGGCCTGATAGATTTCCAGGTAACAAACAGAGGACATTTGGCGGACCGCAGTGTTCATGCCAGCCTCATATGTTGTATTAATCCTGAGCAGGCACATAAATACCCTTGGATCAAGGACTGAAATATTAAATGTTTTAATAGGATGAAAAAACAGTCGGGAGAATTCAGTCTCCTCGTAATTCTGTAATTCTCTAAGACACCAGTGTTTTAGCAATTCACAAGATCAGTAATCTAGAAGTGATATATCACGACTAGAAAGTCTGTGAGTGACTGCAAGTGATAAGATACTGTGTGCGTGTGTTGTGTCATTGTGAGAAGACATTAACAAAAAAAAGAGCTCCGTGTGCACGATAAACAAAATGGGTATGATCCATGGAAAATCTGTTGGTATGAATGAGGATGCTAAGTATATGTGTAGTCTAGACAAAGAGAATGTGAAATTTCTTAAAATGTGGAAAACAAAGTATGATTTTGATGCATCTTTAAATAAGGATTGTTGTGTAAAACTGTGTAGAAAGCTTAAAAATGATGCCGGCACGAAAATAAGGAAACAGAAGAAATTAGGCCTTCCCCAGGCAAAGAAATGGTTTGAGGAGGCTAACCGTAGGTTAAATTCAGAAAACCATAAAAAGACTATGTTTTTGGACAAAGAGGAGGACAATAATATGACCACCCTCCGAAGTTTAGTTCAGCAAGTATTGACTGAACAAAACGTAACAAACCAAATGCACCCGACAGCCCCCGCACATACTTTGGAGACCTCTCCAACCTCACTGACAGTTGCTGCTCCCCCTCCGTCTTCAATACCAGCTCCCAATTCCCTATATCCTATTGCAGACCTGCAGTCCCCACCACCATATGGGACAGAGGCATGCAATAAGTTACCCCCATTGACCTCCCGACTATCGACGAATAACCCTTTTACCATGCAACCTGACTCTCCACTGTTTGTTGTTCCCCCGTGGTCACCTGGGTCACCCGCAGATGCAACCGATTCTCTTATGGCTGTAGCTAAACCCCCTCTCAAGATGACCCTTGCTGTCCAGAGGAGTCCACAAGGGACGCCCCTTACAGCAACGGTTACAAAATTTCTTGGGGACCTGGTGAACAAATTGATAACCCCCACAACAGGGGAACAAACAGAATGTGGAGAGGAAGAATTTCCACTAATTGAAGTTCCCAACCCTAGGGCAGGACAAAATGTAGGAGGTATAGTAGTCCCCAACACTATGATGGTCTATCGTCCCTGGACCCCTGAGGATGTTAAAAAAGCTACTGAAGGGATACCACATCCCAAGGTCAACATAGCCCAATTCAGAGATGGTATCATGGGAATGATTGCTAGCTATCATCTCAATGGGAGGGAAATAGAGCAGGTCATCAGACAGATCCTGGGTCCCGACTGGCATCATGTAGTGGGAGATTGGAGTGGATTAAACAATCAGGGAGTTGTGTTGCCTCATGATGATGCAGCACTGGAAAACAGGAGAAATGCTCTTATAGCAAGGATAGAGAATAGATGGATACGTCGAGCCGACTGGTCCATGATAAATCAGTGTGTGCAGGGAGAAGAGGAAACAGTGGACAATTTCATTGTTAGGATGAGGGAGATTTTCAATAATCACTCTGGAATAGAAGTCCCAGTAAATCAAGTAAACGATAGCCCATATGAACAACAGTTAAAGAATGCAATCTTGAAGGGGCTGTTTCCCCCTATATCAAGTTTTGTTACCAAACACATGATCAACAATAGGATCTGCAGACTTCAGGAGCTGATTGAGTATGCGAGGCATGCTGAGCGGCACTTCCAATCAAAAAAGAGAGTAAAGAAAGGGAAAGTGCTTATGGTAGATGAAGGTAATGATGTGTATGTCATTGAGAAGGAGAACAGAAGGATGGGAAACACTCGAACAAGGCCCCGCATTCAAGATTATGAGGGGAAAAACAAGAGAGGGGAGTGTTTCCTGTGTGGTAAAAGAGGTCACTTGGCAAAAGAATGTAGGTCAAACAGAGAGGAAGAAGCATGACTAGATGTTGGTATGTCTGCAGAGAGAGATACAGAAGAAAATGATGAGAAAGAATCTGAAATTTTGGATGTATGCGCTGTTGAAACTTGTTTGCATGCTGAAGTCAAACCAGAAATAAACTTGGTTGTGAAGGGTAGATGGGTAACATTTCTTTGTGACACTGGGGCTTGTAGGACCCTAATACACCCACTGGATATGCCCCCAGGGGTAAAGAAAAAAGGTGTAGTATATGTGAAATCTGCAAATGGGTTGATGCACCAGGAGGCCGTGTCCGAAGGCCTTACTGTGGAAGATCCACAGACAGGTAAAAAGGCTCAGTGTAAAATTGTAATTTCAACTAAATGTCCTGTTAATTTGTTGGGTAGATACATGTTGCACGCTCTTGATATTTCTGTCGTACCAGTGGAGGGAGGTCTCAAAGCCCATCGGCTGTGTGAAAAACAAATCACAGCCGTGGATAATGAGCCCCGATACTGGTACAGCCTGGATTTGCAAACTGAGGGCTTAAATATACCCAAAACCCTGACAGAAATAATTGAAGAAGAGCCTGAGAGGAAAAGGTATAAGGTCCAGACAAACCTCTATTGCACCATGTATTACAAAAAGACCTCTGGGCCCGATAAGTCCTATGAGAAACAGTTAATGAGTCTCACTAACACTGAAGTTCTCTTAAAATACTTGTACTGTGATAAGGAAGGAAATAGCGTGGCTACTTGTCTCCTACCACAGCCTAATCTGCAAATATACAGGCAGGATACTGTACCTCATGTTTCGGTCACCCGGAACCCCAAGGTGTATACCCAGAACTCACATGATTACAATTTGTGACAAAAGACAGTGACTGACACTTTTGACCCAAGAGGAAGAGGATGCCCTAAAAGACGTCCCCGATATCTTGTGGTCAAGAGGAAAGACGGACGTGGGCCTAATTAAAACAGCCAGTGAAGTCCAAATAACCCCTAAGAGTACAATGAGGCCTCACCAAAAACAATATCCACTGAAGAAAGACGCTGAAGAGGGTGTAGATCCCTTGATAAAGGAATTATTAGCAAAAGGTGTCATCATTGAATGCCCAGATTCACCATGCAATACGCCCTTGTTCCCAGTTAGGAAGCAGAAGGGAGGAGAAGATGGGTGGAGACTCGTGCAGGATTTACAGGCGGTCAATAGGGCCGTATTACCGAGGGCTCCGGTGGTCCCAGACCCGCATGTCCTCCTGAACGACCTCCACCCAGAGAATAAGGTATTTTCTGTCATCGATATCAGTAATGCTTTCTTTTCCATTCCCTTACACAAAGATAGTCAGTTCTGGTTTGCATTTACGTACAAAAAAAAAACCATACACATACACCAGGTTACCCCAGGGATATTGTGAAAGTCCAACTATATTCTCACAAGAAATGTCCAATAATTTGTCTCGGTTTATACCTCCCAGTGGGAGCCAAATTCTCTTGTATGTGGATGACATTCTGGTAGCGGCTCCTACAGAGCAACAATGTAAAATTGACACCTTGGCTCTCATGCATTTCCTCGCAGACCAAGGTCACAAAGTCAGCAAAGACAAATTGCAACTGTGGAAAGAAAAGGTGAAATACCTGGGTTATATTTTATCTCAAGAAGGTAGACATTTGGATGAGATCCGAAAAGAGGCCATCCTTCAAGCCCCCAAACCACGTACCAAAAAAGAAATGATGTCATTTCTTGGCATGGCAAATTTCTGTAGAGCATGGATAGCAAATTATGCTATGGAGGTGGCGCCTCTTTCTGATCTCATCTATGGTTCACTAATGGCTGCAAAAGATTCCATTCAGTGGAATGTGCAAGCAGAGGATGCATTTACAAAGATAAAGCACCTCATTGTAGGTTCTGCTGTACTTAGCCTTCCAAATTACAGTAAAACCTTTTTTCAGACTGTAGATTGTAAGGAAGGGTACATGACTTTTGTTCTTACACAAGTTTATGGGGACAAGCACAAACCAATTGCATTCTATTCCACTAAATTAGATCCAGTAGCCCGGAGTTTGCCCCACTGTGTACAAGCTGTAGTAGCAGCCTCATTGGCCATACGGTCCTCTGCACTGATAGTACTGTTCCACCCCCTGGTACTTAAAGTCCCACATGCCATTTCAGTAATCTTCCTGCAAGACAAAATCTCCTATTTATCTCCTGCCAGGCATCTATCATGTATGACTACTCTTTTGGGACAGCCTCACATTACAATCGAGAGGTGTACCACATTGAACCCAGCCACACTGTTACCAACACCTAGTGATGGGGATCCACATGATTGTATAGCACAAATTGATGAACGGGTACTCCCTAGGAAGGATCTCACTGATATTCCCTTTCCCGATGCTGACATTACCTTTTTTGTTGATGGGTCTTGTAAAAAGGACGATAAAGGGGTAAATCAAACGGCATACGCTGTAGTAACACATGACCAGGTCATTGAAGCCAGACCCCTTCCCAGTTCCTACTCTACACAACAAGTTGAAATTATTGCCCTATCCAGGGCCTGTAGTCTAGGGGAAGGGAAGAAAATAAATATTTATACAGACAGCCAATACGCTTTTTCTACTATACACATATTTGCCCAGCAATGGAAAAATAGGGGTATGATTACGTCCACAGGTAAACCAATCTCACATAGAGATCTTATCCTTGCCCTTCTAGAAAATGTACAAAAACCAACACAAGTGGCTATTTGTAAATGTACAGCACACAGAAAGGGAACAGATCCAATTACTCTAGGGAATGCACTAGCAGACAAGACCGCAAGGGAAGCTGCTACAGGACCGCAAAAAACACACATATACTATACAGGTCCCCAAGAAAATGATGGGGTACCATCTTACCTACATCACTTTTTAGATATGCTGCATTATTGAGTCATGGGCAAGCCCATATCTCAAAAGGAGGGATGGTGCAGGTGATCAACAAGGTGTTCACAACATATGGGTTTACGAACTATTCTAGAAATTTTTGCCTCACATGTCCGCTTTGTAACAGATACCATGCCCAAGGTGCTCTAAGACCCTTAAGGGGCCATTTCCCAAAACCCCCTTATCCATTTCACACGATATGCATGGATTTTATTGAATTGAACAAATGTGAGAATAAAAAGTTCTGTCTGATTATTGTTGACATGTTTACGAAATGGGTGGAAGCTTTTCCTATGACACACCAAGATGGGCAGTCAGTGGCCAAAGTACTAATCAAAGAGGTGATTCCACGTCAAGGAATCCCCTCTGTGATTTACAGTGACAACGGCTCCCATTTTGTAAACCGAACGATACAACAAATTGGTAAATGGTACAATATTGACCTAAAGAACCACTGTGTCTACCACCCACAATCTGCGGGCACAGTGGAGAGACACAATGGTACCTTAAAGAGTAAACTAAGAAAATTGATAGAGGAGACAGGGAAAAACTGGGTTCAGTGTTTGCCAATGGCATTGTTGAGTACAAGAATTACCCCTACTGCTAAAGGACTAACACCGTATGAAATGCTGTATGGTAAACCTTATTATATTCCACAACTTAGAGCATTTACTCGAGATGACGAGGAAATGGACTATGAACTGGCAAATTATATGAGGAAGTTGCTAACAACTAAAGAACTCCTATGCCCAAATTCTCTTACAGGTCAAGAGACTAAATCAGAGCAGGAAGATCTTGTACAACCTGGAGATTGGGTCTGGATAAAAATAATAAAGAGAAAGACTTGGTCTGACCCCAGGTGGGAAGGACCCTATCAAGTATTGTTGTCTACCCCTACTGCAGTAAAAATCGTGGAACGGATACCTTGGATACATCTCACCCACTGCAAGAAGGCACACTATTTGAGTAAAAAACTGATTAAGAATTAACTACCACACAACAGAGGAAGAACATGGTGCAATATGGACTCATAGGGGTGGAGGGAAGACCCAGAGAGAGACTTTTGTTCGAACCAGGGTATTTTACCAAGACATGGAGGGGGAGAATACTTTTTGCCATATTGATAATAGTGGGCATAGTTGTGGGAATTTATGTGCTTCTTGACCTTATCCCGATGTTGAGCATAATGGGTCAAAGGGGGGAAAGACAGATGACAAAGGGACCAGACGGTGCCACCATAACTGTTACACAGGGTAAGACCACCACCATACGATTTAATCTCAGTCAGGTCATAGACATTGGGCATCAAAGGTATGTCTTTGATGGCAAATATCTATGCTCTACTCCAGAATGCAGTACATGGGCTGATGTATGGTGGTCATCCGATGATGACGGATGGCTTTCTAGTTCTGCCGTGATCCCTGAACAGAGGAAGGATCAGGTAGAACGTATATCAATATATAGCCGCCGGGGGTGGACTGGGAGCTGCCAGTACCGTACTATACGTGGGAAGTGTAATCCCATTTCAATAACAATAAAAAACCCACAGGTATCAGATGCTGGAGTTTATGGACTAGGAGTATATAGGGCAAGTCAGGGTGATCTACTAGGGAGAATTACTATTAAGGTTGTAACCCCTGGTCAGATCACCCCAGCCCCAGAACCAACACAGTTTAAACTTAATCCCTCTTTGGTCAAAACAGATTTTACCTATAAAGAACAATTAAGTATAGAAACAGGATTTGGAGACAAAAATGAGTGGATAGAGTGGGTCAGATACACAACCCAATCTAAAGGGTTAGGTGATTGTATTTCTTGTGAAAATCCAAGACCACAATTAGCCACCGTTCCTCTCCCTGAAGAGGAAACTGACTTGACTTGTATAATAAGAATGTTTTCAGAAAATATTACTGGGTCGGAATGTGCAAATGAGAAAAAGAGCTACCCAAAGACTAAAATGCAAAGTATACCCCCATCAGTACAAGCATTACCAGGAAATTTTACTTGTTTTTCTAACAATGACAGTAATGGTACAAATGTTGGCACCCTATCCACGGAATACTGTGCAACTACAATCCTTACTACAGACATTAAGTACCAACTAAAATGGTTTCAGGAACAGAAACGTCAATTGGCTGATGTTTGGTGGCTGTGTGGAGATAAGAGACTAAGGCCCAGATTGCCACCTAGATGGGGGGGTAGTTGTGCCCTTACCCGATTGCTGCTTCCCTTCTATATAGTTCCTATAAGTGATAAATCAATGAAATTACCAGGTAAATACTTTTTTAAACGAATTAAGAGAGAAACACCACAAGGCTCATTTGACAACCGAGTGTATATAGACGAAATAGGTGTTCCACGAGGAGTTCCAGATGAATTTAAAGCGCAGAATCAAATAACAGCAGGACTCACCTCACTCTTCATATGGGTCCAGCCCAACAAGAACGTCGACTGGATAAACTACATCTACTACAACCAGCAGAGGTTTGTGAATTACACCAGAGATGCTATCAAAGGTATAGCAGCACAATTGGACGCCACCTCTTTGACAGCGTGGCAGAACCGTATAGCGTTGGATATGTTGCTGGCAGAAAGGGGCGGGGTATGCAAAATGTTCGGCACCTTCTGCTGCACTTTTATTCCAAACAATACGGCACCTGATGGAAGTATCACCAAAGCCTTACAAGGCCTACAAATGCTATCCGAAGAATTAGCTGAGAACTCTGGTGTAGAGAACCCCCTGACAGGACTTTTCGAAAAATGGTTTGGTAAATGGGGTGATCTTGAAAAAAGTTTGCTTATCTCTATTGTCATGGCAGCCGCAGTTCTTACATTGTGTGGATGTTGCTGCATTCCCTGTATTAGGGGAATTCTTCAAAGACTGATTGACACATCTTTAACAAAAACTATGCTCCTCCAGAGGGACACGGAACTATACTCGGAACCTGATGATGAATTTACAACTCTCGCTAAGGACTCATCTGTCTAAATGATAATACCTGGTAAAATAAAATAACCTGGATATTTGAAGTATTGACATTATGAGTATAAAAGGGGGGAGATGTTAGAGAAATTATACTTTAAATGTCAGTTATGAAAGACGCCATTTTGATTATCATGGCCTAGAAATAAGCTATAGTGATAATATGGAGTCAGCAATATATATACTCAGCAATATAATATGCTTGGATGTGCAGTTTTGAATATATCCTGTATTTTTGTGTTGACTTGGGGAGTTTTCAAGTCAGTATCCTGTAAGCATTGTTATATGTAAGATAACAGTCTGTAACAGACACTTCCACCTTTCCTGTTCTGTCCAGAATAAAGTTGAAAATACATGAGACTGGGCATGTTTTAAGACAGGAAAGGGGGGTGTCCAGGGCTTATAAAAAACATGTACCACAGTATTTTCCTTAGAAATGATGAAGGCTGCATGAACGTGTAATTCATTTCTCTTGCATATGCAATAAATATTACCTTGATGCCTGAGGACGGTCTGAGATGGTGAAATTATTTCCCTAACATTCATCCAGTACATCCATCCCCCATAGTAAGCACCCCCTAGGGATACACTTAACCCCTTGATCGCCCCTGATGTTAACCCCTTCCCTGCCAGTATCATTAGTACAGTAACAGTGCATATCTTTAGCACTGATTACTGTAGTAATGTCACTGGTTCCCAAAAAAGTGTCAAAAGTGTCAGTTAGGTGTTCTGTCCGACGCAATGTCGCAGTCTCGCTAAAAATCACGGATCGCAGCCATTACTAGTAAAAATAAATAAATAAATAAAAATGCCATAAAAATATCCCATAGTTTGTAGACGCTATAACTTTTGCACAAAACGATCAAACTACACTTCTTGGGATTTTTTTTACATTTTTTTGTTGGATATGTTCTATAGCAGAAAGTAAAAAATATTGTTGTTTTTTTTCAAAATTGTCCCTCTTTTTTTTTGTTTATAGCGCAAAAAATAAAAAGCACAGAGGTGATCAAATACCTCCACAAGAAAGCTCTATTTGTGGGGGAAAAAAAGACATAAATTTTATTTGGGTACAGCGTCGCTTTTGGGTGGAACTCCGCTTTAAAGGGGTAAAACCTTCCACTCCTTAAGTTGTTAAGAGGATGTAAGTATTCTATCCATTTTCTTCGTTGACAGCTGAGCAACTGCACATCCTGCACCCGACAGCTCAGGAGGATCTCTACATAATCTGGGGTAGTAGCACTATTTTCTTTTATTCTTGGAAGGAGTAAAAAAATTATCAAAATGCCTTGATGGGTGTCAATCTTGAGGAGTGGGCGTTCCTAGACAGCAGGTATTTAGAGGTAGATCGTCCTATCTACCACACACATGTGATGCCGAGCCTCCATGATTGAAGAAACTGAAATTTGATAAATGAAAGGGGCAGACCAGTCAGGCTGGGGAAGGAAGCACTAGATGATACTGGGCGTCCAGAACATATTGTGACCACAGGTACAGGAAAGAAAAAGATACTTTTAGTTTGGAATATTTTTTAAAGTGACACAGCAATTGGTTGGGTGGGGTGGGGGGCAAAGTGAGGGGGGGATTAAAGATTAGTATAATCAAGGGGTCACCAAACTTTTAAAAACAAGGGCCACATAGTATACTTGACAAATATTCACCGGCTACCTGAATCAGTTTTAAAATTAATAAATGTCCCCCCTTACATCAGGTACCCCATCACAGTCCCCCCTTACATCGGGGTCTCCATAAGAGACCTCCTTTACATTGGGGGCTCCATTAGAGTTCTCCCTTACATCAGGGTCCTCATCAGAGTCCCCATTACATCAGTGTCTTCCCTTACATCAGGGTCTTCATCGGAGTTTCCATCACATCAAAAACCTCCCTTACATCAGTGTCTTCATCAGAGCCCCATTACATCAGAGACTTTCCTTACATCGGGGTCTTCATCAGAGCCCCATTACATCAGAAACCTCCCTTACATTAGGGTCTTCATCAGAGTTCCCATTACATCAGAAACCTCCCTTACATCAGGGTCTTCATCAGAGCCCCATTACATCAGAGACCTCCCTTACATCAGTGTCTTCATCAGAGCCCCATTACATCAGAGACCTTCTTTGCATCAGGGTCTTCATCAGAGCCCCATTACATCAAAGACCTTCTTTACATCAGGGACCCCATCAGCGCCCCATTACATCAGGGTCTTTATCAGAGTTCCCATCACATCAGAAACCTCCCTTACATCAGGGTCTTCATCAGAACCCCATTACATCAGAGACCTGCATTACATCAGGGTCCTCATCAGAGCCTCATTACATCACAAACCAACCTTACATCAGGGTTTTCATCAGAGGCCCATTACATCAGGGACCTCCCTTACATCAGGGTCACCATCAGAGTCGCCATTACATCAGAGACCTCCCTTATGTAAGGGTCCTATCAAAATCCTCCCTTACATCAGGGACCTCCCTTACATTAGGGTCTTCATCAGAGCCCTATTACATCAGAGTCAAACCAAAAGGAATTCGCCCATGGGACTTTAAATGAGTTGGTCATAGAGGTCATAATGAGTACTATAAAAATGTATTGAAGTTCCAAAAACATAATTATCGATGAGCATAAAAACATCATAGGGCATGGTTAGACCATTGACATGTTGGTTACAGTAATGAAATACATAGTATGCATATACATCTTTTGTACTCGACGCGTTTCGCGAGCTCTGCTCACTTCCTTGGGAGTTGGTGTATATGCAGGATATCTAAAAAATAATAGGTATCGATAAGATATAACATTCAATGATGATTATGGTCAGAAAAGAAGCACGTGGCCTAAAAGAGGCACCCCATACTTACATTATGGTCAATGAGTCCATAGGACTGGTCTGCAAAGGCAGCAGCAGAGAGTGCTGCTCCAACCGGGAGCTGAAGGGGCGTAGCCCGCAGTGACCGAACGGGGGTCTTGCAGAAGGCGGACATGGCGAAGAAAAAGGGAAGGAAATATTGTGTATCCTAGGATGCCCCAATGGCCACACAAGTCACGATAACTGTAATAAAAATTATATATATGTATGTATCTGAGTCAAAATAAAACTTGAATGGTAGTTTAAGAGTATAAATAATGTATTATCACTCTTATATAGAGAAATCCATGACATAGTAGGCGTGGATGCAAACAGGAAAGAAAAGAGAGTGATAAGAAGGGTGTAAAGGATGTATAATGTGAAAAGAAAAAGAGAAGGATTATGTTCCTTGATATGTCTCATTAGCCATATATGGTATAATAGCAATGTTGACAGTAAAATAAAATATATATGAATCTGGTGGTGAACACCATAATGGTAAAATAAATATGTAAAAATAGATATCTTTATATGTCCATGTAATATACTTAAATGAGAAGGGAACACAAACAAACAAGGGTGGATATAAACACATTACAAAGAATAAGGTAAAACAACCAAGATAAAGGAAGGAAAAATAAATAAGGAGATGTTTCTTGCCGTTTAGTAATAAGTATAACAATACACACATAATATGTGCGAGTGAGGTTGAGTAAAATAGAGTGACATAGTAGATGACTATGATGTGCTTACCCATGTGTGGGACCTCTCAGATGTGAGTGAACAATCCAACTGGGAAGAGAAAGGAGAGTTCGCCATGTCACAGCCTCCAAACTTTTATCCCCGAGCGGGAGCATTGGGCTACGCCCCTAACGCCATATGAGCGTGGCTACGGAGGATGCCCGCGCTGCGCACGCGCGAGCTCCTCCAGCCAGCGGGATGACGCACTGCACGCCAAACGTGAAGCCGCAGGAATGCGGAAGTCACACGATGGGTGTAGATATATGGCGCCGATGTAAAGGTGGCCCCACCCATATTACATCAGAGTCCTGCATTACATCAGGGTCTTCATCAGAGCCCCATTACATCAGAGTCCTGCGTTACATCAGAGCATTCATCAGGGCCCCATTACATCAGAGACCTCCCTTACAACAGGGTCTTCATCAGAGTTCCTATTAAATAAGAAACCTCCCTTACATCAGGGTCTACATCAGAGCCCCATTACATCAGAGACCTCCCTTACATCTAGGTCTTCATCAGAGCCCCATTACATCAGAGTCCTCCCTTACATTATGGTCCTCATCAGAGCCCCATTACATCATTGACCTCCTTTAGATCAGGGTCCTTTTCAGAGCTCCATTACATCAGAGACCTCCCTTACATCAGGCTCACCATCAGAGTCGCCATTACATCAGAGACCTACTTTTAAAAAACTTTTAAAAACAAGGGCCACATAGCATACTTGACAAATTACCACCGGCCACCTAAATCAGTTTTATAAATTAATAAATGTCCCCCCTTACATCAGGTACCCCATCACAGTCCCCCCCCCTTACCTCAGGGTCTCCATAAGAGTCCTTCTTTACATTAGGGTCTCCATTAGAGTCCTCCCTTACATCAGGGTCTTTATCAGGGCCCCATTACATCAGAGACCTCCCTTACATCTAAGTCTTCATCAGAGCCCCATTACATCAGAGTCCTCCCTTACATTAGGGTCCTCATCAGAGCCCCATTACATCATTGACCTCCTTTACATCAGGGTCCTCTTCAGAGCTCCATTACATCAGAGGACTCCCTTACATCAGGGTCACCATCAGAGTAGCCATTACATCAGAGACCTCCCTTATGTAAAGGTCCTATCAAAGTCCTCCCTTACATCAGGGTCCTCAACAGAGTCGCCCTAGCATCTGAAACCTTCCTTAAATCAGGGTCCTCACGAAAGTACCATTACATCAGGGTCTTCATCAGAGTTCCCATTACATCAGGAACCTCCCTTACATCAGGGTCTTTATCAGAGCCCCATTACATCAGGGAACTCCCTTACATCAGGGTCTTCATCAGAGCCTCATTACATCAGAGTCCTGCATTACATCGGGGTCCTCATCAGAGCTCCATTACATCAGGGACCTACCTTACATCAGGGTCCTCATCAGAGCCCATTACATCAGAGTCCTCCCTTACAACAGCATCTTCATCAGAGTTCCTATTACATCAGAAACCTCCCTTACCTCGGGGTCTTCAACAGGGCCCCAATACATCAGAAGACCTTCCTTACATCAGGGTTTTTATCAGAGCCCCATTACATCAGAGACCTCCCTTACATCAGGGTCCTCATCAGAGCTTATTACATGAGAAACCTTCCTTACATCAGGGTCTTCATCAGGGCCCCATTACATCAGAAGACCTCCCTTACATCAGGGTCTTCATCAGAGCGCCATTACATCAGAGTCCTCCGTTACATTAGGTCCTCATCAGAGCCCCATTACATCAGTGACCTCACTTACATCAGGGTCCTCTTCAGAGCTCCATTACATCAGAGACCTCCCTTATGTAAGGGTTCTATCAAAGTCCTCCCTTACATCAGGGTAGTCAACAGAGTCGCCCTAGCATCTGAAACCTTCCTTAAATCAGGGTCCTCACCAAAGTACCATTACATCAGGGTCTTCATCAGAGTTCCCATTACATCAGGAACCTCCCTTACATCAGGGTCTTTATCAGAGCCCCATTACATCAGGGAACTCCCTTACATCAGGGTCTTCATCAGAGCCTCATTACATCAGAGTCCTGCATTACATCAGGGTCCTCATCAGAGCTCCATTACATCAGGGACCTCCCTTACATCAGGGTCCTCATCAGAGCCCATTACATCAGAGTCCTCCCTTACAACAGCATCTTCATCAGAGTTCCTATTACATCAGAAACCTCCCTTACATCGGGGTCTTCAACAGGGCCCCAATACATCAGAAGACCTTCCTTAAATCAGGGTTTTTATCAGAGCCCCATTACATCAGAGACCTCCCTTACATCAGGGTCCTCATCAGAGCTTATTACATGAGAAACCTTCCTTACATCAGGGTCTTCATCAGGGCCCCATTACATCAGAAGACCTCCCTTACATCAGGGTCTTCATCAGAGCGCCATTACATCAGAGTCCTCCGTTACATTAGGTCCTCATCAGAGCCCCATTACATCAGTGACCTCACTTACATCAGGGTCCTCTTCAGAGCTCCATTACATCAGAGACCTCCCTTATGTAAGGGTCCTTTCAAAGTCTTCCCTTACATCAGGGTCCTCATCAGAGTTGTCCTTACATCAGGTCGGCGCAGAGATCATAAGCAACCTCTACTGATCTGAATCCTCTATCTGCACACATTGAGGATATGCCAGTGACTCTAGGAAAGGGCCGGATAAAATCTTGTAGCGGGCCAGATCTGGCCCAGGGGCCGTACTTTGGAGACCCCTAAAATAATCAATTACATGATCAAAATAATAAATGTTGTGTACATAACCACCCTTATGCTGTAAATAATGTCCAACAATCAAACACCACATTTCACTGTATAATTCCTTCAACCCCAAAATATTATTTATACTGAAATTTGATTGAATTGGAAGAATTGGGTGGCCAGCATTCTCGTACAAACACTTCTCCTCTTTCCAAATGTTTGTAAGTTGGCTTGTTGTTCTTTTCCCGTAATGCCTTAACCTTTCCTGGCTTTACAGGAAGGTAACAATTTGACACTAATGGGATGTAATATTTACACGGTAGGCTGGGGAGCCGAGGCATAAACATTTAACAGGTGAAAATATTGGGGCGAGGTATTTGTCATAAAATGGTCCTAACGATATCGTGCTGAGCTTCACCACCGCCGAAGCAATTAGGAGCTCATTGGAGGGTGAAGTAAGTTGCAGGTTCCCCTAAAAGCCTGGTCACGCTAAACGAGAACAAATACAGAATTTTCCATATCAATTAATGTTTTACAGAGGCAGGAGGAAGCAGGACGGGCGGTGAGGGTGAAATGGTGTTTTCATGAACATTTGTTCTTCACTTAAAGGTCTAACTTCAATTATGTTCACACAGTGATGAGTGGAATGGGTTTAAAGAAGAACTCCAGGTATGGCTATAATATGTATAATTACATTGGTCCGGCTTGGTCGAACGTAACTATGTAGATAACATACCTGGCTGATGCTCTTGGAAGCAGGAAATTACTGAAGAAGACACTGCTATTCCAGTCATCTCCACTTACCTCCCGGTCCCAGGTGGCCTGAAATATTCTA
This sequence comes from Lithobates septentrionalis, assembly GCA_037952835.1. NCBI lineage: Eukaryota > Metazoa > Chordata > Amphibia > Anura > Ranidae > Lithobates > Lithobates septentrionalis. Next base: position 370,067 of record JBBDGP010002796.1, on the reverse strand, counting down.
AACAGGTTGGCCTCTCAGCCCAGGACCACTTTCTGAGTGAATGCAAAGCATTCTTCGATTGGACGAAGTGGAAATCATGATGTTGCCACCTTGCCTGTCCCCCTCGTCCAATCAAAGAATTCTTTTTATTCATTCAGAAAATGCAAAGCATTCTCTAAATGGCGCCCATGCCGAACGGCAACCTGCTGTGTAAGGTGTGTGTAAGGTGTGTATCCTGCTAGGTGCAGGATCCAGACGCAGATGAAGATCACTGGAGTAGTGGCATCAACTACAGTGATTTCCAGAGGCATTGGCCAGGTATGGTATGTAGCACCCTCTAGTGTGCAACTATCGTAGGTAAATGTATTTTGTGACTGACATATTTGTATGAGTCTGTTAACTAGGTCAGGGTTCAGATTTAGGTCAGGCTGACAGGCTCTGCAGACCAGTCCTCTATCGCCTCCCCCTGGTTCTGGAGGTCCCTGGAAACTTCTAAAAGCTAGTGGGCGGCGGTAAAGTTGCTGGGTCTGAATGCTGATGGGAGTTTGTACCAATCCTCAAGCAGGGGGCCTGACAGGTGGCCTGGCAGGGTGGCTGAACCTGCCCATACAGTATCTCACAAAAGTGAGTACACCCCTCACATTTTTGTAAATATTTTATTATATCTTTTCATGTGACAACACTGAAAAAAATGACACTTTGCTACAATGTAAAGTAGTGAGTGTACAGATTGTATAACAGTGTAAATTTGCTGTCCCCTCAAAATAACTCAACACACAGTCATTAATGTCTAAACCGCTGGCAACAAAAGTGAGTACACCCCTAAGTGAAAATGTCCAAATTGGGCCCAAAGTGTCAATATTTTGTGTGGCCACCATTATTTTCCAGCACTGCCTTAACCCTCTTGGGCACGGAGTTCACCAGAGCTTCACAGGTTGCCACTGAAGTCCCCTTTCACTCCTCACTAATGATATCACGGAGCTGGTGGATGTTAGAGACCTTGCGCTCCTCCACCTTCAATTTGAGAATGCCCTACAGATGCTCAATAGGGTTTAGGTCTGGAGACATGCTTGGCCAGCCCATCACCTTTACCCTCAGCTTCTTAAAGCGGTTGTATACCCGCAAATTTTTTTTTTTTAACCCTGTAAAGCAAAAGGCATAATGAGCTAGTATGCACCGCATACTAGCTCATTATGAAATACTTACCTTAGAACGAGGCGTCAGTATCTTACCTGGTCCACGCCGAGGGAGCTGTCATGTTGCCTCGGCGTGTCTTCTGGGTATCGCGGTTCCAGCGCTGTGAGTGGCTGGAGCCGCGATGTCATCACTCCCGCGCATGCGCGCGGGAGATTTCTTACTCGGCAAGGTCCGGCAGCTGCCGGGCTTCAGCCGAGAATCCCCTGTGCGCATGCGCCGCTGCAGTCAGTGGCGCATAGCAAGGGGAATATCTCCTAAACCGTAAAGGTTTAGGAGATATTTTTTTTACCTACAGGTAAGCCTTATTATAGGCTTACCTGTAGGTAAAAGTAAAAAAAAACACTATACAACCGCTTTAAGCAAGGCAGTGTTCGTCTTGGAGGTGTGTTTGGGGTCGTTATCATGTTGGAATACTGCCCTGCAGCCCAGTCTGGGAGGAGGGAGGAGATCATACTCTGCTTCAGAATATCACAGGACATGTTGGCATTCATGGTTCCCTCAAATAACTGTAGCTCCCCAGTGCTGGCAGCACTCAGACCATGACACCACCATGCTTGACTGTAGGCAAGACACACTTGTCTTTGTACTCCTCACCTGGTTGCCGCCACACACGCTTTTCAACAACCAAATAAATTACTAACCAAATTACTAATTACTAACCAAATAAATTTTTCTTGGTCTCATCAGACCACGGGGCATGGTTCCAGTAATCCATGTCCTTAGTCTGCTTGTTTTCAGCAAACTGTTTGCGAGCTTTCTTGTGCATCATCTTTGGAATAGGCTTCCTTCTGGGACAACAGCCATGCAGACCTTTTTGATGCAGTGTGCGGCGTATGGTCTGAGCACTGACAGGCTGACCCCCCACCCCTTCAACTTCTGCAGCAATGCTGGCAGCACTCATACGTCTAATCGTCTATTTCCCAAAGACAACATCTGGATATGATGCTGAGCACCTGAACTCAACTTCTTTGGTCGACCATGGCGAGGCCATTTCTGAGTGGAACCTGACCGGTGGCCAAGACCGCTGTATGGTCTTGGCCACCGTGCTGCAGCTCAGTTTCAGGGCCTTGGCAATCTTCTTATAGCCTAGGCCATCTTTATGTAGAGCAACAATTCTTTTTTTCAGATTCTCAGAGTTCTTTGCCATGAGGTTCCATGTTGAACTTGCAGTGACCAGTATGACAGAGTGAGAGCGATAACACCAAATTTACCACACCTGCTCCCCATTCACACCTGTAACACTAATGAGTCACATGACACCGGGGAGAGAAAATGGCTAATTGGGCTCAATTTGGACATTTTCACTTATAGGTGTACTCACTTTTGCTGCCAGAGGTTTAGACATTAATGGCTGTATGTTTAGTTATTTTGAGGGGACAGCAAATTTACACTGTTATACAAGCTGTACACTCACTACTTTACATTGTAGCAAAGTGTCATTTCTTCAGTGTTGTCACATGAAAAGATAGAATAAAATATTTACAAAAATGTGAGGGGTGTACTCACTTTTGTGACATACTGTAAATATGGGGGAGCCTGAGCAGCAGGGAAGTTAGATGGAAAATGGAGTGCTGAGGTAGCTGTCATGTGGCCTGGGAGGGGACCCCAGACTGGGGGCTCTGTCACCAGGCAGAGAACTGAGGAAAGGAAGGAGGGGAAGCCCAAGAGAGAAGTCTCCATTACCTTTGGACATCTTGGCCCAGGGCAGTGGAGAGCAGAGGACAGTGTGCTCTGCAGTCTTCACATCTCTATAGTGCATACCTCCCAACTTTTGAACTTGACAATGAGGGACACTTAGAAGATCCGATGTGTGGAGAGCGCAGCGCACCATGCCGAGAAATGGGCGTGGCCAGCAAAAAAGGGCGTGGCCATTTGGTTGTGGTTTAAGAGGTGTGGTCAATCATATTGGAGACATGTTTACATCACTATAATATTAAGTGCTATAAATTAAATTTCTGTTAAATCCTATATAATATAGCTACCCATTTTAATGGCATGCCAATTAGCACAGCATGATGGATGTATATTAAACATTCAGCTATACAAACCAGGTCATAGCTGCCAGGTCATAACCAAAGATATACACCATTTAAATAATTATTTTTCTCTCTTGTTGCTTCTGCTACCTTGGATTTTGCAGGATATTAATAGTGGACCTGAAGTGCCGGTTCACACTGGTGCGATGCCAAACATCGCATGTAATTCGCAGCGCACTGCCGTTCACATTACATGCGATGTCTGTGTGGTGCGATATCAGCCATAGAGATAGTATGGCTGATATCGCACCGCATTCGGTGCAAACACGCACAGGACCCTTTTTTCTGTTCGGACCAGAATCGGATCGCATGTGTGTTCACACATATGCGATCCGATTCATGTCCGAACTGTCAGTTCACAGTGCGATATGCAAGCTGAACTGGGGGTGTTGTTAACAATGTATTGACACTCCCCAGTGATTCGCATATGGCAGTGTGAACTGACATGCGATGCGGGAACACGCAGTGGATTCGCAGTGTTCTCGCATCGCACCAGTGTGAACCGGCACGAAGTCAATAGATAGATGAGCTTTGTGAAAATAAATACCCAATACTATAAGATTCAACAAGAAAATACATTTATTTAAAACAAAATCTCTTAAAAAAAACAGCAGTAACAACTCCAAGTAGTGTTTAGTGAAAATAATAAACATATTTACTTTTTAAGAAACAAAATAACTTACTGAGGCTGCAGCATATGCAGAATATAAATTATAAATAACCCACGGGGAGATTGCAGGGTGGGACGGGGAGATTGCAGGGTGGGACGGGGAGATCGCAGGGTGGGACGAGGAGATCGCAGGGTGGGACGGGGAGATCGCAGGATTGGACGGGGAGATCGCAGGATGGGAAGTTGGGGTGGACAGGGAGATTGCAGGATGGGACGGGGAGATTGCAGGGTGGGACGGGGAGATCGCAGGGTGGGACGGGGAGATCGCAGGATAGGAAGTTGGGGTGGGACAGGGAGATCGCAGGGTGGGACGGGGAGATCGCAGGGTGGGACGGGGAGATTGCAGGATTGGACGGGGAGATCGCAGGATGGGAAGTTGGGGTGGACAGGGAGATCGCAGGATGGGACGGGGAGATTGCAGGGTGGGAAGGGTGGTGGACGGGGAGATCACAGGGTGGGAAGGGTGGTGGACGGGGAGATCACAGGGTGGGAAGGGTGGTGGACGGGGAGATCACAGGATGGGACGGGGAGATTGCAGGGTGGGACGGGGAGATCGCAGGGTGGGACGGGGAGATCGCAGGGTGGGACGGGGAGATCGCAGGGTGGGACGGGGAGATCGCAGGATGGGAAGTTGGGGTGGACAGGGAGATCGCAGGGTGTGACGGGGAGATCGCAGGGTGGGACGGGGAGATCGCAGGGTGGGACGGGGAGATCGCAGGGTTGGACGGGGAGATCGCAGGATGGGAAGTTGGGGTGGACAGGGAGATCGCAGGATGGGACGGGGAGATTGCAGGGTGGGACGGGGAGATTGCAGGGTGGGACGGGGAGATCGCAGGGTGGGACGAGGAGATCGCAGGATTGGACGGGGAGATCGCAGGATGGGAAGTTGGGTTGGACAGGGAGATCGCAGGATGGGACGGGGAGATCGCAGGGTGGGACGGGGAGATCGCAGGGTGGGACGGGGAGATCGCAGGGTGGGAAGGGTGGTGGACGGGAGATCACAGGGTGGGAAGGGTGGTGGACGGGGAGATCACAGGATGGGACGGGGAGATTGCAGGGTGGGACGGGGAGATCGCAGGGTGGGACGGGGAGATCGCAGGATTGGACGGGGAGATCGCAGGATTGGACGGGGAGATCGCAGGATGGGAAGTTGGGGTGGACAGGGAGATCGCAGGATGGGACGGGGAGATTGCAGGGTGGGACGGGGAGATTGCAGGATGGGACGGGGAGATTGCAGGGTGGGACGGGGAGATTGCAGGGTGGGACGGGGAGATTGCAGGGTGGGACGGGGAGATTGCAGGGTGGGACGGGGAGATGGCAGGGTGGGACGGGGAGATGGCAGGGTGGGACGGGGAGATGGCAGGGTGGGACGGGGAGATGGCAGGGTGGGACGGGGAGATTGCAGGGTGGGATGGGGAGATTGCAGGATGGGACGGGGAGATTGCAGGGTGGGACGGGGAGATCGCAGGGTGGGAAGGGTGGTGGACGGGGAGATCGCAGGATGGGAGGGGGGGTGGACAGGGAGATTGCAGGATGGGAAGTTGGGATGGACAGGGAGATCTCAGGATTCAGGATGAATGGGGGTGGACAGAGAGCTCAGGAGAGGAAGCATAAACAGGGCAATTCAGATTGAGACACACACAGAACACTTCCCCGTTCTCAGCACACACTCTCCTTATCTCCTGCTGCAGAGTCCTGTACAGATTAAACAGACAGAATGAGTGATGCTCTGTGTCTGCAACCTGAGCTAAGATTCTGGGCACAGGCTTCACCAGAAATCTATCTGTCATCTGCCAGGATACTGCAACAGCTTAAGTTAACTGCAGCAACTTTCCTATCACACATACACAGACCTGCAGAAAGCCCTCCTCCTCGTCTTCAGCACAGACCGGCAACTGACCCCGCCCCCACGGGGAGTGTTCTGTTGGCAAATACAGGAGGATGATTGCCATGTGCTGCAGCCAATCACCATGAGGACAAGCAGCCGCAAGTTCCAATCAAAGAAAATTTCCACACAGTGAGAAAACCAGCCTCAGGCTGTGCCGTGCGGGATTCATTCTGTGTGCACAGGACAATGCAGGGAGCATTCACCTACCTTTCTTCCAGAGCAGGAAAAGCCTTCAGGGGAGACCCGGAGTTGGGAGGTGGAACCAGGGGCAGAGCTTAGGCACGAGGAGGAATCCTCCTCCAGCTCGCACTGAATGCTGGGGCTCCACTCTCCTCCTCGTCGTGACGTCACTGGTTGTTAGACGCCAGGCGGGCCATGCCTAGCAACCAGTTGTTTTGGCAGTTAGCCAGGCAGCATCTGGGGGTGAAATGAAGCGGTCTTGGCAAGAACCAGTATAGCGCCGGGCAGTGAGGGACAGCGGCAATTTTTAGGGGGCATCAGATCGGCCAATGGGGCAATTCCGGGACATTGTATTGTCCCGGAATGAAGGTGCCCGGGACGCGGGACAGACCTCCCACAGCGGGACTTTCCCGGGCAATCCGGGACGGTTGGGAGGTATGATAGTGTATATAAAGCGTAACATGCGTGCGTAGTACATACGATCTTTGAGCGGAGGAAGGAGTATCGGAAGCGCCGATCGTGATAACATTTAAACTTGTGCCTATACTGCTTAGAGATTGAGGCCTATATTAGGACAAGATTAGCAGACTTTAGCTTGACATTAGGGTTTGTCTTGTGTTGTGTCTTGCAGAGAAAATGGATATATTGAAGGATCAGGACTTTATCACCCTATTCATTGATATTTTCAGGGAGCTGCCCTGTCTGTGGCAGGTAAACCACCCACATTATAAGAATCAAACAAAGAGGAAAGCAGCGCTGGATCAATTGCTGGAAATTGTGAAGCCGGTGATCCCCACGGCAGACATCACCTATTTGAAGATCCTAATTGGTGGCATGATGACAGTCTAATCAGTGCCCACCTGCAGTCTAATCAGTGCCCCCCTGCAGTCTAATCAGTGCCCACCTGCAGCATTGCTCAGTGTCTATCTGCAGCCTTGCCGTTCTATATTCTGTAAGGGATAGGTGGGGACGAGCGCTGCCGAAATAGAGCCGGATCTCCTGTGTCCTCGGCTCGGTGTCACGCTCCGTCCCACCCCTTGGCCCGGATCCTATGATGGACATAACGCCGGTCTAATGCCGGGACATTCATGCTAGGAGATCCGGCTCTATTTCGGCAGAGCTCGTCCCCTCCTTCCCCTTGGGGGCGGCCTATATCGGCGTATAAGGGGGGAAAAGTGCGTGTTATACGCCAATAAATACGGTAGTTATTATTTCAAATTTTCGAATGTTCGGATTTTCGAATTTGGAATTTACGAATTTACTCATTTACAAATTTTCGATACTACGAATTTCCGAATTTGTGAATTTACGAATTTTCGAATGTTCAAATTTTTAAGAATATTCGGAAACATTAGTTAAACGGGTTTTTCGTTAATCCGGATGTTTCCGAATTAACGAATTTGTCTAAATTCATTAAAAAAACTAATTCGGACCGAAAGAAATTGCACATGGCTAATGGGGGACTCCTGGCTTCTGATGGTGGGGGAGGGGCTACAGATAGAACCCGCGGCCCGCAATGAAATTGAGTTTGACACCCGTGCTTTAGAAGCCCCCTATAGGTCACCAGTCTAGCGTTACGGGGGAGGTCTGGTGCTAGAAATATATGTGGGGGGGTCCTAAAAAAAATTTTTAGCATTGGATTTTATGTGCTTGGGTGTAACTTACATTTTTTACTATTTAAAAAAAGAAGATGTTTACTTACCTTTTTTTTCCCCATCACATAGAGCAGTGGTCTCCAAACTGTGGCCCTTTGCTTGCCTTTATCTGGCCCTTGAGGCATTATTCCTGCAACTGACACCAACAATGGGGCACCATTCTTGCCACTGACACCAACAATGGGGCACCATTCTTGCCACTGACACCAACAATGGGACACTCTATACCACCCAGTGACCCTTATTGTAAGACACAGAAAGACATTCTCATTTAAAAAAAATAAATAAAAATAAATTAATCAAAGTGTATTTTGAAAGCTTGAAAAACTGCTACACGAATACCACGTGACATAAAACATTGTATAAAAACATATATATATTTCACCAAAAAATTGGGTATTGTATTGTGTTTTTTTCCATTAAAACTCATTAAAGTGTATTTTTTCGCAAAAAATTGTTTGAAAAAACGTTGCGCAAATACCGCATGACATAAAAAATTGCAACAACCACCATTCTATTCTAGGGGGTCTCCATTAAAAAAAAAAAAAAAAAATATATATATATATATATATATATATATATATATATATATATATATATATATATATATATATATATATATATATATATATATATATACAGTGTTTGGGGGTTTCAAGTAACTTCCCAGCAAAAAAAAAAATGCTATTTTCTACATGTAAACAAAAGAAAAATGCCTGACACAGACAGTGCTCCGGATGGAGGAGCCATTGTCCGTACTGAAGCCGGGTCACAGCGTGTCTGTGTGTCCAGGGAACCTGACACCTCTGCTCAGGCTCTAAGGAACTACATCTCCCAGCATGCACTGTGTAAGTAATGAAACTTCAGCTCCCAGCCTAGAATAAGATGCTACGGGACTACATATCCCCGCATGCTTTTTTCCATAGACGTACTACAGGTCCCAGCAATCTCTACATACTCCAGCCTGCTTCCCCCCCTCCTCAGGGGTGATTGCGCCCCACACTCTTCTCCCACCAAGGGTGGTGGGGTCCCTCCCCCTCAGGATAAGGGTGGGCCGGTCGGGCCTGTGGGGGAGGGGAGAGGGCGGTGGAAGAAGAGTGGGGTGGCGGGACTGGGGGGGGCGCAAAGCCCCCTGAGGAGGGGGGGAAGCATGCTAGAGTATGTAGAGATTGCTGGGACCTGTAGTACATCTATAAAAAAAGCATGCGGGGATATGTACTCCCGTAGCATCTTATTTTAGGCTGGGAGCTGAAGTCCCATTACTTATGCAGTGCATACTGGGGGTTGTAGTTCCTCAGAGCCTGAGCAGAGGCGGCAAGTTCCCCGGACACACAGACACGCTGTGACCCAGCTTCAGTATGGGGAATGGCTCCTCCCTCCGGAGTGCAGCACTGTCTGTGTGAGGGGATGGTCCCTCGTCCCTGCTCTCCGCACACTGACACCCACATCTCTACTCACCAAGGGTGGCAATGCTTCTAACCAGGCTCCGCCATCCCCACTCACCTACCACCAAGGGTAGCAATGCCTCTTACTACCAGGCCCTGCCACCCCCACCCCCACTCACCTACCATTGAGGGTGCGGCTCCAATTGCCAACCCTCCCCCCTTGCACCCAGGGTGGTGGTGCTTACCCCACATACCTGACTGGCTACTAACATTTATAGGTAAAGTTGATCCAGGGAATATCCGATTGCCTCTCAGGGGATCAGGAAGGAATTTTTTCCCCAGCTGTAGCACATTGGATTATGCTATGCTGGGGTTTTTCACCTTCCTTTGGATCAACTGCCTCTCCCCAGAACCCAATACACACACTCATCTACCACCAAGAGTGGCAATGCCTCTTATGAGGCTCAGCTACAGCCACTCAATTACCACCAAAGGTTACAATGCGTCTTCTCAGGCTTTGCTGCCCTCACTCACCACCAAGAGGGGGTGCTACCACCCTTGGTATGGGGTGAAAGTGGGCAGTGGAATTTCCATCTAAGTTTTATCTGCCCTCATTCTCCCGACGTCCAGCGTACTAGTGCTTCCCCCAGGCCCCACCTACATGCACTCATCTACCACCAAGGTTGGCAATGCCTCTTTTAGGCTCCTCTTCACCCACTCATCTACCAGCAAGGGTGGCAATGCCTCTTATCAGGCTCTACCTACCACCAAGAGGGGTTGCTACCACCCTGGGTATGGGGTGAGTGTGGTCAGTTGAACTTCCCCCCAAGTTTCATCTGCCCTCACTCCCCCACACCCAGTGTACTGGTGCTTCCCCCAAGCCCCACATACATGCACTTATCTACCACAAAGGGTGGCAATGCCTTTTAGGCTCAGCTACACCCACTCATCTACCAGCAAGGGTGGCAGTGACTCTTATCAGGCTCTGCTACACTCATTCACCTACCAGCAAGAGGGGTAGATACCACCCTGGGTATGGGGTGAGTGGGGTCAGTGGAACTTCCCCCCACGTTTCATCTACCCTCACTCCCCCACACCCAGGGTACTGGTACTTCCCCAGGCCCCATGAACATGCACTCATCTACCACCAAGGTTGGCAATGCCTCTTAGGCTCCACCACTCCCACTCACCTACCACTGATGGTGCAGCTCCAATTGGCCACCCTCCCCCACACCAAGGGTGGCAATGCCTCTTATGAGGCTCCACTACACCCACTCGTCTACTACCAAGGGTGGCAATGCCTCTTCCCAGGCTTTGCAGTCCTCACTCACCACCAAGAGGCAGTGCTACCAACCTGGGTATGGGGTGAATGTGGCCAGTGGAACTTCCCCCCCAGTTTCATCTGCCCTCACTCTCCCCATGCCCAGCGTACTGGTGCTTCCCCCAAGCCCCACTTACATGCACTCATCTACCACCAAGGGTGGAAATGCCTCTTAGGCTTCGCTTCACCCACTCATCTACCAGCAAGGGTGGCATTGCCTCTTATCAGGCTTTGCTACACCCACTCAACTACCACTAAGAGGGGGTGCTACCACCCTGGGTATGGGGTGGGTGTGGTCAGTGGAACTTCCCCACATTTCATCTGCCCTCATTCCCCCACACCCAGCATACTGGTGCCCCACGTACATGCACTCAGCTCTCACCACTCCACTCATTGTGGCGTTACCACTGAGACTCCTCCCGAATGTGACATTCACAATGAGTCTTCTCCAGAATGTGACGTTCACAATGAGACTACTCCAGAATGTGATGTTCACAAAGAGTCTCCTCCAGAACATGATGTTCATAATGAGACCCCTCCAGAATGTGATGTTCACAATGAGACTTCTCTAGAATTTCACGATCACAATGAGTCTCCTCCAGAATGGTATATTCACAGTTCACATGTTCACGGATTGCACTTAAATGGGAGGGGTGCAGCTTTTTTGGGATTGAAGATAGCCTAAATGTTGGAAGAAAATTAGCTGATGAGGAGGAGGGATTAGAGGATGATTTGCTAGTTTATATGAGGGAGAGAATCTTCAATTCAAGCCATCACCAGAATCCACTACATCATCAATCTCTTGGAAGATTCTCATTACCAGCTTCTGAATCACAAACTATCAATGTAGTTGGACAAACAAGACAATTGGCTTTTTCCTAGAAGTACACTCAACCAAAAGTCTGAGGAACCCTCCCAGGGACCAGGTACGGCTGTACCAACACAGGTCTCTACACTGGTGGCAGCTGCCACTTCAGTAAGGGTCTTCCCATCAGCCCCCCATTTTCATTTCTGCAGGCACTTTTTCTCATGGAAGACGATTCCAGCTCTCTACCGGCATGTGGAAGGCAATGTCTTGGCCTCGCTGGACATGGCGGTCAGCGGTAAGGTGCATATTACCGCTGACTCATGGTCCAGCAGGCATGGACAGGGACGTTACCTATCTTTCACCACGCACTGGGTGACTCTTCTGGCAGCTGGGAAGGATGCAGGACAGGGTGCAGTAGTGTTGGAGGTTGTTCCGCCACCACGCCTCCAAAATTCTACTAGTGGTGATTCTGCCACACCTCTCTCCCCCACCTCCTCTTCTTCTTCTTCCTCCATGGCCTCTTCCTGTGCTCCGTAGGCGTTCAAGGGGCTACGCAAGCACGCAGGCAAAAAGATGCCATGCGGTGCATGAGCTGGTGTGCTTGGGGGACAGGAGCCACACTAGGGCAGAGATTCTGTCAGCTCTGCAGGGGCAGGTTCAGAGGTGGTTGACACCACGCCAGCTTAAGCCAAGAATGGTGGTTTGCGACAATGGCATCAACTCCTCTCCGCCCTCCGACAGGGACAACTGACCCATGTGCCCTGTTTGGCTCAGTCCTTAACTTGGTGTTGCAGCGGTTCTTGGGCAGGTACCCAAGCTTACAGGATGTCCTGAGGCAGGCCAGGAAAGTCTGTGTGCATTTTCGCAGTTCATATAATGCCAGTGCTCGGTTGGCTGACCTCCAAAAGGAATTTAACCTGCCCAAGAACCGCCTAATCTCTGGCATGCCCACCAGGTGGAACTTAACGTTGGCCATGCTGCAGCAGCTGTACACGCAGCAGAGGGCCATCAATGAGTACCTATGTGACTATGGCACCAGGACAGGGTCAGGGGAGCTTGTTTCTTTTCCCCACGCCAGTGGGCTATATTCAGGGATGCATGCACTGTCCTGTCACCATTTGGGGAGGCCACGAGGATGGTGAGCAGTGACAGTGCATGCATCAGTGACACTGTCCCTCTTGTCCACCTGTTGGAGCACACGCGTGGAATAAGGGACAGGGCACTTGAGGCAGAACAGAGAGAGGAAGAGGAGGACATCCTTACCTCTCAAGGCCCCCTTTATCCAGACAGTGTTCTTGTGTGCCTGCCGATCACACAGGAAGAGGACGAGGAGGAGAATTGTGTCAGCATGGAGGTGGAGCCTGGCACTCAGCATCAGCAGCAGTCTTCAAGGGATCATTGACAGACCGAAGAAACCCATGGACTTGTATGTGGCTGGGAGGAGGTGGCTGCGGATGTCATCCTTAGTGACCCAGAGGACTCTGGACCGAATTCCTCAGCAAACCTACGCTGCATGGCCTCCCTGGTACGGTTTTAAGGGGAGGGATCATTACTGGCTGGCAACCCTCCTTCATCCACGTTACAAGGGTAAGGTGCAGACCTTATCTTGCCATTGCAGAGGGAGCAGAGGATGAAACATCTTCGTGAGGCCTTGCAGAACGGTTTGTGCAACGCATTTCCAGAGCCTGGGAGGTTACAATTACCTGGTCCTACTGGACAATGTGTTGCTGAGGCTTCGGTCAGTCACAGAAGGAGCGGTGGAGAAGGTGGCCATCTGACCGATGCATTCAGACAATTTTATATTTCGCAGCCCCAAGGTGTGATCGGTTCCAGCAACCATCGCCAGCGTCTGATTCATATGGTGTAGGATTACCTAGGGGCAAGATCAGACTTGGACACCTTTCCCACCTAAAATCCTCTGGGTTACTGGGTCTTGAGGATGGATCACTGGCCAGAGCTTGCACAGTATGCAATTGAGCTACTGGCCTGTCCTGCATCCAGTGTTCTTTTGGAACGCACATTCAGTGCTGCTGGAGGCTTTGTAACCGATCACAGGGTGCGCCTGTCCACCGAATCGGTCGATCGGCTGACCTTCATAAAGATGAATCAGTCTTGGATCACCAGCTACCAAGCACCTGATGCTGATGTAACTGAATAATTTTTTTTAAATGTGAGATTCCTTCAAGACAGCCTATGCTGATGCTGAGTGACTATCCTGTTATGCTGAGTGACAATCGTCTTCCTCCTCAATTTTCATGCTGATAGCTTGTAAGAACATTTTTGGTTCTGGGCACCACCACCAGTGGCTAAGGCCCAATTTTTCTGCCCCTGTTTAACAGGGGCGTATAATTACAATTTTTGATGCAATACTTTGCAGCACTGCTCATTCCTGCGCTCCAACTATAGTATGTGTGAGGGGTTGCAGTGTTGTGGCAGCAGTGGCTAAGGCCCAATTTTTCTGCCCCTGTTTAACAGGGGCATGTAATTACAATTTTTGATGCAATACTTTGCAGCAGGGCTCATTCCTGCACTCCAACTATAGTATCTGTGAGGGGTTGCAGTGTTGTGGCAGCAGTGGCCAAGGCCCAATATTTCTGCCCCTGTTTAACAGGGGCATGTAATTACAATTTTTGATGCAATACTTTGCAGCAGGGCTCATTCCTGTGCTCCAACTATAGTATCTGTGAGGGGTTGCAGTGTTGTGGCAGCAGTGGCTAAGGCCCAATATTTCTGCCCCTGTTTAACAGGGGCATGTAATTACAATTTTTGATGCAATACTTTGCAGCAGAGCTCATTCCTGCACTCCCTGTGAGAGGTTGCAGTGTTGTGGCACCAGCACCAGTGCCTAAGGCCCAATTTTTCAGCCCCTATTAAACAGGGGTGTATAATTACAATTTTTGATGCAATACTTTGCAGCAGGGCTCATTCCTGCGCTCCAACTATAGTATCTGTGAGGGGTTGCAGTGTTGTGGCAGCAGTGGCTAAGGCCCAATATTTCTGCCCCTGTTGAACAGGGGCATGTAATTACAATTTTTGATGCAATACTTTGCAGTAGGGCTCATTCTTGCGCTCCCTGTGAGAGGTTGCAGTGTTGTGGCACCAGCACCAGTGCCTAAGGCCCAATTTTTCAGCCCCTGTTAAACAGGGGTGTATAATTACAATTTTTGATGCAAAACTTTGCAGCAGGGCTCATTCCTGCGCTCCAACTCTAGCATCTGTGAGGGGTTGTAGTGTTGTGGCACCAGTGCCTAAGGCCCAATTTTTCTGCCCCTGTTCAACAGGGACATGTAATTACAATTCTTGATCTAATATTTCACAGCAGGGCCCATTCCTGCGCCCACCAAGAGTAACTGTGAGGGCTTACAGTGTTGCGGCAACACCACCACCAAAGGCCCAATTTTTCTGCCCCTGTTCAACAGGTGCATGTAATTACAATTCTTGATCTAATATTTCACAGCAGGGCCCGTTCCTGCGCCCACCAAGAGTAACTGTGAGGGCTTACAGTGTTGTGGCAAAACCAACACCTAAGGCCTCAATTTCTGCAGAGTATATAGTGCAAGCCCCTACTTTCAAACATCCAACTTACAAAAGACTCCTACTTGCAAACGGAAGGAGACAACAGGAAGTGAGATGAAATCTACCCCTAGGTAGGGAAATTTTCTCCTGTAAGAGTTAATATGGGAAAAACGTGTCTCCTCTCCACTGATGCTTTATCACCAATCCTTGTTTCACAAAAAAACCCACATTTTCAAAAAACATTTGTCATTGGGATAGAAAGTGAGGTGAAATCTTCTGAAGAGGTGCACAGACAGCAAAACAAATGTTACAGGGGTCATAACCCTTCCCTATGTTTTCAAAAAATCTTAAAAATAGATTTTTTGGCTGGAGCTACACTTTAAAAATGTGCCAGCTCAAAATTACAAACAGATTCTACTTAACAAACCTACAGTCCCTGTCTTGTTTGCACCGCCTGTATACTGCTGTTCAGAGTATATAGGGCCTGGTAATGGACTGGTGGGGGGGGGGGGTACCCATGCCGTTTGTCTCACTGATTTTCATCCATATTGCTGGGACCGGACATTACATTAAAGCCGCAAGCAGTTTTAAATGACTTTTATTCCTTTAAAAAAGGCATTTTGTGCAGGGACTGTTCTAAGCACAGGAAGCACGCGCTACTTTTCCAGGCATACTATAGACACCCCCCAGGTACGTTATTTAAAGGAATATTTCACTTTTTTTTTTCACTTTAAGCATCATTAAAATCACTGATCCCGAAAAAACGGCCGCTTTTTAAAACTTTTTTTTGCATTGATACATGTCCCCTGGGGCAGGACCCGGGTCCCCAAACCCTTTTTAGGACAATAACTTGCATATTAGCCTTTAAGATTAGCACTTTTGATTTCAAACGTTCGAGTCCCATAGACTTTAACTGGGTTCTAAAGTTCGTGCGAACTTTCGGTCCGTTCTGGTGCAAACCGAACCTGGGGGTGTTTGGCTCATCCCTTTTTAATGCCAGCATCTGTGAACTGGGTTTTATTATCAGATCTCACTGCTAGCTTCCAGCACAGATTTCCAGATTGATTGATTCATTGCTACCAGCTGTAAGAGATTCTCACCTCAATATCTGCCTGTTGGTGACCAGAGAGAGCGAGAAGGAGAGATGAGAGATGGGGAAAGAAGAGAGGCCAGGACATTAGAAGAGAGTGTGGGGTGGGGGAATAGGAAGAAGAGCAAATCACTACACAAGGAAACAGAATAGTGGTAGCACTGGATGACCGCAGGATTATCCCCCAGGGATCAATATCAAATATTCATGACAATCAATTTACTTGGAAATGAGACTTTTATCAGTTCCTATCTCATAAACCACATTCTCAACATGAAGCCATTTACTACGCAACCAAAAGCTACAATATAAAATGTACAAAGATCTAACTTATTAAAAACAGCTGTTCTCACTTGCAGGAATCAGCCCATATTTTATCAACCTTTCCCCAAACATAGCTGTATTTTTTTTTTTTTTTTTGGACAAATATAATAGAACATTGTTTTGTAAAACTGTGAGCCACACAAACACTGCCAATAAACAGGCTCTCTGTATGTGAGGGGCTGCAACTTGCAAGGAGGGTGTTCCAGCATCATCAGCAGATGTGTTTCTTAGTATCACCAGCAGATGTGTTTCAGGATCACCAGCAGATGTATTTTTAGTGTCACCAGCAGATGTATTCCAATATAATCAGCAGATGTGTTCCAGGATCAACAGCAGATGTGTTTCAACATCACCAGCAGATGTAATTTTAGTATCATCAGCAGATATTTTCCAACATCATCAGCAGATGTGCTTTTTAGTATCACCGGTAGATGTGTTTCAGGATCACCAGCAGATGTGTTTTTAGTACCACCGGCAAATGTGCTCCAATATCCTCAGCAGATGTGTTTCAGCATCACCAGCAGATTTGTTCCAGCATCACCAGCAGATTTGTTCCAGCATCACCAGCAGGTGTGTTCCAATATCCTCAGCAGATGTGTTTCAGCATCACTAGCAGATTTGTTCCGGCATCACCAGTAGATGTGTTCCAGCATCATCAGCAGATGTGTTCCAATATCAGTGGTGGCCCATCCATTAGAAGCGCACAGGTAATGCCCCCCCCCCCCCCCTCTGTGCATCCGGCCACCTAATCTATATGCAGGGCCCTGGATGCATGGATTCCAATGGGGTTTTTTAAGATGAGGGTAGATAAGATGAGTGAACGCGTTTTTGGGATGAGGGGGGAAGATGAGGGCTGTGGAAGGAGATGTACGCAGAGGTGGAGGATGGGGGAGAGAGATGCAGAGGTGACAGCCAAGGAGGGGTGGAAGTGAGATGTGGACAGCCTGTAAAAGAGAGCTGAACCCTGCATACTGTGCATAGCACAACCCTAAACCCTGCACTCTGTATGTAGTGGAATACTCAACCCTGAACTCTGTACATAGTGCATCACTTAATTCTGCACTCTTTACATAGCACATCCCTGAAATCCATGCATAAGAGCCCTTTCACACCGGGCCGTCCATAGCGTCGGCTGTAAAACGCGGCGTTTTACCGCCAGATTAGCGGCGTATTTCGGCCGCTAGCGGGGCGCTTTTACCCCCCGCTAGCGGCCGAGAAAGCGTTAAAACCGCCCACAATGCGCCGCAATAGCAGCGTTTTGCCGGCGGTATCCCAGCGCTGCCCCATTGATTTCAATGGGGAGCAGCGGTGGAGGAGCGGTAAACACACCGCTCCTTCACCGCTCCAAAGAAGCTGCTGGCAGGACTTTTTTTCCCGTCCTGCCAGCGCAGCGCTCCGGTGTGAAAGCCCTCGGGCTTTCACACAGGAGACAATGCTGCAGCTGTTTGAGGGCGGATTGCAGGCGCTATTTTTAATGCTATAGCACCTGCAAAACGCCCTCGGTGTGAAAGGGGTCTAAAGCACTCCTGGTTTCTATTGCCCCTTTAAGATTCTCCAGCTGGTGCAATTTGGCCACACCTACCGTTCAATGTGGTTCGGCGGGGGGGGGGGGGATGGTTGGGTTCCTGCATCTATTCTCTGAGAAATCACCATTTAATCATGGTGTCAGGAAAATGTGTCAGAAGTGACTCATGCTGATAGCAGAGGAAGGAAGCAGCAGACAGAAATGACACTTTGTGCTCTAGATTGAGACAAGTACACACTATAGAGGGATATGCATTGTTCAAATTTCATGTCTGAGATTTACAACCACTTTTAAGTTGGAGACTGAGTAGCAATGTTCTACGGTGCCCAGCTTCCAGCATACCTCCTAACTTTTTGCGATGGGAACGAGGGACATCTGTTAGCAAAAGTATGTAGGCATAGGACACACCCCCTGCCACACCCCCTTAAACGAAAAGTATACAAATAAAATGATTTGTTAGAGTTGTAAAGGCAGAAGGTTTTTTTATCTTAATGCATTCTATGTGTGTATCAGCCTCCCCAGCACCCCCTAATTACCTACCTGAGCCGCATCTCTCTCCAGCGATGTCCATGTATGTCTAAGACTTCCAGGACAGCAGTGCCATTGGCTCCTGCGGCTGTCAATCAAAGTCAGTCAGCCAATCAGGGAAGAGAGGGGACGGGACCGGGTCGTGGCTCTGTGTCTGAATGGACACACGGAGCTGTGACTCGGCTTCAGTGCCCCCCATAGGAAGCTGCTGGCTGAGGGGCACTCGATAGGAGGGAGGGGCCAGGAGCAGCAAAGAGGGACCCGAAAAGAGGAGGATCCAGGTTGCTCTCTGAAAAACCAACTGCACAGAGGAGGTAAGTATAACATGTTTGTTATTTTACTGGCTTTTGAAATTTACAGATGCAGCAATATAGAAATTGGATGAAAGGTTTAGCTCTGGGAAACACTTTTTGAAAGATAAAAATTGCAATTTATATACAACTATATGGATCAGACCAAAATGAGGGACAAATGAGGAGGAAAGAGGGACAGAGGGACTTTGTTCCAAATCAGGGACAGTCCCTCTAAATCAGGGACAGTTGGGAGCTATGCTTCCAGGGATGAATGCAGAGGGGTCTATTTTTCCTCACAACAGGGACTGTCCCCAGGAAACTGGGATGAATGAAAACCTTAGTACATCAGCTACATCAGGTGTGCAGACACAAGAACTCAGCATAGAGTCCAATAGAGTGCCCTGGTCTGGGTGCACTGGCCCTTTAACAGACAAACCAAAAAAAAAAATTACTTAACCCCTGCCTGTAAAATGTTCACGTACTCAGCTAACATAAAGCTTTGGTCTTCAGATTTTTTATTTCAGAGTCATGTGATGAGGACGTCGCAGACCTTTTATACACAGTGACGTCATGATGACATCACCCCAGGCTCGGATCCCTGGACGTTTTCCAGGAATCAGGAAGGTTTGTTGTCGTCTGGCTGATCAGCGGCTGGAAAGAAAAGAAATCTGTTCTGTGCAATTCACAGAAGACTCGTAATCAAATCCATGCCGCTTGTGTAAAACAGCTCCGGCGATGTGCGCAAGTTACCGGATGGATAGGCGGCGTTAATACAGCAGGTGCCGCGCCATAAAACTCATCTCTGTTCTCTTCTGTAATTAACTCCTCGCTTCCCCCTGACACAAGGCATCAATGTTGTCTCAAGGCCAAAACCAGCCAGGATAACCAGTGCACTTTGGAGTGGTAACATGTCAGCCTCGAAATGGATCAAAGACTGGTTCTTTAAGTTCTTTAATGGGGTTAGAGAGAACTTAAACCAAAATTAATAATAAATAATAATAAATAGTATATTGCAGATTAGGTTACTAGTCTGTAAACAGGGACAAACTGACAACTCATGGGGCCCCCGGGCGATAGGGGATCATGGGGCCCCCTTTGTCCCCACCCACCCACACACAAGCCTCACCCTCACAAAGCCCCACGTATATATTGCACTGCTACATTACATGCATTGGTCACAGAATTTCTCTACTGTATGTTAAAAATAAATGTTTAAAGAGTTAAGAAAATAAAGAAAAATAAACTCACATTAACCACGTACATTTTCTGCAGGGCTGCGTCTCCTGTGAGCAGAATCACGTACAGGTACTTGATTCTGCACTTGCGGGTCTGCGTGCTGTTTGACCCACTGCCACTGTGATTGGACACACCAAGAGCTAATCAGCGGGTCCGGCGGACCCGATGTCCGCCGGGCCCTGACGATCGTTTTCAACCGAGGCAGAACGGTGGTCTGCCGATGTAAAAAAGTCCCCAGAGAGCCTCCCCCACTTACATAAGGGTCCCCAGAGAGCCTAACCTTACATCAGGGTCCCCAGAGAGCCCCCCTTACATCAGGGTCCCCAGAGAGCCCCCTCCTTACATCAGGGTCCCCAGAGTGCCCCCAACCCCCCTTACATCAGGGTCCCCAGAGTGCCCCCAACCCCCCTTACATCAGGGTCCCCAGAGAGCCTCCCCTTACATCAGGGTCCCCAGAGAGCCCCCCCATACATCAGGGTCCCCAGAGAGCCCCCCCATACATCAGGGTCCCCAGAGAGCCTCCCCTTACATCAGGGTCCCCAGAGAGCCTCCCCTTACATCAGGGTCCTCAGAGAGCCCCCCCATACATCAGGGTCCCCAGAGAGCCTCCCCTTACATCAGGGTCCCCAGAGAGACCCCCATACATCAAGGTCCCCCGAGAGCCTCCCCCCTTACATCAGGGTCCCCAGAGAGCCTCCCCCCCTTACATCAGGGTCCCCAGACTTAAACCCCCCCCCCCCCAGAGGTTCCCCTGTACCTGGCTGTGCACCTCCAACCCGCAGCACAGGGGGAGGTGGGAGGTGGCGATCGGCAGCTCTATGGTGTCGTGGATCTCCCTGGGGCCTGTAGTTCTCCTCCTGATTCTGTACAGTGGAGAGGGGAGGGGCCTCTGACCCGGGCAGCAGTCGGCAACAGTGTACAAGCAGAGCAAGTCACTTGTACACTGAAGAGTGAAACTTGTAGCTGCCCGGGTCAGAGGCCCCTCCCCTCTCCACCCTATACACTCTGAAGGAGAAATACAAGCCCCAAGGAGATGACGCGAGCATCATAGAGTTGCCGATTGCAGCCTCCCACTCCCCCCACTGCATTCAAACTGAAAGCCAGAGGTGCAGGGGGGAGATGCTGTGTCTTGGCCCCCCCCCTCCCCACAGCGGCAGAAGGGCTCCACCGCAGAACTGCCAGCAGCATACTCCTAGATCCGACGCGCATCTCTCAGGAGCTTCTCACGGGCCCCCTACTGGCTGCGGGCCCTCGGTCGGCATCCGAATGCCCGAATGGTCAGTCCGCCTCTGTCTGTAAATTTGTTGACTGCCTTCGTTTACTTTTTCAGGGACCTTTTTACTTTTGGTTGTGAGAATAACACAACTCCTGTCCCTGGGTGGCCACCCTCACTTCTCCACAGTATCTATGGAGGCAGCCATGGTTGTTGCCCAGACTGGAATTCAAGCATCTCTTCCTCCCTTTATCTGTACTACATGGGGGGGTGATTCATAGTTTAGCCACTTGGCCTCCGGAAAGTTTAACCCCCTTCATGACCAGGCCATTTTTTGCGATACGGCACTGCGTTGTTTTTAATTAACAATTGCGCGGTCGTCCAAAGCTGTACCCAAATAAAAGTGATGTCCTTTTTTCCCCACAAATAGAGCTTTCTTTTGGTGGTATTTGATCACCTCTGCGTTTTTTATTTTTTGCGCTATAAACAAAAAAAGAGCGACAATTTTGAAAAAAATACCAATATTTTTTTACTTTCTGCTATAAAACATATCCAATAAAAAAATGTAAAAAATCTAATTTCTTCATAAATTTAGGCCGATATGTATTCTGCTACATATTTTCGGTAAAAAAAAAAAAATCCCAATAAGCGTATATTGATTGGTTTGCGCAAAAGTTATCGTGTCTACAAACTATGGGATATTTTTATAGAATTTTTATTTATTTATTTATTTACTAGTAATGGCGCCGATCGGCGACTAAATAGCAGGACTAAATAATGAAGAAACTCCTGCGCTGTCAGAAATACCTATGCTAAGGGGCACTGCTGCAACACCTAAAATGGCTGATCCAAACAGATAAAAGTGGTGTGAATAAAGTGAGTGGTGATTGCGCTGTGATAAAAAGGGGAAGGGGGGAAAAGGAAGGGGAAGGAGCTAACTCAAATGTATAGAGAGGTGAGTGAAAAAATGAAAAAATTTTTTACAAAAGGTATAATGAGCATGAGGGCTAGTATCATACTAGCACATGAAAAATATTGTAGATACTGAAACAAAAGAAACGAAAATTCTCAGTGCAAAAGGGCTAGTATCATACTAGCACATATGTGGTAACTCAGCAAATACTTATTGGTGACTCCAAGTAAATAAATAAATGGTGAACAGTCCCACCACCTTGTAGTACAAAGTGCTCAAACAATGAGTCATCAGTTCCAGAAAGGCAAAATGAAAAAATCATACAAAATATAACAGTATAATGAAATAATAAAGTGCGGTCTCATGGGCACTAAATCCGAATAGACTGAGGAAAAAAAAATTGCCTAAAACGTATAAAAAGCTATAAATGGGTGACAAATACAGTGTGGGTACACAAAAAAAATAAACCAAATAAAAATATATAAATCAAGAAAAGTCCATGTGCATGAGGGCTAGTGTCAGACTGGCACATAAAAAATATTGTAAATACTGAAACAAAAAAAAAAGAATCTCAGTGCAAAAGGGCTAGTATCATACTAGCACATATGTGGTAACTCAGCAAATTCTTATTAGTGACTCCAAGTAAATAAATAAATGGTGAACAGTCCCACCACCTTGTAATACAAAGTGCTCAAACAATGAGTCATCAGTTCCAAAAAAGGCAAGTCCACAAGCCACAGGAAAGGGAAACAAAGTCTTCAGTGGGGACACCTCTGTGCTCACAAGCAGCTCACCTTACTGCTGCAAGACAACAGCTTGTAATCCAATAACAAATCACCAGCAGGCAAGGGTCCCATCCAGTAGTTCAGGCGATTTGGGTGGTGGGTGTGCAGGATGGTATATAAAAAACATAAGCATATAAGTATATAGTATAACTCCGTGGTGGCCACAGTGGAAAAAGGGGACAGGACACAGAAGGGGGATGCACTCACTTTTGTAAAATGAGTGTGGGCGTCAATCAAACGAACGCCGAATTCGTATACCTCAAAAGGGTGTCTTCAAACCGTCCCCATTTCCTCAATGCTCGTCACAATGGGATGACTATATGTGGAGTGTTGGAAGAGAGTGCACATAGCGTGATCCCGTATATAAATCAGTTTATTGGGTTAAAAACAACATGGTACACTTACATTTAGCAGAGGGCTATAGTAAAAAACATCCACGTGCACCAAGCTCGTATCCTATCGTCAGTCTGTGACAGTTCCCATGCTCCAATCCTGACGCGTATCGTCACGTCACGTGACTTCATCAGAGGAATAAATATAGCAGGACTGCGATATTGCGGCGAACAAATCAGACACCTTTGACACTTTTTTGGGAACCAGTGACACTAATACAGTGATCAGTGCAAACAAAAATATGCACTGTCACTGTACTAATGACACTGGCTGGGAAGGGGTTAACTAGGGAGTGCTTCCTAACTGTGGGGGAGGTGCTTTTACTGCGGGAAGGCAGAGATCCGTGTTCCTGCTTAGCAGAAACATAGGATCATAGCCCTCCCTTCTTACAGAATGGCGATCTGCCTTGTTTACATCGGCAGATCGCCGTTCTGCTTCTCTCAGGAACAATCGGCGGGTACCAACAGCCATTGAGTCTGCCGGACCCGCTGATTGGCTCCTGCTGTGTCCAATCACAGCGGCAGTGGGTCGTCGGCGGTGGGGCATGCGCGCCCCAGACCCGGGAGTGCAGAATCACGCACAGGTACGTGATTTTGCACAGGAGAGCCGCCTTGCCGTCGTAGATGTACTGTATACGGTCGGCAAGCGGTTAGCGAAGCAAGAAAACGTTGTTTGTGCTTTCAGTTCAGCTCACAGGAAGTGACAAGGACAGGATTTGGCAGGATTTTATGGCAGGATCAACAGGTATTTTTTATACTCGCTGAAAATGTTCTTAGTCTGAAAACTGAAAAAGAATGCAGCCACCACATCTACAAACTGTTAAGAAGAAATATTTTATATTTTTTTTCTTGGATATCCTTTTAATTGAAGGATCAGTCCAGCAAAAATTATTATTTAAAGCGGTATGAAACCCAAAGCAAAAAATGTCATATATTGCAGCTTCCCAATCATTAGATGTGGTGGCTGCACTCGTTTTCTCTTTTTGGCTCTGTTTTCACCTGGCGATCTGGTCAGTAACACACCTTAATGTCTTAGAGCGCCCCCACTCCGGATGAAGGGGCACAGGGAGCACCTTTGGACAGCAGCATTGTTAATCTGGGGGGGGAGGAGTATTAGATGGACTAGCAGATTTAGATACACTAGCAAATTGAAGTCAAACTCCAGCTCACACTTTATAAGACGTTACAGCCAACAGGTTGTTTTCTTTTTGAGAAAAAGGTTTTACATAAATAAATAAAATCTGATCAATGTAAGCACCCCCGGTCAGTGTGAAATGATTTGTCTTATCCTTGTAACTGCTACATATGTAGGGCAGCTTGTTCTTTTGAGAACCAACAGACTTAATGGCCAGATCACCAGCAGAAAATAAAGGAAAGAAAGCAATTACCACATTTAACCGACACATTTGCTGGACAGCTTGGCCTGGTAAAGATATGGAAAAATAACAGATCTACTGGAAGGATCACCGGTTGATATAACTATGTTACAGGGGAGACTCAGAAAAAACAGACTGCATCATATAGGTATTTTATTTTTATTTTTTGCTCACAGTTTCACTTTAATTCATTTTATCGGGACAGAATATATTTATTTAGGTAAATTCTAATCCTGAGAGAAAGCATTTCCTTGTACACTGCGGACACCGCGGGCGGCCTTTGATCAGCCTGCAATGGCGGACAACAGAGGACAGTGAGATCACAGAGACATAAATACAATGTGGCAGTTCTCAGATCCTTGAAGTGATTGTAAAGGTTAGTTTAAAAAAAAATAAAAAAAATAAACATGTTATACTTACCTCCTCTATGCAGTTGGTTTTGCAGAGCAGCCCGGATCCTCCTCTTCTCGGGTCCCTCTTTGCTGCTCCTGGCTCCTCCCTCCTATCGAGTGCCCCCTCAGCCAGCAGCTCTCTATGGGGGCACCCGAGCTGAGTCAGAGCTCCGTGTATCCATTCAGACACGGAGCCCTGACCTGGCCCGCCCCCTCTCTCCCCTGATTGGCTGACTGACTTTGATTGACAGCCACAAGAGCCAATGGCGCCGCTGCTGTGTCTCAGCCAATCAGGAGGAGTGTCCTGGACGGCTTAGACACTCGTGGACATCCCTGGAGAAAGAAGGGGCTCAGGTAAGTAATTAGGGGGTGCTGGGGAGGCTGCTACACACAGAAGGTTTTTTATCTTAATGCATAGGATGCCTTTACAAGTAAGGGGGACCTTTGTACAGTAGGAGAGAGAGTAAGATAGTCATTATATATCAGTATTTTCTCAGCCTTTGTTCAGTCAGAATCCCCCTTTAAAGTATGCAAAATCTCAAGGCACCCCCAGTCTAAAATGTAAGGGGAAGAAAAATGCCTGGGACAATGCATACAACCACTTTGATTAAAAAATATATAAATAAACTTTACATCAGAGGTCCCCCATCACATCAGAGGTCCCACCTTCACATCAGAGGTCCCCCATCACATCAGAGGTCCCACCTTCACATCAGAGGTCCCCCATCACATCAGAGGTCCCCCATCACATCAGAGGTCCCACCTTCACATCAGAGGTCCCCCATCACATCAGAGGTCCCACCTTCACATCAGAGGTCCCACATCACATCAGAGGTCCCCCATCACATCAGAGGTCCCACCTTCACATCAGAGGTCCCCCATCACATCAGAGGTCCCCCATCACATCAGAGGTCCCACCTTCACATCAGAGGTCCCCCATCACATCAGAGGTCCCACCTTCACATCAGAGGTCCCACATCACATCAGAGGTCCCCCATCACATCAGAGGTCCCCTATCACATTAAAGGCCCCCCATCACATCAGAGGTCCCATCACATCAGAGGTCCCATCACATCAGAGGTCTCCCATCACATCAGAGGTCTTGCCTTCACATCAGAGGACCCCCATCACATCAGAGGTCCCTCCTTCACATCAGAGGTCCCCCATCACATCAGAGGTCCCCCATCACGTCAGAAGTCCCCCATCATGTCAGAGGTCCCCCATCACATCAGAGGTCTTGCCTTCACATCAGAGGTCCCCCATCACATCAGAGGTCCTGCTTTCACATCAGAGGTCCTGCCTTCACATCAGAGGTCCCCCATCACATCAGAGGCCCTTATCACATCAGAGGTCTTGCCTTCACATCAGAGGTCCCCCATCACATCAGAGGCCCTTATTACATCAGAGATTCTGCCTTCACATCAGAGGTCCCCCATCACATCAGAGGTTCCCCTTCACATCAGAGGTCCCCCATTACATCAGAGGTTCCCCATCACATCAGAGGTCCCCCATCACATCAGAGGTCCCCTATCACATTAAAGGTCCTCCATCACATCAGAGGTCCTGCCTTCACATCAGAGGTCCCCCATCACATCAGAGGTCCCCCATCACATCAGAGGTCCTGCCTTCACATCAGAGGTCCTCCATCATGTCAGAGGTCCCCCATTATGTCAGAGGCCCCACCTTTCACATCTGAGGTCCCTAATCACATTAGAGGTCCCCCATTACATCAGAGGTCCCACCTTCACATCAGAGCCCCCCCCCCCCCCTTCACATCAGAGGTCATCCCATTACATCAAAGCTCCCACTTCATATCCCTATTACATTAGAGGTCCCCATCACTTCAGAGTTTACTCTTTACACAAGTCTCATCCTTGCAGCACCCGGGGGGAAGCAAATGGCACCTTGGTTGAGAAACACTGGTATATATACAGTATAATAGTAGTACAGATAAGAAGATTGCAATTATTAGTTACTTATATCCATCCAATATACACATTTTAGAATCAGCAAACCATTAGGTTGAGTAACTAACAGCAAAATAAAGTATTCTCCAATGTTTAAAAAGTGCACCGTAAGAACTTTAGCCGTAAAAATAAAGTAATTCAGCAGGATAAGTTTTACAGTTTGTGAGCTTCTTATCAAAGCAGTGCAAAAGCAAAATGAAGTTCATAAAGACATAATGCTCAAATCACAAAGCGTGTGTGTGTGTGTGTGTGTGTGTGTGTGTATGTATGTATATATATATATATATATATATATATATATATATATATATTTATTTTTTATTTTTTTTTAAATAAGTATCCTGGTGTGTTAGCTTTCTGAGCTGAGCCTATAGCAAGTTATGGAATTACAGAAGTCATACAGTATGGTGGTTAGCACTTCTTTGCTTGTAGCGTTGGGGTTCTGGGTTCAGTGGCCAGCAAGCATCTTCTCTACATGGGTGGGTAAAATCATAAAGGTAAATGAAAAATCTAAACTGCCCCTAGAAGGGTGAGTAGCTTTAGTACAGTCATTATTTCTTTTGGTGAACAGAGACCACTGCAAATTATCTATGCACTCTGGTATAGGTTGGTGCTACATTTAAAATATTTAAAATGGTAATTCATTATTCTGTCTTAGCTATCCCTAGAAGGGTGGGTGGCTTTAGTACAATCATTAGCTACTTTGGGGACAAAGACAAATGCAAACGATCTATGCGCTTTGGTATAGGTTGGTGCTATATTAAAGGCATCCAAAGTGGTATTTTAACTACCTTCCTTCTAAACTGCCCCTAAGAGGTTGGGTGGCTTTGGTACAATCATTAGCTCCTTTAGGAACAGAGACTGATACAAAATGATCTATGCGCTCTGGTATAGGTTGGTGCTATATTAAAGGCATCCAAAGTGGTGTTTTAATTACCTTCCTAATAAACTGCCCCTAGGAGGGTGAGCGGCTTTGGTACAATCATTAGCTCCTTTAGGATCGGAGACTGACACAAATGATCTATGCGCTCTGGTATAGGTTGGTGCTATAATAAAAGCACCCAAAGCCAAAATGGTAATTAAATTCTCGTCTATCTAAAATGGGAGACGGATATCATCTTCTTTGGGAACCGAGACTACTGCGCTCTGCTATAGGTTGGTGCTATATTAAAAACTCCAAACTGCCCTTTTCACTATTCCCTTCAGCGAAGCCATTTCTACAACACAAGCCACTCTACCTACATAGTTTAATCAGCATATTTTACAGAAAATTGATTTTTAAATATACGCAAAGGCTAGGCATTGTCACCGGTCAATAAATATAAGTTGAAAATTTACAAAAAAAATAAATACACAATATAACTTCAGGGCAAAATTAATGAGGCGTTACACCATCAGAATAAAGAATAGTCTCTCCTCTTCAATTTTAAAGATAATCAATGAATTTACTGACAGATGTTATTTTGTAAAGCGTCGCACAAACTCTTGGCGCTATATAAATCCTGTATAATAAAAATAATAAAAAATGTTCGGCTATACATATGCAAGTAGTTCACAGTTTGAAAGCAATTTTTTTTTTTTTAAATGAGTTTTTGTAAGAAAAATTAAAGATCAATATATACAAAGTGACAAGAGAAGATGCTGGAGTGACCATGAATGCAGAGATAGGGAAATTAGGCACTTACCTATTTGCTTGCAGTCCGGGTTGAGCCTGCGAAGTAGTTGCTGAGTGTTTGGCGAGTCTGTGCAGCTGCTGATCCTGATGTGTGTGTGTATGTGTGTGTGTGTGTGTATGTGTGTGTGTGTGTGTGTATGTGTGTGTGTGTGTGGGGATGTCACACCCCCTTGCAGCCATTGCCAGCTCCCACTCACAAACACAGGGGAGGGTAACATAGACTGACATAGGAGGCTCCAGAGCTGAATCACAGCACTGAACATTGCAAGGCAATGGACGATGCAACTGAAGGCACCAGAGACATCTGTATCTTCCCGAATCCTTCAATCACTTCCATCACAGGGGACGCACACAACGCTAATCTGAGCAGCATAATTACTGTCAGCATGTAGCGTGCCAATCCAGCTGACATCCTATGGTTTCCCTATGTGCAGCACATACAACTTTAGACGTCTAGGGAGACTAGAATGTTTTTTTTACAGCTATTATTATTTTTACATTTTTATTATTATTATTATTATTATTATTAGTAGTAGTAGTAGTAGTAGTAGTAGTAGTAGTAGTAGTAGTAGTAGTAGTAGTAGTAGCAGTAGTAGATTATTATTATTAGTAGTAGTAGTAGTAGATTATTATTATTATTAGTAGTAGTAGTAGTAGTAGTAGCAGTAGTAGATTATTATTATTAGTAGTAGTAGTAGTAGATTATTATTAGTAGTAGTAGATTATTATTATTATTAGTAGTAGTAGTAGTAGTAGTAGTATATTATTATTAGTAGTAGTAGTAGATTATTATTAGTAGTAGTAGTAGTAGATTATTATTATTAGTAGTAGTAGATTATTATTATTATTATTATTAGTAGTAGTAGTAGTAGTAGTAGTAGTAGTAGTAGTAGTAGATTATTATTATTAGTAGTAGTAGCAGTAGCAGTAGTAGTAGTAGTAGTAGTAGATTATTATTATTATTATTATTAGTAGTAGTAGTAGTAGTAGTAGTAGTAGTAGCAGTAGTAGATTATTATTATTAGTAGTAGTAGTAGATTATTATTATTAGTAGTAGATTATTATTAGTAGTAGTAGTAGTAGTAGTAGTAGTAGTAGTAGATTATTAGTAGTAGTAGTAGTAGATTATTATTATTATTAGTAGTAGTAGATTATTATTATTATTATTATTATTAGTAGTAGTAGTAGTAGTAGTAGTAGTAGTAGTAGTAGTAGTAGATTATTATTATTATTAGTAGTAGTAGTAGTAGTAGTAGATTATTATTATTAGTAGTAGTAGCAGTAGCAGTAGTAGTAGTAGTAGTAGATTATTATTGGTAGTAGTAGATTATTATTATTATTATTACATAATTTTAAAATGGGAATGAGGGACACCTACTAGCAAATGTATGTAGGCATAGGACATGCCCACCCTGACACGCCCCCTTAAAGAGAATTAACCAAAAAAAAAAGGTTAATTAAATCCACAAGTGCTTTTTTTTACCACTACTATTCCTTTATATTGGCTTTTGGAATTTTACTAGTTGTAGATTATTATTATTATTATTAGTAGTAGTAGTAGTAGATTAATATTAGTAGTAGTAGTAGTAGATTAATATTAGTAGTAGTAGTAGTAGATTAATATTAGTAGTAGTAGTAGTAGTAGTAGATTAATATTAGTAGTAGTAGTAGATTATTATTAGTAGTAGCAGTAGCAGTAGTAGTAGTAGATTATTATTAGTAGTAGTAGATTATTATTATTAATATTACATACCTCCCAACATTTTAAAATGGGAAAGAGGGACACCTACTAGCAAATGTATGTAGGCATAAGACATGCCCCCCTGCCACACCCCCTTAAAGGAGAATTAACCAAAAAAAAAAAGTTAATTAAATCCACAAAGGCTTTTTTTTACTACTGCTATTCCTTAATATTGGCTTTTGTAAATTTACAAATGCAGCAGTTTAGAATATGGATGAAAGGTTTAGCGCTGGGAAACACTTTTTGAAAGATAAAAAGTTCATTTTATATACATCTATAGAGATCAGACCAAAATGAGGGACAAATGAGGAGGAATGAGGGACAGAGGGACATTGCTCCAAATCAGGGACAGTCCCTCGAAATCAGGGACAGTTGGGAGATATGTTATTATTATGTATTGCTGTTATATATGATTATGATAATGATGATTTTTATTAGTAGTATTTTATTATTATTTTTTATAATTATTAAACAAAATAAAAGTGTGTTGCGCTACAGTGTTTGATATTCAAAAATATTGAAAAAAATACAAATGAATAGTCCAAAAAAAGTATCAGTCTCTCAGATGGACCATAATGGTCAAAATGGTAAACACGCCACGAACACGCCACGACCACCACCACATAAAGATGGACTCTTATCAGAGAGCCTGGGCCCTTTATTACGAAGGGTGAAACAGGCTTGAGCAGTGGCGGCCCGTCCATTAGGGGCGCTCCAGTGCTGCCCCCTCTATATCTCAAATGCCGCCGCCCCCTATATGACTAATGGATAGATCCATGCATAGCATTGATCTGTCCACGGCCGCCGCTGCCACCCCCTATTCAGGCGTCCGGCCACTTTCAGGACGCGGGGCGCTTGAATTACAGCGGTGGGGGTGTTTTTCTGAAGCACCTAATTAGAGCCATAGGCTCTAATAGGCTTCAACATTTGTGGGATCGTGGTGCAGGACATTGCGCCATGAGCCCACCCAGGTGTTACAACAGCGAATGAATATTCGCTGTTGTAACACTGATCCTCAATCCGGCCAATCAGAAGCGGGTGTGAGACCTGTTTTCTTATTGGCCGAAAAGAGAAGACTCCTGATTAGCCGCTTTGAAGGAGGGAGGAAACGAAAGCCAGAGCCGTCGCCCGTGGAGAGCATGAGAACGAGAGAGCCGCCGAGAGCCCGGGAGAAGCGCCGAATAGATGGGGTAAGTGCACCAGTCCTGCCTGCCAAGCGACCGACCTGGGGACCGACGGACCGTGGGGGGGGGTGATACTGTTTGCCGCCCCCCCAAAGAAAATTACCACCGGCCGCCACTGGGCTTGATGTATATATTCCAGTAGAGGTCATCAGTAGGGGATGTATAAAGGAATCACGTCAGGATTAGTTTCAGAGTATCTAGGGGACTCCACCCAAACAACAATCGTTCAGCCAGATCCAAATAAAACATAAAACGCCAGATAGTGTTGTATGTATTGTAAGTGCAATACAAAGTATTGCACTTACACGTATCCATAGCAAAAACAGCACTGCATGGTAAGAAGGCGCCACAGACCATCCAAACATGGAAAAATGCACGATAGCAGGAACAAACAGCTCAGCCCGACCGGTTTCGTCAACAAAAGGACTTCCTCCGGGGTACTGTAGCGCAACACACTTTTATTTTGTTTCATGTTTTTGTGGTAATATTTCACATTTGTGGTGCTGCTTTTCTTCACACTATAATCTTTCACAAGCGCAGTACTACAGTATTTATAATTATTATTTTTATTATTATTATTATTATTATTATTATTATTATTATTAGTAGTAGTAGTAGTAGTAGTAGTAGTAGTAGTATTTATTATTATTATTAATTGTTGTTGTTATTATTATTCAGGATTTATATAGCACCAACAGTTTGCGCAGTACGTTACCACATAAAAGGAGACAGTACATTTCAAGACAAGAGGGTACATAGGGCCCCTGGAGGGCCCTTACAATTGGAGAAGATTTTTTAAGGTACATATGTAAATGTGACCAGCTTAGTCTAAATCATGAAGAATCAAGTATTGTGAATATATAGTAAAAGGCCCATAGCTAAGACAGTTTAACAAATTGTTAGAGAGCACCACCCCTAAACATTAGGTATATAGAGAGGAAAAATATAAAGGAATTGGTCGTTAAGTGGCGGTTCCCTGATAATGTAGCATACACATGTATTGGTTAAAACATTTTTTGTATTTATTTAGATGTAGAAAAAGACATACATACAAATATCAAAAAGAAGCCCGCAAATATATAAAACAAGTACATAATATACAACATGCCTTTAAAGGGTGTTCATATGGAGATTGCCAACATGTTTCACGGCCTAGAAAGCCGCTTCTTCAGGGCTTTATTCCATAGCATCTGGCTCAACACCTGCATTGGATATAAATAAACATAGAAGAAATAAACAAAATACATAATCTACATATAGCTCACTATCCCTTAAAAGTGGAGACACTTGAGGGAGAAAAAAAAAAACGAGGGGAGTGGGGGGGGGGGGGGGGGGGAGGGAGGAGAAAATGTGTACCTTTACATTTTCTGGCGTGTTTGGACTAAGGGGAGACCAGTGATAGACCGTCTTGTGGGTGGTAGCTACGTAGAATGAAATACCCGATGGAATCAAGAAGCAGTTACTGTATAAGCTCTCAACTTAAAGAAAAAAATATAAAAAATACTCATAGAAAATTATATATATGAGAAAAGAGCCTAAAATTCTATTGGATACCAGTTTAGTATAACTGTCAGTGTATACTTTACACTGACACATTAGCCCCCTTTCATACCTGAAAATTTTGTAGTGAGTTTCCCTAAGGCTGACCATTCTCAACATGCAGAATCCCATTGTTTGTAGTTGTGCCTATTCACATTTCAGCTCTCAGTCTCTCCCAGTTTAAAGTCATACATTATAAAAAAATAAATTTGCTATTTTTGAGTGTGTTCCAACATTTTTATCCCAATATACACTATATTGTCAAAAGTATTGGGACAGCTGACATTACACACACATGAACTTTAATGGCAACCCAGTCTTAGTCCGTAGGGTTCAATATTGAGTTGGCCCACCCTTTTCAGCTATAACAGCTTTAACTCTTCTGGGAAGGCTGTCCACAAGGTTTAGGAGTGTGTCTATGGGAATGTTTGGCCATTCTTCCAGAAGCGCATTTGTGAGGTCAGGCACTGATGTTGGACGAGAAGGCCTGGCTCGCAGTCTCCGCTCTAATTCATCCCAAAGGTGTTCTATCAGGTTGAAGCCAGGACTCTGTGCAGGCCAGTCAAGTTCCTCCACCCCAAACTCGCTCATCATGTCTTTATGGACCTATTTGTGCACTGGTGCGCAGTCATGTTGGGACAGGAAGGGGCCATTCCCAAACTGTTCCGACAAAGTTAGGAGCATGAAATTGTCCAAAATGTCTTGGTATGCTGATGCCTTAAGAATTCCCTTCACTGGAACTAAGGGGTCAGCCCAACCCCTGAAAAACAACCCAACACCATAATCCCCCTCCACCAAATGATTTGGATCAGTGCACAAAGCAAAGTTACAAGTACTCGTTCTGAATGCTTAGTATCGGCATTGATATCGATATCGGTACGTCGCTAATTAAAGCCCAAAGACTAGTTTTACCATTCCCACTCGATGGTATAGGTGTCCCTATTCTCCACCAAATCTAACCTTTCCTCGACAACCTCTTTGGAGATGCCTTCATCATCCAGGTACCATGTCCCTCATCATCCAGTGGTCTAACCAGTACCTAACAATCCCCAAATTGTCCTGCTTTCTCTTCTACCAGGATCAAAAATACCAAAAAAAGGCATCTTATGCATTTTTTTGATGTGGCCAGATTGGTGATCCAACACCACTGGCACTCACAACAGTTATGGGTGAATGGGTTGGAGAACGTAATGATATCACACATGAAACTTCTCTCAGCACAAGAAGAGGACAGGTGAGATGAATACACTCACACATGAACTACTTGGATTATTTAGCAAGAGTCCCAGGATTCCAATTCCTCCTGATAGACTTGAATGGCCCTGAAGACTAGTCAGTCTTTGCATTAATATCTGACCAGACAGACAATGCCCACAACCCTCCCTAGCCCCCAACCCTTACACCCTATTGCTATCCCATCCCCCCTTGCCCTCATATGGATATATTCCAGACAGACAATACCCACAACTCCTAACTCCCCAGCCCCTTACACCCCATTGCCACCCCACCCCTCTTGGCCTGGGCCCTCTTTCCCCAATATACCCACTTTTCTCTACCTCCTTTATCCTCCTTCACTATAACCTTACCTTCCTGCTTCCTTTCTTCTACGCACAACTTGCTCTGTGATACGTTATGACAAAGTTATAACTACCTATCTCAACCAACTTCACTTGTATTTAAACCCCATTTCCAAAAAAGTTGGGACTCTGTGTAAAATCTACGTAACAAAAGAATGCAATGATTTGCAAATCTCATAAACCCATATTTTATTTACAATAGAAAATAGAAAACATATTAAATGTTTAAACTGAGAAAATGTACCATTTTAAAAAAAATAAAGCAATTTTGAAATTGATGGCAGCAACATGTCTCAAAAAAGTTAACACAGGGCAACAAAAGGCTGGCAAATAAGTGGTACTAACAAGAAAGAGTTGGAAGAACATTTTACAGCTAATTAGGTTAATTGGCAACAAGTCAGTAACATGATTGGGTATAAAAAAGGGCATCTTGGAGAGTCAGCGTGTCCCAGGAGTAAAGATGGGCCACCACTCTGTGAAAAGCTGCATCTAAAAATTGTCGAACAATTACAGAATAATGTTCCTCAAGGTAAAATTGCTAAGACTTTAAATATATCCTCATCTACAGTACATAATATCATCAAAAGATTCCAAGAATCTGGACAAATCTCTGTGGGACAAGGGACAAGGCTGAAGAGCAATATTGGATGCCGGTGATCTTCTGGTCCTCAGATGGCACTGCATTAAATACAGGCATGATTCTATGATGGACATCATTGCATGGGCTCAGGAATACATTCAAAAATCACTGTCCGTGTTATCCAAAAATACAAGGTAAAGCTCTATCATGCAAAGAAGAAGACATATCTGAATATCTGAACATGATCCAGAAACACTACTGTCTTCTCTGGGCCAAAGTTCATTTATAATAGTCTTTTGAAAACTGTTCTGTGGTCAGATGAATTAACATTTGACAACAGCATGGCTTCATAATAGAAGAGTCCAGGTGCTTAATTGGCTTGCCTGCAGTCCAGACCTTTCACCAACTGAAAATATCTGGCAAATCTTGAAATGTAAATACAACAAACAAGACCCAGGACTATTGAGCAGTTAGAATCCTATATCAGGCAAAAATGATACAACATTCCTCTCCCAAAACTCCAGCAACGGGTCTCCTCAGTTCCCTGATGTCTACAGAGTGTTAGTAAAAGAAGAGGGGATTCTACACTGTGCTAAAATGGACCCACCCCAACTTTTTTGAGACATGTTGCTGCCATCAATTTCAAAATGACCTCATTTTTTTCCTAAAGTGGTCCATTTTCTCAGTTTAAACATTAGATATGTTTTCTTTGTTCTATTGCGAATTAAAATACAGGTTTATGAGATTTGCAAATCATTGTATTCTGAATGTATGTAGATTTTACACAGCATTGCAACTTTTTTTGGAATTGGGGTTGTGCATTCAATGACTGGACAATGGTCACTAGACTGGACAAATGTAACTTGCTGTTAACATTCGATTTTAGAATGAATGTAATTCCCAGACAAAAACCACATACTGTATACTGTACGATAATTCATGCGTTGGAGAAAATTTTTCCATTCTGTTCCTTCGAAATTTTCTCATCACTGTGGCCAAAAATAAAGGTCGACTCGACCCCGCTAATGATCAGAAAGTCGAACTGACGTTCTAAAATTTTTGAACAAAAATCTATACATATATGGGCGGCAAAAGGAATGGTAAACTGCAACATGGTACAATTTTGTTGTTGGGTTGAGCTACACTGTATTTTCAGGTACATTTTAAAAAGTGACATAGTTAGGTTGAAAGAAGACACATTTCTAAAAAATTCAGTCCTAAGAAAAATATTAGCTTTCCTCAAAGTGAACCAGTGCAGAGCAAA
This sequence comes from Lithobates septentrionalis, assembly GCA_037952835.1. Lineage (NCBI taxonomy): Eukaryota > Metazoa > Chordata > Amphibia > Anura > Ranidae > Lithobates > Lithobates septentrionalis. The sequence continues at coordinate 333,838 of JBBDGP010002796.1, read as the reverse complement.
GCAGCCCATGCTCCCTCCCCCCACCTGCATATATTCAGCTTCCCTTCAGGCAGTATGGCACCTTCTACTATAGATGGGAATGTGTTACTGGCAGTGACATGCTATGTATGTGTCTGTGTGCCTCCCCTGGTAGCTGTGCTGCCTTAGGCTAAGGCCTATGTTGACTATGCAGAATGTGCTCTTGCCCCTAGCAGTTATTACTATGGATCCGTGTGATGTCAACACCGAGGAAGGTGTACAATACAGCTGTTCAGGATTTTCCTCATCGTTCTCCATCATCAGACGTGTTCCCCCCGCACCAGGCATGTCCCAACCTTACGGGAGTATTTACTTCCAGGCTCCCTTTAATCAATGCAATTAAAGCACTGAGCTGTTTAATAGGGAGCTATGTAATAAAAACGTCCATCAGTCACATGATTCATTCAAGAACAACTCAAGATCATAGCTGTACTCCATGCACTATTATCATGGTCACACATGGCAATTTTTAAACCGAATTCCGAATCATTTCAACCAACTTGCAAAAATATCCAAACATAACCTACCACCAACACTTTATAACAACTTTATAACATGTTGTAGTGTTGATAGACCCAGGGATGGGGGATGTTTCATTTCTCTGAATTTTTTTTACAGCCAGGAGATTTGGCTCACTTTAGGAGGCCATAACCTCTTCTCCATGCAGTCAGTAATAAAGGGAAAATAAAGGTAATTTTAATTATTTCATAAGGGTGCAATGTGCCTTAAAGCCAAATTGAAATTTTAGTTTAAGGCTACTTTCACACTGAAGCGCTTTACAGGCGCTACAGCACCAAAAATAGCGCCTGCATAGCGCCTGTAAAGAGTCTCTCCTGTGTTTTCAGTGTGAAAGCCCGAGGGCTTTCACACTGGAGTGGTGCGCTTGCAGGACGGTCAAAAAAGTCCTGCAAGCCGCATCTTTGCAGCGCTGTATTCACCGCTCCTAAAGCGCCCCTACCCATTGAAAACAATGGGGCAGAACCGCCAAACCACCGGCCGAACCGCCGGCCGAAAAAGGGTTAAAACCGCCAGCATTTATACCTTTTTCAGCCGCTAGCGGGGGTTAAAACGGCCCCGTTACCGGCCGAATAGCGCTGCTAAAACGGCGTCAAAGCAGCGCTAAAAATAGTGCTGCTTTACCGCCGGCGCCTGCCCGCCCCAGTGTGAAAGTAACCTAAATCAGCTAAATACATTCAAATTTTGAAGAGCTTTTCAAGCGCTTTTGAAGGGCTTTCCATTCATTTCAATTTCATTTCACTGCCCTGCCAGCGCAAAGCATTCATTGATTTTAATTGAAATAGTTTTTCGTGAGCTTTTCAGGCGCTTTTTTTTTAGCATGAAAGCGCCTGAAAAGCGCCTCAGTGTGAAAGGGGTCTAAGACTTTGCACACCTTTTCATTGATGCATCTGGAATATATTTATTAAAGTGAAAGTCCATGTGGGCTTTAAATGGCTCCTGAGGGTTATGGAAAATCTTTTTAGCTATTGTGGACTTTTTTGTGCAAAAAAACAGACACTCAGTTATATAATATGTATCACTTGCAAGGTAAGTCTGTCATAAAGTGCTTTGCATACTAGCACTATATGGCTAAAAGCTTCAGGGGGCCCATTGTTAAAACATTTTTTGCGAAGCTTTAATTCCACTTTAAATACACAAAAAATACACCCTTAAAAAAAAAATCTTCAAAAAAAGAAACAGACTAGAACTTTTTTAATTCAAGCAGCTTAATCAGAGAAATTGAGAGTTTGAGGACATTTAGCCAGATCTCTTGGCTCATCCTTGATAGACCCTGTTGGTTGTAGGGCACCTCGATTTTTGTTTAGATTGAATACTGGGTGAGACCTCCTGAAAACTGCGGTGTATGTGGCCAGCAATGGTGGTTGGAAAATCCAATCAATGCACAGTTTTTCCATAGAATGGCACATCATAACAATGCCAATAGTTTCAGCAAACATTGCGCCCCTGGCTCCAGACATTACTGCTTGGAGCAGTAGAGATCGGCAAACAGAAAAAAATTTGTTTCGGATTAACAATTCTTCACCAGAGCCAGGTGTGCCTACAGGCATACAATAATTTGCAGATACAATCCCTTTATTGCATGCTGCATAAGCTTAAGTTTATATATTCACACAGTTTATTGTTTCTGCATTAGAGAAAAATTTGCACGCTCCCCTATGGTTGCAGATGCAAGACCTTCACCTCCATTGTTGGATTCTACCACCTCAGCTCAATTTCGTCTCCTTGTTATGGCTCTTTCCACACTGAAGTTCTACTCACACAACGTTCATGAGTTAAATTCTCCGGTGAAGCGCGCAAAGGTATTCCACTACCTAAAATCTAGCCACGTTGATGTGGTGCGCTTGCAAGAGACCAGGTTCTCCTCCTCTGCCTTGAAAATACCTGTCTCCCCATTTTGCTACATTTTATGTAGCTTCAGCGCCTGAAAAACATAGAGGGGCCCTAATCACCTTTTGGCGCAATCTTTTGTTCTCTTGTAATAAAGAGATTGCAAACCCCACTGGTAGATACCTTCAGCTCCAGGGCACCCTAAATTGTCAGGTTGTAACCCTGGTCCCTTATTATGCCACTGACCGCTTCCAACACAAATTCTCCTCTCACCTTCTCACAGTGGTCTCCCAACACTGCTCCGGAACCCTTATCCTCATGGGCGACACGAATATTGCCCTAGATTTCTCAGGTGGTTGGAAGTATGCCCCAGGGGCTTCCCCATCCCACGCTCCTGTAGTGGAAGAGCAAATTAGGTCACTTTTACAAACCCATGGTTTAGTGGATACATGGAATGAACATCACTCCATCGATTGTGACTTCACCTTCTACTCCAGTCCACAGCCTAGTGCCTGTAAGATGGCCACTAGGTGAAAGCGAGGCTTGAATTTTTTTTTTACTTTTTGATATGGCTGCCATGTGAAAATGAGGCTTGGTTGCCTTTCTATGTGTATATAAGGTGACGGCTCAGCACATCGCCCGTGCCCCTGGAAGATGTCATGCATGACGAAACATGTTGGGCGGAGCTAAGCACTGAAGTCATCACGCCCCACGTGACAAGTGCGGGTGTTTTTGAATTTTATTGCCGGCAAGTGCTTTTATGATGTTTGTACATCCAACCAGAGATTTTACACAATAAATTAGCTTTTTTGAAAAAAGATAACGCACTATTGGAGCCTTTGTTCTTCTATATGCTCCGTGCTTACTTAGGAGATTGTGCTTTCAAGGAAGGGGGATGGACGGCGGCCATATATTGAGGAGGATGCCCAGAGTCTATCAACACACCTTAGAGCCAAAATCCATCTCAGACCCCGCAGAGGGCTTTATCTGCAGGCGTGTGTGACCTCGCTACAACAGGGGGTCTACTCCTTCCAGTAAGATTCTCCACTCCTTCCGGTGATTGCCACACGGAGAATTCCATCCTTTTTTTCCCCTTGGTGGTGGTGAAAACCCTGAGAACCTCTTCCATCTTTCTGGATCTTTATCGTCATAGAACTTGTTTTATTTGCCACTTTTCAGAGACTTTATTTTATGAATCACTCTTCATTACATTGGTTATTACATGCACTGTATTGATATTCTTACACTTTAGTGATTTATAGTGTGTTCGGATTCTAGTTTCATATTTTTATATTGTGTTCACTAGTTTGATTAGTGCGACTATTTCCGTTTATTAGAAAGCTTAACGTGGCCGGTCACACCCACAAACCTTGGACCCAACAAAAATCTCTGCTGCCTTTGCCGACTTCTTGACCTCGCTGTATGATAAGCCCTTCCCATTTCCTCTTGATCTAGCAGATGACTTATTTCATGTCCTCCACCTCCCTTCTCTCTCTTCAGCAGCGTTTGCCCATCTTTAGAGGTACACGGCAGGGGTGCCCCCTATCTCCCATTCTTTTTATCTTTGCCCTCGAACCCTTAGCAATTGCCCTTAGAGCTGACCCAAACATTAACAGAATTCCATGTGCAGGTGAGTGTTACAAATTGTTTGCAGATGATGCCCTCCTAACTCTGACCAACCCAATAGTCTCCCTACCTAACTTACAGTCCCTTCTGACCTGCTTCGCTGCCACCTCCGGGCTCCAAATCAACCCACACAAAACCATGGTGCTGAACATTTCTCCCCCGAAATCCTTGGTCTCACACCTCCAAGCTACCTTCTCGTACAGCTGGGCCGGTTCCTCGCTAGACTACCTAGGTATCAAATTGACTCCCTCCTATTCCTCCCTCTTTCCTACCAATTATTACCCTTTATTACATTCCATCTCAGCCCTTTTGGCTTCTTGTAGATTTCCCACCCTATCTTGGATTGGCCGCATTCATGCAGTCAAGATGACTGTACTTCCAAAGATCTTATATTTCTTTCGGGTCTTGCCAGTTAGGGTCCTCACATTTTACCTACACCTCCTCCAGAATAGAATCCTATAATTCATTTGGGCCCACAAGCACTCCAGGGTCTCACACTCTACCCTATATGCCCACAGATTTTGGGGAGGCCTGGGAGTTCCAAACATTATGAAATACTATCAAGCAGTCCAACTCTCCCAGCTCACCCTGCTCCAGGCCAAATCTGACATCCCTCTCTGGGTTCTTCTTGAGATTCCTAACTGCACACCGATCCCTGTGTCTGCCCTGCTCTGGCTTCCTTCGTCCCCCCTCAATTAGCCCCCTAATGGCTCATAGCCTAAAGCTTTGGCACTCGGTCCGGTACTCTGGCAGGCTCATGTCTCCGCTCCTCCCACTCCTCCCCCCTTTGAACAATTCCATGTCCCCCCCCCGGGCTTAGAACAACCACATGTTTTTTCATGGTGGCCCGCTCATGGGTTCTCACAGGTCTGGCACTTCCTCGGATCTTGCACGTTTCCCTCCTGGCCCTTGATCCAGGAGACCCATGAAGCTCCTTCAGTTGAATTTTATCACTACCTCCAACTGCAACACGGGATATCTTCACTCTGGCGCCATGATACTTTCCCATACCAGAAAACACCCTTTGAACATATTTATCTGAATTCCCCAGGAGCCCCAGGCACCATCTCCTTGATATATTCCTCGCTCAACTCCAGTAGTACCCCAGCATCACTATGCTATGTATCAAGATGGGAACGAGACATATCCTTCATTGATTTGGTGGACTGGAATAAAACCTGGTCCAACATTGCAAAGTGTTCCTTTAATAAGACCACCACAAGGTGCCCCTACGCTGGCATTGGGTCCCTGCCCGCACTGCCAAATCGAACCCATCCTGCAATGATAGATGTTTTCGGGGTGTGGCCATCGAGGAGATGAACTTCTTATCTGGTGGTCCTGCCACCTTCTGGTGGGATTCTGGTCAAGGGTCTTTGGATTGTTGTTCACCCTCTTCCATATACCTATTCGCAAAGATGCCAAATTAGCACTGCTCCACTGCCCGATCCAAGGTCTCTTCTCATACCAACAGAAGTTGGCCACCTATCTATTTATAGCTGCTAAACGCGCAATAGCCAGGGCCTGGAAAAAGCCGGCTGCTTCAATTGCGGAGGTGAGGAGCATCCTGACGACCCTCATGATCAATGGGAAAATGAGCAGCATCCTCCACAACTCTCACACTAAACTTCTCAAGGTGTGTGCCCCATGGTGGTCTGAAGCTCTCCCTACTCTGCATCTGACCAGCCTAGGACTGCCTTATCGACCCCACTCTTTTCACAGCCTGGGGGACTTTTCCCCCTTTATCACCCTTTCTTTTCCTCTTCCACCGTCCTTCTTCCTATCACTCTCATTTTTTTCCCTTAACTTTTTTAAAAAAAATACCCAGCCTAAGACTCGCTTCCATCAATTCTTTGTGGTTGATTCCACACCTCAGCCCCTGAGCCCTTTTGCCCAGGCACCCTATGTTGACCCCCGTCCTCGGTCGGAGGGCCCCAACTGATTGATAGTACTTTCCTTTAAAACGTATTGCATATGTATTTTTGTTCATGCTGCTTCACCAAGCCTACTTTTGGTATCCCCTGCGTGAGAATGTTACTTTTGTATTTTTCTATATTCCAATAAAAAATATTGTACCAGAAAAAAAATGCACAACCTTCCATTTGTTTAGCGATCAGTTGCTGCTTCTAGTGATGAATTAATCATCAATGACTTTAGTAACAGATCGAGCTACTACAAATCTCTCTATTAACTCAAATCTACAGAGGTGACCTCTAGTAACTGTTAAAAGTTGAATTTTGGACATAAAAACTTTCATTCAAATATATTCATCAATAGCCGCAAAGGATATAAAGTCACTTTGCGTGCGCCAAATGCTTTTGCACCAATTACCTTAAAAAAGTAGCAGTGACATCATCACTGTGCTGTACATAGCTTGTGCAGAGAGCAGAGTTGTGGGAGGAGGCAGCAGGCTCCGCCCGATACAGGTTGCGTGCAGAAAATGTCAAGCAGGGGCGGAGACAAGACCAGTCACCCTGCACAAGGGGAGAGAGCAACAGTGAGCGTTCTTTATTACAGGAGGCTACTGCACAGAGGTATTGAGCTTGATTTGCTAAAATCAGACTGTGCACTTTGCAAAGTGAAGTTGCACTCTGCAAGTGCAGTTGCTCCAGAGCTTTGTAAATGAGGTAAAGCTTCACTTTGCAAAGAATACACAATCATGTGCAAGAAAACTTTTTAAAAACTACATTTTTGCTTGCACATGATTGGATAGTGGAAGTCAGCAGACCTTCTGCTCATTTACTAATCTCTGGAGCAACTGCTCTTGCAGAGTACAACTGCACACAAAGTGCACAGTGTATTTGTCTTCAGTAAATCAACCCCAAAGTCTCACACTGGATTACTGCACAGATCTGGAAGAAATACACAAAGCACATCAAGATTCAAGAAGAATAAGATTTCGATAATATTTACTTATCCTGGAGTTCAGCTTTAAAGCTCCCAGTACCAAGAGTTTTAACCACCAATGTAGCTCTAGGCTTATACATTAGTTGTCAATGGGGGGAATTTACATAAACAGGAGCAGTCAGAATCTGGAGCAGCTGTGCGTGGTAGCCAATCAGCTTCCAGCTCCAGGTTGTTCAGTTAAGCTTTAACATGAGAAGCTAAAAGCTGATTGGTTGCCATGCACAGCTGATCCACATTCTGTCTGCTCCAGCGTCAGTAAATTTAACCAATAAATTTAACTAAATGTTTAACCAAAACTTTTTTTAGTTTTGGAAAGCGTTTTAAATACCCCCCCCCCCCCCCCCGTCATTTTATTTCTTGCTGCTCTTATATATGTATTTTATTTGTGGATTTAGCTGTTTGCCTGGAGTCAAGCTTTAATAAAGTTCTAAAAGTAAAGGAGAGATAAAAGCAGACACATAAAAAGTTACCGACATATACATTCTCTTCCAGAGCACCCCAGGAGCCCTCAAAGGCAATATGTTAAGCATGCATATGGTGGTTTCAAGCACCAAAGTTGGAATAAGGATCCCCTCATCATATCCCTCAATGGAATGGATCATGTCTTCATCACCAATGGAGTAGTATGCACTGGAGGGGTTCTAGCTGAGAGTCAACGTTGGCATACCCAGTGTCCAGTAAGGCTCTTGGGCACTAGTAAGCTTATAAATAAAGCTCTCCCCACTGGTAGAATTATTCCTTGGTATTAGATTCCTGATATTTTGTCTATTATTTTTTATAACATAAAGGTATCTACCTGTACTTCTCATTATCTTCCAGAGCACCCCATGGGCCCCCAAAACCAATGAGCTGAGCATGTATTTGGTGGTTTAAAAAAAAAAGTAGGAACAAGGATCCCCCCACCTTATCCAAAATTGGAACGCACCATGCCTTGGTATGTTCTGAAGGGGCCCTAGCTAAGAGTCAATATTAGCATACCTACTGTCTGGTGGGGCTCTTGGGTACCAGTGACCATAGAAAAGCTTGGCCTGCTGGAGAAATGAGTCCATGGTACTATTAGATGTATGATAATTTGTCTATTATTTTAGATAAAAGCAACACATAAAAGGTACCTAAATGGATTTTTCATTATCTTCCAGAGCACCACAGGAGTCCCCAAAGCCAGTGAGCTGAGCATGCATATTGTGGTTTTAAGCAACAAAGTTGGACCAAGGATCCTGCCGCTATATCTCTCAATGGAACACACCATGCTTTTCTAACCAATACAATAGTATGTGTAGCAATAACTCACGGTGGAGCTGCTGGTTTAAAGCGGGCTGTTACCGTCACCTTTGTTACCCCAATTTCACCAGAACCGGGTCTAGGGTCCCGTTGAGCTTAATACAAGACAGTGTAGGCACCGGACACTTGAGTATCTTTTCCAATGCTTTAATAAAGAGTAACTGAAGGAAGTAGCAGGAAAGAGGTAGAAGAAGAGTTGCAGGGAAGTTCAAATACCTTTTCTTAGTGTAGTATTAGGAATTGGAATCTTGTAGATGAATGTACTCTCCTTTTGGAGTTGAATCTTTGCCCGCCCGGATAGGTTTCTCTCACTAACCTAGCAGCCAGTACGCAGGACGAACAAAAGTCTCTGCCACAGACTTGAATGGAATAGAAACCCGTACGATCCTCTGCCACAGGATGTAATGGTTTACGATGGATAGCAAACACAGCACTAGAACCTTTAAGCCGACCCGGCAGTACTATGTGGTAGGTTAACTTTAGGATGCGTCACCAGGCCCCTCTCCAGACCAGCACTCTGCATGATCCTTCCATGACGGGTCCTCCCCTGGGATCTCCTCGGTTGTCCAGCTTCTTCCCGTAGGACAGACAGCACAGGACCATTCCCTCGTCGCTGTGGTAGGCCCCAGACAGGCTTCTGGGCCCACCCACACGCTGCAGCAACGTGGTCCTCCCGGTCGGAGGACCACACGGTAGTACTCCTAACACATACCTGTTGGCCAGGAGGGCGGAAGGCCAGCAGGTGGAACGAAAAGAACCCTAAAACATGGCGTCTGTCCCATAAATACCCTCTCCCAGAATGCAACTCGGAGGACCTCCTCCACCGAGTTATCTCCGGGACAGAAGAGCACTCATACGCTTTAACGTGTTGCCTTTCCAACACCGACCCATGGCGACAACGACAACCACAGGCACAGTGTGAAACTACATGCAACACAGCCAAACTGGAACAGAGGCAAATCTGACTATGTATGAAACAGGTAACCCACTAAATTTACCTATAAGCGGTAGAAAGAGAATCTACCAGCGCTACATATGCAATGAAGATAGCTGAGAGACGATATTGGCAGATCTAGTGTTGGGCATACCTAGTGTCTGGCATACCTACAGTGCCTTGAAAAAGTATTCATACCCCTTGAAATTTTCCACATTTTTGTCATGTTACAACCAAAAAAAATAAATGTATTTTATTAGGATTTGATATGATAGACCTACACAAAGTGGCAGATAATTGTGAAGTGAAAAGAAAATGATAAATGGTTTTCAAATTTTTGTACATCAAAAAATCTGAAAAGTCTGGGGTGCATTTGTATTCAGCCCCTTTTACTCGGATTCCCCTAACTAATATCTAGTGGAACCAATTGCCTTCAGCAGTCACCTAATTAGTAAATAGAATCCACCTGTCTCAGTATAAATACAGCTGTTCTGTGAAGCTCTCAGAGGATTGTTAGAGAACCTTAGTGAACAAACAGCATTATGGAGGCCAAGGAACCCACCAGACAGGTCAGGGATAAAGTTGTGGAGAAGTATAAAGCAGGGTTAGATTATAACAAAATATCTCAAGCTTTGAACATCTCACGGAGCTCTGTTCAATCCATCATCCGAAAATGGAAAGAGTATGGCACAACTGCAAACCTACCAAGACATGGCCGTCCACCTAAACTGACAGGCCGGGCAAGGAGAGCATTCATCAGAGAAGCAGCCAAGAGGCCCATGGTAACTCTGGAGGAGCTGCAGAGATCCACAGCTCAGGTGGGAGAATCTGTCCACAGGACAACTATTAGTCATGTTCTCCACAAATCTGACCTTTATGGAAGAGTGACAAGAAGAAAGTCATTGTTGAAAGAAAGTCATAAGAAGTCCCGTTTGCAGTTTGCGAGAAGCCATGTGGGGGACACAGCAAACATGTGGAAGAAGGTGCTCTGGTCAGATGAGACCAAAATGGAACTTTTTGGCCTAAAAGCAAAACGCTATGTGTGGCAGAAAACTAACAGTGCACATCACCCTGAACACACCATCCCCACCATGAAACATGGTGGTGGCACTGGCAGCACCATGTTGTGGGGATGCTTTTCTTCAGCAAGGACAGGGAAGCTGGTCAGAGTTGATGGGAAGATGGAAGGAGCCAAATACAGGACAATCTTAGAAGAAAACCTGTTAAGATTCTGCAAAAGACTTGAGACTGGGGCGGAGGTTCACCTTCCAGCAGGACAACGACCCTAAACATACAGCCAGAGCTACAATGGAATGGTTTAGATCAAAGCATATTCATGTGTTAGAATGGCCCAGTCACAGTCCAGACCTAAATCCAATTGAGAATCTGTGGCAAGGCTTGAAAATTGCTGTTCACAGACGCTCTCCATCCAATCTGACAGAGCTTGAGCTATTTTGCAAAGGAAAATGGGCAAAAATGTCACTTTCTAGATGTGCGAAGCTGGTACAGACATCCCCAAAAAGACTTGCAGCTGTAATTGCAGCGAAAGGAGGTTCTACAAAGTATTGACATAGGGGGGCTGAATACAAATCCATGCCACACTTTTCACAGATTTATTTGTAAAAAAAACAAAAAACATTTATCATTTTTCTTCCACTTATGTGCCACTTTGTGTTGGTCTATCACATAAAATCCCAATAAAATACATTTATGTTTTTGGTTGTAACATGACAAAATGTGGAAAATTTCAAGGGATATGAATATTTTTTCAAGGCACTATAGTGTCTGGTAGGGCTCTTGGGTACCAGCGACTATAGATGGGTTCTCCCCACTGGAAGAATAATTCCTTGATACTATTAGATTCATGATAATTTGTTTATTTTAGATACTAATGCCGCGTACACACGGTCGGACTTTTCAGCTACAAAAGTCCGACAGCCTGTCCGACATACTTCCGGCGTACTTTCGGCGGACTTGCGGCAGACTTTCTAACGAACGGACTTGCCTACACACGACCACACAAAAGTTCGACAGCATAGTACGCGGTGACGTACACCAAGTCCGGCGAGACTATAAAACGGAAGTTCAATAGCCCGTACGAAACCCTTTGGGCTCCTTCTGCTAATCTCGTGTTTATCTCGTGTTAGTAGAAGTTTGGTGAGAGACGATTCGCGCTTGTGAGACTCGTATTTTTCAGTTCGTTTTAACTGTTGTTCAGTCTGTGCTTGTGAGGTTTGTATCTGCTTTTCAGTGCGTTTGGTCAGTTGGCATTGAGAAATCTTTGTTTTATTGTCCGCTCGTTCCTGATTTTCAGGTCGCTCTTCACAGGCCTTGCTGTTCTTCAGTGCGTTCTGTTTAGTGCGTTCTGACCAGCCGACCGTTTTGCAACCATGTTACCTGTACGTACTCGTCGTCGAGCTCGTGCATTGTATGTGTTTGGTGCTGTAGTTTATTCTTCAGACCAAGACCAGTCCATGAACAGGGCGAGGAGGAGTTCATGGACCAAGAATTGGTTGCTCCAGCGTGACCAGTTCTGTCACATGCCATTGCTCCGTGAGATCCGTGAGAATAATCCTGAGGATTTCAGGAACTTTCTCCGGATGACGGACCCCGTTTTTGACCGTTTGTTGGCTTTGCTGACCCCCTTTATCAGCAGGCAGGATACCTGCATGAGGCAAGCCATCACTCCGGAGCAGAGGCTAGTTGCCACGTTGCGGTACTTGGCGACAGGGAGAAGCCTGCAGGACCTCAAGTTCTCGACAGGCATCTCCCCCCAGGCTCTGGGGATCATTATCCCAGAGACCTGTTCTGCCATCATACAGGTCCTGCAGAAGGACTATATTAAGGTAAGATATTTTTCTTTGATTAGCATCACATGTTCTTTTATGTAATCTTTGATAATGTAATGTATTTCTTGCTTCAAACACTACTTACCATCATTGCAATATAGTGTGAATGTCCCCTTTTTATCCTCACACATGCTGCATTTTTTTCCTGTTCTTTTTTGTCATGCATGTATATTTTCCTTCAATAACCTCCCCAACATGCAATGATGGGAACATATCCACCTAGTCTACTCATTTTGAATGTATTTTGTTTGAGTGTATTTAGTGTGCTGCTAATTAGCAATTAGCTTGATTTCCCAACCCCCCACCCCCCACCTAAACTCACTCCAAATAGTGTGCTGCTAATTAGCAATTAGCTTGATTTCCCAACCCCCCACCCCCCACCTAAACTCACTCCAAATAGTGTGCTGCTAATTAGCAATTAGCTTGATTTCCCAACCCCCCACCCCCCACCTAAACTGACTCCAAATAGTGTGCTGCTAATTAGCAATTAGCTTGATTTCCCAACCCCCCACCCCCCACCTAAACTCACTCCAAATAGTGTGCTGCTAATTAGCAATTAGCTTGATTTCCCAACCCCCCACCCCCCACCTAAACTCACTCCAAATAGTGTGCTGCTAATTAGCAATTAGCTTGATTTCCCAACCCCCCACCCCCCACCTAAACTGACTCCAAATAGTGTGCTGCTAATTAGCAATTAGCTTGATTTCCCAACCCCCCCCCCCCCACCCTCGTAAAAATTGGCTTGAATGTTCTGTGTTGTTGATTTGTATAAAGCAAATATATGTTGCACTTTGCAAAATGCATGTGCACTCTACAAGTGCATTTGTTCCAGTGCTTTAGTAAATGAGCAGAAGCTCTGCTGATTTCCATCATCAAATCATATGCAAGCCACAAAGTGTTTTCATTAATTGCCCTTGCATGTGATTGTGTACTCCTTGCAACATGACTGCCTTTTTACCTTCCCTCATTTACTGTAAGCTGGTTAGCAACTGCACTTGCAGAGTGCGACAACTGCAGTCTTGTAGCCTTTTTAGTCCCTAAATTCCTGCGTGTCCTAAAAGTAATCTTTTTTATGGATTTCACAACCCCCTAAAATGTAATCAATGTTCCATCAGAGGGGGTGAGCAATCTGATAAGTGTGCCTTTCCATATTAGATATTCCAGAAGATTTAAATTATTTAATGTTATACTGATGCTGGGGAATAATGTTTTTAATTGTATAATTTTCTTGCAATGTTAGCTTCCAAATTAATGATTTTGGTTTTCTTGTTTGATTCCCCAGTTTCCTTCAACGCCACAGGAATGGCAGACTGTGGCATCCCATTTTGCCAGCCGTTGGGACTTTCCCAATTGTGGAGGGGCTATAGATGGGAAACATGTCCACATCGTGCCACCACCCCATTCGGGGTCATATTATTTTAATTATAAGGGGTTCCACAGTATTGTTTTAATGGCGGTGGTGTCGGCACACTATGAATTTTTATATGTGGACGTGGGGAAGAATGGCCGGATGTCGGATGGAGGAGTATTTGCCCAGACGGAGTTCTGCCAGCGTCTCCAGAGTGGTGGCCTGGGATTGCCACCTGATGCGGATAACGTGGAAGGACTCCCCTTTGTCTTCATTGCCGATGAAGCCTTCGCTCTGAGCAAGCACCTCATGAGGCCATTCCCCCAAAGAACCCTCACCCCGGAGAGGAGGGTTTTTAATTACCGGCTGGCCAGAGCTAGAAGAGTGGTTGAGAATGCGTTTGGGATTCTGGCCAGCCGGTTCCGCCTGTTTCAAACATCGATTAATTTGGTGGAATACAAACTTAATTTTATCATTTTATCCTGCTGCATTCTGCACAACTTTTTACAAAAACATTCTCAAAATTATATCAGAACAGTTGGGCCTGAGGCCGTACTTCTAGATGACCACCTTATGGGCCTGGATACTGTCCGTACTGGCTTGGCCCCCCAAAGTGCCCGTCAAGTTAGACAGCAATATGTGAATTATTTTATGGGTAGGGGGGCCATTGCAATGGGCCAGGATATTTAATTTTTTTAAATAAAAAAAATTTGGATGAAATCTGGAATTATATTTATTGCTTGCCTTTCTTTTGGGCTTTCTCCTAAGGTTATGGTCGATCAGTTGTAGTGCCAACTGTATTTTCCTTTTAAATGTCTAAATAAGCTCCATTGCCACTGTAAACAACTTGTTGACAATTATAACCAAACTGATACTGAGCATAGAAATAACAAACCACACATTTATTGAATTCCTATAAGGAGATTTTTTTATTAATCGTTGTTATGCATTCAGTTATGCATTTAGTATAAAATGTTCCTAGCCAAAAATATAATGATATCTTAAGAATTATGAAAAATATAATTATATATGAAGATTTGTACATAATCCATAAAAAAATGTTTTTGGCTTTTTTAAAATCCTTTTTTTTTTTTTTCTGAGTTTTTTTAAAAATCTTTTTTTTTTTTTTTTTAAATAAATTTTTTAATTTTTATTTGTGTTTTTATTAAAATCAATTTTTAAATTTTTTTTGTTTTTTTTTTAAATCAATTTTTTTATTTTTTATTCTTTTGTTAAAATCAATTTTTTTTTTTTTATTTTTTTTTTTTTAAAAATCAAGTTTTTTTTTTTGGATTTTTAAGGTATTTTCTATAAACAGCCCTCCTTTTTTAAATTTTGTTAAACAGCCATATAAGTAATGCAAAAATAATAAAGAGAAGGCCCAGAATGGGGTCAGCAAAACAGGAAATGAAGGACATGATCGATGTTTTGGGGTTTCAAAAAGGGAATTTAGATTCGACCCAAAACATCAATCATGTCCTTCATTTCCTGCTGCATACGATCCAGCCGATTCCGCATTTCATCGATCTCCCCATTCCAGGCCATTATTTGACCAATTAGCCGTTGGGCACTGTCTGAGGTGAAATATTCAGTTCTTGTACCTAAAGTGGAATGAAAACAAATAATGTGTTTAGAAATATGCACACATACATAGTTTACCTTACCATAATAAAGCTGTTGTCTCAGACACTGACCTGGTGGGGTGCCCATGTCGCATAATTCCTCCACATCCTCGGGGGTGGGGCTGTTGCTTGACTCAAGCACAACCAGATCACCTAAAATAGAGTAGAATAATTACATAAAAGAAAAGGCAGCCATGCATAGATTTCCGTAAGCTGGTGTGTCAGACACTCACCTGGTGGGGTGCCCATGTCGCCCACCTCTCCTTCATCCACATCCTCAGTGGGGCTTGGGCTGATTTCCCAAGTATGTTGTTTGGCTTGGGGTGGACTGTGTTCTTGTTGGCTGAGTGATTTTTCCCCTATGTGAACCAAAAAATTAATCTACTTAGCACACAGATATTTTAGTACATAGTAATTTTCCAACCTTTGTAGTGAAGTGGTGTACAAATGTTCTGTTTGTGTAGAGTTCCTATTTTACCTCAATATTAAAAATTAAAAAGACATATCGGATAGATAGATATCTAGATATCAATATCTCGAAATATAGTTAATAATCTTTTAATCTCTCTCTCTCTCTCTCTATATCTGGAGCAAAATATAAATATCTAAATAAATGTAAAAAAAAAAAAAAAAAAACATAACTTAAATTATTCCAAAAGAATGTTTTACATTTCTATATCTATCTATATCTATCTATATCGATCTATCTATCTACCTATATCTATCTCTCTCTCTCTCTATATATATATATATATATATATATATATATATATATATATATATATATATATATATATATATATATATATATATATATATATATACATACATATATATATATATATATACATACACATATATACATACACATATATATATATATATAGATAGATATATAGATATTCCTACATACATATATAGATATGTAACGATGTTTATTAAAAGATCGTTTGAAACGACGAGAAAACAAAAATCGTATAGGAATGAAAAGCACATGGAGCAGTATACAAGGTAATAAACACAAGAGAAAAAAACGACAAGTACTTACTTTTTTTAAGCACTTTACGGATCCGTCTGTACTGATCCGGCTCCCTGAGCTTGAGGTCAGACCATCTTTTTCGAATTTGATCCTTGGAGCGCTGGACCCCAAAAGAAGCCTGTAAAGTGTCCACCACCTTCGCCATTATTTTGGCCTTGCGCAAATTTGGCCGGGCGTACGGCCCATACTTCCCATCATAGTCCTTTTTTAGAAGAATGGCCACCATCTCCACCATCTCTTCAAAACTCATATTGGAGGCCTTAAATCTAGGCTTCACAGATCTTGTTGACGTTCCAGCCTCCGGGCTTTTTTCGCTACCTGAGGTAGTTAACATGTCATGTGTCTCCGCCATTATTCACCCCACTACGCGCCGTAATTAAAAATGGGCGGAGAACATGAGTTAAAATCGAACGTCAGGGGCGGGCGACGCAGGCGGAGTTTCACACATGCGTAGTTTCACACATGCGTAGTGTATAAAGAGGGGCCTTGTGCACGGGTCGTACGTACGTTCTGTGCGTCGAATTAGGGGGCGGAGAACATGAGTTAAAATCGAACGTCAGGGGCGGGCGACGCAGACGGAGTTTCACACATGCGTAGTGTATAAAGAGGGGCCTTGTGCACGTGTCGTACGTACGTTCTGTGCGTCGAATTAGGGGGCGGAGAACATGAGTTAAAATCGAACGTCAGGGGCGGGGGCGACGCAGGCGGAGTTTCACACATGCGTAGTGTATAAAGAGGGGCCTTGTGCACGTGTCGTACGTACGTTCTGTGCGTCGAATTAGGGGGCGGAGAACATGAGTTAAAATCGAACGTCAGGGGCGGGCGACGCAGGCGGAGTTTCACACATGCGTAGTGTATAAAGAGGGGCCTTGTGCACGTGTCGTACGTACGTTCTGTGCGTAGGTGATAGTGGACCGGGACGTTACTAAACAAAGGTAATTTAAATTTTTTTTTTTTGTTTGTTTTTTTATGGTCATGACTTTGTAGCAAGCGGCCTATATGGCTTGATAGATTGATGAGGCCTACATAGGGAGAAGATGATGAGGGGTTAGCAGAAACCTAATAAGTGTTTTTTGTCTTGTGACTTTATCTTTTCCAGATATAATGAATCCCCTATTTAAGGATCCAGAGTTCCTTACAGCTTTCATATCTAAATATCGAGAGATGAGGAATTTGTGGGAGGTGAAACACCCTCAGTATTATGCTAAGCATGTGAGGAAGTCAACGCTGGAGAGACTTCTGTCCTTTGTCCAGGCGACCATCCCGGACGCAACAATGGAGACATTGCTCAAGAAAATTGGGGTCTTGAGGAATATGTATAAGAGGGAGCATAGGAAGATCCAGGAATCAATGAGATCAGGAGCATCAGCAGATGATGTTTATGTACCCAGGCTGTGGTACTACAATCAACTCCGTTTTCTTGATGACCAGACTGAAGCCAGGGCATCACTTTCAACCCTTCCCTCCACCCTTCCCTCCACCCTTCCCTCCACCCCAGCAGAGGCTGATGAGGAGCAAGCTGGGTCTTCCATCCTGGATGAACCGGATATGACCATCTGGAGTCAGGTAAATTAGTTTAAACAATATTTACTGTACTAATATTAATGAGGTTAACTGGATGTTATAATTTTCTCCCAGATTTTTGCACTCAAAATTGTGTAGACATATCAATTGACAGGAGTGGCTAAATATGTTTGGCACCTGCTAGAAAAAATTAGGGTGTCTGATTAGACTCTTTTATTAAAGAGATGTATTCACATTGAATTTGCTAGTTATGAGAAGCAAATTGTGTGTCATTGATGAACCCCAAACAAATTAATAAAACTATGTCCTTTTTTTATACACAGGATGAGTCCATCCAGGAGGAATGTGTGGAAAGTGGCAGGCAGGAGGAGACCGGGCCCATGGACAGCCTGGAGGAGGCCGGATTCCCCATCATCCTGGAGGAGGCTGGGCCCAGTGTCAGGCAGGAGGTGGCTGGTCCCAGTGAGGTGGCTGGGTCAAGTGAGGTGGCTGGTCCCAGTGAGGTGGCTGGGCCCAGTAGGAGCATGACCCAATCCCAAGTGCCTCCCCTCCACCTTCCCAAAAAAAGGGCCAGGAAGGGGGCCGTCACACAGGAGGCATCCCTGCGCCTCATGCAAGAGGCCACACGTTTTTTGAGGAGCCCCCCCGAAGCAGAAGAGGCCTATGGCTGCTACTTAGCCAGCAGGCTTCTTCAAATGGATTGGGAGCAGCGTCTCATTTGCGAGCGCCTATTTGGGGAAACTATCCAGAAGGGGCTGCAGGGCACGCTAACCCGAAACACACAACTACATGAGGCAGCCCCCCCTCCTCCTCCTCCTCCTCCTCCTCCTGCCACAACTGAAACACCACAGCCACAGCCTCCAAAGAAGGCTACAGGGAAGGCTGCAGGGAAGGGTGCAGGGCAGCGTGGAGGAAAGGCTGAAGGGAAGAGAAGAAAGTGATGACCTGGGTTCAGTCTGGTCTGACAGAAGACGCAGGCTGTTGTAGGACCACAGTCTGGGGACATCTATATCATCTGCTGGTGCTGTTGATCTCTGGGATTCTTGGACCAGATTGTGCTCCCTCTTATATGGACTCCTCAAGATCCCAATTTTCTTGTACACAGACTTTTTCCAGCGTTGACTTCCTCTTTATTTTATTTTGACCATGAATAAATGGATCTTTTTTTGAGTTTAGCAAAAGACTTTATGTGTTTTCTTTTAAATCATTGATTTTACACACAATGTTAAATTATCAAGGGACAACAATCTCATTGAGTTTGCAAAAACACACCAAAAATACATTACTAATGTTAATAATGTTCGAGTGGTAAGTCTGGGAAAGAACAAAAATATACATAACCAAAAACGGTGCTTTGGGTTAACTTTATCTTAAAAATAAAAAATAATCACTAGAAAAAAAAAAACTATAATAATGGGTTCTTTGTGGTAACTTTACAAACCTAAAAAATATAAAAAAAATAAAAAAAAAAATAAAAAAAATAAAAAATACAAATGGGTTATTTGTGGTAACTTTACAAACACCAAAAAATGAAAAATAAAAATCTAGAGATAAACATATAAAAAAGTTCAACACCAATCATAAAATAAATATCTGGATAAAAATTACAAGAAAATATGACTCCACACAAAAAAATCCAAAAAAAAAAAAAAGGTAAAAAGTATTATATTAGTATGGAAACATTGTTTTTAAAAAGCATACTATATCATTCATGAGATCAAAGAGAAAAAGAATCCAGAAATCAGTTTGGGAGAACTCTGAATATGAACAGCAAAACACCTTCGTTCTTTATAGCATTCGTAAAGAAGAAATAAAATGCGCTGCATTCAACGATCACAGATTTTGCAGCGTGATGAATGTGCTACCTACAATACGAACACTAGTTTTACTAGACCGAGTGCTTCCGTTTAGTTTTTGCTTATGAGCATGCGTCGTTTTTTTGTCCGTCGGACTAGCATACAGACGAGCGGACTTCGGGGTCCGTCGTAGTTACGAAGTAAAGATTTGAAGCATGTTTCAAATCTAAAGTACGTCGGATTTGAGGCTAAAAAAGTACGTTGAAAGTCCGGAGAAGCCCACACACGATCGGATTACCAGCCAGCTTTAGTCCGTCACCGTCCGTTGGACTTTTGTAGACGAAAAGTACGACCGCGTGTACGCGGCATAACAGACACATAATGGTACCTTTTATATACCTCTTGTTATCCTCCAAAACACCCCAGGAGGCACCGAAACCACTGAGCTAAGGCCCCTTTCACACTGGGGCGGTAGGGGGCGTCGGCGGCAAAACAGTGCTATTTTTAGCGCTGTTTTACCGCGGTATTCGGCCGCTAGCGGTGCGGTTTTAACCCCCCGCTGGCGGCCGAAAAAGGGTTAAAACCACTCATACAGCGCAACTATAGCCGCGGTATTGCCGCGGTATAGCCACGCTGACCCATTGATTTCAATGGGCAGGAGCGGTTAAGGAGCGGTGAATACACCGCTCCTTCCCCGCTCCAAAGATGCGGCTAGCAGGAGATTTTTTCTTCTCCTGCCAGCGCACCGCTTCAGTGTGAAAGCCCTCGGGCTTTCACACTGAACAAACAGCGGAGGCTGTTTAGGGGCGGTTTGCAGGCGGTATTTTTAGCGGAATAACGCCTGCAAACCGCCCCAGTGTGAAAGGGGCCTAAGCATGCATATGATGGTTTCACCACCAATGTCAGAACATAGATCTCTCTTACAATATCCCTCAATGGAATGCATAATGCCTTGGTATGCACTGGAGAGGCCATAGCCGAGATTCTATATTAGCATACCCATTGTCCAGTGGGGCTCTTGGGTACCAGTGATCATAAATGAGCTCTTCCCATTGGAAGAATTATTTCTTGGTACTATTAGATTAATGATAACTTGACTATTATTTTCTCAAACATATCCACATGTTATTTTCATTTCCATAAGATCAACCAACCTCCAGGAAACAATGAGCCCTCACTAAGCCCTCATAATGAGCAAAATAATGGAGCTGAACACAACAGTCAGTAAGCTCCACTTAAAAACTGAAAGCTTCCCCCGCTGCAGTATTATGGCAATCAATAGCTATTCATTAAAGATGCTGGAGCAGAGAGTAATTGAATACACTGCATTCCCCTCTGTACGCTCCCTCATCAATGGACAATTTATTACAAACCATTGTGACCAGACAGACATGTATGCAATAGCTTACCTTGCCATTTAATCTCTTGCCTCCATTGTTGGTTCAGGTCATCACAACCGTCATAAATGTCTATCAATAAGAAGTCTTTTCACGGGCTAATTATCAGAGATCCTCCATAGACACAGATGTTTTTACCTGATACGTTGGAAATCTGGGGCATATTAAAGAGAACTTGCTACCAACTTTGCAGGTAAAAGCACACAAAAATCAAGTATTTTAATATGTATTGCAGTATTTTTCCTTTCCATAAACATATTTGTATTACGATAACTTGCAATGTTCTTATGAGCTTGTTATCTAATTTGCCTTCTTCAGCAGAGAACTGGTCCTTGCACAACAGAGCCCTCACCTTTTTTGGGACTGTCTAATTACTGTTTGTGCTGGTCCAGCTCCTTCACCTCTCCCTTCACCTTCCTACATAATCTGTTATATGGCTGTTGGCTGAGGAGAGAAGGGGGATACTATAGAGCAGTGGTTCTCAACCTGGGGGTCGGGACCCCCTCGGGGGTCGAATGACGATTTGCCAGGGGTCACCGAATCCTGGGCTGTTTCTGAAGCCTGCACTGTTCTCCCAGCCTTTTCACCGCCACCCAGAACGGCTGTCCCTGTAGCCTGTGGCTGCCCACTCAGCCTCTTCACAGCCACCCATTCAGTTCAGAGCATGGCTGGGGGGAAGTGACTAGAGGTTAGCTGACTGGTAAGGAATGTGAAGTGGGCGGGGCTGAAGGAGACCCTATCTCCTGATTTCGGTATAGGTGTCACTGCTGCGAGACACCACAAAGTCGGAGACACAGTGAGTAACACTTCCTGTGATTATTGTTGCCATTAAAAGTCCCCACTACAGTTCTCAGATCAGCAGATGACTTTGATCAAGAGCACCTAAGTTGGCTGATCAGAACCCCCCCCCCCCAGCACTGCCACTGATCCCAACTCCCCGCCAGCACTGCCACTCATCCCATCCCCCCCCCCCCCACCAAGGAGTAAGAGAAGGAAATAAAAATAGAGACTACATGGAAGGGAGAGGAAAATAGGGGGGAGGAACAAAGAGAAAGAGAGAGAGAGAAAGAATAAGAGAAAGAACAAAAAAGATGGCGAGAGAGGGATGGGGGAAAAAAAACAAGAAATTAGGATAGAGAGAGATAAAAGGGAAAGAAAGGAGAACAAAAAGAAAGAGTGGTACATCCTAAGTGGAAGGGACTCAGGGAGTGCTAAATATCCGTGGGTTAGGGACGTAAATTACTTGCCTTGCCTTGGGTGCTGACAACCCACGCTACGAAAATAATTTTACCGTTAGGGGTACCCACAACTTGAGAAATGTTATCAAGGGGTCACGGCGCTAGTAAGGTTGAGAACCACTGCTATAGAGTGTCACTTGAGTAACAGATCTGAGCCTGCTGGGGCTGCTGATGTCACATCCAAGATGGTGGCACCATGAAGCAATCTTAGGATTTTTGGATGTCTATACAAGAGAGGGTTTTACAGGTGTAGCAAACTCTTCAGCCTCAACCAGGCTAATGAGGACCTCTAAGGCCAAAGATAGCTGACATCCTTCAATATGTAGAGGGTTGTGAGGCATAGTGGATGCAAAGATGGTGAAAGTCATTGGGCGCCAGACGCTTCTTGGATGTAAAAGAGGTTTTATTTCTCTTAAAAGTCCTTTTTGTATTTTTTGGGGAAAGAGGGTTAGGGCCAGGACACCCTTAAGTAGTTGTAGATTCAATTGGCAGACTCCGAGACTTCAATAGGAGGACAGCCGTGCAGGGAAAGGCCCCAGAAAGGCGCCACATCTGCACATGCAGGAATTCTGTCTCCTATGGCAACAGTCTTTAACAGTTCCTAACTCAAACGTAACAGTTCCTTTAGTTTCACTACAACTGCTTCTTGTAGTTCTTCAACACTGAGCTCCCGGTCTCTCACTAGACCCTCTGATTCACTGACTCTGAATCCCTTGAGCTCCTCCAATCTTTGCGGTGGTATCTCCCTCAAGCGTCACCCAGGTGGGTCCCTAGCTTCGCACTCCAGATACTTCTCAAGCTTCACCCCTGCTGACGGCTCGGTCCCTGGCTTGACACACAAGGCTGCTCTGCAAGCATCACCTCTGCTGGCTGGGTCCCTGACTTGATCACCGCCTGAAGTTTCCCGATTCTCCACCGTGCCCGTTCTGCACATGCAGGAATGCTGTCTCTAATTATCGATGGTCTTTAACAGTTCCTAACTCAAACGTAACAGTTCCTTCAGCTTCACTTTGGCTGAGATACCCCATAAACCCCTAACCTGAGCTTGGGCTGCCCTTCTCATATCTAGTACCACCAAGTACCCGGCCACCTAGTGGTAGAAGAGAAAAGTGCAACAAGGCCAAACTTAGGGAGAAATCAATGGATGTCTATCAATCAACCAGGAAAACTACTCCTGGCAAGTAAATTTGTGAGGAGCTCCCTGCCTAAGCTACAGGGTGCTACACAGGTAAATTAATTAAACTTGCAAAATACAATTAATGCACATATAATCTCATAGGAAGTTTTTGTTGAAATGAATGGCCTGGCGACAGGGTCTTTTTAAATAATGGATTGCAAGAGGCGGCCATGGTGGGCAAAGTGCCATGGCAATGAATAACTGTAATCAGTTTTCTGTTTACAGGATGTGAATTAGTAAAACAACAATTTAAAGCCCAATTTCAGGCATACCAGCAGGAGGGCAGTGAGTGTCGGGTGGAAGATTGGAGATGGAGTGCTGAGGAGGCTGTAACAAGTCTTGGAGGGAGTCCCCTAGTCTGGGGCGGGGGTGACCTTGGGCATGGGGCTCAGGTGCTGGAGGGACCCTCTACAACACACAGGAGAACTTCCTTCCTGGAGGCATGGGAGCAAGGAGAGGACAGCAGGAGCAGGTCAGCTATGTCTGTGCAAACAAGGCAAATCTCGGTTCTGACAGGGGAGATCACACAGATCCTGTCTTTCTGCTAAGCAGGAAGACGAATCTGTGCGTTTCCCCAGGCAGCCCATCCCCCATACAGTTAGAACACACCTGCAGGGAACACATTTAACCCCTTGATCGCCCCTGGTGTTAACCCCTTCCCTGCCAGTGTCATTAGTACAATGTCAGTGCATATTTTTAGCACTGATTACTGTAATAATGTCACTGGTTCCCAAAAAAGTGTCAAAAACGTCAGGTGTCTGATCTGTCCATCGCAATGTCGCAGTCCCGTTAAAAATCGCAGATCAACACCATTACTAGTAAAAAAAAAAATAATAAAAAAAAAATGCCATAAATCTATTTCCTATTTTGTGACGCTATAACTTTTGCACAAACCAATCAATATACGCTTATTGCAATTTTTTTTTACCAAAAATATGTAGAAGAATATATATCGGTCTAAACTGAGGAAGAAATTTGTTTTTTTTATATTTTTTGGGGGGATATTTATTATAGCAAAAAGTAAAAAATATTGCTTTTTTTTCCAAATTGTTGCTCTTTTTTTTTTTTGTTTATAGCGCAAAAAATTAAAACCGCAGAGGTGATCAAACACCACTAAAAGAAAGCTCTATTTGTGGAAAAATAAAGGACATCAATGCCAATGACAGCAAATTTACACTGTAAAACAACATCTGGATATGATGCTGAGCACCTACACTCAACTTCTTTGGTCGACCATGGCGAGGCCTGTTCTGAGTGGAACCTGTCCTAACCGCTGCATGGTCTTGGCCACCATGCTGCAGCTCAGTTTCAGGGCCTTGGCAATCTTCTTATAGCCTAGACCATCTTTATGTACAGCAACAATTCTTTTTTTCAGATTCTCAGAGTTCTTTGCCATGAGGTTCCATGTTGAACTTGCAGTGACCAGTATGAGAGAGTGAGAGCGATAACACCAAATTCACCACACCTGCTCCCCATTCACACCTGTAACACTAATGAGTCACATGACACCGGGGAGAGAAAATGGCTAATTGGGCTCAATTTGGACATTTTCACTTATAGGTGTACTCACTTTTGTTGCCAGCGGTTTAGACATTAATGGCTGTGTGTTGAGTTTTTTTGAGGGGACAGCAAATTTACACTGTTATACAAGCTGTACACTCACTACTTTACATTGTAGCAAAGTGTCATTTCTTCAATGTTGTCACATGAAAAGATAGGATAAAATATTTACAAAAATTTGAGGGATGTACTCACTTTTGTGAGATACTGTAATCAATTAAATCCAATGTGTGCAAATTCACATCCGCGCTTTAGAAGTCTTTACATCACTTCGTGAACCACCACCACCTTCTGAAATGGGCCCTCACCAGAAACTAGAAAAAAACTTCACCTTTGGTTTGTATTGGGATAACCACTCCACTTTCATGGGTTTATCTGGCCAGATAAACCCATGAAAGTGGAGTGGTTATCCCAATATAAACCAAAGGCAAAGTTTTTTTCTAGTTTCTGGTGAGGGCCCATTTCAGAAGGTGGTGGTGGTTCACGAAGTGATGTAAAGACTTCTAAAGCGCGGATGTGAATTTGCGCACATTGGATTTAATTGATTATATTGTGAAGAGCATCTGTGGGGACTATTGTTAAAAACCTATGTTCTGGTGTTGGATTTTTTGCACTATATATTGATACTTTGCACTATATGGTTATATAGTTTTGATGACTGTATTTATTTGTGCACATTTTGTAGACACTGTTTTTGCGGTAAAAAATGGTGTAAGCACTTTCAGTGCAGTTACATTTCCTATAATCACTTAAGTGGTTAAAGTATTTCTCATGGAAAGAGATTTCATGTTAATTAGTAGTATGGAGATAATTAGACTACTTCAGACATGATTGCAGATTTTGTCATAAGTGTTTTCTAGGAGAACAATGCTTCTTGTCTGCAGGAGGTCTTCCCGTACTACAATCCCATCTACACCCATTATGGGAGTCCCATGTTCTGTCCTGTGCATTGTTACCATTGTACAGATTGTTTTTGTTTTCTGTTGTTTGTCTATTCTGTTCTTGTTACCAAAAAAAAATATATATATATATATATATATATATATATAAACACACGCCAATTTCCTGACAAATAATAAGACTTCAAACAACGGCCGCGCTTCCCCCAAACCGGATATATGCCTGCGAAGCTTGTTGAGAATTACAATTCAGCCGTTCCCGAAACTTCCAGCTACAGTGAAAGGAGGAAGATATACTGCTATGTCTGCTGGAACACAAAGTTATCTTATACAGAGACACAAGTATAATCAATCAGTGGATTGCTACCTCTTCCAGGAAACACCACAACCATGCTGATACTACAAGAAAAACAGAAATGGAAGGCGGGCAATTTCTTGTAGTTCCTTTCGGATTACCCCATCTGAGGAAGGTGGCATCCACCTAGTTTTGAGATACCATATATAACTTCACACCACCATTTTATCTGACATCTGTTGCTCCACACCTTGGAAGACCTTTTAGCTCTGGAAGTGACTGTGTTTTTTGTATCACAACCATGCTGATATCTGCTCAGTTTGGATCAAAAGTTTTCAATGCCGAAATGTTGGTGCACATTTTCCAATGCTATGATTTATGCCGTGTACACACGGGCGGACTTTTCGGCATCAAAGGTCTGACGGTCTTTCCGACGGACTTTTGACGGACTTCCCGACAGACTTTTGAACGAATGGACATGGCTACAAACGATCACACCAAAGTCTGATGGATTCGTACGTGATGACGTACGACCGGACTAAAATAAGGAAGTTGATAGCCAGTAGCCAATAGCTGCCCTAGTGTCAGTTTTCGTCCGTCAGACTGGCATACAGACGTACGGATTTTTCGACTGGACTCGAATCCGTCGGAAAGATTTGAAACGTGTTCCAGATCTAAAGTCCGTCTGATTTTCGACCGAAAATGTCCGTCGGAAGTCCGATGAAGCACACACACGGTCGGATTGTCCGACGGATTCGTTCCGGTGGACACGTTTGGTCGGAAAGTCTGGCCTTGTGTACACGGCATAAGGCATCTTTCACTTCAGCTTAAAGCTGATATAATAGGAGCAATACTCCTAATAATATTGTAGTAAGGTTCACTTTAAGGGCCGGGTTAAGGCAGCCGTTCTCCACCAGATTCCGTGGAACCCTATGGTTCCTCCAGAGGTTGACAGCGGTTCCTTAAAGAGGAGGGCCCGTCAAAAAAAAAAAAAAAAATTAAAAGTCAGCAGCTACAAATACTGCAGCTGCTGACTTTTAATTGGACACTTACCTGTCCCAGGGTCCAGCGATGCGGGGGATCGGAGCCCGGCTCGTCTCCCCCTCCGTTCGGCGGCACCAGCACTGCAACTGTGGGCGCCCGGGCTGTGGCTTCACAGCCTGGCATCCACTGCGCATGCGCGAGCGGCGCTGAGCGCCGTGATTGGCCGCTCAGTCACCTGGGACCTGTAATGGGTCCCAGATGATTGACAGGAGGGAGGGAGCAGAGCTGAGCCCTCCCTGTGCCGAGGGGGAAGTGATGTCACCAGCCCAGGCACTGAAAGAGGCAGACTACGAGGGACCCCCTAGCAACAGGCATTTAGAGGTGAGTAAAAAAAGAAATAATATCCAAATTTTTTTTTAGGATTTTTCATGTAGTTTTTTTTTTTTGGGGTGGAACACCACTTTAAGCTGTGGCTGATTGACCTCCACTCTGATGGTGCTTGCAAAATTCTAGATCCAACGCCATATGGTAGATCTTTCTAGATGTCTGTAAGGGTGGTGGTCTGATAATCACTGTAAGGGGAACATTCTTCCCATTGACCAATGCAAGGGTCATTCTTATAACTGACACTGAAAATGAAGTTCAAAGCTTCCGAGCATGCATCGAATTGTTTCCGAGCATGCGTGATTTTTTGCGCGTCCGAATTGCATACAGAAGATCGCATTTTCGGATAGGAACTTTTTCCCACCGAAAAATAGAGAACCTGCTCTCAATCTTTTGCTGGCTGGAATTCCGCAAGCAAAAGTCCGATGGAGCCATACACACGGTCGCATTTTCCAACTAAAAGCTCACATCAGAGTTTTGCTGGCGGCATTTCCGATCGTGTGTACGCTGCATTACTCAAATAACCTCTCGTTACAACCAAGGTTGCAGAATACCATCTCTGAACACACAAATATTCAACCTTGAAGCAGATGGGCTACAGCAGCAGAAGACCACACCGGTTGCCACTCCTGCCAGCTAAGAACAGGAAACTGAGGCTACTATTAGCACAGGATCACCAAAATTGGACAATAGAAGATTGGAAAAACACTCACCAGATCTCAATCCAATAGAGCACCTTTGGGATGTGGTGGAATGGAAGATTTGCATCATGGATGGGCAGCTGACAAATCTGCAACTGTGTGATGCTATCATGTCACTATGGAGCAAAATCTCTGAGGAATGTTTCCAACACCTTGTTGAATCTATGCCACGAAGAATAAAGGCAGTTCTGAAGGCAAAAGGTGGTTCAATCCAATACTAGCAAGGTGTACCTAAAAAGGGGCCGGTGAGTGAATATCTCATCATAGATAGCATCCACCAGGCACCCAAAATGCTCCACAGTATATAAGAAAAGTACACAATGCAGGTGTGGGCTAAAAGAGGGGTTCAAAATTACACAAGCTTTAGGTCCTATGATGTAGGGCAGTGATGGTGAACCTTGGCACCCCAGATGTTTTGGAATTACATTTCCCATGATGCTCAGGCACTCTGCAGTGTAGTTGAGCATCATGGGAAACATAGTTTCCAAACATCTGGGGTGCCAAGGTTCACCATCACTGGTGTAGGGGAGAGCCTCACAGCAGCAGCCCCACTGTAGATACTGCTATGCATCTGGTTTTGAACACCTTTAGCTTGGGCATGCTGCATAATAAACTGGACCTACACCACCACCATTCCTGCTCTCCTTTTAAATCCATTTGTGCTCTGTGTATCAGGATTGTAATAGAGGCTCCTGCATGAATGGATCCTGCAAAATGTTTTTGCATGTTTCATTCATAAATACATTATTACAATATTATTGCAATACAGTTTTGTTACAGCTTATGTGCAAATCAAAAACTTCACCTTTTGTATGTACAGTTCCAGCAAACATGCACCCAAAAACAAAAAAAAACAAAAAAAAACAATCGGGCTTTAGGCAAATCTGGTAAACCATGCCTGCTTTAGATAAGCTATGGGTCCAAATTACAAGGGAGAAAAATTTAATCGAACAAAGTTTTGCAAACTTTCTGAATGTTAATTCCCCTCCATGGCCCTCAGCTAGCATTATTCTTCCTTCTGCAAGCATTCTTCTCTTAGGTCAGATTTGGGCCCCAGTTGCGAAGGGACTACAAGTGATCACATCAAGGACAGAGGAAGTGTGTCCCACATGTTGTACTATATCCATGCAGAATGTGGAATGCATGTTATTCTACAGGGAGATCTGCTCTACCACTGCCAAGAACACGAGAAGAACTTCTGGATCCCAGACAAGAATTATTATGTAACTCTAATGTGGTGTGTGTCATGTAGAAGACTACGATTCTACAACTCCAAACTTTAAACATCACTATAACAAGTAGTATAGTATTTTAATAACTCTAGGCATTCCGTATATATTCATTATTTTGTTTTTACTATTTTATTTTCTTATAACAGAAGGGAGTTATTTACGTAAATTGGAGGGTGCGAAATCTGGTGCAGCTCTGCAGAGAAATCAATCAGTTTCCAGGTTTTATTGTCAAAGCTTAATTGAAGAAGCTGAAGTTAGAAGCTGATTAGATAGCTACCATGTACAGCTGCACCAGATTATAAGCGCTTCAGTTTTAGTAACTTTCCCCCCAGGTATTCATAGGTCTCATTTCATCACATATCTCAAAATAAAAGGAATTATTCATTATTTCAAGATAGTAAGCAGAGCTATGCAAATTCCTTTGGCCAACTGCACATCCAAAACAATTACATGGCCTCCCCCTCTATCCTAAAATGAGCAATGATCCTTTTATTTGTTGGGATATGTTTACAGAGTAGAGTTGCCACCTCATCCCTTTAAACCCGAACACCTTTGAATTACACGGGTTCTGAGGCTAATTAAATGCAGATAAGGCACCAAGTGAGTTTAATTACCACCTAAATCAACCACAAAACCTGTGTAATTAATATGTGTTCGGGTTTAACGGGATGAAGTGGTAACCATAATATAGAGCGAGATGTGAATATCTTAGAACATTTAACTTGTTATAAGAAGGTTCCGCTGTGTTGCTTACTGGTTGGGTTGGAGTATTTTTTGGTTACTTTGGCCCCATCTTATCATACCCTCATGGTTATACTATACTGTCACTATGTTGCCTTGGGAAAGAGAACTAGAGTTGCCACCTCATCCCTTCAAACCTGAACACATATGAATTACACAGGTTCTAATTTAATGCAGATCAGGCACCAAGTGAGTCTTATTACCACCTTAATCAGCCACGGAACCTGTGTAATTAATATGTGTTTGGTTTTAAAGGGATGAGGTGGCAACCCCGCAAGGCCCCGAAATGTTGGTTTCTGTTTTTTTATGTAAACAAGTGAAACACATATATTTGGAGTCAGTGCTGGGACAAGGTCATTTGGTGCCCAGGGCGGAGATGGCAAACTGCGCCCCCCCCCCCCCCGACCCCTGTTTTTCACAGATTTTCCCCGATGTGCACCTGCGGCGGCGCGCGGGGAGGAATTAAATAGGAGGACAAAAACTTTTATCTTAGATGTTTACACTTATACCCCTTTCACATTGGGGCACTTTGCAGGCGCTACTGCGCTAAAAACAGCACCTGCAAAACGCCCTGAAAGAGCCGCTACTGTGTCTCCAATGTGAAAGCCCCGAGAACTTTCACACTGGAGCGGTGCGCTGGCAGGACGGTAAAAAAAGTCCTGCTAGCAGCATCTTTGGAGTGAAGGAGTGGTGTGTAATGATGGTAAAGCAGCGCTAAAAATAGCTCAGTTTTACCACCGATGCCGCCCCTGCCCCAGTGTGAAAGGGGGCTTAAGGTTTTTAATGTAGAGCCTGGTGCAACTAATGCACAAAGGGCTTAATTAACTGTGACTGGTCACAAATGCATCAGTGAACAATGGCAATACATTAACCCCCCCCCCCCCATGCTGCATATTACAGAAATTAAAACTAGCATTGCTAATTAACCTCCCCTCAGCCTCCCCCCCCTCCCCCATTCATGTATTATTCTGCTGCAGATTAATAAATGAACTGTCTGAATACGATTGGGGGAGGGGGGGAGGCTGAGGAGAGGTTAATTACCAATGCTACCTATTTTTTAATTTCTGTAATATGCAGCATGGGGGGGGGGGGGGGGTAATGTATTGCCATTGGTCACTGATGCATCAGTGACCAGTGGCAGTACATTAACCCCCCCCCCCCCCCTCCCATGCTGCATATTACAGAAATTAAAAAATAGGTAGCATTGGTAATTAACCTCTCCTCAGCCTCCTCCCCTCCCCTCATCGGATTCAGACACTTTATTTTAATATCTGCAGATGGCATTGCATTTGTTATTATCTGTTTAGTGCTTACTTTTGTGTCTTGTCTTGTGTCCGTTGTGTGATATACACACTTTGTTGCAGAGGCGTAACTATAACCTTCAGGGCCCCAGTGCAAGAAACCATGAAGGGCCCCTGACCCGCACTATGATGGGGGAGGGGGGGGGGTATTGTGAAAGAATGAGGGGCAGTATGACGGGGTATTTTGACAGGAGGGGGCAGTGTGACCAAAGAAGGGTATCTGGAAAGTGTGACCAGAGGGGGGAGTGTGATAAGAGGGGGCACTGTGAAAGAAGGGGGGCAGTGTGACAAGAAGGGGCAGTGTGACAGGAGGGGGCAGTATGACAGGGGGATATTGTGACAAGAGGGGGGCAGTGTGACAGGAAAAGGATACCTGGGAAGTATTACAAGAGGGGGGCAGTGTAATGAGGGAGCACTGTGAAAGGAGGGGGACTGTTTAACAAGAGGGGGGTAGATATGACAGAAGGGGGACAGTGTGTGGGGGGCACAGTGTGAGAGGGGACAGTGTGAGAGGGGACAGTGTGAGAGGGGACAGTGTGAGAGAGGGGACAGTGTGAGAGAGGGGACAGTGTGTGGGGGGACAGTGTGTGGGGGGACAGTGTGTGGGGGGACAGTGTGAGAGAGGACAGTGTGAGAGGGGACAGTGTGAGAGCGGACAGTGTGAGAGCGGACAGTGTGTGGGGGGGGGGGCAGTGTGTGGGGGGACAGTGTGAGAGGGGAAAGAGTGAGAGGGGACAGTGTGTGGGGGGACAGTGTGAGAGGGGACAGTGTGTGGGGGGACAGTGTGAGAGGGGACAGTGTGTGGGGGGACAGTGTGAGAGGGGACAGTGTGAGAGGGGACAGTGTGTGGGGGGACAGTGTGTGGGGGGACAGTGTGAGAGGGGACAGTGTGAGAGGGGACAGTGTGAGAGGGGACAGTGTGTGGGGGGACAGTGTGTGGGGGGGACAGTGTGAGAGGGGACAGTGTGTGGGGGGACAGTGTGTGGGGGGACAGTGTGTGGGGGGACAGTGTGAGAGGGGACAGTGTGTGGGGGGACAGTGTGTGGGGGGACAGTGTGAGAGGGGACAGTGTGAGAGGGGACAGTGTGAGAGGGGACAGTGTGTGGGGGGACAGTGTGTGGGGGGACAGTGTGAGAGGGGACAGTGTGAGAGGGGACAGTGTGTGGGGGGACAGTGTGTGGGGGGACAGTGTGAGAGGGGACAGTGTGTGGGGGGACAGTGTGAGAGGGGACAGTGTGAGAGGGGACAGTGTGTGGGGGGACAGTGTGTGGGGGGACAGTGTGAGAGGGGACAGTGTGTGGGGGGACAGTGTGTGGGGGGGCAGTGTGAGAGGGGACAGTGTGTGGGGGGACAGTGTGAGAGGGGGCAGTGTGTGGGGGGACAGTGTGAGAGGGGACAGTGTGTGGGGGGACAGTGTGTGGGGGGACAGTGTGTGGGGGGACAGTGTGAGAGGGGACAGTGTGAGAGGGGGCAGTGTGTGGGGGGACAGTGTGAGAGGGGACAGTGTGTGGGGGGACAGTGTGAGAGGGGACAGTGTGAGAGGGGACAGTGTGTGGGGGGACAGTGTGAGAGGGGACAGTGTGTGGGGGGACAGTGTGAGAGGGGACAGTGTGTGGGGGGACAGTGTGAGAGGGGACAGTGTGTGGGGGGACAGTGTGAGAGGGGACAGTGTGTGGGGGGACAGTGTGAGAGGGGACAGTGTGAGAGGGGACAGTGTGTGGGGGGACAGTGTGTGGGGGGACAGTGTGAGAGGGGACAGTGTGAGAGGGGACAGTGTGAGAGGGGACAGTGTGTGGGGGGACAGTGTGAGAGGGGACAGTGTGAGAGGGGACAGTGTGAGAGGGGACAGTGTGTGGGGGGACAGTGTGAGAGGGGACAGTGTGTGG
Organism: Lithobates septentrionalis; assembly: GCA_037952835.1. Taxonomy (NCBI): domain Eukaryota; kingdom Metazoa; phylum Chordata; class Amphibia; order Anura; family Ranidae; genus Lithobates; species Lithobates septentrionalis. Next base: position 300,756 of record JBBDGP010002796.1, on the reverse strand, counting down.
GGGGACAGTGTGAGAGGGGACAGTGTGTGGGGGGACAGTGTGAGAGGGGACAGTGTGAGAGGGGACAGTGTGTGGGGGGACAGTGTGTGGGGGGACAGTGTGAGAGGGGACAGTGTGAGAGGGGACAGTGTGAGAGGGGACAGTGTGAGAGGGGACAGTGTGTGGGGGGACAGTGTGTGGGGGGACAGTGTGTGGGGGGACAGTGTGAGAGGGGACAGTGTGTGAGGGGACAGTGTGTGAGGGGACAGTGTGAGAGGGGACAGTGTGAGAGGGGACAGTGTGAGAGGGGACAGTGTGTGGGGGGACAGTGTGAGAGGGGACAGTGTGAGAGGGGACAGTGTGTGGGGGGACAGTGTGTGGGGGGACAGTGTGAGAGGGGACAGTGTGTGGGGGGACAGTGTGAGAGGGGACAGTGTGTGGGGGGACAGTGTGAGAGGGGACAGTGTGAGAGGGGACAGTGTGAGAGGGGAGAGGTGGGTGGCCAGTGTTGTGCTTTACTTACATGAGAAGCAGCATGCTTCCTTGTCATGTCTGCACTCTGCAGGATGTCCCTCCAGGCAGCACACAGTTCACTTCCCGAATATCATTGTATCCAATGGAGAGGGGAGGGGCCTCTGACCTGAGCGTGTATTAGCAAGACTCAGAGTGTACAAGCAGAGGGAGAAACTTGTGCACTCAATCTGCTGGTCAGAGGCCCCTCCCCTCTCCATTGTACTCACTGATATTCGGGAAGTGAACTGTGTGCTGCCTGGAGGGACATCCCGCAGAGCGCAGACATCACATAGCTGCCGATCGCCCCCTTACGCCCCCCTCTCCTGTATAGTTAGATGCCAGCCAGGGGAGGTGCGGCGTCTTGGGGCCCCCCCACACTGGCAGAATTCCAGGGCCCAGTCGCAAGTGCGACTGTTGCGACCCTGAAAATTCCGCCACTGCTTTGTTGGTTCCTCCTCGGTGGCGTTGCAGCTTCTGCAGCAGCTCTCTATCTCCTCCCATCCCGCCTCTGGCCATCAGTGATGTCACGCCGCCGGGACGGGACTACGAATCGCCTTCATAGGGGGAGAGAAGCGCTGACAGGGAAGGGGCTTGTGCAGTCTGTTTAGGCTTGTGCCGGGTGCAGGAGTGCACTCGGCACATAGTTACAGTACAGCTATTAGCAGCGCCGGCTGGTGTGTATGTACTACTATGATGAAGCACACTGCCAGCACTTCATCTGCGCCCCCCTCCCTTCAGCAAATTCTATCGCCCAGGGCATCCGCCCCTTCCGCCCCTGCCTTGTACCGGCTCTGTTTGGAGTGCTTGTAGCTTTGCATCTCTGTACCCGATTCTGGCATAGCACCATCCATGGCTTTCAATTTGAGCACCCATCATTACAGGGTTAAGTATTGTAATGTGCAGCTTCTATTTGGGCTTGAGTTGGACATTTTGATGATAGGCAACTCCTATCCTCATATTGATTAGTGGTTCCAAATTAATAATAACTACTGCAGTAGGGAACAGACACAAAAGATACGCTCAGCATCTTTCCAAATAACTGTTCTGCTTTATTATGACGTAACTGAAGGTTTTTATACACATGATTACGGAGGTATCACATTAATATTACAATTGTACGTTTATGGTAACAAGGGGCGTTACATAGGCAGGCTAATTCTAAACAGGACTCACAAGAATGTAAACATATACTGAAAACATTATTAGTGCCGTGTGCTCTGTGAGGAACAGAATAAAATTATATACAGAACTTACAAATTCCCATTACAGGCTTTATAATCATAGGTATACTCTCTTACTCTATACTGCACAGATGATGCCCTAAACTATATATTATATCATATTATATTCATATATTAGTATATGTTGCACCCTGTAGTGTGCAACGAGTGTAGGTAAATTTATTTGGTTGACTCATGGTAGTTGCATGAGCCTCTAATTGGGTCAGGTTACTCCAAGTCAGGCAGGATGGCTCTACAGGGTATGTCTCTGGTACCTCCCCATGATTCTAGAAGCTTGGAGAAGCTTCTGGAAGTTAGTGGGCGGAGGCCAGGGGGTTCTGATCTGCATAGTTGAGGGAACCTGGCCAATCCCCAGGCAGAAGGTCCTGGCGGGGTGGCTGGATAAGCCCTTAAATATCATGGAACCTGGCCAGCAAAGGAGTCAGGTGGAAGATGAAATGCTGAGGTTGCTGTCTTGAGGCCTGGGAGGGGACACTGTGGGGGGCTCTACCTCCAGGCTGGGAGCAGAGTAGAGAAAGGAAAGGTAGCCTAAGAGAGGGATCCTTATTACCTTTGGGTTTGTGCGGAAGACATGGGAAGGTCTGGCATGGGAAGATCTGGCATGGGAAAATCTGAGTAGTAGGAGGCCTGAACAGAAGTCTTTCCCAGTACAGCGGGAAGCAAGAGACAGTGTGACTACCTCAGGTGGGCTGGTAGTATCTGCAAGTGTCGGAACAGTGTGAGGTTCTACTGAGCTGACACGATACTCCTGCATACAGTTGCAGTTTTGTGCTATTTCACTAAAGGGGACTGAGAGCTCCTGGTTTATAAAGGACCTTGTCACTGATTTGGGCATCCCAAAATCCCTATACCCTATCCAAGGTGTTTCCCCAATAAAACAAAAACTAGCCAATGAACTGATTTCTTGTCTCGGAGAGTCGGAAAATGCATGTTGCCTGGCTGTGCAGGAATAGGGGGACTTAAAGTGTTTGTTATCCCAGAATTTCATATTCCTGATATGTGTCTGCTGTACCATGCACTTTCATGGAAAAGTATCCTGTTTTATTTATATTGCTTCCTTTATGTAAAATCTCTGTTGTTTCTGCTAGTCCCTCTGCTTTCCTATTAGAAACAGACCACACTAAGCAGGAGAGCACACCATGGTCAATTCTCTAGCTATGCTGGGAACTCAGCCTGCTCTCCTCCAATGTTCAGACTTGTTCTAACACACCTCCCCTGCACAGCCATTCACTGGGAAGCTTAGTGTGCTGCTGCTTCCCCTCCCCTGGCTCTTATGCAAAGAACAGAGAGAATGTGATCACTTATAAAGAAGGGGAAAAAATGTGTTTATTATGTTTTTTTTTTATATCTATACACAAATGATGTGCCTTTCATTTCAGTTTTAAAACTGAATGGGTTGTTTTACAAGGTGATCGTTTACAATCACTTTAATATCCAATGGCTCCTGCAGGGGTAGTGTTATATACTATATATAAAGTAAACTTTTACTGGACTTGATTTCAACTTGTGGTGCTCTCATACTTTTATGTTCTATTGCTCCAGGGAACTGCCAGACCAAATGCTGAATTGGTTGCCAGAGCAAATGCTGAATTGGTTGCCACATTATACTTAACTTTGGGCCCATCGCCCTACCAGCACAACTTTTAGCCTTCTTTCTTACCCTACAAAGGTAAGTATTTTGAAGGAGAGCATGCACATTATGGGGCTATGCACATTATCAAAGGGGTGCCCAGTGTCATTATATACAGTACATCAGTACTGTGTGATGTTATGCAAAATATTCTTTAAGCCAGTGTTTCTCAACCTTTTTAATGTCAAGGCATCCTTTAAAATTATTCCCAATCTCGAGGCACACCATTCTAAAATGTAAAAACTAAACTACCGTATATACTCGAGTATAAGCCAAGTTTTTCAGCACTTTTTTTAGGCTGAAATTTCCCCCCCGGCTTATACTCGAGTGAGGGTTGCCATCTGCAGCTGTACCTTTGATACGGATACAATGCTGGGAAACTGTATGAGTGTTCCGTCTACCACAGACGAGGAGAAGGAGGGGCTTTGTTACAATGGACGGCCGCTGAACAGACTGCATGACACAGCGGAAGACACCCGCTGTTTTAGTTATCAAAGGTACGGCTGCAGATGGGCATGACATAGCGGGAGACACCCGCTGTTTTAGTTATCAAAGGTACGGCTGCAGATGGGCATGACACAGTGGGAGACACCCGCTGTTTTAGTTATCACAGGTACAGCTGCAAATGAGCACAGTGGGGCTGCAGATGGGCACAATGAGGCTGCAAATGGGCACAGTGAGGCTGCAAACGGGCACAGTGAGGCTGCAAATGGTCACAGTGAGGCTGCAGATGGGCAAAGTGATGCTGCAGATGGGCATTATTTACCCAGTAGCTGCTGCATTTCCCACCCTAGGCTTATACTTGAGTAAATACGTTTTTCCAGTTTTTTGTGGTAAAATTAGGTGCCTCAGCTTATATTCGGGTCGGTCTATACTCGAGTATATACAGTAATAGTTTTACATAATGCAGCTACATCCACACATGTAGGACGCTTAGCATTAGAAGTGATTTAAGCCGACCATACATGGATTGAAACGCGGCCGGTTCAGCAGGGACTGGCCAAAGTTTAATTCATGTATGGGCACTGTGGTTGTATAGAAGTTGTTCTACCGATTGACTTCTGTACAACTGCCCTATTGGATTGACTCCACTCGATTGGCGCTGCAAGCAATGCTGACCAGTGTACAGGGCCGATCCTAGGGTCACCGGCGCCTGGGTGCAGAAATATTTCTGGCGCCCCCACATGGGCGTGGTCATCTTACCAACTCCTCCCCTTTACAAATGTTTCTATGGCAACGACCCAAACACAGAGATGCTCCCCTAAGAAGTCTTTGTTACCCTGGGATCCTCCTGTGATCTTTTAATAAAGAAAATACAGGAAGAGGGTACACTAATGAGACCTGGAGGGGAGTCTCTCTGATGCACACAGAGAGGGCTTCTGTTAGAGAGTCTGTTAGAAAGAGCCCCTGACATAATACAGAAGATGATCAGAGACTGCAGACACAGTACAGGAGATGATCAGAGACTGCAGACATAGTACAGGAGATGGTCAGAGACTGCAGACATAGTACAGGAGATGGTCAGAGACTGCAGACATAGTACAGGAGATGATCAGAGACTGCAGACATAATACAGGAGATGATCAGAGACTGCAGACATAATACAGGAGATGATCAGAGACTGCAGACATAATACAGGAGATGATCAGAGAATGCAGACATAATACAGGAGATGGTCAGAGACTGCAGACATAACACAGGAGATGATCAGAGACTGCAGACATAGTACAGGAGATGATCAGAGACTGCAGACATAGTACAGGAGATGATCAGAGACTGCAGACATAGTACAGGAGATGATCAGAGACTGCAGACATAGTACAGGAGATGATCAGAGACTGCAGACATAATACAGGAGATGATCAGAGACTGCATTTCCTATGAACGTTAGTAGATAATGGCCGATCGGCCCTCTCACCTGACCCAGCGATACAGCGATGGTTCCTCTGATCAGGAGTCAGCTCACTCTGAATTGCCCGTGGCGACTCCGCTGGGTAGAGCCCAGATCTATATTCCAGCAGTGACTCCATTCCTTTCTCTGCCAGGGATGGCGCTAGGCTGTGTGGCTTTCCCTCTGGTGGCGCAGGTCAGCAGGGTTCTCTCTCTGATGGTGTTCCCTCAGCACTGTCCTCTCCCTCTGGAGTCCTGGGTGTACTTCCCTAAAAGCTTTCCCGGCTCCTGGCTCTCTTTCTCTCTCTCTCTCTCCCCCATTTAGCTGAGCATGCTGTGTGAGCTGCAGTTTCCGTGTTACAGTGGGGCTGCCAGTCCTCGGGACTACATGTCCCACAATCCTCTTCTCTGCTCCTTTTTCTATTCTGTTTCTTCCCTGGGTATATGAAGGCAGGGGAAGATACATAGTGGGCAGCTGTGCTGGCAAGCGCTGCTCACTAGTACAGCAGCGTGCGCAAGAGGGAGAGGGAGGGGGGAGAGGGAAGGGGGAAAGAAGAGCCCGCAGCTGCATTGGCATCACTAGGGTTGGGGTCACCCCCCCTTCCACCAACTATAGTCGCCCCTCAGTACAGACCCCCCTCCACTAACTATAGACCCCCTCCATCAGTGCAGAACCCGCACTAAGTATAAACCCCTCCCTCAGTACAGACCTTACTCAGAGCAGACCCCCCAGGAAAACCCCCCTCCATTAGTACAGACCCCCCCCAGGACAGACCCCACCGTCCATTAGTACAGACCCTCCAGGACAGACCCCCCTCCATTAGTAACGACCCCCAGGACAGAGCCCCCCTCCATTACTACAGACCCCCCTCCAATAGTACAGACGCCCCCAGGACAGAGCCCCCCCTCCATTAGTACAGACCCCCCAGGACAGAGCCCCCTCCATTAGTACAGACCCCCCAGGACAGACCCCCCTCCATTAGTACAGACCCCCCAGGACAGACCCCCCTCCAATAGTACAGACACCCCCAGGACAGAGCCCCCCCTCCATTAGTACAGACCCCCCAGGACAGAGCCCCCTCCATTAGTACAGACCCCCCAGGACAGAGCCCCCCTCCATTACTACAGACCCCCCAGGACAGAGCCCCCCTCCATTACTACAGACCCCCCAGGACAGAGCCCCCTCCATTACTACAGACCCCCCAGGACAGAGCCCCCTCCATTACTACAGACCCCCCAGGACAGACCCCCCTCCATTACTACAGACCCCCCAGGACAGACCCCCCTCCATTACTACAGACCCCCCAGGACAGACCCCCCTCCATTACTACAGACCCCCCAGGACAGAGCCCCCCTCCATTACTACAGACCCCCCAGGGCAGGACCCCCCCTCCATTAGTACAGACCCCGCCAGGACAGAGCCCCCCTCCATTACTACAGACCCCCCAGGACAGACCCCCCTCCATTACTACAGACCCCCCAGGACAGAGCCCCCTCCATTACTACAGACCCCCCAGGACAGACCCCTCCTCCATTACTACAGACCCCCCAGGACAGACCCCCCTCCATTACTACAGAGCCCCCCTCTATTACTAGACCCCCCAGGACAGAGCCCCCCTCCATTACTACAGACCCCCCAGGACAGACCCCTCTCCATTACTACAGACCCCCCAGGACAGAGCCCCCCTCCATTACTACAGACCCCCCAGGACAGGACCCCCCTCCATTAGTACAGACCCCCCCAGGACAGAGCCATCTCCATTACTACAGACCCCCCAGGATAGAGCCCCCCTCCATTACTACAGACCCCCCAGGATAGAGCCCCCCTCTATTACTACAGACCCCCCAGGACAGAGCCCCCTCCATTACTACAGACCCCCCAGGATAGAGCCCCCCTCCATTACTACAGACCCCCCAGGATAGAGCCCCCCTCCATTACTACAGACCCCCCAGGACAGAGCCCCCTCCATTACTACAGACCCCCCAGGGCAGGACCCCCCTCCATTAGTACAGACCCCCCCAGGACAGAGCCCCCCCTCCATTACTACAGAGCCCCCTCCATTACTACAGACCCCCCAGGATAGAGCCCCCCTCCATTACTACAGACCCCCCAGGGCAGGACCCCCCTCCATTAGTACAGACCCCCCAGGACAGAGCCCCCCCCTCCATTACTACAGACCCCCAGGACAGAGCCCCCTCCATTACTACAGACCCCCCAGGACAGAGCCCCATCCATTACTACAGACCCCCCAGGGCAGGACCCCCCTCCATTAGTACAGACCCCCCCCCAGGACAGAGCCCCCCCCCCCTCCATTACTACAGACCCCCCAGGCAGAGCCCCCCTCTATTAGTAATGACCCCCCAGGGCAGGACCCCCCCTCCATTACCACAGACCCCCCCCTCCATTAGGGTACAGTACATAAAAACACCAGGGCGGCAGCTGGAGAGGAGAGTGTGCAGCCGCGCCGCCCGGGTGGAGAACAGAAGAGTACACAGCAGGATTGAGAGACACAGAGAGGAGGAGGAGAATGTGTCAGCACGGACAGGACCGCTCCGCTCCCCCTCCCCCCCCCCCCCCGCGCGCGACATCACTCACTGCACGGCTGGTCTCTCTCCACACAGAGACCAGCCGCTCTGCCTCCCTTCTCATCTTTGGCTGGCTGAAGGAGGGAGGGGCTTGAGCACTGAATAGAGCAGTGCCTTTTTTCTTAGAACACCAGCGGAGAGGCGCCGCAGGACACAAACAAGAGGAGGAGGAGGAGGAGGGAAGGGAGCACTCTGGCGCTACAGCGCCCCCACCTCTCTGGCGCTGGGGTGCACTGCACCCCGTGCACCCCGTCTGGGACCGGCCCTGCCAGTGTATTCTGATGATAGGGAAGTCTCCCCTCTGTCAGAATACAATGACACAGTGGGGAGGATTCCCACATCCACCTTGAATGTGTGAATTGGTTCCGTTTTTTTTGTTCAACCCGCTGGTTAAATGGAAAAAAAAACCAGACTCATTTATGGGCTGCATTGGTCTTCCAAAGCAGATGCACCTTTACACCCTTATACTGACTAGTATTCTAGCATTTTCTTCTCCCTCAGTTTCTCACCCTTCCTCAGCTAACATGACCCCAGTGCTCATGGAAAGGGGAAAACAATAATGCTGTGCCGGTGCCCAACATCTTCCTTATAAACTCATTACATCATTGGTTGTTAGGACGCTGCGGGCTGGAAGGTTGTAATGGAGAGAACCCGTGGCTTTGTGTAACTAAAAGGCAGGCTTGATCCACCTGCTGGCTTGTATACACTTTTTGGGCAATATTTAGGCATTTTGTCAAGACACCCCTGAAGAAACCTGAAGGCGCTCCATGGCGCCCAGGCACCCTGGTTGAAAAAGGCTGCTTTAAGCTACAGACTGTGAACCTTCCAAAATTAAGCCATCTGAACTCTCTCCTATGGGGCCTTTCCTCTGATCTTACATTAAACATCTTGTCCTCCCTTCTATTCTACGCTTACTCCCCTTCCCTCTCCAGAAGTCTTTATTTTCATTTGATATCTGGTTTCAAGAACTAACAGGCTCTACTTGAAATTTATTTTGCAATGTACCCTTGTATTGATCCGGCCCTCACATCTTCAGGCTCTCACACACTGTGAGTATAGCTTAAAGCGAAGAACAAACAACTCAAGCAATGTCCCCAACGTATGATTGCAGCACAAGTCATAAACAAGCGCACACAATGTTTTTACACTTCAGAATTTAAAGGCCTACTCTAGCTAAATTATTTTGGAAGAATCTGAACTTCAGTTTTATTTCATTGTAGCGCCCTCCTAAGTAAGTGCTAGAGTGAGTGTATATAGTTTTTGGTTTCTCTGCTTAACAGGGAGTCAGCTAGGCAAATTTATGTGCTGCCTGCTTAACAGAGAGCTGTGATCGATTGATAGAGTCTGCTCAGAGTGCTCTGGTGCTGCTCATGCTGTCTTGAAAGTTTCACACTGGTACTGGACAGTTGGTGGAAATCTTACAGATGAGAGCATTAATGTCCATACAGCCCTAGCCAATTAGAAGGGGATGTGCCCCAATGCATGCTGGGTGACTGTATTTATATTGGATGAGCATGTGAGATCTGGGTCTTTTTCTAGAGAGTGATAGGTCCAAGTGGGGTGGGGGGGTTGGTGCCTCTCCCCAGCGCAAGCTGCTATGTGGCCTCAGGTGGGCGGCCTGAAACACTGAAGCTGCAACCCATGGTTCTTGTGAGAGCTGACTGAGGGAGAATGCCTGCAGATCCTGTCTGATACTGCTGAGGAAGGCTGCTGTTGGTGCTTCAGGAGTCTTGCGAGTACAGACCCCCACAGGGGATCCCTGGGACCTGTGCTGTTAGATCCCCCTCTGAGTGCTAGAAGAATACCTCCCAACTTTTGAATTTCAGAATGAGGAACACTTGATGGCAGGAGCTGACCTGCGGCACGCCGAAGCAAAATGTGGGTGAAGCCAAAGTATTACCATTGGAAGGGCTTAAGGGGCGTGAATAAACAAAACAAAGCTTCCTGGTATTTATAAAATATGCAGAAGTCAGGGTTCAAGAGTGCACTACATACAGAGCAAAGAGTTGAGGGGTGTGCTACATACAGAGTGCAGGATTGAAGAGTGTGCTACATACAGAGTGTAGCGTTTAGGAGTGCACTACATACAGAGTGCATGATTGAAGAGGACACTACGAACAGCGTACAGATTAAAGAGTGTAGAAATCAAAAAGTCGCGCTAAAGGCTAAAGGTGACAACAGGCGAATGCCTAGAAAAAAACCTCATAAAGACATGAATAGTAATCACTACGTGAATAAATATTATAGGAGTGTTGAGCACTATAAAAAAACACAGAACTAAAAAATGCTAATAAATAAATAGGACACAGATAATAATAACTATGTCCGTGTGGAAAAACCAATATTGCATGACCCAATCAATAACCGGTGAATATCTCTAATATCAAAAGAAATAATGTACCATAACTGTGACTAAAAAGCTAAACCATCATTGATATGGAAAAATGGTGTAGAGATAAAGGAAAATAAACCCAAAAAGAGTCCATAGTTCAACAAAAACAGTATTGAATAAAGTCCATCCGTATTAAATTAACATGCATAAAATATGGCTGGTCTCCAAGTGCTCTGTGAAATATTGTAACAGAATCTTGCTGTGGTGAAAAATAGAGTGCGTAGACAGACCTCCACCTCTTAGAAAAATTGCTGCCTCTTACCAGATGGAAATGGTCTCTTAATTACAGGAGACCCAGGAGGCGGATGGCTGCAACCCCAGCCAGGGATCTTTAAAGCAGGCACTCAGCGTCCAGGTCCAGGGACTCACTCCAACCAGCCTCAGCAAATAAGGAAATGTCACCATGCAAAAAACAAAGTGCTCCACATAGCATAAAATCCAGCGTTTTATTGAATAAAAAGTAAAGGTTGCACTTACAGAAACATGGTAGTTTACAGGCGTGTGAGAAAAAGCCGGCCGGCTCCAAGGTAACCCGTGTCTTCCGGGTGTGTGTATCGCGGTGTCGTCGGGACGTAGCTCCTCCTCCCTACGTCGTTTCGTCACAACAGGATGTGGTCACGGGATGTGAGCAGCGTCCCGACGCACCGCTTAAGTAGACACATCAATAACATCCCATTACCACAACAGAATAAGAGCGCCATCTTGTCTAAGGGAAACAGTATGGGCAAGGACAAAACGTTACCTTAGTAATGGATGTTTGAGACAAAAGGAAGATATACAAAAAACGTCTTAACAAGACTAACAAAACCAAAAATATGTGGCCAAAAATTGCAGGATTACTACTGCTAAAAATTGGTTGGTTAAACCAAAACAGGGAAGAAAAACAGAGAAAATGTATGCAGTCCCCTTATGATTAAAGGGCTGCATGAGTAACTAAGTAATATCTATTACGTGCACATGTTTCTGTAACGGGAACAAGTGCACTAAAATTCATAATTCTGACCTCAGGTGTGAAAAAAATATATTAAAAATTAAGATAAATGTAATATTGAAAAATAAATTCAAGATAAAATAAAAGAATGGGTCAAAGCCTGAGCCATAAACATAAATGCATATGTAGAATATTTATTTTATATAATTAAGGAAACCGTTTCCCTGAAATGAGAGGGCACTCAAAAACAGCTGATCATAAAACTCAACTTATATCATTAAAAACAGACTCATAACACTTTTAAAAAGGGGGAAATAAAAAATAATAAGCGAGACTGGTGGTGACAAAAAACCCTTACTCCCTAAGAGTTGTCTATAAAGGCGTTAACATCTACATCGATGTTAAGACCAAAGGGGGTATAGGACTTCAATTTATGAACCCAGGCCATCTCTAATTTAGAGATGCTACGTACCAGGACACTCCCCCTCCAATGGGGCTTAAACTTGTCTATCCCCAAAAAAATGGTACCTGTGGGGTCACGATGATGAGCTGTCAGGTAATGCTTTGACACAGAATGTTTCGTGAACCCTCTCCTGATATTATTAATGTGCTCGTTTAGTCTCACCTGCAGGGGTCTTTTAGTACGGCCCACATACTGCAGGCCACACGGGCACTGTAGCAAGTAAACTACTCCCGTGGTGGAGCATGTGATAAAGGGCTCAATGGTGTAGGACTTGCGTGTACAAGTGGAGATAAAATTCATCGTTCTTCTACTCCTACATCCATTCAGCGAACAAACCTGACACCTCCTACATTGGAAATATCCTGTCAGCTCAGAAAAGAAACTAGGCCTCGAAACTGGGGGATCAAAAATATTGGGTGCCACTTTGTCCTTAAGTGAAGGTGCCCCCCTAAACACCACCTGCGGTTTGACTGGCAACATAGATGCCAGCACCCTATCATTTCTGAGGACATGCCAATATTTATTAATAATACGTTTGACCCTAAAATGTTGGCAGGAGTAGTCAGTGATAAAGGGGCAACGAAATGAAGCATCAGCCGGATCCCTAATTCGCTCCACAAGTAAATCCTTACGGTCCACTTTCTCAACCTGATCCAATGTGCTAGCCACAAAATCTGGGGAATAACCCTTGGCGACAAACCTCTGAGTCAAGATTTGTGCCTGATCCCGAAAGGTGGCAACATCTGTGCAGTTCCGCTTAAGCCGAAGGAACTGGCTCTTAGGCACAGATTTAAGCCACGAAGCATGGTGGCAGCTGTCATGGGGGATAAATGAGTTCCTATCGGTCGGTTTGAAATATGTAGAAGTGACAAATTGGTTGTTACTGATAGAAATGGTAAGATCTAAAAAGTTGATCTGTTCAGGACTAGTTTCATAGTTGAGCTGAATGCCACTATCGTTGTTTTTAAGAAGGCACATAAACTCAGATAGATCAGAGGCTGTGCCATCCCACAGGAGGAGGATGTCATCTATGTAACGAACCCACAAGGCCACCTGAGGTCTTGGCTGGGCATAGACGACATCCTCCTCCCACCTGAAGTGCAACCTTTACTTTTTATTCAATAAAACGCTGGATTTTATGCTATGTGGAGCACTTTGTTTTTTGCATGGTGACATTTCCTTATTTGCTGAGGCTGGTTGGAGTGAGTCCCTGGACCTGGACGCTGAGTGCCTGCTTTAAAGATCCCTGGCTGGGGTTGCAGCCATCCGCCTCCTGGGTCTCCTGTAATTAAGAGACCATTTCCATCTGGTAAGAGGCAGCAATTTTTCTAAGAGTTGGAGGTCTGTCTACGCACTCTATTTTTCACCACAGCAAGATTCTGTTACAATATTTCACAGAGCACTTGGAGACCAGCCATATTTTATGCATGTTAATTTAATACGGATGGACTTTATTCAATACTGTTTTTGTTGAACTATGGACTCTTTTTGGGTTTATTTTCCTTTATCTCTACACCATTTTTCCATATCAATGATGGTTTAGCTTTTTAGTCACAGTTATGGTACATTATTTCTTTTGATATTAGAGATATTCACCGGTTATTGATTGGGTCATGCAATATTGGTTTTTCCACACGGACATAGTTATTATTATCTGTGTCCTATTTATTTATTAGCATTTTTTAGTTCTGTGTTTTTTTATAGTGCTCAACACTCCTATAATATTTATTCACGTAGTGATTACTATTCACCCTCATGTCTTTATGAGGTTTTTTTCTAGGCATTCGCCTGTTGTCACCTTTAGCCTTTAGCGCGACTTTTTGATTTCTAAATGATTTACGGTTTACTACTTTTTAGTCGCAGCTTTTATCAATTAGTGTAAGCGCAGTATTTGTTTTTTACCTTCCCAGATTAAAGAGTGTACTACATACAGAGTGTAGGGTTGAAGAGTGCGCTACATACAGAATGCAAAGTTGTGGGTGCTCTGTGTAAAGAGTGCAGGGTTGAGGAGTGCTCTACATACAAAGTGCAGGGTTGAGGAACACACTGTGTACAGAGTGGAGGGTTGAGGTGTGCGCTACATACAGAGTACAGGGTTGACGAGTGCTCTACAGAATGGAAGGTTGAGGTATGTGCTACATACAGAGTGCAGGGTTGAGGAGTGCGCTACAGAATGGAGGGTTGAGGAGTGCACAATACTTACAGTGTGCAGGGTTGAGGAGTGCGCTATGTACTGAATGCAGGGTAGAGGGGAATGCTGTGTACAGAGTGTATAGTTGAGAGGTGCGCTATGTACTTAGTGCAGGGTTGAGGGGTTAGCTATGTACTGAGTGCAGGGTTGAGGGGTGCGCTATGTACTGAGTGCAGCGTTGAGGGGTGCGCTATGTACTGAGTGTAGGGTTGAGGAGTGCGCTATGTACTGAAGGCAGGGTTGAGGGGTGCGCTATGTACTGAGTGCAGGGTTGAGGGTAGCGCTACATAAGAAATGCTGGGTAGAGGGGTATGCTGTGTACAGAGTGTAGGGTTAAGGGTCACGCTATGTGCTGAGTGTAGGATTGAGGGGTGCACTATGCACTGAGTGCAGGGCTGAGGGGTGCGCTATGTACTGAGTGCAGGGTTGAGGGTGCGCTACATAAAAAGTGTAGGGTTAAGGGGTATACTGTGTACAGAGTGCAGGGCTGAGGGGTGTGTTTGTATATAGTGCAGGGCTGAGGGGTGTGCTACATACAAATGCAGGGTTGAGGGGTGTGTGCTGTGTACTCCCAAGTTCTCCGCCAAGTACAAATCCCCATCCATTCAAGTACACAACTCTCTTCCTGCCACAAATCCTCTCCCATAAAAGCATCAGAGTGGGGCTGCTGCAAAAGAGCAGCTAGAACTTACATAGTCTGTGCAGGCTGCCGGACTAGTGGATCTTCTGCTGTGCAGCTAAGAGGGGCCCGCCCCCTCCTTCCTCTGCTCCGACCCGCCCCTCCCTGCTCTGCTCCGATTCACCCCCTCCCTCCTCTGCTCCGATCTGCCACCTCCCTCCTCTGCTCTGATCCACCCCCTCCCTCCTCTGCTCCAATCTGCCCCCCTCCCTCCTCTGCTCTGATCCGTCCCCTCCCTCCTCTGCTCCGATCCGCCCCCTTGGCTGATGGCAGGGAAGCACTGTCAGTTAAACAAGGAGAAGTAAGCAGCGCCAGAGGGGGTGGAACTTTCCGCCTGAGAAAAGCCCTTCTGGTGCCCGCACCAGTGCATCCCTGCCAGGAAAGACGATGGAGCAAAGTACCAGAACTTGTTCCGTCACTGGGTTCCTCTACGTGACATAGCTTTGAATCGCCGGGATTTATAACCATTTCCAGGACAGTCCCGGTGAATCAGGGACGGTTAGGAGGTATGCTACAAGCAGGGGCGGACTGACCATTGAGCCACTCGGGCACTGCCCGAGGGCCCTGGGTCACTAAGGGGCCCCATCAGGGTTGCCAGCCTGAGTAAAACCAGGGATAGTATGTATAAATCTGTGTTTTTTTAACACCTGTCTGTGTATACTGTGTGTACATGTATGTGTATACTGTGTGATTGTATACTGTGTGTGTGTATACTGTGTGGCCCCATAATCTCTGATTACCTGGGGGCCCCATAATCTCCTATTGCCCGGGGGCCCCATGAGTTATCAGTCCGCCCCTGGCTACAAGTCAGCGTCTGGGTGCAAGCTAAAGGGGACACTGGCTAGTGTCTTCAAGAGACAAAGTTCACTGAGTTCCTTCTGCTACAAAGGGACTTGTTCATACCACACTGCTGTATGGTCCTAGCGATAATCTGCTACACAGTTCTATTGACAGAGTTGCCCTCACATGTGAATAGTTAATTTGGAGTATCCTACTAATTCCCTTCTCCTATCCAAGTTCTCCAAGTAAAATACAAAAACAAATCCCCTAGACTTGTTATTGGAGACAACGAGCAGAAGAGTGTGTGCACCAGGCTGTGTGAAAATACCCTGTGACTGGCTGGGGATTAATCAGTGGGAGACTCAGGCACAAATATTCAAGCGGCTCCTGCGGGGGTAGCGCTACATCATTTATGTCCTTACCGGGAGGAGATTTCCTCCCTCTTCCTGTCCAAGTGACACCAGGACAAAAGATATTAGGGTTTGGGCTGCCAGGAAGGCACATACTCACTTTGACCTGTCCCTGCTTGTATAGTTTTGGGTAGAGTAGGGAAGAGTTAGACCCTTTGTCAAGTGTTTATTGCAGTCAGTGTCCCCACTAGGAAAATTCACCCTTTGTCCTGGTGACCACTGTCAAGTCATGGGAAATTCTAACTTTTAGAGCTGTCACCAGAACAAGAATTAATGGCAAACCCTCCGTTGGGGAACCTGTTACTGTGACAACTATCTAACATGGGAATTTAGTTTATATTGGAGGTATCGCCTCTCATTTCCTGTTGTGTGGCCAGTACAGAAAGTAATCCTGGGTACACACGGACCTAGAGGGTGTGGTCAGAGGGCGGGGACTGTAATTGCAATGCCCATGGTTGTTCTGTACAATAAATGTAGTTTCTAATGACCTTACTGGTGTGTGTTGGTTGTTTTTTTTTTTCCTGCATTCAGAAGAAAAAAAAAATACTTGGCTCCAAAAAGTGCTGTTCTTGGAGTTAACAGAGGACTACAATCTCTCATTTCCAAACCAGATTTACAAAAATGAATTATAAATTTATTTTTATTTTTTTAATGCATTTGCTTCTTTTTAACAGGTCAGTCTTCCCAAAGGTGATATTTTCTTTACCAATGGCGCCTAGTAGGTTGGTTTCTTTATTGAAACATCCACAAGTTTAAGCATAGCTCCCAACTGTCCCTGATTTCGATGGACAGTCCCTGATTTGGAACAATGTCTCTGCCCCTCTTTCCTCCTCATTTATCCTTCATTTTCATCTCATCTATATAGTTGTATTTCAAATGTGCTTTTCATCTTTCAAAAAGTGTTTCCCAGTGCTAAACCTTTCACCCAATTTCTAAATTGCTGCATCTGTAAATTTCAAAAGCCAATATAAAAGAATATTAGTGGTTAAAAAAAGGAAGCACTTGTGGGTTTAACTAATCATTTTTTTTCGTATAATACTCTTTTCAGGGGGCATGGCAGGGGTGTGTGTCCTATGCCTACATACTCTGTTGGGGAGACAAGGCAGCTTCACATTGGGGAGACAAGGCAGTTTCTCAAAAAAAAAAATGGCCCAGGAGTGCAAATTCTACAAGTCAAGACTTAGTAGTTTTCGACATCTTATAGAAATAGGATATTCTTTTAAGGATAGCAATTTGCTAATTTCGGACAGAAAGGACCTCAAGTGGTGTAAAAGAGTGGAGGCCTTCAACACTGTAGAATATGTATGTAGTGTATTTACTGTGTGAGGACCTGGGGGTGGGAACAGGAAGTAGGAAGTTATAAAATAAAACTAGAGGAAATAGGTTTTACATGTGGCTCTCTGCTGGCGGGAATAAACAAGCTCTTCACAAGATTCATCTGACTGTTCATCATTGCTTCTACAAAATCTACAATCACCAACTGACCTGAACACCATATAATGCCATTTTAACATCTCTACCCTAGCTATGTGACAAAAATTCACACTTATATCCATATAAAATAAATGGTTAAAGCCTATGCTGACTCCCTGATACCAAGGATGGGAATATGTAACTAGAACAGATTGGTTCCACAAATTTCGTACCTCCCATCCTGTTCTTGGACAATCAACATCTGCTTTGACACATTCCATGGTGATTGGATTAAGGTGTTTGGGGTACCTGGGTGGGTATAAATGATGGGGTATGTTCCTGACACTCATTAGAACTGAAGAAGTGACTTGGAGGAGCTACAAAACATCCTCAACATTACAGAACAAGTCCAGTTGACTGTGGCTACTACTAGATATACCATGACCTCTATAAATGAGAACCTGCACAGACTCCCTGGCTTCTTGTATATCTAGGATGTTCCAGCAATGAGATCTCCCTACCATATTCCCAGACTTTGGTCCTGTCCATCTGGGAGTTTTGGGTGTTCTCAATAACAGAAGTATGAGACCAGCAGAGAACGCCATGAGAATACGCTAACAATTACTGTAGCAGGCAGATGATAAGGGCTATGATCTAAGTTTCCCTTCCATGGATGTGGCTGGTTGTGCTGATGGTCATCGGTGATCAAAATCCCAATGACTGTCAATATGGAAACCAATGTGGTGTGCAGCGTTTACATGTTCCCCCACTTTCATCTGTAAAAAAGGTCTCAGGATGAGTTTCAGAAATAACTATCCCAATCTGCTTTGGATGTTCCTGCCCATTTATGTGTGTTCCAACCACTCCCATCCAGTAGGGATGTTGGGAGCCCCTCATAATGGGCAAAGCAGATTTGGGGAGATGCAGCGAAGAGATCTGAACAATCGAGTAAGAAGATAGAAGAGAATGAAGAGGGTTTAACTCTCCAGAATCTACCAAACACTGAAATACAAGTTTTGGGTCAACTGACCCTTTAATGTTAGTAAAATGCTGACCGAGTAACAGTTTGAAATTAAAGCCACAAATGTTTCACAGAACCACACTCCAATATAGTGAATCACAGAACAAATGATCATAAAATGGCTTCAGCTGGCTCTCCACCCATCAAGAAAGCTCCTCTCACATATTTCACCCATGTAGGGCTTATTCATAGAGGACCACTATGATTAAGCTCTACTCAGGTAAAACATCTTAGAGGGGCTTTCCTGATTGGTGAAGAGCCAGCTGAAACCATTTTGTGATCATTTGTTTTATAATTCACTATATTGGTGTGTGGTCCTGGGAAACATTTGTGGTTATATGGATGGGCTTGATGTTCTCTTAACAGTGCTTGAACCGACCAGTATGTCTGAAAGGATCATGTGAGTGGTGCTCTTTCTATTTGGTTCATGTTAGCCTGAAATTGAACCTTAACATACCCTGTTTCCCCGAAAATAAGACCTAGCGTGATTGTCGGTGAGGGCTGCAATATAAGCCCTACCTCCCAAATAAGCCCTACCCTGTTTCCCCAAAAATAAGCCCTACCCTGAAAATAAGACCTACAAGGACTTTAACTAGGGCTTATTTGGGGGATAGGGCTTATATTGCAGCCATCACCGACAATCACGCTAGGTCTTATTTTCGGGGAAACAGGGTAGTTATCCATGATCACCTACACAGCAGATACCGGAATGGGGGGGGTCACTCTGTACATAGCACACCCCTGGACTCTGCACTCTGTACTAAGCGCACCCCAAAACCCTGCGCTCTGTACACAGCACACCCCTGAATGCTGCACTCTGTACATAGTGTACGCCATGTATTGGGCATCTGTGCATAGGGCATCCCTTGAACTGCACTGCATACATAGCGTACTCCTGAACACTGCACTCTGTATGTAGCTTAATCCTGAACTCTGCACTATGTACGTAGCATAATCCTGAACTCTGCACTCTGTACGTAGCATAATCCTGATCTCTGCACTCTGTACGTAGCGTAATCTTGAGCTCTGCCCTCTGTACGTAGCACACTCCTGAACTCTGCACTCTGTACGTAGCGCACCCTAAAATCTGCACTCTGCACGTAGCGTAATCCTGAACTCTGCAATCTGTACGTAATGCAATCTTGAACTCTTCACTCTGAATGTAACACACACCTGAACCCTGCACTCTGTGTGTAGTGTAATCCTGAAGTCTGAACTCTGTACGTAACATACTCCAGAACCCTGCACTCTGTACGTATAGCACCCTCAAACCCTGCATTCTGTACATAGCACACCCCTGAACTCTGCACTCTGTGCATAGGGCATTCCTGGAACTGCACTCTGTACATAGCACACCCCTGAACTCTGCACTCTGTACGTAACACACTCCTGAACCCTGCACTCTGTATGTAGTGCACCCCAGGGCAACCATACTGCTGATGCGGCCCGCAATGAAATTGAGTTTGACACCCTTGCTGTAGAGGAAGTAGGAGAACATTTTTTTGCCACATTCTCACAGACAGAATATCTATGCACTTTTGCAGTACGAATAACTATGCATATTTTTTATAAAAATGGAAAAGGTTGCTGATCTCTGCACTGTCCTACCGTAAAGGAACACGACATGCAAAAGATAAAGAAGCTTTGTATGAATTTACATTGTCTGACGAAAGTTGAAGGTGAATCACAGTCTGGTCTCATCCTATAGATGAATCACAAAGCCCAGAGATGGAATAAACCAGACTTCGTCTTGTCCTCCTGACTCATCGTCTTTAATGAGCCGGTGCAATGAGCATTCAATAGACTAACAGCTTGTCGGGATCTCCATTGAGCCCCCACTGAACCTCTTCATCTCTCTCCACCTCCACCGATCACAATTCATCTCCTCCACATGCATTGTGTCTGCATCAACACACACGCGTCCTGGGCCCACCGAGACTCAATATTATGTTCTGCTTGTCAATCCTTCAAAGAACCCAACGCGAACGTTGGCCGGACACAATCTGCGCTCCTCTAGAAGACAAGAAATCCCCACACAGATTAGTCAGAAAGATAATCACTGCAATCCTTTTATTGTTCTTTGCTCTTTTTGCAGCAGATGCTGCTAACAAAGTGACAAACAGAAAGCAAAGCAAAATTACTCCCGCCCGCGATTCACAACAAAAATGGGAATTTGTTGAAGAAGCCCTTTATGCCAATAAAGTTTTAGCGTGGAAAACTTTGACAAAGAAACGCTGACGAACATATATACACGCCTGTGTTCTGTTAAAAATGCCAGTCATTTTTTGGAATAGATAATACCTGAATGATATCTTTATACAAAGCTGCAATTTTAGCAGCTGAAAGTTGGAATGTGGCTTGCAGCTGCTGCACACCAGCTGATGGGTAGGAGGGGGTTTCTTAGGAGAGCGGGAAGGAAGGGATGGGTGGACATCACCAATGCTCTGATATTTGGTGATATTTCCAATACGGCTGTAAGCAGGGCCAGGCTGCAGGGCAAGCAGAAGAAGTTTGGTTGCCTCAACAGGAGGGGCACGTGGGTAGGTGCAGAGTGGTGCCGTGGCAGAGAAAACTCAGAGTCCCAGTGCAGAGAAACAGAAATATATTGTAACTGAAGGTTGATGATACAGAACAGGCCCAGCGGGAAGGCTGGTTGGAAACACTCACCGCATGTAACAGCAATGTGTCAGTAGAAGTAGGCCTCAGGTGTGCCAACAGCATCTATTTCGAGGGATGGAATGCCACCTGGCCGGTCTGTACCAAAGTGGGGAGGCTTCCAGAAGGGATGGCGTGTCCCTGCACTTTCCCTATTCCTCCAAAATCTTTCCCTGATGCTAAGCAGACGTGGGACCTGCCAGACGTGGGACCTGTACCTACTCTAGCCATAACACAAAATGCGCACCAATCCCGGGAGTGATGGTCTTAAATAGACTCTCAAAGAGCCAAGGAGAAATCCTTGGAAAAATTTCAAGCTCTACTTACCATCCAGCCTGCGACCAACCAGTCTGCGTTTAAAAACAGGGGTTTAGTTGCACAAATTTGCAAATACATGCGTAAGCTACAGACCCCGGCAAGGCACCCTGTGACCTGTAGACCCTACCTCTAACTTATAAGAGGCTCCACAGTGGAAGCACATGCATTCTGATGAGATAGATGAAGGCAGATGGACTGGAGGGAGCCCACCCCCCCTAAAGGTACAGGGGCACATTGAACACCCAGCATGTAGCACAATGGCTGAAAAGCTGTAAATGTGTTGCCTGACCTAAAATCAAGCATACAAAAAAAATCCTTGGAAAAATTCCAAGCTCTACTTACCAACCAGCCTGCGATCAACCAGAATAACCTGTCAGTATGCATTTAAAAAGCATATATTTGCAAATTTGTGCAACTAACCCCCTGTTTTTAAACGCATACTGTTAGACAGGTTAATCTGGTTGGTCGCAGGCTGGTTGGTAAGTAGTGGATAAAACGCTTTGAAAACACTCCAGAACACATCAAAAACATGCATGTAGAAATGCATCTGGAACATATCTGGACTGCATTGGGTGAACTGGCCCTTAAACCAGAGTTTAGTGTCACTTTAAACTTCACTCAAAATGGAAAATTCCACTTCTCCCTTCCAACACCTGCTTCTACTTCTGCTCCGATCGCCTAGGCGATTCGAGAGGAAGTCTGTCCCCCCTCCCTTCCTGCAACCTTCCATAGGGCACAGCGCAGCTTGCGCATGCGCAGTGGGGAGCTGGCTGTGAAGCCACAAGGAGTCACAGCCAGCTTCCACTGCTAACATACCGGAGCCAGGGACCCAAAGACCAGTGAAGAACCGGCCTAGGTGAGAGTACCACTGGATCCCTGGACAGGTACGTTTCTTTAGTAAAAGTCAACAGCTACAGTCTTTGTAGCTGCTGACTGTAGACTTTTTGGAACCTGGCTGAAGCTCCGCTTTAGGGCCGATTGCCTTGTCCCTGCATTAAAGTGTTATTAAAGGTATAAAAACATAAATAAATAACAAACATGTTATACTTATCTGCTATGTGCATTGGGTTTGCAAAGAGCAGCCCAGATCCTCCTCTTCTCGGGTCCCCTCCAGCGATGCTGGCTCCCCCATCCTGAGTGCCTCCATACTAAGTCCATAAGTCACACAGAGCAGAGCTCAGTCCTGCCCCCACTCCCTCCTCGCTGGTTGTGATTGACAACAGGGGGAGAGCAGCTGCTCCCGTGCACGTCGCTGGATCGATATCAGGTTCAGGTAAGTATAAGAGGGGGCTGGGGGGGAAAGCTGCCTGCAGAAGGTTTTTTACCTTCATGCATAGAATGCAAGTAGGTAAAAAAACCTTCAGCCTTTAGAACCACTTTAACCACTTCCATACCGGGCCTATTCTGGCACTTCTCTCCTACATGTAAAAATCATATTTTTTTAGCTAGAAAATTACTCAGAACCCGCAAAACATTATATATGTTTTTTTTAGCAGAGACTCTAGGAAATAAAATGGTGATTGTAGCAACTTTTTACGTCACACGTTATTTGCGCAAGAATTTTTATGAAAAAAAAAACAGTTTCATGTATTAAAAAAAAACAAAAACAGTAAAGTTAGCTCAATTTTTTTGTATAATGTGAAAGATGATGTTATGGCGAGCAAATAGATACCTAGCATGTCACGCTTTAAAATTGCGCACACTCGTGGAATGGCACAAACTTTGGTACTTAAAAATCTCCATAGGCGACGCTTTAATTTTTTTTTACAGGTTACATGTTTGGAGTTACAGAGGTGGTCTTGGGCTAGAATTTTTGCTCTTGCTCTACCGCACGTGGCGATACCTTACATGTGTGATTTGGACGCCGTTTACATATGTGGGTGCGACTTACGTATGCGTTCGCTTCTGTGCGCGAGCACGTGGGGACGGGGGCGCTTTAAAAAAATGTTATTGTTTATTTTACCTTTATTTTTTTATTTTTAGATACAGTTGTCTGTCACTTATGTCTATCACTTATGAGCACTTTTGACTTATGATCAATTTACATATTATTAACATATGTATTTTGAACACAACCTCGCATAGGAGCACTCTGGATTAAGTTGTGTATTTTATATGTATTTTATCTTTTATGTATTTAAATAGTCTCACTATTCACTGGTTATTTAAAGACACAGTTATTTTAAGTTATCCATTATCTATTTAAATTATTTCACTATTCATTGGTTATTTAAGATACACTTTATATTTTAATAGTAATATATTTATTTTGGTATCTATACTGATAGAGTGTGCATTACACTAATTATTTACTGGTAGCACAGCGTATATATTTAATCTATTTATCTTTGCACGATTTATGTGACGTGTTTAACGCTAGCAGCCTTTTTGTCATTCATTTATTTATTTTAGCATCTGGTTAGTGGTGGCTCGCAGGATCCTTTTTTATTTTTTTTATTTTTACACTTTCTCTTAAAATTTTATTTTTTTTTTGATCACTTTTATTCCTATTACAAGGAATGTAAACATCCTTTGTAATAGGAATAGTGTGTGACAGGTCCTCTTTATGGAGAGATGGGGTTACTATAAGACCCCACATCTCTCCTCCAGGCTGGAAAGAGATAAAAAAAAAAAAACTGTCTCTCCCTTTCCAGCCAAATACCTTTGTTTACTTCTGCAGGCCCGGAAGTGATGTCAGAACGCCGCGCCTGGACCTCCGATGGTCATAGGGAAAACTGGGGACCATCTGGTCACCAGAAATCTCTATGATCAACTTCTGGCAGCGACCGATTCGTTCTGAACTGCCACTATGATTGTTCTCACGGTGCACAGAATCGTCAGCCGAAAAAGATGATATCTGAATGATATAAACAGAAAAGTCAGTGCTACTACCCATACACCACATAGATAGCAGAGCTCCCAGGTGCTCGATCCACAGTCGCTGGCTGAATAGAGTAATGTGGAAAAAAACGCACTCCGGTTGTTGCTCTTAAAATGTTTTCATTTTATTGAATAGCCACAGTGAACAAACGCAGATCAAGTCAGTTGAAGCGCTTCAGCCTATAAGGCCTTAGTCATATATGACTAAGGCCTTATAGGCTGAAACGCGTCAACTGACTTAATCTGCGTTTGTTCACTGTGGCTATTCAGTAACACAAAACATTTTTAAGACCAACAACCGGAGTGCGGATCATTTTTTCCAAGATATCTGAATGATGCCTGTAGCTGCACCTATCATTCAGATATCCCCACTGAAAGTCAAAGACGTAATATAACGCCCTTGGGCTGAAATTTAAAGTGGAGCTGCACCCCAAAAGGGAAGTTCCGCTTGTCTCTCCCCCCCCCCCCCCCCCGCTGCCCGATTTGGCAACTTTTGTGGGGGGGGGGGTACCTGGTTTTGACAGGTACCCGCTTCCACTTCCAGCTCAGTTTGTCCCCCCTCCTTCTTCCCCTGCAGCCAGCCCATTCACAGAGCGCAGCGCGCTTCGCACATGTGCAGTAGGGAACTGGCTGTGAAGCCGCAAGGCTTCACTGCCAGTTTCCCTTAGTGGTGATGGCAGCACCCGAGATCTGATTGAACAATCAAGCTTGTGTAAGGACTCCGCTGGATTCCTGGACAGGTAAGTGTCCTAATATTAAAAATCAGCAGCCACAGTATTTGTAGCTGCTGACTTTTAATTTTTTTCCTGAAGGAGCCCGGAGCTCCTTTTTTTTAAGCAATGTTGCCCGATGCAGCTGAATAGGACTGGTGTGATCAAGCCCTAAAAGATCCACTATAAGGATCCCTTTCTCCTGAAAAAGCCCTTATTGATTTTAGAACTGTCAGGGTCTCCGGAAACTTGCATGTTAAACAGCATTTTTATTCATCACCGAGAGGCTGAAACAAGATCCTGTTATTTTTTTATTTTTTTTACACATGAAAATGAGGTAATTCAATCCAGTGATTGAGTTTGGAATAAGACGATGTGAAATATATTATTAATGCAGTGAGAGGCAGGGAGCCCGGGTGATTGTTTATGAGCACAGTAACCAAAATGGCATTTGACTCAAGTTGTTACCATTTCATTGCATCAGACTGAGTCATCGCTAATTACCAATCCTCACAAAAACTAGCGCTATTAAAAAAAAAAATTAAAAAAATTAAAACACAACAGATGTTGTGCTACGTGTTAAGAAGAAATAATGCATGGGATTCTAATGCGTTCAATGATCAGTGAACTGAGCGGATAGTGCGTTCAATGTCCTGGTAAATTAACTTTCAATATTAATTGAGATAACTTGGTGGAACGTGGGCCGGATGGCATCATTGTCCTGTGTGATGTAATTTAATATTTATTGACCCGCTGGGTCAATCGTTCACAAGGCGGAGAGAAGTGTCGATAGCAGGCTGAGGTCCTTCGGTAAATAAGCCATTACGGAGGACGAGTGAACAGTTTGTGAATGAATAATCATGTGACGGGGGCGTGCGGGTGCACAGACCTTTTATCACACCCCAGCAATAAACTCGATTGTAAAAAAAAAAAAAAAAAAAAAAACACTTTTAGAGAAGTACTGGGGAAAAGTTTGTTTAGAAGTACTATACTGTCACAGAACTGTTACCCATAGTGCTACTGACATGTAAAGCTCATCTGTTACCTGTAGTGCTACAGATATGTGTAGCTCCCTGCTCCTGTTGATCGGGTTCTTTCATGTAAATTAAGGGGGTTATCTGTCCTGTATATAGTTCAGATTTAATCTGTCGCTAAATTAGCTTCTGTTCCAGCATTGGCTGTGTTGCGTGTAGTTCCACACTGTGGTCTGTAGGTGTCATTGTCACCACAGGCCAGTGTTGGAAGAGCAACAGGCTAAAGTGTATTGAGTGCTCTTCTTTCTTGGAAACAGCCCAGTGGGGGTGGTCCACCGCTGTGCATTCTGGGAGAGGGTACCTAAGGGCCAGACGCCATTTTCTTCGCTCTCTTACCTCCTGGCCCTCCTGGTCTAAGGTATGTGGTAACTTTTCTCCTGCCTTGGGGCCACGCTGGCCCGAGGCTATGTGACTACGAGTAGGCCCAGAAGTCTGTCTGGGGCCTACCACCGCAGAGGTGGTCCTTAGGCTGTCTTGCCTGTTAGGAAGAAGCCGAGCCAAACTGAGGAGATCCAGGGGAGGACCCTTGCTGGAGAGAGCCAGGATGAAGGCTGGTCTCTCGGGAGGGCCTGGTAACTTGCTTGGAGGACGCACCTCTACCTAACCAACCTACAGCACAGTACTGCCGGATCGGCTTAAAGGTTCTGGTACTGCGTTTGCTGTTCATCTAATACTAAATCCTGTGGCAGAGGATCGTGAAACCATTTTGTTCTTCTCAAGTCTGTGGCAGAGACTTTTCGTCCGTACGCCATTCCGGCTGCTAGGTCAGTGAGAGAGGCCTATCCGGGTGGGCAAAGATCTGTTGACTAAAGGTGTGTTTGTCTTCAGGATCTCAAATTCCTCAGTGATCTGCATAAGGTATCTGAACCCTCCTACAACTCCCTTTCTACCTCTTTACTGCTACTTCTTCAAAAGTTATGCAATAAAGCATTGGAAACATAACGAAGTGACTGGTGCATACATTGGTGGGCGTAAGGCCTAATACAGACTCTAAGTCCTGTGTCTGGTGGCAATACAGGTAAGGGGGTAACGGCAAAGACCCAATTTAAATCAGCCGCTCCTTCGGGGGTAAGCACTACATATGTAATCTTTAGGGATGCACCAGTACCATTTTTTTTTTTTTTTACGAGTACGAGTACCCGATAATTTTTTTTTAGTGCTCGCCGATACCAATTACCGATGCTTGCAAAAGTTTTGTTTACACTTCAGCTGTCAGCAATGGTACAAAGCACTGAAAAGTTATTTACAAATGAAATAAATAGATTTTTTTTTTTTTAAATGTTGAGCTTTTTTTAATGTGAAATGTGTAAATATATGTTAAAAGTGTAAAAATATTAACGAACAAAGCAAACAAAAAAAAAAGTTACAATTATTAATAGTTTCGTAAAATAGGTCATCAGGAAAATAATTTAATTTAACATTAATTATAAAAACAAAAAAACACACAAAATAAACTTTTTATTTACTTGACAGGTTGCTTTATAAACTGACTTAATCTGCAGATCGAAGTTCATCCCTTTGATCTGTGGGTGAAGAAATAGAAAGATACAAAATGAAACAATGTTTCTTTTTATCTTTCTGTTTTAGCGGCTGAGAAATGTTGTTAATAAACATTGGTGGGCTCCTTTTTTTTTTTGGACAGCTCCAATTGTTTACTTGTTTACAACAGGGGAACCACACTGACAGCTGAATGAGTCATCATTTGTCAAGGACATGGTGGCCCTGCTCCTTAAAGCAGAGTTCCACTCAAAAGTGGAACTTCCACTTGTCTGTTTCCTCCCCCACATTTGGCACCTGCCAATCCCCACTTCCAGGAAACGGGGCCGCTGCACGATTTCCTGGAAGTTCGGCCCGCCTCCGCCTTCCTCTGCCGCCAGACCAATTAGAAAGCATGCGCAGTAGGGAACCAGCTGTGAAGCTGAAAGGTTTCACTGCCGTGTTCGCTTACCAGGAATGGCGGCGGCTGCAACCGACAGCCGATCCGAAGTTTGCCTGGGGTGCTGACATCGCGGGCTCCTTGGACAGATAAGTGTCCTTATTTGTAGCTGCTGACTTAATTTTTCTTGGGGGGGGGGGGGGGGGCTGGACCTCCTCTTTAACAACCTGTAATTGCCAGATTTTTTTTTTTGTTTGTTTACATTGCAGCTGTCAGTGGGTGACAACCTGACAGTTGAAAGAACCGAGCCTTAAAGTTTTGGTTTCAGGTATCGGAGCATTTTGCACGAGTACTGATACTCATGCAAATGCTTAGATTCGGCACCAATACCGATACTGGTATCGTCGCAACCCTAGTTGTATTTCCCTGCTTTGCTCCTACACCGGTCCGGCAGCTTTAGACATTGCCGGATCACACCTGCTGATTGATATAGCAGCGTCTCAGCTGGCCACACTGGAATGTTATAGTCCAGAGTTAGGTCTTTTGCCCAAACATTAATTGGCTGCAAGAGCCAACTCAATTAAGGATCCCCCGAAACGCATTGGCTCTTGCACCCAATAAGGATTTGGAAGAAATCCTTACTCTAGACTCATTCTGGTGTAACGCTTAGATTTCAGATTCAAATATTGGGGTAGATTTACTAAAACTGTATCACTCAGAATCTGGTGCAGCTGTTCATAGTAGCCAATCAGCTTCTAACTTCAGCTTGTTCAATTAGGTTTTGGCAAGAAAATCTGGAAGCTGATTGGTTTCTAAGCAGAGTTGCACCAGATTTTGCACTCTCCAGTTTTAGTAAATAACCCCCTATGTCTTTACATCCTGGGATCTTTTGTGATAGCTCCTCAGTGCACAGAAGCAGCCCACATATCATCCCGTTGCTCCACAGGGACACTATCAGCACAACGACTGACAAATTAAACCTCACATGGGACTGGTGTGATCAAGCACTAAAAGATCCACTTTAAGGATCCCTTTATCCTGAAAA
Source organism: Lithobates septentrionalis (assembly GCA_037952835.1). Lineage (NCBI taxonomy): Eukaryota > Metazoa > Chordata > Amphibia > Anura > Ranidae > Lithobates > Lithobates septentrionalis. The sequence goes on along the minus strand of JBBDGP010002796.1, from coordinate 272,119 downwards.
GCCCTTATTGATTTTAGAACTGTCAGGGTCTCTGGAAGCTTGCATACTAAACTGCGTTTTTATTAATTACTGCGAGGCTGAAACAAGATCCGTTATTTTTTACACATGAAGATGAGGTAATTCAATCCAGTGATTCATTTCAACAAATTAAGCCTCCAGCAGTAAACTATTGCATATCGATTTTCTGAGGTTCCAAGGCCATCTGTCAAGACTTGTGTAACCTGCTGGTGGCACTGTGCTTCCCGGAGCGGAAAGTTGTCACTCCAATGTCCGCCAGCAGGTGTCTCTCAGCAGCCAGCAGATCTCCAGTAATCAGTTTTCACCTGATGCTGTCTGCTGGGAGGGTACTTAAAGTAATTTTAAAGCCTTTTTTCTTAAAATAACAAACATGTTATACTTACCTGCTCTGTGCAACGGTTTTGCACAGAGTAGCTTTGATCCCCCTCTTCAGGGGTCCTCCTCTTCAGGGGTCCCCCGCCGGCGCGCCTGGTTCCACCCCCCTGCCGAGTGCAAGCCGCTTGCTATGGGGGCACTCGTGCGAGTTCCCTCGTCATTGGCTCTGTGCCTGAGCCAATCAGGAGCGAGAGCCTCAGCTCTCGTGCAAATTGCTGGATCAAGGTACGGTATGTATTTGGGGGGCTGCGGGGGGAGATGCATGCAGAAGGGTTTTTACCTTACTGCATAGAATGCAGTGTAGCGCTGGTAGATTTACAATCTACCGCAGATTAGGTAAATTTAGTAAATTGTGTCTTAGGAAGGTTAAAAGTTCGCCTCTGTTCCAGCTTGGCTGACGTTGTGTGTGCTTCCGTGCTGACCGGTGGTTGTCGCTGTTACCACTGGTCAGTGTTGGAAAGGCAACGTGTCGAGGTGTATGGATGCTCCTCTGTCTCGGAGACAAGCTCAGGGGAGGTGGTCCTCCGAGTTGCATTCTGGTAAGAGGGTATTTATGGGACAGATGCCATGTTCTAAGGTCATTTTACAGCCACCTGCTGGCCCTCCTGGCCGACAGGTATGCGTTAAGGAGCTACCTCGTGGTCCTCCGATCGGGAGGCCCACGATGCTACGGTGCAGGGGTGGGTCCAGAGGCTTGTCTGGGGCCTACCACCGCGGCCGAGGAATGGTCCTGAGCTGTCGGTCCTGTGTCACGAAGCTGGACGGCCGAGGAGATCCCAGGGGAGGACCGGTCTTGGAGAGATCACGCAGCGTGCTGGTCTAGAAAGGGGCCTGGTGACTCGGCTGAAGGACGTATCCAAAAGAAGTAACCATACAGCATAGTGTTGCCAGTTCGGCTTAAAGGTTCAGGCACTGTGACTGACTTTCACTGCAGAAAATCTGATACATCCTGTGGCAGAGGATTGTGCGGATTTACCCCCCAAACAGGTCTGTGGCAGAGACTTCAGATTTGTGCTGCATACTGGCTGCTAGACCGGTGAGAGAGGCCTATCCAGACGAGCAAAGAGTGTGTCCCATGAGGGGAGCGCATTCCATACAATATCTGAATTCCACCGGGACATTTGTCGCTAAGATTTTGCAAGAAGATATTTGAGTTTCTCCTGAAAGTTTCCTTTTCCGCCTCTTTCCTGCTACTTCCTAAAGTTTGTTTGTTCAATAAAGCATTGAAAACGTACTCCAGTGTTGGTGTGTGTGTCGTCCAGAAGTAAACTCAACGGAACCCTAGACCCGGTGCCGGTGAAACAGAGGGAAGCAGAGTGAAGGTAACAGACGCGCTTAAACCAGCAGCTCCACCGTGAGTTAGTGCTACAGCAGTAAGGTAAAAAAAAACTTCTGCCTTTACAAACACTAGGTCCCTCTTCTGCTGACACACGCCAGCGTTTTGCTTTGTTGTGCTAAGTCAGATGCTGCTTGCCATTTATCCTGCTCCTGATCTTGCTCTTGCCCTGCATCCTGCACCCTGCTGCCTTTTATCTGCCCTTTGTCAAACATTCCCATAGACACACTCCTAAACCTTGTGGACGGCCTTCCCAGAAGAGTTGAAGCTGTTATAGCAGCAAAGGGTGGGCCAACTCAATATTGAACCCTACGGACTAAGACTGGGATGCCATTAAAGTTCATGTGCGTGTAAAGGGAGGTGTCACAATACTTTTAGAACTATAGTGCGTGCGTGTATGTGTATATATATATATATATATATATATATATATATATATATATATATATACAGTATATGGTTTGGTCATATATTTTTTTGCCATGATAAAAAAATTCCGTGGAGTTTGTCATTAACCACCACCGCACACCGACCGATATACGTCGGCACAATGGCAGCGGTGGGCAAATGGGCGTACCTGTACGTCCCCCTTAAGAAGCGGGGCTAGCAGCCGCTTCTCCCGGCGATCGTGTCACGGAGCCGCAGAACGGGGAAGTGCCTATGTAAACAAGGCATTTCCCCGTTCTGCCTTGTGTCATGACAGAGATCACTGCTCCCTGTCATCATGAGCAGTGATCGCTGTCATGTGACTGGAAGCCCATCCCCCCGCAGTTAGAATCACTCCCTTTGAAACACTTAACCCCTTCATCGCCCCCTAGTGGTTAACCCCTTCCCTGCCAGTGTCATTTACACAGTAATGCCCTGTACACACGATCGGACATTGATCGGACATTTTTTCCGACGGATGTTGGCTCAAACTTGTCTTGCATACACACGGTCGCATAAAGTTGTCCGAAAATCTGATCGTTCTGAACGCGGTGACGTAAAACACGTATGTCGGGACTATAAACGGGGCAATAGCAAATAGCTTTCGTCTCCTAATTTATTCTGAGCATGCGTGGCACTTTGTGCGTCGGATTTGTGTACACACGATCGGAATTTTATAGCCTGCTCTTAAATTTTGTGTGTCGGAAATTCCGACGGAAAAAGTCCGATGGAGCCCACACACGATCGGAATTTCCGACAACACAATCCGATCGCACTTTTTCCATTGGAAAATCAGACCGTGTGTACAGGGCATGATAAGTGCATTTTTATAGCACTGATCGCTGTATAAATGACAATGGTCCCAAAATAGTGTCAAAAATGTCCGATGTGGCTTTCCTTCGCCCCTGAGAGAGACAGTGGCAAGATGAACCACAGTGTCACTATTAGAACTAGGAAGTTTATGACCAACAGACTGCTTCAGAGGAAGCAGATGGTCATAGATGTCCTTCATCCTGGAAAAGCCACTGTCCCAAAGACTGAAATCAGGGGGAAGTTGGCCAAAATGTACAAGACTACCCCAGATGTGATCTTTGTATTTGGCTTTAGGACTCAATTTGGAGGTGGCAAAACTACTGGTTTTGGCATGGTCTACGATTCCCTGGACTATGCAAAGAAAAACGAACCCAAACACAGACTTGCCAGGCATGGCTTATATGAGAAGAAAAAGACTTCTAGAAAACAGCGTAAAGAAAGGAAAAACAGAATGAAGAAAGTCAGGGGCACAGCCAAAGCAAGCGTGGATGCTGGTAAAAAGAAGGACTAAAGGATCCCAAGATGAACTATCTGAAGATTGTACTTTATTCCAGGATCTTGTAATAAAAATTATAAAAATTGAAAGAAAAAAAAAAAAATGTCCGATGTGTCCGCCATAATATCGTAATCCCGATAAAAATCGCAGATCGCCGCCATTACTATTAAAAAAAAAAAAAATTAACAATAAAAATGCCATAAAACTATCCCCTATTTTGTAGACGCTATAACTTTTGTGCAAACTGATCAATATATTCTTATTGCGATTTTTTTTACCAAAAATATGTAGAAGAATACATATCGGCCTAAACTTAGAAAAAAAATTGTTTTTTTATATATTTTTGGGTCATATTTATTATAGCAAAAAGTAATAAATATTGCCTTTTTTTTCAAAATTGTCGCTCTATCTTTGTTTATAGCGCAAAAAATAAAAAACGCAGAGGTGATCAAATACCACCAAAAGAAAGCTCTATTTGTGGGAAAAAAAGGACGTCAATTTTGTTTGGGTGCCACGTCGCACGACCGCGCAATTGTCAGTTAAAGCGACGCAGTGAGGAAAGAGAAAAATATCCTGGACGGCCGCACACCATAGAAGGCATCTTTATTGATATGAAGAAATAAAATCCAAATGCAGTCACCTCATGTACAGGGAGGAACAGGAAAGATAGCTAACATGTTTCACGCCCCATCATATACATGGCGCTTATTCATAGCTATGAATAAGCGCCATGATGGGGCGTGAAACATGTTAGCTATCTTTCCTGTTCCTCCCTGTACATGAGGTGACTGCATTTGGATTTTATTTCTTCATATCAATAAAGATGCCTTCTATGGTGTGCGGCCGTCCAGGATATTTTTCTCTTTCCTCAAGCTTGTGCAGAGCCAGCACCTGTGAGTTCCATTAGGGCAGGTGTCTTGATACGGATTTTAAAGATTGGAGTGGCAATCTTTTGCTTATAAAGCGACGCAGTGCCGAATCGCAAAAAGTGCTCTGGTCAGGAAGGGGGTAAAATCTTCCGGGGCTGAAGCGGTTAAACACTTCTGTTGTGTATCTTATATCTTACAATGGGTGCATTAGAGTTTCTCCAACTTTCCCATTGTTGGTACATATTCGAATGTATTTGTGCCATTATTAAACAAAAGGCACGGCATAAAATGACCAACGGTAAATGGAATTTCATGTTGCTGCGTTCTGTGCTTTGCTTACAGTTTTCCTGTAATAAGTGATGTTGATGTAAGATGGAGATGGTCACTTCTAAAGGATGCTTGAGTTTTGAACAAAATCCATTAAAGGCAATTAGTGCCAGAGATTTGGGGCCACTGAGCTACACTCCCCCCAAAACTGGAACGTGGCTTGAATGGTGAGAGTGCACTAAAAAGTACCCAGTGATGCTAATGGAGACAGGACTAGAAAGGGAAGTCGAGCGACATTCGCTGGTAATTATGTTCTTCAGCTCCTAATTGTCCATAACGCTGGGAACACAGAGGGGGGCTAACAACCATTGTCATTTCTCCTGTGTTGACTGATGAATAATATCAAAGGCTTCACCCGATGTGATGTCCATGGTTTCCTCCCATCAAAGAGATGTCTGTGGTGTACCTTAACACTTGAAAGTGAAATATTGGTAATAATGGATGTTACTCCAACTACCTGTAGACATGGCTCATCGGAGTCATAGCTGATCCTGTGCTCATAAAGCGTTTCTTGTGAACGATCGTTCCATTAAGGACTTCTTTAACAGCAAATATTCTTTTTGAAAATGCACAAGATATGTTTCCAGGTACAAAAATATACATATCAAATCAGTTAAAATTAATATTTAAAAGGTCAGTCCACCCAGAACTGGTCTTTGAGAGCCCCCCCCCCCCCCCCCACACATTGAGCCGCGCCGGGCATTAGCGGTAAAGCGGCGCTAGTTTTAGCGGCGATTTACCGTCATTTTAGCGGCGTTTTTTCAGACGCTAAAGAAGAAAGGGTTAAATGCGCCCGAAAAAGCGCCGCTTTAATGGGCAGGGGCGGTGGTGTATACACCGCGCCTCCACCGCCCCAAAGACGCTGCTTGCAGGACTTTTTCTAACGTCCTGCAAGCGCACCGCCACAGTGTGAAAGCACTCGGGCTCTCACACTGGGGCTGCAGGGGAGGCGTTTTTCAGGCGCTATTTTTAACCCAAAAGCGCCTGAAAAATGCCTCAGTTTGAAAGGGGTCTTAGTGTTTGGTAGATGCTATAGAGTTAAAGCCCAACTGCACTTCCTGTTTAAATCAACTGAATACATTCCATGTGTATCAAAAGAAAAGAAGGGTTACAGATTGTTTTCTTTAGAAAGCAGTCACAGCCTGAGTAGAAAAGTCTGCCCAGTGCCAGTATGCTGCAGAGAAGAAAGGAATATTCCTTTTTCTATGTCAGGGGTCTCCAAACTTTTCAATATAGGGGCCACATCATTTTTGCAGTTTTATAAATCAGTGGTCTGCAAACTGCGATGTGGCTCTTTGCTTGCCTTTATCCGGCCCTTTGGGTTCCATGCCACCCACTGACACCAACGAAGGGGCACTATTCCTCCCACAGACACAAATGATGGGTCACCATTCTTCCCACAGACACCAATGATGGAGCACCATTCTTCCCACAGACACCAATGATGGAGCACCATTCTTCCCACAAACACCAATGATGGAGCACCATTCTTCCCACAAACACCAATGATGGAGCACCATTCTTCCCGCAGACACAAATGATGGGGCACTATTCTTCCCACAGACACTAATGATGGGTCACTATTGTTCCCACAGACACTAATGATGGGTCACTATTCTTCCCACAGACGCTAATGATGGGGGACCATTCTTCCCACAGACACTAATGATGGGGGACTATTCTTCCCACAGACACCAATGATGGAGCACCATTCTTCCCGCAGACACAAATGATGGGGCACTATTCTTCCCACAGACACTAATGATGGGTCACTATTCTTCCCACAGACACTAAGGATGGGTCACTATTCTTCCCACAGACACTAATGATGGGGGACCATTCTTCCCACAGACACTAATGATGGGGGACCATTCTTCCCACAGACACCAATGATGCAGCACCATTTCTCCTACAGACACTAATGATGGGGCACCATTCCTCCCACTGACACCAATGATGGGGCACCATTCCTACCTTAAATACCAATAATGGGGTGTTGGTGATGTCTGGGGGGGGGGGGTGATGGGGGAGGGGTGTAGAGGGGGGTGTTGGTGATGTCTGGGGGGGTGAAGAGAGGGGAGATGGTGATGTCTGGGGGGGTGATGGGGGAGGGGTGTAGAGGGGGGTGTTGGTGATGTCTGGGGGGTGGTGATGGGGGAGGGGTGTAGAGGGGGGTGATGGTGATGTCTGGGGGGGGTGATGTCTGGGGGTGGTGATGGGGGAGGGGTGTAGAGGGGGGTGTTGGTGGTGTCTGGGGGGGTGATGGGGGAGGGGTGTAGAGGGGGGTGTTGGTGATGTCTGGGGGGTGATGGGGGAGGGGTGTAGAGGGGGGTGTAGGTGATGTCTGGGGGGGGGGGTGATGGGGGAGGGGTGTAGAGGGGGGTGTTGGTGATGTCTGGGGGGGTTGATGGGGGAGGGGTGTAGAGGGGGGTGTTGGTGATGTCTGGGGGGGGGGGGTGACGGGGGAGGGGTGTAGAGGGGGGTGATGGTGATGTCTGGGGGGGGTGATGGGGAGAGGTGTAGAGGGGGGTGTTGGTGATGTCTGGGGGGTGATGGGGAGGGGTGTAGAGGGGGGTGATGGTGATGTCTGGTGGGGGGGGTGATGGGGGAGGGGTGTAGAGGGGGGTGTAGGTGATGTCTGGGGGGGTGAAGAGAGGGGAGATGGTGATGTCTGGGGGGGGTGATGGGGGAGGGGTGTAGAGGGGGGTGTTGGTGATGTCTGGGGGGGTGATGGGGGAGGGGTGTAGAGGGGGGTGTTGGTGATGTCTGGGGGGGGTGAAGAGAGGGGAGATGGTGATGTCTGGGGGTGGTGATGGGGGAGGGGTGTAGAGGGGGGTTGTCACGGCATGTCCCACACTCCGCTTGAGTGCTTCCGTCATATACCGCTTCCTAAGTTCTGGAACACGAGTCCAATGGATCTGGCTATAGGAACCCCAAGAACTAGACAACACCAGTCTTGGAGTACATCAGAACTAACCTTTATTTGAGATCTCACACACATTTATACACCAGGATGACTCAAAGCTAACCTAATTAACATGAGCTCCAATAGGAGTCGTCCCGTCTCCTACATTGTATGGAGGACAATGTCATTAGCTCATTCAATTAACATAAGCACAAGTTGACACCAGCATCTCCTCACATGATGTGTCCCAACAGAATGAATCAGTCTTATCAGCAGGGGGCTGCTGGAGGAACCCCCCCTCCCTCTTCAGGGACACAGATCCACAGCAAGGAGTCCCCATACAATATATACATGACTGAGTCCGATTAATACAGTTCAGACTGGATTTCTCATTCACCTCAAATGCTAGGGCCCATAATCGGTGGGCAACAGGCCCGCACACAGTCCTCTCCAACAGCCTCTGCTCCGGCCAGGTCCGTGACATTTCTCCCCTTTCGGCAGGAGACTAACATAGGAGGAGACCCCAGACGGGTTGACTCCGAAGTTAGTCCATAGTTCCAGTCCTCTACTGCCTGTACCCACACAGTACCCCAAACAAATTATTCCAAACAGTGTGTTACTCACCCAGCCATCCTCTGCCTCTCTCAGAGAACATATCTGCCGCTGGGGAGAGGCCCGGACTGGCCCTTCTCCCTGGAATCCTTTCTGCCGCTGGAGAGAAGACAGTGGGACTGAGCTCACTCCATCCTGCTGTTGGGGATCTGGGCCCACTGCCCAGCATCCCTGGGGTATACAGGTGGGGACTGAAGCCCCATCAACCGACACCAGATCAAGCTGCAGTTGTGAGGTGATGACTGCATTCTCTCCTTGGATCCTGATCTGCAGCTCGCGATAGATTGCCACCTCCTCACCTTGGGCCTCCACAATTGCTGCAGGTGTGGGGCAGAGGTCTTGGACCCTCTGTCCGGTTGCCAGCACTTCTGCTGGGGGTTTGCCAGGTGGTTCCTCCTCTACAGAAACGTCTATTAAATCCCCAGTCTCTGGAAGTGGTAAAAGTGTGGGACAGATGTCTTGGACCCTCTGTTCAGTTACCAGATCTTCAGCTGGAGAAGTTTGTTTTAACTCCATAGATGCTGCTGGCAGAAAATCACATGTCCCTGTCAGTGTTGTGGGAGAAAGGCCGACTACCTCTTCTCTCAAGAAGGCCGAAGCCACTGTTGGTGCTGGGCAGAACACAGTGAACTTTGGCCCTGATAGCAGCTCTTCTGCTGGAGGCTCATCAGGTTGTTCTTCCTCAGCAGAAAAGTCTATCAAGTCCCATGTCTCTGCAACTGATGTCTGGGGATAGAGGTTCACCATCTCCTGTCCATGGAGCCCAGAAGATGTTATCAGTGCTGGGCAGAGGTTAGCAGAGCTCTGCCCTGTTGTCAGCACTTCAGGTTTGGGGACGGCAATCTCCGGATTTTCCACTGCCGATTCTCTGGCATGCTGCTGAACTTGTTCTAGCAGTTTCCTGTATGCCCTTTCCAGATGCTGTTCCTTCCTTAGCAAATGGTCCAGATCAGGTTTGAGCTCTGAGACCCCTGCAAGACTGAGCATAGACTCTCTATAGTCTCTCATGTCCTCAAGGTCAGGTTCCCCCTCATCGCCAAACATAAAAAGATCTGTAAGGTTCTCCCACAGCAATCCAGGGCCGCCAAAGTCATATCCCTCCGGAGAGCATTCTGTTGTCTCCCCTAAATATCCCTCCTCTGCGTGCCATTGCAGAGCCCGATACCGATTGTCCAGCTCTATCTCCTGCTGGACCAACCTGTCCAACTCAGTCACCCATTGCTCCTGGGGCTGCTCTCCCAGGAATGCCATCCGCAATGCCCGTTGGTCACTGGCCCGTTGCTCTTGGGTTGGAAAGCACTTGCCCTGTTTTATACCAGCGAGACGGAGGGCTGCAATCCAGAGCTCCACCCGAATCAGCTGCCTGAGCTCCAGGCATTCATCCTCAGACACAGTCCTGGTGTACGTTGAAAGGATGATCCGCAGCAGCCCCGGGAATTCTGATGCCAGGTCCATATCTCCGCTGGGGTGACTGAAGTCTGCTATGCTGATCTTGGATCCAGTTGGAGGTTTGGATGTCCCAGACTTCAGGAAGCTATCCCACTGCTGCCACCAATGTCACGGCATGTCCCACACTCCGCTTGAGTGCTTCCGTCATATACCGCTTCCTAAGTTCTGGAACACGAGTCCAATGGATCTGGCTATAGGAACCCCAAGAACTAGACAACACCAGTCTTGGAGTACATCAGAACTAACCTTTATTTGAGATCTCACACACATTTATACACCAGGATGACTCAAAGCTAACCTAATTAACATGAGCTCCAATAGGAGTCGTCCCGTCTCCTACATTGTATGGAGGACAATGTCATTAGCTCATTCAATTAACATAAGCACAAGTTGACACCAGCATCTCCTCACATGATGTGTCCCAACAGAATGAATCAGTCTTATCAGCAGGGGGCTGCTGGAGGAACCCCCCCTCCCTCTTCAGGGACACAGATCCACAGCAAGGAGTCCCCATACAATATATACATGACTGAGTCCGATTAATACAGTTCAGACTGGATTTCTCATTCACCTCAAATGCTAGGGCCCATAATCGGTGGGCAACAGGCCCGCACACAGTCCTCTCCAACAGCCTCTGCTCCGGCCAGGTCCGTGACAGGGGTGTTGGTGATGTCTGGGGTGGTGATGGGGGAGGGGTGTAGAGGGGGGTGTTGGTGATGTCTGGGGGGGTGATGGGGGAGGGGTGTAGAGGGGGGTGATGGTGATGTCTGGGGGGGTGATGTCTGGGGGTGGTGATGGGGGAGGGGTGTAGAGGGGGGTGTTGGTGATGTCTGGGGGGGTGATGGGGGAGGGATGTAGAGGGGGGTGTTGGTGATGTCTGGGGGGGTGATGGGGGAGTGGTGTAGAGGGGGGTGTAGGTGATATCTGGGGGTGGTGATGGGGGAGGGGTGTAGAGGGGGGTGTTGGTGATGTCTGGGGGGGTGATGGGGAGGGGTGTAGAGGGGGGTGTTGGTGATGTCTGGGGGGGGGGGGGTGATGGGGAGGGGTGTAGAGGGGGGTGTTGGTGATATCTGGGGGTGGTGATGGGGGAGGGGTGTAGAGGGGGGTGTTGGTGATGTCTGGGGGGATGATGGGGGAGGGGTGTAGAGGGGGGTGTTGGTGATGTCTGGGGGTGGTGATGGGGGAGGGGTGTAGAGGGGGGTGTTGGTGATGTCTGGGTGGGTGATGGGGGAGGGGTGTAGAGGGGGGTGTAGGTGATGTCTGGGGGGGTGATGGGGGGAGGGGTGTAGAGGGGGGTGTTGGTGATGTCTGGGGGGTTGATGGGGGAGGGGTGTAGAGGGGGGTGTTGGTGATGTCTGGGGGGGGGTGATGGGGGAGGGGTGTTGGTGATGTCTGGGGGGTTGATGGGGGAGGGGTGTAGAGGGGGGTGTTGGTGATGTCTGGGGGGGTGATGGGGGAGGGGTGTAGAGGGGGGTGTTGGTGATGTCTGGGGGGGTGATGGGGGAGGGGTGTAGAGGGGGGAGATGGTGATGTCTGGGGGGGTTGATGGGGGAGGGTTGTAAAGGGGGGAGATGGTGATGTCTGTGGGGGGTGATGGGGGAGGGGGGAGATGGTCATGTCTGGGAGTGGTGATGGGGTGGGGTGAAGAGGGGGGAGATAGTGATGTCTGGGGGAAGGGGTGATGGGGGAGGGGTGTAGAGGGGGAAGATGGTGATGTCTGGGGGGGTGATGGGGGAGGGGTGTAGAGGGGGGAGATGGTGATGTCTGGGGGGGTGATGGGGGAGGGGTGTAGAGGGGGGAGATGGTGATGTCTGGGGGGGTGATGGGGGAGGGGTGTAGAGGGGGGAGATTATTATTATTATTATTATTATTTACGCAGCGCTTTACAACATGAGGGCAGACAGTACAGTTTCAATACAAATCAATACAGGAGGAATCAGAGGGCCCTGCTCCTTAGAGCTTACAATCTGATTGCATTCTCTGACCGTCTCCTGTACTGTCTGGGGGCTCTTTCTAACAGACTCTCTAACAGAAGCCCTCTCTGTGTGCATCAGAGAGACTCCCCTCCAGGTATAATTAGTGTACACTCTTCCTGTGGTGTAGTGGGTAGCACTTTCACCTAGCAGTAAGAAGGGTCGCTGGTTTGAATCCCAACCACAACACTACCTGCCTGGAGTTTGCATGTTCTCCCTGTGCCTGCGTGGGTTTTCTCCGGGTACTCTGGTTTCCTCCCACACTCCAAAGACATGCTGGTAGGTTAATTGTCCCTACTAGTATGTATGAATGTGAGTTAGGGACCTTAGAGTGTAAGTTCTTTGAGGGTAAGGACTGATGTGAATGTACAATGTATATGTAAAGCGCTGCATAAATTGACAGCGCTATAAAAGTACCTGAAATAAATAAAATGGAAAAATGTGTTTTGTTTTGGTTACATTTGTTAAGTCACTAATTTTGTTTCGTTGATTCATTTTGGAATCCGTTAAGTTTTTTGTTTTGTTTATTAATTTTCTTACGAATTTCAAATTTTCGGAACAATTTAAATTCAGATTGGTCGATCATTTTTCGAATGAAGAATAGCTGGTTAAGGAGCGGGCCGGGAAGCTGGCCGTCGCGTCCTTAACAACCGATGACTAGCGGCTTTCCCGCTAACAGCTGAAATGTAAACAAAGGAATGCCAGCAATGAAAAATTTAGGGGAAAAAACGGCGTGGGGGTCCCCCTTACATCCATATTTGGATTGGGGATGAGAGAGAGAGGTGAGATTGGGGATGAGAGAGAGAGGGGGGTTGTGGATGAGAGAGGGGTGGGGAGTGAGAGAGGGGGATGAACTGTTAGAGAGGACAATTCCGTTGGTTGCAGGCTGGCTGGTAAGTTGAGCTGGGAATTTAAAAATAAGTAACTGTGATGAGAAACAAATAGTAAATAAAAAAAAGAAAATTGTTACACCCAAGCACATGAACCAACCCCCCCCCCCCACACACACACACACACACATATACGCACATACAGTGCCTTGCAATAGTATTTACCCCCCTTGACTTTTTACCTATTTTGTTACATTACAGCCTTTAGTTCAATGTTTTTTTAATCTGAATTATATGTGATGGATCGGAACACAAAAGTCTAAGTTGGTGAAGTAAAATTAGACAAATATATACATAAAACTTTTTCAGAAATAAAAAAACTGATAATTGGCATGTGCGTATGTATTCACCCTCTTTGTTATGAAGCCCATAAAAAGCTCTGGTGCAACCAATTACCTTCAGAAGTCACATAATTAGTGAAATGATGTCCACCTGTGTGCAATCTAAGTGTCACATGATCTGTCATTACATAGACACACCTTTCTGAAAGACCCCAGAGGCTGCAACACCTAAGCAAGAGGCACCACTAACCAAACACTGCCATGAAGACCAAGGAACTCTCCAAACACGTAAGGGACAATGTTGTTGAGAAGTACAAGTCAGGGTTAGGTTATAAAAAAATATCCAGATCTTTGATGATCCCTAGGAGCACCATCAAATCTATCATAACCAAATGGAAAGAACATGGCACAACAGCAAACCTGCCAAGAGACGGCGGCACACCAAAACTCACGGACCGGGCAAGGAGGGCATTAATCAGAGAGGCAGCACAGAGACCTAAGGTAACCCTGGAGGAGCTGCAGAGTTCCACAGCAGAGACTGAAGTATCTGTACATAGGACCACAATAAGCCATACGCTCCATAGAGTTGGCCTTTATGGCAAAGTGGCCAGAAGAAAGACATTACTTTCAGCAAAAAACAAAATGGCACGTTTTGAGTTTGCGAAAAGGCATGTGGGAGACTCCCAAAATGTATGGAGGAAGGTGCTCTGGTCATGCCCACATCTTCAAAGTTGTGGGCATGTTCTGTAAATTAAATGATGCAAATCCTCAAACAATCCATGTTAATTCCAGGTTGTGAGGCAACAAAACACAAAAAATGCCAAGGGGGTGAATACTTTTGCAAGGCACTGTATAACTGTAAACACACCAATCAAGGCTCTGCCCATAGACTTGCGTCATTCATTCACACGAATCTGTGAATGAAGAAACAACAATTCCCATCTGCCACCACGGTAGATTGCTGACAGTTCTCAAAGAACTGCAGGGGGGCCGATGAGCGTCCTCGTAGTTCATTGGCACTTCCTCTGGCTTTCACACTGACAGCCCATACCGAGGTACGGGCAAGAATGTTGGAGGAAATGCTTGCAGGAGCCTTACATTGCACCCACGATCTACTGATGATCACTGATTGTAGGTGCGATGCTCTGCTGGCTCCTGTGAAAAAAAAAATGGGAAAAAATACTAAATACACAACGCTAAAGTGAACTTAGCCTTTAACTTTCACTGCCACTGATCAGCAATGCTAGGGGGAGGGGGGTTAACTTTTACTGCCACTGACCAGCAGTTTGAGGAAGTTAGCAGTACTGACATTGGTGCTGGGGACTATTATTGTGTTCACTGACACCATTGTCTGGGCTCCTGCTCTATTGCCGTTCTTCCATACCAGTAGTGGTCAGCGACAAAATTTTAGTTGACCTTATTGTGTGGCACCCCTGACACTTCCAGAGGGCCGCACAATAACAGCCCATTTTCCTGCATTGAGGAGCATTGCGTCCTTAGGCAGCCCATTTTAAATAAATAAAAATACAAAGTGAAGTAGTAATAACCTCTAGCATCGGTGTCAGTGGCAGTAACAATAACCCCCAGCATTAGTGTCAGTGTCAGTAATAATACGTCCTAGGATTGCTGTCAGTGGCAGTAATAACCCCTGGCATTAGTGTCAGTGGCTGTAATAATAGCACCCAGCATTGGTGTCAGTGGCAATAAACCCTAGCATTGGTGTCAGTGGCTGTAAAAATAGCACCCAGCATTGGTGTCAGTGGCAGTAACAATAACCCCCCAGCATTGGTGTCAATGGCTGTAATAATAATCCCTAGCATTGGTGACAGTGGCTGTAATAATAGCACCCAGCATTGGTGTCAGTGGCAGTAACAATAACCCCCCAGCATTGGTGTCAATGGCTGTAATAATAATCCCTAGCATTGGTGACAGTGGCTGTAATAATAGCCCCCAGCAATGGTGTCAGTGGCAGTAACAATAATCCCCAGCATTAGTGTCATTGTCAGTAATAATAACCCCTTGCATTGGTGTCAGTGGCTGTAATAACAGCACCCAGCATTGGTGTCAGTGGCTGTAATAATAACCCCCAGCATTGGTGTCAGTGGCTGTAATAATAACCCCCAGCATTGGTGTCAGTGGCTGTAATAATAACCCCCGGCATTGGTGTCAGTGGCAGTAATAATAACCCCCAGCATTGGTGTCAGTGGCAGTAATAATAACCCCCAGCATTTGTGTCAGTGGCAGTAATAATAACCCCCAGCATTGGTGTCAGTGGCAGTAATAATAACCCCCGCCATTTGTGTCAGTGGCAATAATATTAACTCCCAGCAATGGTATCAGTGGCAGTAATAATAAACCCTGGCATTGGTGTCAGTGGCTGTAATAATAACCCCCAGCATTGCTGTCAGTGGCAGTAATATTAACTTCCAGCAATGGTGTCAGTGGCAGTAATATTACCCCCAGCAATGGTGTCAGTGGCAGTAATAATAACCCCCAGCATTGGTGTCAGTGGCAGTAATAATAACCCCCAGCATTGGTGTCAGTGGCAGTAATAATAACCCCCAGCATTGGTGTCAGTGGAAGTAATAATAACCCCCAGCATTGGTGTCAGTGGCAGTAATAATAACCCCCAGCATTGGTGTCAGTGGCAGTAATAATAACCCCCAGCATTGGTGTCAGTGGCAGTAATAATAACCCCTAGCATTGAGCATTGGTGTCAGTGGCAGTAATAATAACCCCCAGCATTGGTGTCAGTGGCAGTAATAATAACCCCCAGCATTGGTGTTAGTGGCAGTAATAATAACCCCAGCATTGGTGTCAGTGGCAGTAATAATAACCCCCAGCATTGGTGTCAGTGACAGTAATAATAACCCCCAGCATTGGTGTCAGTGGCAGTAATAATAACCCCCAGCATTGGTGTCAGTGAAGGTTATATAGCTGTGCTGAAATCTAAATAACTTGTATCTATGGGCCCCATGTTGGACCTCCATCCACTGAAGCAAGCTGTATGTACGTAGGGATTGTGTAGAGGAGGGTAGGGACCGGCTAGAGAGGGATTACTTTGACGCAGTTGGCCGGCTTAAACATGTATTGTTAGACATGTGAACCAAAAATCTCCATCTATGTAATGTGTGCTAGAGACGTGTACAGGTGTGTGCATTCTGGAATATCAGGTAAACGTAACAATGTGTCCCCGTCTATAAACTGTGCTTCTGTGTTGTCACCGTGTCTCACTGACCTCATAATAATAATAATAGTAATAGTGTGCGATTGTGGGGGCTCTCTGGTCTCCCTCTCTCTGGTGCCATGAAATATAACAGTGTCATCATATAACTGGTGTGGGGTGATCAGGGTGTCACCAGTACAGTACAGTGTCATAATATAACTGGTGTGGGGTGATCAGGGTGTCACCAGTACAGTACAGTGTCATAATATAACTGGTGTGGGGTGATCAGGGTGTCACCAGTACAGTACAGTATCATCATATAACTGGTGTGAGGTGATCAGGGTGTCACCAGTACAGTGTCATCATATAACTGGTGTGGGGTGATCAGGATGTCACCAGTACAGTAGTGTTATGATATAACTGGTGTGAGGTGATCAGAATGTCACCAGTACAGTACAGTGTCATCATATAACTGGTGTGAGGAGATCAGGGTGTCACCAGTACAGTACAGTGCCATCATATAACTAGTGTGAGGAGATCAGGGTGTCACCAGTACAGTGTCATCATATAACTGGTGTGGGGTGATCAGGGTGTCACCAGTACAGTACAGTGTCATCATATAACTGGTGTGAGGAGATCAGGGTGTCACCAGTACAGTACAGTGTCATCATATAACTGGTGTGAGGAGATCAGGGTGTCACCAGTACAGTACAGTGTCATCATATAACTGGTGTGAGGAGATCAGGGTGTCACCAGTACAGTACAGTGTCATCATATAACTGGTGTGAGGAGATCAGGGTGTCACCAGTACAGTACAGTGTCATCATATAACTGGTGTGAGGAGATCAGGGTGTCACCAGTACAGTACAGTGCCATCATATAACTAGTGTGAGGAGATCAGGGTGTCACCAGTACAGTGTCATCATATAACTGGTGTGGGGAGATCAGGGTGTCACCAGTACAGTACAGTGTCATCATATAACTGGTGTGGGGTGATCAGGGTGTCACCAGTACAGTACAGTGTCATCATATAACTGGTGTGGGGTGATCAGGGTGTCACCAGTACAGTGTGATCATATGATTGGTGTGGGGTGATCAGGGTGTCACCAGTACAGTATCATCATATAACTGGTGTGAGCTGACCAGGGTGTCACCAGTACAGTACAGTATCATCATATAACTGGTGTGGGGTGATCAGGGTGTCACCAGTACAGTACAGTGTCATCATATAACTGGTGTGGGGTGATCAGGGTGTCACCAGTACAGTACAGTGTCATAATATAACTGGTGTGGGGTGATCAGGGTGTCACCAGTACAGTATCATCATATAACTGGTGTGAGGTGATCAGGGTGTCACCAGTACAGTACAGTGTCATAATATAACTGGTG
Organism: Lithobates septentrionalis; assembly: GCA_037952835.1. Taxonomy (NCBI): domain Eukaryota; kingdom Metazoa; phylum Chordata; class Amphibia; order Anura; family Ranidae; genus Lithobates; species Lithobates septentrionalis. The sequence goes on along the minus strand of JBBDGP010002796.1, from coordinate 254,794 downwards.
TGGGGTGATCAGGGTGTCACCAGTACAGTATCATCATATAACTGGTGTGAGGTGATCAGGGTGTCACCAGTACAGTACAGTATCATCATATAACTGGTGTGGGGTGATCAGGGTGTCACCAGTACAGTACAGTGTTATCATATAACTGGTGTGGGGTGATCAGGATGTCACCAGTACAGTACAGTGTTATCATATAACTGGTGTGAGGTGATCAGGGTGTCACCAGTACAGTACAGTGTTATCATATAACTGGTGTGGGGTGATCAGGATGTCACCAGTACAGTACAGTGTTATCATATAACTGGTGTGAGGTGATCAGGGTGTCACCAGTACAGTGCAGTGTCATCACATAACTGGTGTGAGGTGATCAGGGTGTCACCAGTACAGTACAGTGTCATCATATAACTGGTGTGAGGTGATCAGGGTGTCACCAGTACAGTACAGTGTCATCATATAACTGGTGTGAGGTGATCAGGGTGTCACCAGTACAGTACAGCGTTATCAATGCTGGGAAGACCCAGCAGGGATCCTGTGAGTACTGGAGGTCCTGAGAATCCTGGAGATCCTAGAAGACCTGGCAGGGATGCTAGGAGTACTGGTGGTCCTGAGAATTCTGGTCCTGGGGAATACTTATTCAACAGCGGACACCGACAAAAGCAGAGTAATTATTTTTTGTAGAAATAGGAAGGGTCAGAATTTCTAGCAACAGTATCTATTTGTTGCTATCTGTGTCTTCATGTCCCAGTGACACCAGCAACCCCCCCTTTTTTTTTGCAGATGTTAAAAGGACAGGAAGTGAGGGGAAATCTCCCCAATGTCAGAGTGAAAGCTAGAGCTCCCAGTCAGCAGAGGGCATAAGCTTTGTTGATTGTAGAAGTTTAGCTCTCATTTGGTGGTGGTGGTGGTGGTGGTGGTGGTGGGGGGGGGGGGGTCAGATCTCTGCAGAGAAACCGCTGCTTCCGCACAAAGCGCATGGGACTTTCTTTGCAGCATGCTGGCAGGGTTCAGGCTTTTCCCCTGAGGCTGTGGCTGCTTTCAGAAGAAAATAAACTGCAAAAATTTGAACACATTTTGTTTTTGTGTACCTGGAATGTATTTCATTGATTCAAGCTGAAAGATCACATTGACATCTCTCAGGTTCTCTATTGCTGAGATCTCTGCACTGAATTCTCACTTTGAAACAGTCGAGCTAAGTTTGACATCCAGCTGGACTGACCCTTTACATAACAGTGGACTAATGCATTATTTTATTTTTTTTATCTCTTCAGCATTAATAAGGAAATTGCGTACTAAATGCCACCATTAGATGTATTTGCACCTCCTTGTGTCACACGCTTGTCAGTGGCTCCAATTAGCCCAGTGATATGAAACATTTGCAGCGCTCCATAAGGGTCAGGACTTTGTAGTTTCATGAAAAGTATATTGATTAATGAGCTTTCAGCTTTGCACAGGTTGATGTGCGTACATTTCACCACGCATGGAGTAATTGGAGGCACCTGTGTCACTGTAAAACGTCAAGCGGTTCCAGCGTACCATAAATGCATCGGAAAACATTGACTGGGGGGGCTTTCATGTGTCATTTCCATGTTTACATACTCATTAAACTGTACTAGCCCCCCTACACAGAGTCATTCGTGAGCCATCCAAAATTCATGAAGCCTCATTTAGGCAAGAATTGCCAAGGGCCACTGGGGCGCAGACCTCAACGTGTAAGAAGTGGAGTCTCAGTATACGGTAAGATTTTGTAGATCTCCTAGTTTTATTCTGGAAAAATCAAATTGTAATATCTGGGAGACACACGGGGTGGTCTTATCCATCCGCAAGTATCAGCTGGAAAACCGTAGGATAATTGCTTATGTGATATCAACAATGAAATATAAATGAGTCGGCCAAATAGGAGGTTATGAGATAATTGTAGGTTATGCGTTTTATGTAAAAGTGACAAACAAAAACATGTCATTTGCACGCATCTTCGCAATTTGTGATTTTATGAACATTATATATGAGCAGAAGGAAAAAAAAGTTTGTATTTGTTTATACAATTACAGTAAAACCTTGGTTTGAGAGTAACTTGGTTTGAGAGCGTTTTGCAAGACAAGCAAATTTCTTTTATAACTGACTTGATATACAAGTGATGTATTGATATAAGAGTAGCGTCACGTCACAACTGAGTATAAAAGAGAAGAGAGGCGCCTCTAAGTGTAGCAATGTGGTTACATTTAATGAAGGTACAACATTTAGCAACTCACGTGGTTGATGATTAAAACAGGCACATCTAAGTATGCAGGCATCCGGGGTAAAGCTGTCCACATAGACCATCACCATCAACGTCATCCCTTCCACGCTGCGCTCCACGAGCCGCTCAAGCCTCACTTTCAGATCGCTCTACTGCAGGGTAGTCTTCCCAGTCACGATTGCAGACTGACAGCGGTGAGATCCGGCCACGCGGGGGATGGTCCATGTCAGTGGTCTCCCAACTGCGGGCCGAGGGCCAGGTGTGGCCCTTTGCTTTCTTTTATCGGGCCCTTGGGCACTATTCCATCCACTGACTCCAATGATGGGGCATAATCCTCCCACTGCCCATTGGGCACAATCATTCCCAATGTCACCAGCAATGGGGCACAATTCCTTCCACTTACACCACAATGGGGTGCTATTCCTCCCAATGACACCAATGATAGGGACACTATTTCTTCCAATGACACCAACAAGGGGCACTATTCCTCCCAAATGATGGGGTACTATTCCTCCCAATGACACCAACAATGGGGTACTATTCCTCCCAATGACACCAACAATGGGGTGCTATTCCTCCCAATGACATCAACGATGGGGCATAATTCCTTCAAATAATGGGGCTCTATTCCTCTCCATGACTGCAACAAAGGGACACAATTCCTCCCAATGACACCAACAATGGGGTACTATTACTTCGAAATGATGGGGCTCTATTTCTCTCAATGACACCAACGATATTCTTCCTAATAACGCCAATGATGAGGCGCTATTTCTTCCAATGACACCAATGATGGGGCACTGTTACTCCCACTGACACCAATGATGGGCCATGGTTTGCTCCCACTAATTCTAGGGAATTTTCTACTCCCACTGACCACAGTCCGGCCCCACTAAGGCTGCTTTCACACTGGGGCGGTAGGGGGCGTCGGCGGTAAAACAGCGCTATTTTTAGCGCTGTTTTACCGCGGTATTCAGCCGCTAGCGGTGCGGTTTTAACCCCCCGCTGGCGGCCGAAAAAGGGTTAAAATCACTCGTACAGCGCGGCTATAGCGGCGGTATTGCCGCGGTATAGCCGCGGTATAGCCGCGCTGTCCCATTGATTTCAATGGGCAGGAGCGGTTTAGGAGCGGTGAATACACCGCTCCTTCACCGCTCCAAAGATGCGGCTTGCAGGAGATTTTTTCTTCTCCTGCCAGCGCACCGCTTCAGTGTGAAAGCCCTCGGGCTTTCACACTGAACAAACAGCGGAGGCTGTTTTGGGGCGGTTTGCAGGCGGTATTTTTAGCGCAATAACGCCTGCAAACCGCCCCAGTGTGAAAGGGGCCTTAAGTCTGAAGGACCGCAAACTGGCCCTTTGTTTATGTGGACAGCTTTACCCCGGATGCCTGCATACTTAGATGTGCCTGTTTTAATCATCGACCATGTGAGTTGCTAAATGTCGCACCTTCATTAAATGTAACCATATTGCTACACTTAGAGGCGCCTCTCTTCTCTTTTATACTCTGGAGCTCCTGCTGGATTTTGCTTCTAATCCCCTTGTGGAGGCTTCAATTTGTGGATGGACATTTTATGGTTACACAACCTATCAAATTGCTATAATCTTTTTATATGGACTATAAACTGAAGGACCTGTGAATAAATAGTGGTGAAACAAATCATTTGAGATTCCATTATTTCTTATGAGGAAATTTGCTTTGATATACAAGTGCTTTGGATTACAAGCATGTTTCTGGAACAAATTATGCTCGCAGTCCAAGGTTTTACTGTAATTTTAAAGGCATTGTACACTATCAATACATATTTTTGTTATTAACTAGGTATTCATGTAGTTATATTCCCTGTGTTGTATGCCTTACCTCAAAGGCATAACTAGAACCTTCAGGGCCCCCGGGGCAAGAAACCCATGAAGGGCCCCCCTGGCCCCCGACTGGGGCCCTTCCCACTTATCCTGGGACCCTTTATTACCATTGTGGGACCCTTTATTATGGCCACCTTCCTGCCGTCTTGGGGTCCCCCCCCCACGGTGGCGGAGCGCCAGAGCCCAGTTGCAAGTGCGACCTTTGTGACCCTAGTCGCTGGTGTCAGTAGTTTTTTTTTATTTTTGCTGCGTTGTTTTTTATTATTTTTTTTACAATTTTATTTTATTTTTACTTATTTTTTACAATTGTATTTCTACATATTTTTTACATATTTTGCATATTTTTTAGGAGCCCCATTGGGGGGGGGGGGGTGTTGGTTAAATATCAGGGGTCTAAACAGGCCCCTGATGTCTCACTTTTGAGACAAAGAAAGGGATTGATTCATCAGATTCATCAGTCCCTTTCTCTGCTGCACAGAATAAATGGACAGGAAAAGGCTCTGTACAGAGTTTCCTGTCCATTAATAAACTGAGGCATAGTAAACACAGTTTACTATGCTCCAGCTATGAATGAATGAAAAAAAAAAACAGACTCAGTGATCGGTACCTATCACTGACTCTTTTCATTAAGACAAGGAAGGGGCTGGTAAATGACACTTTTACCAGCTCCTTCCCTGCTCTCTATCCTGACAGATCCCCCTCAGCAGACGGCGGGAGGTGGGAGGGGGAAACCCAGCAGCGCTGCGAGTGGGGTGAGGGTGGGGGGCCAGGAAAGCACACAGGGCAGCAGGACAGTGATAGGGAGGTAACGGGAGCAGCATGTGGAGGAACCGATGCCCTCCATTTTACTCCTGCAGCCGCAGAATGTCTGCAGGATGGAGAGGAGGAGAAGCAACATTCAGCGGCTACATGGAGAATCGGTTCCTCTACATGCCGCCGCCCTCCTATCCAGGCGTACAGGGGGGCTGCACGGGCCCCCCGGAGACATAGGGCCAGGTCGCAATGGCAAACCCTGTGACCCCTGTACTTACGCCCCTGCCTTACCTTATGATGGGCTCATGTGTTGTGGCTGCAACAGGAGAGCTGCCTTGCCGCCGTATATATACAGTATACGGTCGGCAAGCAGTTTAATAAAGCATTTGCAACACTTTTTTGGCAGTAGGGTCTCTTTATAAAATGTCATTCTCCCAATTCATGGAAGTCTTACAACAGTATGGGTAAGAGTTCTGACGTGTACGACAGATTCAGGTAGTTCTTATTTGCGTCATTTTAAGTGTCTTATGCTATGGCTGAGACTAATTTAAAAAGATTTACTGCCAGTTTGTAGATAACGAAACTATAGGTAATTAAAGGAGTTGTAAAGGCAGAAGGTTTTTTATCTTCATGCATTCTATGCATGAAGATAGAAAACCTTCTGTGTGTAGCAGCCTCCCCAGCACCCCCCTAATTACTTAGCTGAGCCCCTTCTCTCTCCAACAATGTCCACGAATGTCTAAGCCGTCCAGGACACTCCTCCTGATTGGCTGCGACACAGAATGTTTGTGCAGTTCAAAGCGGGATTTTGAGCCCCCAAAACACATTCGTTCTACTTCTACTCTACGGACTTGTTATCAAGATTAATACATTTTTCACTAGATCATTTATAGTCCTTCACACTTTCATTGAAAAATATACAACGGTCAAACCATGTACAGGCAGAGATTTGATTCGTCCATCTAAATTGGAAATTTGCTCTTTGTTTACAAACTATTTTTATTGGGTACAAAAAAATTGGTGCAAAAAAGTGTTACCATATGCCAAGAGAAATACATTACATTAGGTTTACAAGTAAGGAAGATTATCATAAAGTATACAGTAGTTGATAGATGTACTTTGTTATAGTTGACTAACATTTTAACAGTAATATCCTTGAATACTATAAACAACTTATATTTCCCAATGATCTTTGATACAAAGTATTATTATTCAGGGTTGAAGAAGTGTTTAGAATGATTAAAACAGGGGTGCCCAACCTTTTGAGGAGCGAAGGCCACTTTATCGACTTGGTAACCAGTCGCGGGCAACAATGAGCGTAAAGGGGGGATGGCAGGTCTGTGTCCATTCTGCATATGTAGAGCAGGCACGGATGCAACCCGCTCTACCCTAAGGGACCTCCGATCCGCCCAGACAGAGGGGGACAGATCCCCTTCTGTTTTTTTTAAGGAGATCGGATTGCAGATAGGCGGGTGTAAACAGACACAAGTCCGTTTACATCTGCCGCTCTATAGAGGTGAATGGAGAGTCCGTTTGAGTCCACCTGAAAAACAGACAGGCGGACCCGATCAGATCAATCATGTGAAAGGGGCCGAAGGCACAGCGGTTTCCCTTCTCCTCAACTGACCTCAATCTTCACTTCTTCCTCAGGATTCCTGCAGCTGGCTGGTACTGCTGGCTGGTACTGCCGGTGGGTACTGCTGACAGGTGCTGGTACTACTGGCTGGTACTGCTGGTGGGTACTGTTGGCTGGTGCTGGTACTGCTGGCTGGTACTGGTACTGCTGGCTAGTACTGCTGGTGGATACTGGTACTGCTGGCTGGTACTGGTACTGCTGGTGGGTACTGCTGACTGGTACTGCTGGCTAGTACTGCTGGTGGGTACTGGTACTGCTGGCTGGTACTGGTACTGATGACTTGTACTGCTGGCGGGTACTGGTACTGCTGGCTGATACTGGTACTGCTGGCTGGTACTGATACTGGTGGCTGGTACTGGTATTGCTGGCTGATACTGGTACTGCTGGCTGGTACTGGTACTGCTGGCTGATACTGGTACTGCTGGCTGGTACTGATACTGGTGGCTGGTACTGGTACTGCTGGCGGGTACTTCTGGCTGGTACTGCTGGTTTATACTAAAGATATATAAATAAATGTGTCTGCGCTAGAAATTTGATAGTAAAAAAAAATATAAATAGTAAAAAAATATATAGTAAATAATAAAAATCAATAATCAAATATGAAAAACTATAAATATCAATAATCAGAGAAAAACAAAAATATATACTAAGCAATAATATGTGCAATCAATCTGTGATATATAACCAAAGTGCAACATGCATAATAATACAAAATTCAAGTGCTGATTGAGTAACAAAAGAGTGTTCACTCCTTCAATAGTGTGTAAGTTCAAAAAGTTCATAAATAGCAAACGTAAAGTGCATAAATATAGTGTCCATTAAATCTGGTATCCATCATGCTCATCCATATCAATGTGCAAAATAAAGCATGCTTCAGTGCTCTCCTGTGACCCCCAACAGCGTATGCGCTCACCTCTGAGCGTGTGACACAGTAACTAAACAGTGTCTAAACACGCATTGGAGCCACTCCTGGGCTCTTAAAGGGTATGCAGATGCTGATCTCCAACTCGCTCAGATAACATCAATGATTCACATATAAGAAAGAAGAAACTCCATAGCACGCCATACGAGCATTCCCTGCATATTAAACTCTGAATAGGATGGTGCACTCACGCACCTGTGCAATGTGAGTACCCTCAAGTGGGGAATTGTTTATTTTATTTAATAAATCCATGACTATATTACGCTATGGAGTTTCTCCTTTCTTATATGTGAATCATTGATGTTATCTGAGCGAGTTGGAGATCAGCATCTGCATACCCTTTAAGAGCCCAGGAGTGGCTCCAATGCGTATTTAGACACTGTTTAGTTACTGTGTCACATGCTCAGAGGTGAGCGCATACGCTGTTGGGGGTCACAGGAGAGCACTGAAGCATGATTTATTTTGCACATTGATATGGATGAGCATGATGGATACCAGATTTAATGGACACTATATTTATGCACTTTACGTTTGCTATTTATGAACTTTTTGAACTTACACACTATTGAAGGAGTGAACACTCTTTTGTTACTCAATCAGCACTTGGATTTTGTATTATTATGCATGTTGCACTTTGGTTATATATCACAGATTGATTGCACATATTATTGCTTAGTATATATTTTTGTTTTTCTCTGATTATTGATATTTATAGTTTTTCATATTTGATTATTGATTTTTTTTATTTACTATATATTTTTTTACTATTTATATTTTTTTTACTATCAAATTTCTAGCGCAGACACAATTATTTATATATCTTTGGTATGCACACGAAATGAAACGTGGTTAGTGTTTGCAGCTTATCTTCAATTGGAACTCATTCCAGAGGCATCTATCCATCTGTGGCTCGCAAGACCCTTTATTACTTTACTGCTGGTTTATACTGCTGGCTGGTACTGATGACTGGTACGGATGGTGGGTACTGGTACTGCTGGCGGGTACTTCTGGCTGGTACTGGTACTGCTAGTTTATACTGCTGGCTGATACTGATGACTGGTACGGATGGTGGGTACTGGTACTGCTGGCGGGTACTTCTGGCGGGTACTGGTACTGATGACTGGTACTACTGGCTGGTACTGGTACTGCTGGTTGCTACTGGTACTCTTGGTACTGGTCCTGCTGGCTGGAACTGGTACTGCTGGTTGGTACTGGTACTGCTGGCTGGTACTGGTACTGCTGGTTGGCACTGGTACTGTTGGTTGGTACTGATACTGCTGGCTGGTACTGGTACTTATGCTGGTGGCTGGTACTAATACTGGTGGCTGGTACTGGTGGCTGCTGTCCCAGATCGCGGGTTCCTGTGTCCCGACCCGCTATCCCTGAGCATAATTGTGACAGAAGCATGCAGCTGCAGTAGAGAGCAGAGCCGATGCTTCCTGTCACAGGCGGAGTACATTTGGTATCACTCTGCCTGTGAAGGAGTCGGTGCTCTACAGGAAGCATTGGCTCTGCTTCCTCTAGCGGCGGCTCCGTTCTTCGCACTAATGCTCGGAGATGGCGGGTCAGGAACCCGCGATCTGGGCTTGCTGACCCGCCTTCTCAAAGCAAGACATGGCTACATCGGAGGCTGCGGGCCAGCGGTTGGGCCCCCCTGGATTAAACCATGGGTCCCATTTTTAATCATATAAATGATTTGTATTATGTAAGGTGTGAAATATTTTTTCCATGAAATTAATATTGTTGATTCTAATTTTCAAATGGGCTAGAGGTGTCAATGAGGATTTCCAATGGTATGCTATCAGCCAGTGTATTGCTACACATTTTGTGTGGATCAGTCTCATATGATGGATGGATAGCCCAATGATAGGGGAGAATAAAACACAGTTGTGGAGAGTGAGCCATATATCATTATCCGAGATTTTGGATGCAAATTTTTGTAATTGCTTCCATATATGTGTAACCTTCTCACTAGACGTGCACAACAAAAAAAATTGTTTTGTTTGGTTTTGTTTCTTTAAGTTTCCTTTGATTCGTAACAATTCGTAATTTCGTAAGACGCGAGGTTTCATATTCGGACTCGTTTTCGTAACAGTTATATTTTCTTTGGTGTGAAATGATTCGTAATTTCGTTAGATAATAATTTTCGTTTATCCGGTACACTACTCATAATTTAGTAATTGTTACTTTTGTGAGATTGCCTTTTTCATTGATTCGTACTTTCGTAGGAAATAAAGAATAATAATCCTATGCTTGCTTTTCTATTAAGTCCTGTACTTACTCCAGTCCACTCCCTCAGTCACCAGACCGGACTCCGTCTCCTCCTCAACTGACTCTAAAAAGATTGAGGAATGCCGTGTGACTCAGACACAAAGGGGATAAGCTGATTGGCTAAAGATATTAAAGTGGTGTTCCACCCTAAAAAAAAAAAGTCATGATTGTGCCTAAAAAAAACAAAAAAAAAACATTTGGATATTTTTTTTTTTTTTTACTTACCTCTAAATGCCTGTTGCTAGGGGGTCCCTCGTAGTCTGCCTCTTCCAGTGCCTGGGATGGTGACATCACTTCCCCCTCGGCACAGGAAGGGCTCAGCTCTGCTCCCTCCCTCCTGTCAATCATCTGGGACCCATTACAGGTCCCAGGTGACTGAGCGGCAAATCACGGCGCACAGCGCCGCTCGCGCATGCACAGTGGGTGCCAGGCTGTGAAGCCACAGCCCGGCGCCCACAGTTGCAATGCCGGCGCCACTGAACGGAGGGGGAGACGAGCGGGGCTTCGATCCCCCGCATCGCTGAACCCTGGGACAGGTAAGTGTCCAATTAAAAGTCAGCAGCTGCAGTATTTGTAGCTGATGATTTTTAATTTTTTATTTTTTTTGACTGGCCCTCCTCTTTAAGTAAGATACATCACTCACTAATACACTGTCCATTCGAAAGAACGATTTGAGAACACGAAATTACGAACATACATATTAAGCTACACTTACACTGTCCATTCAAAAGAACAATTTGAGAACACGAAGAAACGAAATTATGAACAGACGAAGAAACGGAATCACGAACACACAAATGAAAATACGAACATACGAAATTACGAATAGACAAAGGATTGAAAATACGAAATGATAATCATTCGTTATAGATGTCATTTTCTTTCTTTTACTGTTTCGGAGTTTCGTATTTTCATAAGTTTGTCCGTTTGTATTTTCACATGTTCGTTATTTTGCTTATTCGTAATTTTCGTATTTTGGTTCTTGCAGCTATTCGGATGTTCGAATTGATCCGAATGTACGAATACTAACAAATTCATACGAAAATCTATTTGTTACAAACCGAATCGCACATGTCTACTTCTCACGAACCTAGAAAATGTTTGAGAATGATCCTGTGGAGATGCAACCTCTGAGGTGTTGTGGGGAAAATGGCATGAATTTTAACAAGGATATAATACCATCTTGTATTTATTGCAGTCTCTCTGACTGTAAGACCCCTTTCACACGGTCAGACATGGAGCGCCCGTTCAGGTCCGCCGACAAAACTGACAGGCGGACCTGAGCGGGCGCTCCATGTTAGTCTATGGAGCGTCAGATGTCAGCGGAGACATGTCCGCTGACATCCAACCCCGTCCGATCCGCTAAAAGCAGACAGATAGCCCTACGTCCAGGTCTGTCGCTGGCGGATCGGATCGGGTGAGATCTGACAAAAACGGACATGCTGTCTGTTTTCGTCCGATCCCTCAATAGGCGGCAGCGGCGCCTGACAAGCCCCTCCCCACTCAGTGAGCAGAGAGGGACCTGTCATCCACCGGCTCAGCGGAGATCAACGGACTGATCTCCCGCTGAGCCGGCGGACCGAGGCGAGCTCCGTAGAAACGGAGTCCGCCTCGTGTGAAAGGGGCCTTAGTGATCTCGTGCATTTGTGTAAGTTATTGATACAGTTGTCCCAGTTTTCTGTTGAAAATTAGATATCACATTCCTGCTACCATTTGTGCATATAGGGGAGTTTATCTGGCAAATCATTGCTAACTAGATTAGACTATATTTCTGATATCAGTCCTGTTCTTCTAGGTGACTTCAGACATATGTTCTCATAAAATGTGGGTGGTTTTGTCTCTGTTGTTTGGAAATATGTGTTATGGGCCAAATATGTGAATACAGACTCTGATGTTCCCCAGATAAACACCTATGAGTTGTCCCTTTCTCTTTGTCCCTAAGGCATATATCACAATAGCAGATTTAAAGAGTTGCTGTATTTATATAAATCTTTGATATTACTGTCCTTCCATTAAAGGCTCAATTGTCCAAAACCAATTACAGTCTGTACATGAGCTGTACGGTAGTATTACTCAAAAACATCCCTCTGGTTAAAAGTGAATACTCTGGGATTTACAAATGCGTCACTTGTAAAATCACCACCTTTGGCTATATGATACCATGGCTCCAATGGTATATAGACATGTGCTTTTCATTTCACTACAAATTGAAATTCGGATGAAGTTTGAGTGATTGAGAGATTCGGTTGTATATGGATCTCCAAATCTATCACGTACCTGGTGAAGACTGGAACATTGTGGAGGCCTCTCTTGCATTCCCTGCCCAACATTCCTGAAGGTGTAGACAAAGAGTGTAAGGGCAATGAGTAGCTGGCTGGTGATGTCCACTCCGTAGGTGGGTAGAGCTGGTAGTTGCAGTCCTCAGAACAGGATGCGGGAGCAGCTTGGCACCAGAGCAGGAGACGGGAGCAGGACCAGGAGATGGGCAGCAGTGAGCAACAACCAGGCAGCGAGGGACCGAATCAGCGGGCAAAGCAAGTCCAGAAGGCAGGCCAAGGTCAGTAACAGCTGGGCAAAGCAGTACAGAATCAGCAAGCAAAGACAAGTCCAATAAACAGGCCAGGGACAGAGTAGTCAGGTAAACAGAGTTGAAGCAGAAGCAAAGTCCAAAGACAAGTCGGGTCATGCACAGGTAAGTAGGTACAGCGGATCAGGCCACAGGAACAAACTGAAGACCATTCAGCAACTGTTCATAGTGACAGACCAGTTAAACTAGGTCACTGGGCGCCAAGTGCGCAAGCGCTAATTGGTATGCACATGTACGCGCGACAAACTGGTGCAGTACATGTAACATTACCCCTTGAAAAAAGAAAAATGAGCACGAGCACAAGTCCGCACTGGTTTTCTGGTGCTAGGAATCCGATTTACCTTACAGAATCACAATAGTAACAAATTGCAACTAATCTGAAATAAATAATAACAAAAACATCAAATTCATTCTTATTCATTTATTTCATTCAGTTGACATGATGCGATAGTTTGGGCCTTTTTTTAATGTTGAAACAACGTAACAACAAAACAAATGATCTGAATTGATTCGGATCCGTTTGTTTTTATTCTAGGGAACGTAGTGTGAACATTCTTTTTTTTTTTAATACATTTTTGTTTAAAACAAAACAAAAAAAAAATTACAGAAACAAAACTAAATAATATAATAGGCATAGAAAATATAAAAAAAATAAATAGAAATGTCAAAGACAAGTGTGTGAAAATACAAGTACTAACATAAGAGCTTATTTAGTCACAACATTTACTGAAAGATTCACACAGCGTGGAATTAATAAATAATAATGAATAATATTTTTTGTATTAATACATTTTTATCAAAAGTTCACCAAGAATATAACAGAGAATAAAGTAAAAACACAGTTATATGATTCTCCTGATGCACACCTTTTAAGCATGGATGAATTATATGCTATTATTCAGAGACTTTGAATTATAAATTTTAACCTAATATAGGTAATTGCCTATTGCTTTTGACTCAACTTCTCTTATGCCGCGTACACACGGTCGTACTTTTCGTCTACAAAAGTCGGACAGCCTGTCCGACAGACTTCCGGCAGACTTTCGGTGGACTTGCGGCGGACTTGCGGCCTACTTTCTAACGAACGGACTTGCCTACACACGACCACACAAAAGTCTAACGGATTCGTACGTGATGACGTACACCGGACTAAAATAAGGAAGTTCATAGCCAGTAGCCAATAGGTGCCCTAGCGTGGCTTTTTGTCCGTCGGACTAGCACACAGACGAGCGGATTTCGGGGTCCGTCGTAGTTACGAAGTAAAGTTTTAAAGCATGTTTCAAATCTAAAGTACGTCGGATTTGAGGCTAAAAAAGTCAGTTGAAAGTCCGGAGAAGCCCACACACGATCGGATTACCAGCCAGCTTTAGTCCATCAGCGTCCGTTGGACTTTTGTAGACGAAAAGTAGGACCGTGTGTACGCGGCATTAGACAAAAATAATAATTCAAAAAGAAGAATCAAAGAAAATACAAGAATCCAAATCAGGTACTGAATGGATTATAGATTCAAAACATTATTATTAGCTACTCAAATCAGCTCAGGGGCAGAAACCCTCTACAGTTAAAGGGTAGACTCATTTAACTCAATTTTAATCTACCCAATGAGTTTGTGAGGACTGCTTTATTTTATTTAAATGGCGTCACAAGTTGAGTTATTGAGTTAGAAAGAGTTCTCCCCATCTCCTCCTCTCCATGGCCCCTTTCTATGGGGGTCCCCCAGGGCTCTGTTCTTGGACCCCTTCTCTTCTCTATCTACACCTCCTCCCTTGGTCACCTGATAACTGCCCAAGGCTTCCAATACCACTTATACGCCGATGACACCCAAATCTATCTGTCTACTCCTCACCTCACTCCTTCAGTCTCCTCTCCCATTACTAACTGACAAATCAGCATGGATGTCTCATCACTTCCTTAAACTATATCTCTCTAAAACTGAGTTATTACTATTCCCCCCCGCCTGTGCCCCCCTCCATGACTTTTCCATCAAAATCAACAATACAACCATCAGTCCCTCCCCTCACGCCAGGGTACTAGGTGTAATCCTAGACTCTGACTTGTCATTTCAGCCTCAAGTCCAATCGTTGTCAAAAGTTTGTAGAATTCACCTCGGCAACATCTCTAAAATTCACAAATGAAACCACCAAGCTCCTCATTAACTCCCTTGTTATCTCTCGCCTTGACTATTGCAACTCCCTTCTCCTTGGCCTGCCTCTCCATAGGATATCCCCTCTTCAGTCTATCATGAATGCTGCTGCCAGACTTATCCACCTTACCAACTGCTCAGTGTCTGCCAACCCTCTCCTCCAATCCCTACACTGGCTCCCAGTCACCCAGCGAATTAAATTCAAAATACTAACCACAACATATAAAGCCATTCACAACTCTGCCCCGAGCTACATCACCAATCTTGTCTCCAAATATCACCCAAATCGTCCTCTCCGCTCTTCTCAAGACCTCCTGCTCCCAAGCTCTCTCGTCTCCTCCTCCCATGCTCATCTCCAGGATTTCTCCAGAGCTTCTCCCATCCTCTGGAACTCGCTACCTCCACCTGTCCGGCTATCCCCTACTCTTGCTACCTTCAGGAGATCCCTGAAAACTCATCTCTTCAGGGAAGCCTATCACGCCTCCAATTAATCTTTTACCACTTCCATCAGCTCATTCCCCACAGTTACAACCTTTTGTGCCACCTACTCCACCCTTTTAGATTGTAAGCTCTTCTGAGCAGGGCCCTCTTAATCCTCTTGTATTTTATTGTATTATAACTGTATTGTCTCCCTTTTATATTGTAAAGCACTGTGTAAACTGTTGGTGCTATATAAATTCCGTATTATAATAATAATAATAATGAAGAGCTGCCATCTTTTGAAGAAACATTTTGTTGGGCCAAAATGATTGGACGTGTGTAATTTTTTGGATATTGAATAGTGTCTTGAGATCCTTTTTAACTATTGATATTGTTGAGTGTGAATATTCTAATAAGATTCTTTTTGTATTGGGGTTAGGAGACCATTCCTTTAATTTGTATTTGCGCAGCCCAACTAACAAAGTCAGTTGGAAATAAGGAAATAAATTCAACTTAATAACATAGCGAATGAGGACGGAGCTTCTGAAAATACAAATCAATTCAGAACAACAAATATATACTCTCCCAAATACCTGAATACTGAATCGTTCCGAAAGCGAATCATTCTAACATAACAATTATGATGAAACAAAATGATTTACTTTTGACGATTGAACCCGAAACAAAACAAATTTTTCCGTCGCTCACAAATTTTAATGATATATGCGTGAGTGTGCATAACTAACAGAGTGGTGACAGTTCCTCCATTTCATATAGCCATTTAGACAATCTGTTGCATCGGCAAAAAAAAAATGGATGTTCAAAAAAGCTATAGCTAAATCTAATTTTTATCTCATGAAGATGAGGTCCTCTTTATGCGTTGGTACATGTTTCGTGATGTGCCTTTTTCTTTGTTATGTCACTTGTAACACTCTGCCTTTGCTCCTGGTTATTATGTATTTTACTGTATTTCATGTTCGTGGTGGCTGCGACCGCGACTATATTTCCTGTTATATGTCTTTTTGAAAACGAATACATTTTTGGAAAAAGAAAAAAAAAAATGGATGTTGTGATTTTTCAAAAAAAAAGTTCTGTTTCCACTTTGAACGCTCTTACTGAATACAAGCCTCTACCCATTGGTTCATTAAACACTTCCCGACCGGCGCACGCCGATGTACGTCGGCAGAATGGCACGGCTGGGCAAATGGACTTACAGGTACGTCCATTTGAATTCCCCGCCGTGCCATTGCGCGCGCACCGGCCGGGAGCTCAGTGAGTCGGGTCACGGGTCCCGCGGTCTCGATCGCCGGGGGGATCCCCCGCGATCGCCTCACGGAGAGGACGAACGGGGAGATGCTGATGTAAACAGCATCTCCCTGTTCTGCCTAGTGACAAGTGTCACTGATCACAGCTCCCTGTCATCGGGAGCAGTGATCAGCGTAGTGTCACACACAGCCCATCCCCCCCTACAGTTAGAATCACTCCCCTAGGACATACTTAACCCCTCCCCGCCCCCTAGTGGTTAACCCCTTCACTGCCAGTGTCATTTACACAGTAATCAGTGCATTTTTAATCGCACTGATCGCTGTATAAATGACAATGGTCCCGAAAATGTATCAAAAATGTCCGACATGTCCGCAATAACGTCGCAGTCACAATAAAAATCGCTGATCGCCGCCATTACTAGTAACAAAAAAAATTATTAATAAAAATGCCATAAAACTATCCCCTATTTTGTAAACTCTATAACTTTTGCGCAAACCAATCAATAAACGCTTATTGCGATTTTTTTTTTACCAAAAATATGTAGGAGAATACTATCGGCCTAAACTGAGGAAAAACTATTTTTTTTATATATTTTTGGGGATATTTATTATAGCAAAATGTAAAAAATAATGCGTTTTTTTCAAAATTGTCACTCTTATTTTGTTTATAGCGCAAAAAATAATTCGCAGAGGTGATCAAATACCACCAAAAGAAAGCTCTATTTGTGGGAAAAAACGGACGTCAATTTTGTTTGAGAGCCACGTCGCATGACCGCGCAATTGTCAGTTAAAGTGTTGCAGTGCCGAATCGCAAAAAGTGCTCTGGTCAGGAAGGGGGTAAAATCTTACGGAACTGAAGCGGTTAAGCCATACGTTTAATGGGAGTGGTTGCTCCCAAACATTTCTGAACTGAACTTTTCTTGCCAAACCGCAACATCCTTTTTTGCCGATCAACAAATTGTCTAAATGACTATTCTGTATGAGAGGGAGGAGCTGTAACCGCTCTGTTAGATATGGACACTCAAGCATATACCAGTTCCAGTTTCAGCCCCATATAGCCGAACTGTTAATTTTAGAAGTGACACATATGTATGCGTATTCCAGAGCATTTGCTTTTGACCAGAAGGATGTTTATGACTATCATTACCTTGCATTTCATGTACAGACTGTAATTTGATTTGGACGACTTAGCCTTGACTGGAACGACTGTAATATCTGAGATTTATATGAATACTTACAGCAACTCTTTTCAATCTGCTACGGCTATACAGTGCCTTGATAAAGTATTCATACCCCTTGAAATTTTCCACATTTTGTCATGTTAAAACCAAAACGTAAATGTTTTTTATTGGGATTTTATGTGATAGACCAACACAAATTGGCACATAATTGTGAAGTGGAAGGAAAATTATTATGGCTGTGGAAATTAAAGATTAATTCCTCGATTAATCGTTAATTTTTTTGATCGATCAAAATGTTTTTGATCGGTAGGCTGCCTGCCCTGGGGCCGCTTTGGGCCAAGCTGTGGCTGCAGCGCTCCGCTCCCTCCTCCTCCACTATATGTCCTACACAGTCTGCGGGCATCTCCCGCTGTGTGTCTCCGAGCTGAGTGTGAAATCTTTGGCCGCGCTGTGAGAAAAGTCCGGCCCTCCTCCTAGATCAGCTCATGTGATAGACGCAGTGTTCTGTCTATCACATGAGCTGATCTAGGAGGAGGGCGGAAGTTTTCTCACAGCGCGGCCAAAGTTTTCATACTCAGCTTGGAGACACACAGCGGGAGATGCCCGCAGACTGTGTAATCCCAGGCACAGGCACTGACTACAGTGGGGCTGCGATTATGGGCACGGTGAGACTGCATTATGGGCATGGTGAGGCTGCCATTATAGGCACGATGAGGCTGCGATTATGGGCACGATGAGACAGCATTATGGGCACGGTGAGACAGCATTATGGGCACGGTGAGGCTGCGATTATAGGCACGGCGAGGCTGCGATTATGGGCACGGTGAGACTGCATTATGGGAACGGTGAGGCTGTAATTATGGGCACGGTAAGTTTGAGATTATGGGCACGCTGAGACTGCATTATGGGCATGGTAAGGCTACGATTATGGACACGGTGAGGCTGCGATTATGGGCACGGTAAGACTGCATTTTGGGAATGGTGAGGCTGCAATTATGGGCACGGTAAGTCTGAGATTATGGGCACGGTGAGACAGCATTATGGGCATGGTGAGGCTGCGATTATAGGCACGGTGAGACTGCATTATGGGAATGGTGAGGCTGCGATTATGGGCACAGTAAGTTTGAGATTATAGGCACGGTGAGACTGCATTATGGGCACGGTGAGGCTGCGATTATGGGCACGGTAAGGCTGAGATTATGATGTGTGACGTCCTAGCCATGCTCCGCTATGTCCAGCTTCGGCCGTTGCCATAACAACAGTGCTAAATTAGCTAAAAGTAGTTGGATCTGTATGTGCGTTATAATTAATCGAAAAATTAGTCGATTAAAAAAAAATCAATTAATCGAACACGAAAATTTTAATCACTAACAGCCCTAAAAATTATAAATGGTTTTCAATTTTTTTTTACAAATAAACATGTGAAAAGTGTGGCGTGCATTTGTATTCAGCCCCCTTTACTCTGATACCCCTAACTAAAATCTAGTGAAACCCATTGCCTTCAGAAGTCCTAATTAGTAAATAGAGTCCACCTGTGTGTAATTTAATCTCATGATAAATACAGCTGTTCATAATTTTGGGTTGTCCCCAGAAAAGTAATAGAGGGAAAATCTTCCAATGGGTACACTAGTTCTGGTGCACAGCACTACTGTAGGTCAGGGTGAAAAGAACTCATCGGTGTCACGGTCCCTACCATGCCCTGCAGACGGCCAGGCGTGGTCATGCCCCAAGTGGCTCAAGGAGGTATTGAACTCATGACTGCCTGTTTAGTGCTCCTGTTGCTTTGCCTTTGAGCCACTCCTCAGTTCTTAATTCTGCCTGCTTTCCAGCTAAGCCTAGTTCTGCATGAAGTACTGAGGGCTTTTCTCTGGATCTTACCTTGCAATCAGTACCTGTCACTCCTGGTTCAACTGAGGCAGTTTACCTAATCAGCTGGGTATAAAACACTGCCTCACTCCGAGGGCTTTGTCGGTTCATTGTCTCTATCATTGCCAAAGGTTCCTGTGTTCCTGTTACAGTGTTCCAAGACTGAACCCAACTTCTGATCCTGGCTTTGTTCTTTGTTAATTCTGGATTCCCTGACTATGGCTTTACCTTGACTATCCTTTGGCAAATTCCTGTCAAGCCCCCGTGCACAGATTCACAGCCCAGGTAGCTTTTTACCTTGTTACCGTGCAAGGGTGAGCAATGCATACATCTCTGCACTATGGACTCCAACCAAGGTAAGCCCTTACAATCGCTCCAGGTGTAACTGATACACCCACTGGAACACACACCTGTGTGCTAGCCCCGGCTCGCCAACATAGTAAACAAAATGAGAAATGGCTGCACCTCACGTGGGCTCCAAGTAAAAATGATTGGAATATCAAAATATCCAAAATGACACCAGAGGACACCAGTGGTGGTCAAGGTAGATGCGTTTTACACAAAAGAAATGTGCTTAATCATTGAACATATAATGACGAAGTAACCAGATAATGATTAAGCACATTTCTGATGTGTGAAACGCGTCTACCTTGACCAATGCTGGTGTCATTTTGACTATTTTGATAATCCAATAACCTTTACTTGGAGGCCGCGTGAGGTGCAGCCGTTTCTTATTTTGACTACTGTAGGTCAGCATTACGCACGTTTGTCAATGGAAAAGAAACATTTCCATACTCAGAGAAGGACAGCCAAAGGATTACTGCTCAGCCGTTCTGACTGATCCTATCCTGCAGGATGTTAAGACCCTTTTAAACCCTTTTATCTTTAGCTGCACTGGATGTGGCTGTGGTTTTCCCCTTGTGGGTTAATTGATTATTTGTTTATCCACTTACTTTTATTGAACCATATTGATCTTATTGGCTTCAAAGTGATTTTAAATAATTGGAAAGCAATTGTTTCTGGGTCACTGCCCTATAACGTTCACGCATTAGCAGTGAAGAGCAGCTTGGCCGGATAAAAGTATATGTCAAGCCAAAAGCATTTTTTCCTAGGTTTGGATTGAGTGAGGAAGGATTAGAAAATATGTCAGGTTTTTACTGCTGTCTGGGGGGTCTTGATCTCTCTCTGTCCTGCTTCAAGTGGGTGTTGCATTCTCAAAAGTCCGACCACATCAGTCCTAATGGAAACAGTAAAAACCTGACAGGAGTTATTCCCTCTCCACCATACAAAGAAATATGAAAAAAAGAAGTTTTGGCTGGACATACAGTACATTTTATATATATGTATGTATATGTGTGTATGCACACCCTGGAGTCTGGAAATTTGATGGTCTGCTGCTCCCATAAAAAACACAGCTCTATCAATTGGGCTCCCCCGCCCTATTATGCCTTCCATAGTGCATGTGCCCCCCAATTCAAGCTCAACTCCAGCCAAAACATGTTTTGTTTTAAATAAATTAGTTGTTGGACTTGCTGTCCCGGTGACTGGGTGTCACAAGTAGAGGAAGTGATGGGATATCTCACATAGGCGTACCTCCCAACTTTTTGGGATGGGAACAAGGGACATGTACAGTGAAGGAAAAAAGTCTTTGACCTGCTGCTGATTTTGTACGTTTGCCCACTGACAAAGAAATGATCAGTCCATAATTTTAATGGTCGGTTTATTTTAAGAGTGAGAGACAGAATATCAACAAAAAAACGCATTAAATTGATTCAAATTTTAATGAGTGAAATAATTACTTGACCCCTTCGCAAAACATGACTTAGTAGTTGGTGGCAAAGCTCTTGTTGGTGATCACAGAGGTCAGACGTTTCTTGTAGTTGGCCACCAGGTTTGCACACATCTCAGGAAGAGTTTTGTCCCATTCCTCTTTGCAGATCCTTGCAGATTTGCAAATCATTAAGGTTTCGAGGCTAACGCGTGGTAACTCAAACCTTTAGCTCCCTCCACATATTTTCTATGGGATTAAGGTCTGGAGACTGGCTAGGCCACTCCAGGACCTTTATGTGCTTCTTCTTGAGCCACTCCTTTGTTACCTTGGCCGTGTGTTTTGGGTCATTGTCATGCTGGAAGACCCATACATGACCCATTTTCAATGCCCTGGCTTAGGAAAGGAGGTTCTCACCCAAGATTGGACGGTACATGGCCCTGTCCATCGTCCCTTTTGATGCGGTGAAGTTGTCCTGTCCCCTTAGCAGAAAAACACCCCAAAGGATAATGTTTCCACCTTCATGTTTGACGGTGGGGATGGTGTTCTTGGGGCCATTCCTCCCCATCCAAACACAACGAGTTGAGTTGATGCCAAAGAGCTTGATTTTGGTCTCATCTGACAACAACACTTTCACCCAGTTCTCCTCTGAATCATTCAGATGTTCATTAGCAACTTCAGATGGACCTGTACATGTGCTTTCTTGAGCAGGGGGACCTTGCGGGCACTGCAGGATTTCAGTCCTTCATGGCATAGTGTGTTCCCAATCGTTTTCTTGGCGACTATGGTCCCAGCTGCCTTGAGATCATTGACAAGATTCTCCTGTGTAGTTTTTGGCTGATTCCTCACTGTTCTCATGATCATTGAAACTCCACGAGGTGAGATATTGCAAGGAGCCCCAGACCGAGGGAGATTGACAGTTATTTTGTGTTAATTCCATTTGCGAATAATCGCACCAACTGTTGTCACCCTCTCACCAAGCTGCTTGGCGATGGTCTTGTAGCCCATTCCAGCCTTGTGTAGGTCTACAGTATTGTCCCTGATATCTTTGGACAGCTCTTTGCTCTTGGCCATGGTGGAGAGATTGGAATCTGATTGATTGCTTCTGTGGACAGGTGTCTTTCACACAGGTAACACCCTGAGATTAGGAGCACTCCCTTTAGGAGAGTGCTCCTAATCTCAGCTCATTACCTGTACAGCCAGAAATCTTGCTAATTGATAGGGGATCAAATATTTATTTCACTCATTAAAATGCAAATCTTTTTATAACTCTTTTGAAATGCGTTTTTCTGGATATTTTTGTTGTTATTCTGTCTCTCACTGTTAAAATAAACCGAACATTAAAATTATAGACCAATCATTTCTTTGTCAGTGGGAAACATACAAAATCAGCAGGGGATCAAATACTTTTTTTCCTCACTGTATTGGCAAAATTATGTAGGCATAGGACATACCCCCTGCCATGTCCCTTTAAAGGAGAATTTTACAAAACAAATGATTAGTTAAACCCACAGGTGCTTTTTTTAACCACTGCTATTCCTTTACACTGGCTTTTGAAATTTGCAAATGCAGAAATTTAGAAATAGGTTTAGCACTGGGAAACACTTTTTGATAAATAAGTAGTGATTTTTTTATATACAGGTTCATCACATAAAATTAGAATATCATCAAAAAGTTAATTTATTTCAGTAATTCAATTAAAAAAAGTGAAATTCATATATTTTATACAGATGCGTTACACACAGAGTGATATATTTAAACCATTTCTTTCTTTTAATTATGATGATTATGGCTTACAGCTAGTAAACTCAAAATTCAGTATCTCAGAAAATTAAATATTATGTAAGACCAATAAAAAAAATTTTAATACAGAAATGTTGGTTTGCTGAAAAGTATGTCCATGTACAGTATAGTATGCACTCAATACTTGGTCGGGGCTCCTTTTGCATGAATTACTGCATCAATGCGGCGTGGCATGGAGGGGATCAGCCTGTGGCACTGCTGAGGTGTTATGGAAGCCCAGGTTGCTTTGATATTGGCCTTCAGCTCGTCTGCATTGTTTGGTCTGGTGTCTGATCTTTCTCTTGACAATACCCCCACAGATTCTCTATGGGCTTCAGGTCAGGTGAGTTTGCTGGCCAATCAAGCACAGGGATACCATGATCATTAAAACAGGTATCAGTACTTTTGGCAGTGTGGGCAGGTGCCAAGTCCTGCTGGAAAATGAAATTGGCATCTCCATAAAGCTGGTCAGCAGAGGGAAGCATGAAGTGCTCTAGAATTTCCTGGTAGAGGGCTGAGCTGACTTTGGACTTGATAAAACGCAGTGGACCAACACCAGCAGATGACATGGCTCCCCAAATTATCACTGACTGTGGAAAATTTTGCATTTCATTTGGAAATCCAGGTGCCAGAGTCTGGAGGAAGAGTGGAGAGGCACAGAACCCAAGTTGCATGAGGTTCAGTGTGAAGTTTCCACAGTCAGTGATGATTTTGTTCCAAATCAGGGACAGTCCCTCGAAATAAGGGACAGTTGGGAGCTATGCATTTGAGGGCAGGACAATCACATTTAGTATAGTGAGCAGGGGTTAGCATATCTGCAAGGTTTTATTTGCGCTCTGTAACTTCCTTTCCCGGTGACACCATGCCTTTGCATTTGCCTCCATCCTATCACAGTCCCACTATAAGTCCCTGATCACCGCCATTACAGTATAGCGTCTATAGCTGTATAAATACCATTGTTTGTAGATGCTATAACTTTTGGACAAACCAACTTATATGCACTTATTGAGATTTTTATTTTTACCAAAGACATGTAGCAGAATACAGTACATTTTGGCCTACTTTTTTTTTTTTTTTGATATGTTTTATAACAGAAATTAGAAAATATCGTTTTGCTTTGTTTTTTCTAAGTTATTGCTCTTTTTTCATTTATATAATAAAAAACCCAGTGGTGATCAAATACCACCAAAGAAAGCTATATTTGTGTGAAAAAAATAAAAAATAAAACATTTGCAAACAGTGTTTCCTGACCACGCAATTGCCATTTAGGCCCCCGATGACGCATCCTTATGTCGAAACGTTGGGTGGAGCTAAGGACGTGTGACGCTGACCAGAGACGCAGCGGCCATCTTGCCGATTTGAAACACCGTTTTGTTTCTACATGCTTGGCGGTTTGTGAGTGCACCAGCTTTTTTATTCAAATAAATCTTTTATCTGGATGTCTGCACAATGAGCGTTCATTTTTTATATATTCATGTGGATGCTGGAGCTATGCGTTGAAGTTTTAAATAATTGAAGCAGCTCTTGGGTTCCTTTGACCATTGGGAGAGGAATAGGCTAAAGTCTATAAAATGAAGGAAGAGTGCACTAAAATAGCCACGTCCAAAATAGTCTAGGGACAAAAACAGGGGTAGTACTGAGTATTACCGAAAAAGGCGGACTTTATAGGCTATGAAAACAATGGAGAGGGAAAATAATACAATTAAATAAGTTTATTGAAGTTTACATAACAAAGAATAATCAAAATGAGATAAAAAGCATTGCATATATGCATCTGTGTTTAGGTGCAGCGAGCCCTTGTATGTCTACACGTTTCGCCTTTAGGCTTCTTCAGGACACGGCCAAGGTTCAAACACGGAACAGATAAGAGAAATATTTCTCTATCTTAGTTTGGGTTATAATCTAAAATGTACCCAGAGTCAGATGGGCGATGAGTTTTTTGGAAGTATGAGTCAAAAACGGTTTATTTGGCTAAGTCTGTGTGTGAATAGGCTAAAGTGTCAGTGGAGTGGATCAATCGGTGCAGAGGGACTGCTGGGGCCATTAATCAGTACTTACATTGTGCGTATCCTACACACTGACAGTAAGACCCCTTTCACACTGAGGCGCTTTTCAGGCGCTTTCATGCTAAAAACAAGCGCCTGAAAAGCTCACGAAAATCTATTTCCCTTAAAATCAATGAGTGCTTTGACACTGGGCAGTGGGCTGGCAGGGCGGTGAAAAAACGCCCCTCTCCATTGAAATTAATGGAAAGATCTTCAAAAGTGCCTGAAAAGCTCTTCAAAAGCACTCAAATGTTTTACTGGCAGTTTAGAAGCGCCTCAGTGCGAAAGGGGCCTTAGGGTCAGTTGATTTGGGTGCTGGTGGTGGCTATTCTATCCACTTTATCCGGTTCTGGACGAAGATCATCGAATCGATCGTCTTCTCATTGTTTTACTATAGATGGACTTTATTGTTTACTTATTATTTTAAGCACTACACCTTTCTAATTTACAATTGCCATTTAGCCCTGGTTCACACCAGTGTAGCTTTGAGATTGCACTACTTCAGCGATCAGTGCGATTTGGATCAGCGATTTCATTGCGGCTTACAACTTCATTTAACATAAGTCAATGCAAGTCCCAATGAGATTGCAGAAAAGTAGTGTAGGAACCTTTTTTCAAAGTCGCTGCGACTTGAATCACAACGATTTAAACGGTTCCATTGCTGAAAATAGCTGTGATCGAGGCTTGTTAGCCGGAATTCGTGAGCTCCTGTACATTTTTAATTGGAAGAGCTGTAGGTGTGGTGCTGTTCATATGAGGTCTGTACCTTGCAATATGATTAAAAATAAACTTGGATGTACTAGAAGGATTGGAGTGATCTAAGGTGACTGATGTTGACAATTAACATCATAAATGATCTGCAAAAAGTGACAGTTCCGGTTAGGGCTGTGGATCGTGTATCGTCCTGGCTGCTTTACATTCTAACTTGCTTGCCATATACAGTGTAAATGTGAGTATATCTCCACTTTTTTTGGATACAATAAAGTTTTTTTTAAAGCGGTATTATGCTATGGGCACTTTCTTCTTCCATATATAAGACATACTATCGTATCAGAATTAAACACACAGAGGATCCATAGAGTGCTGCACAGTGGCATATACTGTGAACGCGCAATACCCCTGTGTGGGATGAGGAAATTCGGTGGGTGCAATTCCAAAAGGGGCACCATAAAAGAGCACCAGCACTATAGACGGAAGAGCACAGAAAGTCACTTTTTTAAAGAGCACCAGTCACTTCATTTGAGAATATATTTTTAATATATTTTATTTAATAATTTTTTTGCAACAAACTTTGTCTGAAAGACTGTAACTCCGTATATGTACTGCACTATTTTGATTGTCATATATCTAATGCAGGAATTGTAACACAAACGTATTTGAAGCCCTTTTCACTTTAAGGTTTTATCTAAAAGTTGCAGCAGCCAAGAAAAACAAACACTTCATCACTTTAGATATTTAGTCTATCATTTTTTTTTTTTTGCATATCATTTATCTTTTATTTCGTTAATTGTCAACATCAGTCACCTTAGATCACTCCAATCCTTATAGTACATCCAAGTTTATTTTAAATGATATTGCAAGGTACAGATCTCTTATGAACAGCGCCACACCTACATCTCTCCCAATAAACTCTTGTACTCCACCCAGGTGGCTGTATCTATAGGGGTCTTTGTTTTCTCGAACCCATTGCGCGGAACCACCAACAACAAATGTTAATCATCCTGTATATTTTTACTCACTTTTTTCATTCATTAATAAAGAAGCAAAAAAGACGTTTGGAGTTACTGGCTCTATTTTCTGAATTTATGTTTGTACCAGTGGCGGCTGGTGCTCAAAATTTTTGTGGGGGCGCAAACAGACTGAAAAATTCTGAAAAAAAACCCCATCAATTGCAGCCTCATTGCATCATTAATCGCAGCCACTGTGCCATCAATTGCCGCCACTATGCCTATCAAACGCTGCCACTGTGCCCATCAAACGCTGCCACTGTGCCCATCAAACGCTGCCACTGTGCCCATCAAACGCTCAACTGTGCCCATCAATTGCCGCCACTGTGCCCCATGAAATACAGCCACTGTGCCCCAATAAAATGCAGCCACTGTGCCCAAAAAATGCAGCCACTGTGCCCAAAAAATGCAGCCACTGTGCCCATCAATTGCCGCCACTGTGCCCATCAATTGCCGCCACTGTGCCCATCAATTGCCGCCACTGTGCCCCATCAAACACAGCCACTGTGCCATAGCAAAAAATGGTCTGGTCACGAAGCAGTAAAAACCTTCCAGAGGTCAAGTGGTTAAAATGTATCTAAATTCAAGAAAAAAAGTATAATATATTGTAGCTTACCAGTCATTAGATGTGGTGGCTACTTTGGTTTTCCTTTTCAGGAATATCTCTCCAAACACATACAAAAAACTGTAGATCCTGTCAGAAATCCAGTGTCCTTGTAGGCCACATATACTGTAAACCAGCCTATCTTAACTGGAGTGTTGATAACACAATTTGCCTTTTGATAATGGAAAAAAAAATCAGGAGATGTCGATTAACCACTTAAGGACCGGAAGGATTTGCCCCCTTAATGACCAGGCCATTTTTGCGATACGACACTGCATCGCTTTAACTGATAATTGCGTGGTCGTGCAACGTTTTACACAAACAAAATTGTCCTTTTTTTCCCCACAAATAGAGCTTTCTTTTGGTGGTATTTGATCACCTCTGCAGTTTTTATTTTTTGCGCTATAAATCAAAAAAGAGCGACCAATTTGAAAAAAAACACAATATTTTTTACTTTTTGCGATAATAAATATCCAAGAAAAAAATTTAAATAAAAAAAAAAAAAAATATCCAAGAAAAAAAATTTAAAATTTCTTCATCAGTTTAGGCCAATATGTATTCTTCTACATATTTTTGGTAAAAAAAAGTGCAGTAAGTGTATACTGATTGGTTTCCACAAGTTCTAGCGTCTACAAAATAGGGGATAGATTTATGGCATTTTTATTACAAATTTTTTTTTTTTCACTAGTTATGGCGGCGATCAGTGATTTTTAGCAGGACTGCAACATTGCAGCGGACAGATCAGACATTTTTTTTTTTTTTGGAACCATTGACATTTAAACAGTGATCAGAGCTAAACATAGCCACTGATTACTGTATAAATGTCACTGGCAGGGAAGAGGTTAACACTAGGGGGCGATCAAGGGGTTAAGTGTGTCCTAGGGAGGTGTTTCTAACTGTGGGGGGAGGGGACTGACAGGGAGTAGAGCTGACAATTGCGCGGTCGTGCGACGCTGTACCCAAACAAAATTGACGGGTTTTTTTTGTTTGTTTTTTTCCCACAAATAGAGTTTTCTTTTATTGATATTTGATCACCTCTGCGGTTTTTATTTTTTGCGCTATAAACAAAAAAAGAGCAACAATTTTGACAATTTTGGGAAAAAAAAGCAATATTTTTACTTTTTTGCTATAATAAATATCTCCAAAAATATATATAAAAAAAACTATTTTCCTCAGTTTAGGTCGATATGTATTCTTCTACATATTTTTGATAAAAAAAACTGCAATAAGCGTATATTGATTGGTTTGCGCAAAAGCTATAGCGTCTACAAAATACAGGATAGATATATGGCATTTTTATTATTTTTTTTTTTATTAGTAATGGCGGCGATCTGCAATTTTTATCGGGACTGCGACATTATGGTGGACACATCGGACACTTTTGACACTATTTTGGGACCATTGTCATTTATACAGCGATCAGTGCTATAAATAGCCACTGATTACTGTATAAATGTCACTGGCAGGGAAGGGGTTAAATACTAGGGGGAGATCAAGGGGTTAAGTGTGTCCTAGGGAGGTGTTTCTAACTGTGGGGGGGAGGGGACTGACGGGGAGTAGAGAGAGATCGCTGTTCCTGATCACTGGGAACAGCAGATCTCTCTCTACTTCCTTGACAGAACGGGGATCTGTCTGTTTACATTGACAGATCCCTGTTCTGTCTCTCTCTGGAGCGATTGCGGGTCGCCGGCGGACATCGCGGGCGCCGGCCACGCGCATCGGCTCCGGCGTCACGCGCGCTCCCTAGAGCACTTAGCAGCCGACGTACGGCGATTGCCGATTTACGCAGCCGTGCCAACCGGCCGCAGTATAATGACGGTGGCTGTTCGGCAAGCGGTTAACATTTACTACCTAATTAAGGCCCACTTTATCCTGAAAAAAAAAAACAAGATATAATTCACATGGGGTGCCTCCAGATTACTTTTAAAGGGTGCCATGACTAAAAAATGTGCTTTAGACGCAATGCCCCCTCCCTGTTCAGTATGTGGGCCCAGCACTGACTGTACAGACAGATGTTCACTATTGTCCTTTATAGACATCTAACCTTCTACATGTAGACAAACGCATGGTAATTGTTCATCACACAATACGTAGGACTTTCTCCCGAGTACCCAAAGGAAATTTAGTATCAAGATGACCTTGGGATTCATGAATGTCATGGAGAAACTGTAAATGAGTCACAGCGATAAATAAAGTGCAGTTAGACTTCTATGTAAAGCTGTTCTTTATCAGCAGACAATCTGTCATGCCGTTCTGTTGAAGATTGTAAACTCGAACGCAGAGCCCATCTAACACCCACCAAGATCATTACCGTCCGCTCAGACTAGAGGATGTTATGCTGCTCATGTGAAGACATCCCACTGAACGGTCCTCACAGTTTAACCGCTTGCCGACCAGCCGCCGCAGTTACACTGCGGAAGGTTGGCTGGACTGCACAAATCACCATAGGTGTACATCGGTCCCTTCACCGGCTATAGCAGGCGCTTCGCCGGAGCCGATGCACATGGCCGGCGGCCGTAATGTCCGCTGGTGACCCGCGATCACTCCACAGAGAGCCAGAACGGGGATCTGTCAATGTAAACAAACAGATCCCCGTTCTGACAAGGGAGTAGAGAGAGATCTGCTGTTCCTAGTGATCAGGAACAGCGATCTCTCTGTATTCCCAGTCAGTCCCCTCTCCGACAGTTAGAAACACCTCCCAGGGAACACACTTAAAGCGGAGTTCCACCCAAAAATGGAACTTAATTACTGGTGACTCCCTGACATGCCACATTTATTTATTTTTTTTTTTTTGGGGGGGGGGGGGTACCCAGTTTTGACAGGCACCCATTTCCTCCCCTGGCGCCGGAAGGAAGTTCACCTCTCCCCCCTCCCTGCAATCTTCTGGGACACGTCACAGGTTCCAGAAGATTGCCCGGCCATTCACAACGCGCGGCGCGGTTCGCGCCCGGCTGTGAAACAGTTACAATGCCGGCGCCGCAGAGAGGAGGGGGAGAGAACGGAGGCTTTGTGCGCCCGCATCGCTGGACCGTGGGACAGGTGAGTGTCTGTTTACACTTTTTGTAGCTGCTGACTTTTAAATGGGTGGATCGCCCCCTAGCAGAGGGATATTTTACAGCCCAATGTGCTAATTTAACCACTTCAGCCCCGGAAGGATTTGCCCCCTTTAATGACCAGGCCATTTTTTGCGATACGGCACTGCGTCGCTTTAACTGACAATTGCACGATCATGCAACGCTGTACCCAAACAAACTTAATGTCTTCTTTTTCCCACAAGTAGAGCTTTCTTTTGGTGGTATTTGATCACATCTGCGATTTATTTATTTATTTATTTTTAATTATTTTTTGCGCTATAAACAAAAAAAAATGACAATTTTGAAAATAAAACAATATTTTTTACTTTTTGCTATAATAAATATGCAAGAATTTTTTTTTTTAAGTTAAAATTTCTTCATCAGTTTAGGCCAATGTATTCTACATATTTTTGGTAAAAAAAAAAAAATTACAATAAGCATATATTGATTGGTTTGCGCAAAAGTTATAGCGTCTACAAAATGGGGGATAATTTTATGGCATTTTTATTACATTTTTTTTTTTTTTTTACTAGTAATGGCAGTGATCAGTGATTTTTTATTTTTTATTTTTTTTTATTTTTTTTTTAGCAGGACTGCGACATTCCAGGGGACAGATCACATTGCGGCAGACTTTTGACACTTTTTGGGACCAGTGACATTTACACAGCGATTAGAGCTAAAAATAGCCACTGATTACTGTATAAATGACACTGGCAGGGAAGATGTTAAAGGGTATTAATTATCCTTATTATCTATGTTATGATGGTATATTTGAACCACTTCAATACCGGGCACTTTCACCCCCTTCCTGCCCAGACCAATTTTCAACTTTCAGCGCTGTCACACTTTGAATGAAAATTACTCAGTCATGCAACGCTGTACCCAAACAAAATTTTTATCATTTTTCTCACACAAATAGAGCTTACTTTTGTTTGTATTCAATCACCACTGGGTTTTTTATTTTTTGCGATATATGTGAAAAAATAAGCGAAAATTGTGAAAAAAAAACCCCACTTTTTTTATTTGTTTCAATTATAAAATTTTGCAAATAAGTCATTTTGGTTCATAAAATTGGGCCAAAATTTATACTGCTACATATCTTTGGTAAAAATAACCCAAATAAGTGTATATTTGGTCTGTGTGAAAGTTATAGGGTCTACAAGCTATGGTGCCAAATTCTTGAGGACCTGAAATGTGAGGACAGTACAAATAGCCCCCAAATGACCCCTTTTTGGAATGTAGACAGTCCAAGATATTTAGTAAGAGGCTTGATAAATTTTTTTGAAGTTGTAATTTATCCCACAATTCTTGGGAAGATGAAGAAATCAATTTTTTTTTATTTTTTTTTTTTTTTATTTTTTTACATAAAATTGTCATAATAACTTTTTCACACACAGCATATGCATTCTAGGAGCATAAATTACACATCCAATTTCCCGACTACCTATCACACTTTTGAAGGCCCTGGAGCACCAGGACAATGGAAACGCCCACAAAATGTATCATTTTGGAAAGCAAACATCCCAATGTATATTCTATGAGGCATGGGCTGCAGAAAGGTACTCGTGTATTCTGATGGGCTGCAGATGGGTACTCAGGTACTTGTCAGGGCTGGGCTCAGCCCTTCCTTCTCTGAGCTGGTCGCTCAGCTGTCGGCTAATTTCCAGCTCCAATCTCTCCACAGTTACTCAGCTGTTGATGATATCCTGCTCGTCAGTCCTGCCTACTTAAGTCGTCCAGCCCAGAGGATCTCTGCCTTCACCTTAGTCAACATCACAGAGACGCTCTCCTGCATTCCTGCTAAAAGACTTGCTTGGCTGACATGCCTTCTGGCTCCAGATCTTGCTTGCTGTTTTACTATGCTCATCTCCGGCTCCCTGACGTTTGGCTTGTCTGACTATCTGTTCCGGTTCCTGAACTCTGGCTATGTTGACTGTTTATTCTATTTACTTTTAATATTAAACAAGTGTGATTTAACTATACTTCTGTCTCGGTCTGATTTCATGGTTTCTGACAGTACTCTAGGCTGGAGACAAGTACTTTAGGCTGGAGACAAACACTTAGGTACTCTGATGGGCTGGTGACAGGTACTCTATTACTGGGGCAATCACAGGATCAGTGTGTGAGGAGGTGAACCCAGCAACAGCTAGTTACCGCAGTCTTTCATATTTGTAACCGGCTGTAATTGGACACAGCCGGTCACATGGTAAAGAGCCAATTTCATTGGCTCTTTACCCTGATTGGGTATGGGCTGTGTCTGAGTGACACGCCCTTTCCCCGATCACCGCGCTGCACGCCGCTCGTGTGTGCCCCCAGGGGCAGAAGGACAGTGCATGTGACCAGCTCTGATGGGTAAATTATTCGTCCCACGATCCTTTTATTTGGCACACAAATATGATGTCATTGAATACGTTGGTCACAAAAGGAACCGGCGACACCCAAAAATGTCAGACGGTAGGGTGCTTTACGTTTGTAGTTCAAATTGCTACATAGAAGAGCATGATTACAGCCTAAGGCTAATTGGCTTCAAAAAAGGGTGGGATCGGGGCGCAAAGCACTGCGCTCTGAGCCCACCCTATTGTGTGACATTAGCGGATTAATATCGCTAATGTCTTCCTGTTTCTCCTAAAACCCCATGGGCCGGGAGTCCAAAGACCCGATTGGTCGGGAGGAGAAGCGAAGGCCGGGACACAGAGGGGACGGAGGCGGGAAGCCGCCACCGCCGTAGCCATGGCCTGCAGGGCGAGCAGGTGACCGGGGGTGGGTGATGTCAATGGTGTGTGGTGGTGGGCTTGGGCGGCAAGGGGGGTTAGTGTGGGGTGGCAGGCTGAAGCGACGGGGGGGGGGGGTCTGTGGTGAGGCCCCTCCCGACCGATGAAGCACCAGCCGCTACTGAAGCCAGAAACAACTCCGGAATAAAAGGATTTTTTCACAGTATCCAGCTTAATATATCAGGAACTACCAACTGGCGCTCCTAATTGGGAAGGGGGACTGGCGTTATGTCCTCAAAAACTTATAAGAACAGATCGTACAATTGATCTTAGCCAAAAGACCGAAAAGACTTCTCTGAATGCATGTGACATGGTTGTTAAACTATTTGACTGTCATTTGTATGAGGCAGGCAGTAGACTTTCTGAGATATACTTCCAGAGGACTTTTTGTACCGTGCATTTTGCATGACACCATTCTGTCCTTCATTTAAGTGACTCTATGCGCAGATTTGTGCTTCTACCTTCCTACCTATATGATTTCATATGCAGATTTGCTTTTCGGATCATTTCTTACATTAGCACCAGTCTTTGGAAGCTCCATCAAGGCATCCTCAGCATAGGTACTCTAATGCTGATATTCAATTTGTGTTATAAAGCAACTACATTCTATTCATGTCCATTCAACTGTCTATCAGGAAAATGGCTCTATACTTTGATCCTATGTGCGTTATTATCTGATTTCATGCTGTTCTGGCTTTTCACAAATTGTGCGCAATATCCATTTGAATATCTCAACATCTATTCAGCTTTTTCTTTTTTTTTTTTTCTACATCAATATAACTTAGATAAACGAGCATCACTACAACTGTTTTTGTTTCATTGGGATAAAGTGACATATGCATAACAATTCACATATATCAATTATGGCTCTATGGAAGATCTTCATCTATATGCTGTTGGCGTTATCTGCATCATTATTATCTGGATGCACAAAAACCTGTTGAGGTTGTCTGCCATGCTGGAATATAAAAGTTAAATATACTACTAATATATAGAAAGTCCAACAAATAGCTGCACTGCTCAACGTAGGTCCACCATCTCAATGTAGCAATCCCAGTACCAGGTGCAAGCCCAGCTCAACAGACGAAAATAAACTGTCAAATGAATAGGATGGCTGCACACCGAAGTAGGAAAGTTCAAAAAGTTCCAAATGTAATTGAAATAAAATTCACACCATCCAACACACGGACAAGGAGCTGGGGGGAAGATGTTAACGCGTTTCATGCTAGGGTGCGCTTCATCACAACATGTTACGATGAAGCGCTACCCTAGTGTGAAACGCGTTAACATCTTGATTCCAGCACCTGTCACTGTGTTGTATGATGTGGAATTTACGTCAATTAAATTTGGAACTTTTTGGACTTTCCTCCTCCAGGGTGCAGCCATCTTATTCGTTTGACATACTACTATATACAGGTGCGTCTCAAAAAATTTGAATATCATCACAAAGTTATTTTATTTCAGTAATTCAATTGAAAAAGTGAAACTCATATATTATATAGATTCATTACACACGGAGTGATATATTTCAATCATTTCTTTATTTAAATTTTGATGATCATGGCTTACAGCTAGTGAAAACCCAAAATTCAGTATCTCAGAAAATTTGAATATTACATAAGACCAATAAAAAAGATTTTTAATACAGAAATGTTGGCTCACTGAAAAGTATGTCCATGTACAGTAATTTATGCACCCAATACTTGGTCTGGGGCTCTATTTTCATGATTTACTGCATCAATGCGCCGTGGCATGGAGGCGATCAGCCTGTGGCACTGCTGAGGTGTTATGGAAGCCCAGGTTGCTTTGATATCGGCCTTCAGCTCGTCTGCATTGTTGGGTCTGGTGTCTCATCTTCCTCTTGACAATACCCCACAGATTCTCTATGGTGTTTAGGTCAGGGAAGTAAAGTTTGCTGGCCAATCAAGCACAGTGATACCATGATCATTAAACCAGGTATTGATACTTTCGGCTGGGTGGGCAGGTGCCAAGTCCTGCTGGAAAATGAAATCAGCATCTTCATAAATCTGGTCAGCAGAGGAAGCATGAAGTGCTCTAGAATTTCCTGGTAGAGGGCTGCGCTGACTTGATAAAACACAGTGGACCAACACAAGCAGATGACATGGCTCCCCAAATCATCACTGACTGTGGAAACTTCACACTGGACCTCAGGCAACTTGGATTCTGTCCCCCTCCACTCTTCCTCCAGACTCTGGGACCTTGATTTCCAAATGAAATGCAAAATTTACTTTCATCCAAACAGAGGACTTTGGACTACTGAGCAACAGTCCAGTCCTTTTTTGTCTCTTGTCCAGCTAAGATGCTTCTGACGTTGTCTCTGGTTCAGGAGTGGCTTGACACAAGGAATGGGACAGTTGTAGCCCATGTCCTGGATACATCTGTGTGGTGGCTCTTGAAGCGTTGACACCAGCCATAGTCCACTCCTTGTGAATCTCCCCCAAATTCTTAAATAGCCTTTGCTTCACAATCCTCTCAAGGCTGAGGTTATCCCTGTTGCTTGTGCACCTTTTTCTATCACACTTTTTTCTTTCACTCAACTTTCCATTAATATGCTTGGATACAGCACTCTGTGAACAGATAGCTCCCCATGATTGTGTAACCTACTGAACCAGACTGAGGCTCGATTCACACTAATGCATTTTTGATGCATCTTGCATTTTTGCAGAAATGCAGAGAAACTTTTTAACATGGGTTCCTATGGAACATGTTCACATCAATGCATTTTTGTGCCTCTGCGTTTTTGGAAAGCGTCGGACTTTTTTTCCCGCAAAATGCAGCGTTTTGCATGTAATAGACTTCAATAGACCCACATCCAAAACGCAAGTACCGCTTTTTACTGCGATTTGCGTTTTTTTTTTTTTTTTTTTTTTTTTTTAGCTGAACATTCACTGTATATAACTGGTTGCTAAGGAGGGGGCCGGGAAGCCGGCCGCCGCGTCCTTAACAACCGATGAGTCATCAGCTGTCAGCGGGCTTCCCCGCTGAATGTAAAAAAAGAATTGCCGGCTCAAAAGAAAATATCGGGGGAAAAAAACAGTGCGGGGTCCCCCTCCCAGGTCCATACCAGGCCCTTGGGTCTAGTATGGATTCGGAGGGGACCCCCCCCCATGCCAATTTTTTTTTTTTTTTAAATGGCGTAGAGTCCTCCCCAAAATCCATACCAGACCCTTATCCGAGCATGCAGGTCAGGAAAGGGAGAGGACAAGCGAACCCGCTTCCATAAAGGGCCTGGTGTAGAATTGGGGGGGGGCGCCCTATGCCAAAGTCGGATCAGTTAAGATGATCCGACTTCAGTGATATTCAATGAGCTGAAATAGGACCAAAGTTGGACCAAAGCAGTGCAGGAACCTTTTTCAAAGTCGGATCGACTTGTGTCGGACCAGTTAAGACGGCTCTCATAGAGAACCATTGATGTGTACACGTCATGCGACATGTGCTCCCAATGTCGGAGCGTATGTCGTACCAGTGTGAACCCAGCCTAATTTGTTATGTTATGATTCAAAGATTCTGATGGATCCACCTCCATCAAACACAATAAGTAGGAATCTGCTGTATTTATTGCTATAGGTTTCATATGTAGTGCATTTTTTTTAATAATAAAAAATGTTAATGCAAAATAGAAAACGAAATGGATCCGAATCAATTTGGTTTATTCATTATGTTGTAATTTCGGATGCTTATTTCCGATGCTTCAAACATTAACAAAAGACCAGAACTATAGCATCATGTCATCGAATGAAATGAATGAATATGAATTAATTTGTTGTTTTGTTAGAATTCATTTCAGATTCAATGAAATTCATTACTATCGTGATTCAGAAATTCGGATACACCCGAATCTCCGAATAACCAAAATTTTGTCCAAATTTCAATTAGTAACGAAACAAATCACACATGTGGGCGGCACAGTGGTGTAGTGGGTAACACTCTCGCCTAGCAGTAAGAAGGGTCACTGATTTGCATCCCAACCACGACACTACCTGCCTGGAGTTTGCATGTTCTCCCTGTGCCTGTGTGGGTTTCCTCCGGGTGCTCCGGTTTCCTCCCACACTCCAAAGACATGTTGGTAGGTTAATTGGATCCTGTCTAAATTGTCCCTAGTATGTATGAATGTGAGTTAGGGACTTTAGATTGTAAGCTCCTTGAGGGTAGGGACTGATGTGAATGTACAATGTATATGTAAAGCGCTGTGTAAATTGACAGCACTATATAAGTACCTGAAATAAATAAATAAATGTGTAATGGTGGCTAATCCACTCAGCATGTAGGATCAGCGCAATGGCGCACATGTGTGCTGAAGATCTCAATAGAGAAGAGGGTACTTTAGTGGTCATGTTACAGTAATTTTACTCAATGGAGGTATGTGGCAGCTAAAAGTATTAAAAAATAAAAAACGAAAAAAAAAATTTCCCTGCCTGATTAGGCTTTGTTGGAAGGCAGTGCTGTGTAAATCTCAGAACTGGATGAACAGAAATACGAATCCTTTGACAAGAATAACAGCTTCCATATATGTATCATATCTACAATTAGCTGTTCGAGTTTAGCTTTGAGGATGAATAGAATACCTACATTCTCAAATAAGCCCAATGGTAACCAGTTCTCTTTAAAGCTATGTCAAAGTTATTTCTAAGGCGTACATATGTCAGCTACAGTCACTGACTCTCTGACAGCCGTGTCCAAAAAAAAAAAAAAAAAGAAAAAAAGTTGCGCCAGTTCTTGGTATTTTGGCCGTACTTTTGTTTTTGATAGACATCTCTGCTTTGGGAATCTCGAAAAATGACAATTCTCTCTAAAATCGGTCAAGCTCGTCACCGAATGATGAATGGGCAATCCAAAGATGTGAGACCATTCGCACAAAGTTAAAGTATTTGCAAAGTTTCAACAAACCAAACAATACATTTAGCCCATTATTTAGGATGTGTAGTTTCCATGAAAAAAAAAAATGGAGGAAATTACTTTTATTGGTGGTCATGTGACCGTTCAATCCCTTCTTCTCCCTCAAGCTCTGACAGTGGTGGGTGAGTACTCCAAAAAAAACATTTTTTCCCCTCCATGGAGACCTGTGAAACGTTCTCAGGCACTAAATGAGGTTAAAGAGATGATTGACATTCATTGACACTCCCTGCCTAGAGCAGTTGGGTGGGGTGGGGTGGGGCGGGGATGGGGGCTTGGCAACAATAATCTGACTTTGGGACTACAGGCACTCCATACGTCGTAGTCCCAACATTGCAACTTCCACCAATGTCCTAGAAGCTCTTTTGCTCTTTAGATATCTGTGAAACGTCCTCAGATTATAGATGGGGATAGAGGGATGAGTGAAATCTCTTGACACTCCCTGCTTACAGCAGTTTGGCTGGAGGGAATGGCAGCAACAATCCAACTACGACCCCACATGTCATAGTCCCAACACTTTGCGACTTCCACCAATGTCCTAGGAGCCTTTTCGCTCAATAGAGACCTGTGAAAGATTTTCAGGTTGTAGACAAGGATACAGGGATGACTGACATATTCTGTTTACAGCAGTTCGGCTGGAGGGAATGGGCACAATAATCTGACTCCAGGACTATGGGCACTCAATGTGTCGTAGTCCCAACACTTTGCAGTTTCCACCGATGTCCTAGTAGCTCTTTTGATTAATAACGACCTGTAAGGCATCCTTGGGTTGTAGATAGGGATGATTGATTGGGCACTCTAAGCGCTCTGTAGTTCCGAACTAGGAAGAAAGGTCACAAAATGACCAGGCTAGGACATGCCTAGCATGGTCAATTGGAAACAGGGGCTCTTTCCAAAGAGGACAGGTATGGTATTTGCTGAGTTGTAAAGCTCTTAAACTCATTGCGATCTCCCTGTAATGATACTAACAAGGGACAAGGCAAGCAATGACCAAATGGATCTTCAAAGTTTACATAACCATCAAAGTTTAAATTTTACTGGTAAAAGCTTACAGGCACAAACTAAAGTAAAGGGGCATATTCTTTTCTAATCTAAAAGATAGTTTCATCTCTGACAAGTATAAAATATCTGAAGTATTGAGATCTGCTCGTACGACTTTGACTGACTTGTTCCTGCCCTTCCAGAAATCTTCCTATACGATTATATGTGCATTTACGGTATTTATCTGAAAAAACTTTCCTTGTGTAGACATCCAAAAGACCTGAGACTACTGCTGGGCACCACCATCTTGGATGTGACGTCAGCAGCCCCAGCAAACTCAGAGCTGTTATTCAAGTAATACTCTATGGTATTCCCCTTCATTCCGCTTCTCAGGGGATATAGAAAAGGTTTTGTAGGGAGGTTAAGGGAGGGGAGGAGGAGGTGGGCCAACACAAACAGTAATTAGACCCTACCAGATGGTAAAGGGTTATGATGTGCAAGGAGGGAGGGGGTTATGCTAGGGGAGCATTTTTTTAACCAGGGTGTCATTTGGGATTCCCTAGGGTGAAGTGAGCATGGGACACATTTCAGTGGATTAGTGTCATGTATTGCCATGGTGTAGGGCAGGGGTGTCCAAGCTTTCTGGACAAAGGGCCAGTTTACTGTCCTTGAGGTTTTAGAGGGGCCAGACTGCGGCCAGTGGGATTAGAAAACGTTGTGGTGTCGGTGAGAGCAAACAGTGCCCCAGTGCTCTATTGGTATCAGTGGAAGGAATGGTGCCCAATCATTTGTGTCTGTGGGAGGAATGGTGCCCCGTCATTGGTGTCTGTGGGAGGAATGGTGCCCCGTCATTGGTGTCTGTGGGAGGAATGGTGCCCCGTCATTGGTGTCTGTGGGAGGAATGGTGCCCCGTCATTGGTGTCTGTGGGAGGAATGGTGCCCTGTCATTGGTGTCTGTGGGAGGAATGGTGCCCCATCATTGGTGTCTGTGGGAGGAATGGTGCCCCATCATTGGTGTGTATGGGAGGAATGGTGCCCCCTCATTGGTGTCTGTGGGAGGAATGGTGCTCCGTCATTGGTGTGTGGGAGAAATGGTGCCCCATCATTGGTGTCTGTGGGAGGAATGGTGCCCCATCATTGGTGTGTATGGGAGGAATGGTGCCCAATCATTTGTGTCTGTGGGAGGAATCGTGCCCTGTCATTGGTGTCTGTGGGAGGAATGGTGCCCCGTCATTGGTGTCTGTGGGAGGAATGGTGCCCCGTCATTGGTGTCTGTGGGAGGAATGGTGCCCCGTCATTGGTGTCTGTGGGAGGAATGGTGCCCCGTCATTGGTGTCTGTGGGAGGAATGGTGCCCCGTCATTGGTGTCTGTGGGAGGAATGGTGCCCCGTCATTGGTGTCTGTGGGAGGAATGGTGCCCCGTCATTGGTGTCTGTGGGAGGAATGGTGCCCCGTCATTGGTGTCTGTGGGAGGAATGGTGCCCCGTCATTGGTGTCTGTGGGAGGAATGGTGCCCCATCATTGGTGTCTGTGGGAGGAATGGTGCCCCATCATTGGTGTGTATGGGAGGAATGGTGCCCCCTCATTGGTGTCTGTGGGAGGAATGGTGCCCCATCATTGGTGTCTGTGGGAGGAATGGTGCCCCATCATTGGTGTCTGTGGGAGGAATGGTGCCCCATCATTGGTGTGTGGGAGAAATAAGATTCTCTGGTCTGATGAGACCAAGAGAACTTTTTTGCCTC
Source organism: Lithobates septentrionalis (assembly GCA_037952835.1). Classification (NCBI taxonomy): domain Eukaryota; kingdom Metazoa; phylum Chordata; class Amphibia; order Anura; family Ranidae; genus Lithobates; species Lithobates septentrionalis. The sequence continues at coordinate 214,246 of JBBDGP010002796.1, read as the reverse complement.
AATTCTAAGCGGTATGTGTGGAGAAAACCAGGCACTGCTCCTCATCTGTCCAATACAGTCCCAACAGTGAAGCATGGTGGTGGTAGCATCATGCTGTGGGGGTATTTTTCAGCTGCAGGGACAGGACGACTGGTTGCAATCGAGGGAAAGATGAATGCGGCCAACTACAGGGATATCCTGGACGAAAACCTTCTCCAGAGTGCTCAGGACTTCAAACTGGGCAGAAGGTTTACCTTCCAACAAGACAATGACCCTAAGCACACAGCTAAAATAACGAAGGAGTGGCTTCACAACAACTCTGTGACTGTTCTTGAATGGCCCAGCCAGAGCCCTGACTTAAACCCAACTGAGCATCTCTGGAGAGACCTAAAAATGGCCGTCCACCAACGTTTACCATCCAACCTGACAGAACTGGAGAGGATCTGCAAGGAGGAATGGCAGAGGATCCCCAAATCCAGGTGTGAAAAACTTGTAGCATCTTTCCCAAAAAGACTCATGGCTGTATTAGATCAAAAGGGGGCTTCTACTAAATACTGAGCAAAGGGTCTGAATACTTAGGACCATGTGATATTTCAGTTTTTCTTTTTTAATAAAACTGCAAAAATGTCAACAATTCTGTGTTCTTCTGTCAGTATGGGGTGCTGTGTGTACATTAATGAGGGGAAAAAAATGAACTTCAATTATTTTAGCAAATGGCTGAAATATAACTAAGAGTGAAAAATGTAAGGGGGTCTGAATACTTTCCGTCCCCACTGTGTATGTGTATATATACACTGCTCAAAAAAATTATAGGAACACTTTTTAATCAGCGTATAGCATTAAGTCAATTAAACTCCTGGGATATTGATCTGGTCATTTAGGGGGTTATTAATCAGTTTCAGCTGCTTTTGGTGTTAATGAAATTAACAGGTGCATTATATGGGCAACAATGAGACGACCTTCAAAACAGGAATGGTTTTACAGGTGGAGGCTGCTGACATTTTTTTTCCCTACACATCTTTTCTGACTGTTAACTAGTTTTGCATTTTGCTAGCGTCAGTGTCACTACTGGTAGTATGAGGCCATACCCTATAGAGGTTGCACAGGCAGTCCAACTCCTCCAGGATGGCACATCAATACGTGCCATAGCCTGAAGGTTTGCTGTGTCTCCCAGAACAGTCTCAAAAGCATGAAGAAGATTCCAGGAGACAGGCAGTTACTCTAGGAGAAATGGACAGGGCCGTAGAAGCTTCTTAACCCATCAGCAGGACCGGTATCTGCTCCTTTGTGCAAGCAGGAACAGGATGAGCACTGCCAGAGCCCTACAAAATCACCTCCAGAAGGCCACTGGTGTGAATGTCTCTGATCAAACAATTAGTGGGTGGCCTGAGGGCCCAACGTTCTCTAGTGGGCCCTGTGCACCGTGGAGCTTGATTGGCATTTGCCATTAAACACCAGAATTGGCAGGTCCGCCACTGACACCCTGTGCTTTTCACAGATGAGAGCAGGTTCACCCTGAGCACATGTGACAGACATGAAAGGGTCTGAAGAAGCCGTGGAGAACGTTATGCTGCCTGTAACATAGTTCAGCATGATTTTCAGGGTGTCTTTGAATTCAGCTCATTGTAGGTTTTTTTTTTTCCCCATCAATAGATGTGGCATCCTTTCGTTCCTAGGAAAAAGATTCCAAGGCCTGCAGGATCAGATGTTTGAGGTCACCACATCCCAAAATTTATAGGAAAAACACGGAACAGCCTGTGGTAGGTGGGACTTTTTAAGTGACCAAAAACGATACTTGTATCATATAAAACAGAAGTTTATTACAAAATAGTATATTCGATAAAAGACATTAAGTCATCAAAGACAAAAGAGCGCATAAACATTTGTATGGATTACGAGGCATATACAGACACCTGTAGGCTTTGTAACAAGACACTGGCCACCGCCCACACCCATAACTGGCCTTCTCAGTAAGGAGCACATGGAGGGCATATACATGTAAGACAAAGACAATTCCATAGCTCAACTTACCAACCAGTCTGCTGACCAACCAAATTAGCCTGTCTAACCGTCCGTTAAATGCAGGGGTTTAGTTAGCACACATTTGCAAACGCATGTGAAAGCTGCAAGGCCTCGTCAAGGCACCCTGTATTACTTGCAGTCCTAACACTAAATATATAAGTGTCTCCACAGGGGAAGCACATGCATTGAATGGATAGGTGTGAGACAGGTGAGCCTGGAGGCCGCCCTAGCCCCCTTAAAGGGACAGGACACACACTGGACACCCAGCAGTGGCAGCAAAGGCGTCCAGTGTGTCCCCGACCCAAATATATATATCAAGGAAAAAGTCACGTGTCAGTGATGTAACGCGTGGGAGGAGCTTAGGACGTTCAGTGCTGCAATACACCTGAAGGTTAACAGCAGTTGTTTCTCTATGGGAAACCTCGTCCACAGCGGCTGACTGCAATCTGCTTATTTGAATGCTTCTAATAGACCGGGAGTTTGTGAGTGTATCTCTTGTCCCTGTTTTGCTTATGTACTATCTAGTAAGTTCACTGCACAATGATCTATTTTTTCTTTGCTTGCTTTGCATAAAACCTTTATCCTGAGAGCCGAATCACCAGCAGTGTAATTGCTGAAGTGGGATGCAAGAAAAACTAAATATCCTGATACAAACGATCTAACCCAGTGAGTCAATCAATCTGGATTAAGGGAAGGAACTGTTTAATTATTTTTACTTTCTCCCACTATTTATCTCTGCCTGGACATTGTACTCAGAGTGTCATTATTATTTTATTTATATTCACCGTCACATCACCAATTTGAAGATTTATTTTGGCAATTTTAACACATGTATTAGCACCATAATTATTTATTTATTTTTATTCACATGTATGCATTTTTTATTCCTGGATTTAAGCTTAGTCGCAGCAGCATATTATGCACTATTTATTTAAAGCGCATCAATTTTATACTTAGTACTATATTTTTATACTATATGGCTTTTACATTTAGATTTGCTAAAAACCAACTTCCTGCAATATATATATATATATATATATATATAAATATAAAATAATAGAATTATAATAATATATATAAATTTTTATTTTTTTATCTTTTTATTTTTTTTTTAGCAGGAAGTTGGTTTTTAAACAGGGATGCTAATCACATTCCCTGATTTCCAGACAACCACTAGGATCCAATAATCAAAATATGGAACAGCAAGCAAATCTAAATGTAAAAGCCAGGCTATAAAATGACTTTCAAGTAGATGTTACAATAATAACTGAAAATGTGCAATTACTGAAATGCCCTATAATTTCCCTTCAATCTAATTAGGCCATTAAGGATCAGCAGGGCTGTCACAGGATGTAAACTGTACTTATTCTGTCCTGTAATCCATCTCCTAATGGTACACGGTGCATCGCAAAATGTGTACAAAATAAAATGAAAAAACAAAATACAAGATGAACATGATGGTGTAATTGCTTCAATGTTCTCACTGCATTTGGAAATCTGTACTTGGAATGTTTAAGAACAAGAGAACAGAACACAATTTTCCCTGCATATAATTACCCCGGGGACACCTGATAGACCCCCACCATGTACAGTCCTATTTGTTATATATTCAGGTTTTTTGATAACGAGCGTCTCCTGATTGCAAAGATGACCAGCATGGATTCGTCATGTCCAGCATTAATGTTCAAATGCTGGCAAAACAAATGCACAACATTCTGCAAAATATATACAGCCGGGAGTATTCCAATTTGTCTCATCCATACACATGAAACAAGGCAATTTATTGCAGGCGTCTCTGGATTTTAATAATTAGGGCTCTGGTTTAAAGGAAAGGTTAGTTTACAGGTTGCAATGCTGGAGCTTCTCAGACCTTTCATTATAACCTACGGTATATTTTATAATTAACCCATGTAAGACTGAAGCTGATCTGCTAAATCGGAGACCTGGAATAATTAGCTGTCTATAATTTTTCCCCTATATTAAAAGGAACATGAGTTTTCTCAGCGACTTATGCCACGTACAGACGGGCGGACTTTTCGACCGGACTGGTCCGACGGACTTTCGAACGAAAGGACTTGCCTACACACGATCACACCAAAGTCCGAGGGATTCATACGTGATGACGTACACCGGACTAAGATAAGGAAGTTGATAGCCAGTAGCCAATAGCTGCCCTAGCGTGGGTTTTAGTCCGTCGGACTAGCATACAGACGAGCGGAGTTTTCGACCGGACTCGAGTCCATCAGAAAGATTTGAAACATGTTCTAAATCTAAAGTCCGTCAGATTTTCAACCGAAAAAGTCCGCTGAAGGTCCGATGAAGCCCACACACGATCAGATTGTCCGTCAGACCAGTCCGGTCGAAAAGTCCGCTCGTGTGTACGTGGCATTATTGTTGCGGTGAATTGATGTACATTTTCTAATTTGCTTCCTTTATTTGTTAAATATACTTTATAAGCCGTTTGTTATATCTCTTCGATCAGTGAAAAAAATACTCGTTCAATCAAAATTTCAGTGCTTCTTTTCACCTGTTGCTGAATATAGCTCACAACACAGACCAATGGATACTCTATATTCCACTTAAAGACCGAGCCTCTTTTTCAGACTCGGTGTTTACAAGTTAAAAACCATTTTTTTTGCTAGGAAATTACTTAGAACCCCCAAACATTATACTTTTTTTTTTCCTAACACCCTAGAGAATAAAATGGCAGTCATTGCAATACTTTTTGTCACACCGTGTTTGCGCAGCGGTCTTACAAGAGCACTTTTTTTTGGAAAAAATTCACTTTTTTGAATAAAAAAAATAAGACAACAAAGTTAGCCCAATTTTTTGTGAAAGATAATGTTACACCGAGTAAATTTATACCCAACATGTCACGCTTCAAAATTGCACCAGCTCGTGAAATGGCGTCAAACTTTTACCCTTAAAAATCTCCATAGGCGACATTTAAAAAATTCTACAGGTTGCATGTTTTTAGTTACAAAGGAGGTCTAGGGCTAGAATTATTGCTCTCGCTCCAACGATCGCGGCAATACCTCACATGTGTGGTTTGACCACCGTTTTCATATGTGGGCGCTACTCACGTATGCGTTCGCTTCTGCACGCAAGCTCGTCAGGACAGGGCGCTTTAAAAAAATTGTTTTTTTTTTCTTATTTATTTTACTTGATTTTATATATTTTTACACTATTTAAAAAAAAAAAAATTGGGTCACTTTTATTCCTATTACTAGGAATCTAAACATCCCCTGTAATAGAAAAAAGCATGACAGGTCCTCTTAAATATGAGATCTGGGGTCAACAAGTCCTCAGATCTCAGATTTGGATTTAAATGCAATAAAAGAAAAAAAAAATTTTGTCATTTGAAAAAATGACAACAAAAAAATGGCCCTTTAAGACGTATGGGCGGAAGTGACGTTTTGACGTCGCTTCCGCCCTGCTATGGTATGGAGACGGGCGTGGGCCATCTTACCCTCACTCGTCTCCATACCCAGCCATGGACAGGTCCCGATCCCCTCCGTCGCTGCAGACGACTGTGGTAAGTGGCGAATCCGCCGCAGAGACCACCATTATCGTTAACGGGACCTGATAAGGTCTGACTGAAAAGATGGATATCCATCTTTAAAGTGCCGACGTATATGTACAGGAGCCGGTCTTTAAGTGGTTAAAGCATGTTTCACTCACAAGACAGACTTCTATCCTATCCACCCATCCTCTTCCACTCCACTACCAGAATAGGGTTGTCTTTTTTTTTTGTAAAAAAAAAGTGCAGCTACCCCCCCCCCCCCACGTCATTCACCTAGGCGGATCACGTACTCTGTCCTCCTTTTGCCTCCTGTGATATGTACGTCACATATCCCAAGAGGCACAGCATTTCATTCAGAAAGGAGGAGGGGGATAGGGCTTAGAGCCGGAGAAGCACCAGACTTATGAGCTCATCTTTCTGTCACTCTGATGATCAAGATGCAAAGATAAAATACAAGATAATTTTCCCAGCATTAACAGCGCTAGAAAAAAATAACTAAAAGTGTTTAGTGCAATTGGAAGTCAATTAAAAACCCCACACAAACAATATTTCATATGTGACAGAGTCCAAACAAAAGTCCGTAAGGTAGATGTAGTCAGGGCTTTTTTTCCTCAGAGAATAGGTGCAGGAACTCCCTCCTTCCGAGTCACCTCATGTCCACCCCCTACCCACCACCGAGCACCATTCTTTGGTTCCACCCCTACCCACCTCCGAGCACCATTCTTTGGATCCACTCCCTACTCACCTTCGAGCACCATTCCTTGGTTCCACTCCCTACCCACTTCTGAGCACCGTTCCCTGGTTCCACCCCCTACCCACCACCTCTGAGCACCGTTCCCTGGTTCCACCCCCTACCCACCACCTCTGAGCACCATTCTTTGGTTCCACCCCTACCCACCTCCGAGCACCATTCTTTGGTTCCACTCCCTACCCACCTCCGAGCACCATTCTTTGGTTCCACTCCCTACCCACCTCCGAGCACCGTTCCTTGATTCCACTCCCTACCCACCTCCGAGCACCGTTCCTTGATTCCACTCCCTACCCACCTCGAGCACCATTCCTTGGTTCCACTCCCTACCCACCTCTGAGCACCATTCCTTGATTCCACTCCCTACCCACCTCTGAGCACTGTTCCTTGGTTCCACCCCCTACCCACCTCTGAGCACCGTTCCTTGGTTCCACTCCCTACCCACCTCTGAGCACCGTTCCTTGGTTCCACTCCCTACCCACCTCTGAGCACCGTTCCTTGGTTCCAATCCCTACCCACCTCTGAGCACCGTTCCTTGGTTCCACTCCCTACCCACCTCTGAGCACCGTTCCTTGGTTCCACTCCCTACCCACCTCCGAGCACCGTTCCTTGATTCCACTCCCTACCCACCTCGAGCACCATTCCTTGGTTCCACTCCCTACCCACCTCTGAGCACCGTTCCTTGGTTCCACCCCCTACCCACCTCTGAGCACTGTTCCTTGGTTCCACTCCCTACCCACCTCTGAGCACTGTTCCTTGGTTCCACTCCCTACCCACCTCTGAGCACTGTTCCTTGGTTCCACCCCCTACCCACCTCTGAGCACCATTCCTTGGTTCCACTCCCTACCCACCTCTGAGCACCGTTCCTTGGTTCCACCCCCTACCCACCTCTGAGCACTGTTCCTTGGTTCCACCCCCTACCCACCTCTGAGCACCGTTCCTTGGTTCCACTCCCTACCCACCTCTGAGCACCGTTCCTTGGTTCCACCCCCTACCCACCTCTCAGTAATGGATACAGAATCAAGTATCAATTTGCGATGCTATGAAATTTGTATGTAATTTGTTAATGATAGGAAGTAAAATAGATTCCCTGTAGCCAGCAACAATGGAGCACCCCCAGCAACAATAGACTCTGAACAGCTAGCAACAATAGACCTCTCCCTCAACAGTAGATGCCTCCCAGAAACGATTGTCTCCCAGTAGCATAAGAGTCGCCCAGCAACAATAGATCCCCCAGCAGCCAACATCAATAGACCCTCCAGTACACCCCAGAACCCCCTGCCATTACATCCATTCAGAGCTGGAGGTGCCGGAACTGAATTCCCCCGCGTTCCTGCTGAAAAAAAGCCCTGGATGTAGTGCTCCGTGACCCCTCAGAATCATAGGGAAGCCTCAAAGTCTGTATAGTATACCATCACCGAAAAGAAACCTCGTGCTCAAGTGGTCCCCATTGGTAATGCACTTACCACAAAAGAGCTATAAATCAGCCTTATTATCTCCAAACACTACTAAGTAGGCCGCTATCCTGGGATCGGAACCTTCATAAGCCAGCAGTGATGATCAAGATTAAACTTGTTCTCTCCTTATAGTATGGAATAGGCTCCTTCCCTTGTATATGTCACGATTATTTCTTAAGGTTGCTCACCAAGTATACCATGCAAAAAAAGAGGGAACATGCCCAAAAACTATAACATTACGCTTACAAGAACATCAGATAAAATCAGCAATTTGAAAGCTTACTAGAGCCTATGGCTCTAATCATGTGCTTCAAAAAAACACCCCCTCTGCTGGAATTCAGGCGCCCGGTGTCTGAAAAGGGGCCGGACGCCTGAATAGGGGATGGCAGCAGCAGCCATGGATAGATTAATGCAATGCATGAATCTATCCATCAGTCATATAGGGGGGTGGCGTAACAGAGGGGGCGGCGGCAATGTGCCCTTAATAGACGGGCCACCCCTGCTCGCTACACTGCAACATACACTATATTGTCAAAAGTATTGTGACGCCGGCCTTTACACACACATGAACTGTAATGACATCCCAGTCTTAGTCCGTAGGGTTCAATATTGAGTTGGCCCACCCTTTGCAGCTATAACAGCTTCAACTCTTCTGGGAAGGCCGTCCACAAGGTTTAAGAGTGTGTCTATGGGATTGTTTGACCATTCTTCCAAGTGCATTTGTGAGGTCAGGCACTGATGTTGGATGAGAAGGCCTGGCTCACAGTCTCCGCTCTAAATCATCCTAAAGGTGTTCTATCGGGTTGAAGTCAGGACTCTGCGCAGGCCAGTCAAGTTTCTCCACCCCAAACTCGCTCATCCATGTCTTTATGGACCTTGCTTTGTGCACTGTTGTGCAGTCATGTTGGAACAGGAAGGGGCCATCCCCAAACTGTTCCCACAAAGTTGGGAGCATGAAATTGTCCAAAATGTCTTGGTATGCTGATGCCTTAAGAGTTCCTTTCACTGGAACTAAGGGTCCAAACCCAACCCCTGAAAAACAACCCCACACCATAATCCCCCCTCCACCAAATGATTTGGAGCAGTGCACAAAGCAAGGTCCATAAAGACATGGATGAGCGAGTTTGGGGTGGAGGACCTTGACTGTCCTGACCTCAACCTGGTAGAACACCTTTGGGGTGAATTAGTGCGGAGGCTGTGAGCCAGGCCTTCTCGTCCTGCAAGGCTTCTCCCTCCCCGGTCTGAGCTCTGCTGTACAGGGGGGTAATACCAGGTCAAATTCAGATACAGTACTAATGCTTCCACATTTCATCCTAAAATATAAAAAAAATATATGTTAGGCAATACATACATTTAACAAGGTGGGGTGATAGCAGCTATATTCATTCTGAATTAAACTGACTTCACTTTATAATCACTGGGCTGTAAAAATGCAGGTTTGCAGGTGTTTAAAAATATGCCTAGCAACAGTACAGTTGCTACTTGGTGCAGTGACGTAGTGACATGCATTGGGACTTGCGGCAGTGAGCTGATTAGCGTGGGAAGAGGTCATTAATCAATGTCACCAATACTAATAGACACAGGATCCTGGACCCGGCCTCTATAGGGTTACGATACTCTTTGTTTCTGTTTAAAGTCCAATAGAACTTCCACTTTACATCAGCTAAACAAATGAATGCTGAGCAGCGCTTGTATTCCACATCCCAAAACTAGTGTAACCTTCCCCAAATAAGAACACAAAACCAAGTTCACGTGGAAAGGGCGGGGCCAGTGCTGGGACAAGGTCACCCAGCGCCCAGGGCAAAGATGCCAAACTGCACCCCCTTACCCCATTTATGATGTGCAAGCTTAGGGGATCCTACACCCATCAGTCACTCACTTGTTAAAATCACTGCCACTGTCACTACTCCTGTCAGCCTTGGAACAGAAGGAAGGCCCCCCCTACAGTAAACCATTGCGCCCAGGGCAACTGTCCCTCCCGCCCGCCCCTTGTCTCGGCCCTGGGCAAGGCCACAGCTTTATCAGCAAGTGTCATTATATGTAAACCGAATTAACCACTTGCCTGATGGGGCCATTTTGACATTTTTTGCACACATGCTAAATCCTGCATTTTTTCCTAGAAATTACTGTGAACCCCCAAAAAGTATATCGTTTCTGAAAACAGATACCCTGGAGAATAAAATGGTGGTAGTTGCAATTTTTTATGTTGCACAATGTCGCAGCTATTTATCAATTGCATATTTTCAGGAAAAAAATACACTAAAATGAATTTTAGTGCAAACAAACACAACATTATACCTATTGTTTGGTATACCATAAAAAAAAAAAATGGATTGTGTCAAGTAAGTAGATACCAAACATGTCATTAAATTTGCACACGCCCGTGAAAATAAAAAAAATACTGTGGTACCCAAAATTCTCCACAGGCGATGCTATGAAAGCCTTTACAGTTTATCAGTTTAGAGTTGACCGTGAACTGGTCCTAGAATTATTGGAATTATTGCTCTCACTTTGACATTCTTGATGATACTCCACATGTGTGGCACAATTGCTTGCCCTACGCTGCGCTTTTTATTCTGGGTATGTACGGGGGTGCTTTACCCGATTGCCGACCACCGCACACTGATGTACGTCAGCAGAATGGCACAGGCAGGCAAATGGGCGTACCTGTACATCCCTTTAAATCTGCCGCCTGTCGGGCGTGCGCCGTACACCGTGGTATCGTGCCCGCGGGTCCGGGGAACTTGATGTTTGCCGGTGGCCCGCGACTGCGGTGTGCAGAGGTAGAACGTATGTAAACAAGGCATTTCCCCATTCTGCCTTGTGACATGACAGGGATCTACTGCTCCCTGTCATCGGGAGCAGTGATCGCTGTCATGTGAGTTGAAGCCCCCCCCCCCCCCACAAATGACAATGGTCCCACAATAGTGTCAAAAGTGTCCGATGTGTCCGCCACATGTCGCAGTCATGATAACAATCGCAGATCGCCGCCATTACGAATAAAAAAAATTAATAATAAAAATGCCACAAAACTATCCCCTATTTTGTAGTTGCTATAACTTTTGCGCAAACCAATCAATATACGCTTATTTCGTTTTTTTTTTTTTTTACCAAAAATATGTAGAAGAATACATATTGGCCTAAACTGAGGAAAAAATGTGTTTTTATTATATTTTTGGGGGATATTTATTATAGCAAAAAGTAAAAAAATATTGCTTTTTTTTTCAAAATTGTCGCACTTTTTTTGTTTATAGCGCAAAAAATAAAAACAGCAGATGTGATCAAATACACCAAAAGAAAGTTCTATTTGTGGGAAAAAAGGGACGTCAATTTTGTTTGGGTACAATGTCGCACGACCGCGCAATTGTCAGTTAAATCGACTCAGTGCCGAATTGCAAAAACTGCTCTGGTTAGTAAGGGGGTAAAATCTTCTGGGGCTGAAGTGGTTAAATGTTTTAATTTTTATTTATTTTGTATAATTCAAGTTAAAAATTTTTGATGTCGCACAATATTTGCGCAACTGTTTATCAAATGCATATTTTGTAAAAAGCACACTAATGCCACGTACACACAATCGCACATTCCGACAACAAAATCCATGTTTTTTTTTCCAACGGATGTTGGCTCAAACTTGTCTTGCATACACACGGTCACACAAATTTGGACGGAAATTCCGATCGCCAAGAACGCGGTGACGTAAAACACGTACGACGAGCCAAGAAGAATGAAGTTCAATAGCCAGTGCGGCTCTTCTGCTTGATTCTGAGCATGTGTGGAACTTTGTGCGTCGGAATTGTGTACAAACGATCGGAATTTCCGACAACGGATTTTGTTGTCGGAAAATTTGAGAACCAGCTCTCATATTTTTTCTTGTCGGAAATTCCGATGGAAAATGTCCGATGGAGCCTACACACGGTTGGAATTTCCGCCAAAAAAAAATTCCCATTGAACATTTTCCGTCGGAAAATACGACCGTGTGTACGGGGCAAAGGCGAATTATATGCGCACATAAACAACATAATGCCCAATTATTTGTAAAATATAAAATATGGGGTTGTATTGAGTAATACTAGTAGATAGATACCAAACATGTCAAGCCATTAAAGCTGCACATTCCTGTGGAATGGAAGAAAACTAGGGTACTCAAAATTGTCCATAGGTGATGCTTTAAAAGCCTTTATGATGGCTCTAGAAATTATTGCTCCCAATAGGGTGTTTGCAGCAATACCGCAGATGTGTGACGTAATCTTTGTTTACATACTCGTGTACGCCCTACATGTATTAGCATTTATAAGGACGACGGGGTTGCCTTTTAAAAACAAATTCTTTTTTTTTTTTTAATAATTTTATTATAGTTTTGTTTTTTAACACAAGACAGATAGGTATACAGACAGGGAGGACTAACCAATAAGACCCAGGAAGTTTACCAGCTGACCTCTTTAGTAGACCTTCACCCATCAACTAAGTTTTCACAGCACCCCCAGCATTCCTCCGTGTGTGCATTTGCCTGGCTTCCCCAGCATTCCTTCAGATGGGCTCAGAGTGCATGATAAATTCCCTGGGGCCACATGCAGCCCACGGGACAACCCCTGATTGGATACAGAGTAATTTGATAGATGGTGTGTCTTCCTATCATATAGTTTTGGTAACTCTAAAGGAGATTGTGCAATCAGATTGTATATTGAATGGCCACATTTATACACTTAAAACTACCTAGTTGGGCTTTCAGTGTCATTAATTGTTAACAGCACACCAAACACAGAAGCAAACACACATTTTGCCCCATGGAAAAAAAAACGGGTGACAAATGCAGTAAACAACGTGCAAAAATGTCCCATGAGCTACTTTGCCACGTGTAGCGCAGCCCATTGAAATTAACAGGTTGCCCTATGTGTGTCACTGGAAAAACAAGCCAAAAAACATATGCTCCCACTACGCTATGTGTGAATGGAGCCTGAAAGTGAAATTGATGTGTTTACACAAGAACAAAGAGGCTCCATTCACATCTGTGTGTTTCAAAGTGCATGGCAAACTGCACAGAAAATGCACGCCTCGCCATACGTTTCAGAAATGCTGCAAATGTGCACCGTGTTGTCATTACATTTTACAGGCTCCCAAAGTGCGGCAAACGCGCTGAAAACTGCAGTAACGCACAATGCGCCGCTCCAAAAAAAGATCTGGAACTTCTCTGGGGCGATTGTCGTGCGTAGGGCATTCAAGTGAATTGTCTGCCCTATGCGTGACAAGTGAAAACGCTCCAAAACACCCAAAATAAACACATGCGGGAATGTGAGTCTTCGCTACATGGAGATGTAAATGGTGCCTGACAACTGAGTGTCTTCATCCAATCCCTCTTTTGTACTTGTATAAAGATAGCCATACACTATGCAACAGTGGCAGCCCGTCCATACGTTCCCCCCCCCCCCCCCACAATGCAAGCACCTGGCCCCTAATCTACATGCAGGGCACAGGACGGATGGATTTTTATGGGGATTTATCTTTTGAAGCCAGTGATTGGAGCCTGAGGCTCTAATTGGCTTTAAAAAAGGGTGGGCTTGGGGCACAGAGCACTGCGCCCTGAGCCCACCCATTTGTGCGGCAATAGTGAATTAATATTTGCTAATGTCTTCCTGCTTCTCCTCCAGGCCAATCAGGAAGCAGGTCCTGAGATCCGATTGGAAGGGAGGAAAAGCAGCAACCGCCGGGACACGGAGACAGAGGGAGGAAGTCGCAGTTGTGACCTGGATGGGGTAAGTGCCTATCGTTCGGCAAGCAAGACAGCGACTTGGGGGGGAGTGTAGGGTGGCGGGCTGGAACAACCAGGGAGGGGGGGTAGATGTCTCAGGCTTGTTTGTTGCCCCTCCCGACAGATGGAGCACCAGCTGCCACTGCTATGCAATCTGTGTACAATTTCCTTTAGATTTACCAGAACTATGGAATGGAAGACACACCTGAACAAACCATTCAATTTGTATCAAATCAGACAGGCTCTTGTACTACATTGCTGATGGGAGATCTAAAGGAGATTGTACAATCAGAGTGTATAGGGCAGTGATGGCGAACCGTGGCACCCCAGATGTTTTGTAACTACATTTCCCACTCTGCACTTTTTGTAGCTGCCTGACTTTTAATAAACACAGAAACGGCTGGAACTCCGTTTAAGGTTTCGAGGTTGACGTTTGGTAACTCGAACCTTCAGCTCCCTCCACATATTTTCTATGGGATTGAGGTCTGGAGACTAGCTGGGCCACTCCAGGACCTTTATGTGCTTCTTCTTTGTTGCTTGACCGTGTGTTGTGGGTCACTGTCATGCTGGAATGCCCATCCACGACCCTTTTTCAATGCCCTGGCTGAGGGAAGGAGGTTCTCACCCAAGATTTGATGATACATGTTATCCATCGTCCCTTTGGGTTGGGTGGAGGGGGGGCGCACATCTGCAGTATCGTAAAAGTGATCACTTTTACACGAAAGCTTGGAACTGGCTGAAACAACATGGTACCACTTGAAGTCCAGGATCTTCATAAATGGCCTACGGATGGCAAGCGGGGATGTTGAGAATTTTTTTTTTTTTATCGGAATGCGCCATCTGCTGGCACCAAGTGGTAAATATTAAATGTACGTATGCATTTGAAACATATTGCTTTTTAACATCCTTGTCAAAAAAGACAGATTGCAGAAAGACCAGGTTTTTCGATTTGCTAAGTTTCACCTGTTGGTTAAGCTGAATTGGTGCTTGAACAAAGACCGTGGAGCCGAGCCAAATTCTGTTTACTTATCAATGTTTTTTACGGTTGGAGGAAGATGCCAAATGTGTTGGTGTATCTCACAGCCTGGCCTGATCACCGTGCCTTCCGGGGACGCAGACTAGTTGCGTTATTGCGCTGTCTTCTAATTCAACTAAGAGCGCTAATGTGATTTCCGCGGACATTAAATGCTGTCCTTTTCATTCAGTCTGCTGAAGTAATGGCATTACGGGGAGGTGAGTCGCCATGTTTAAAAGGTTATGCAGTCACATTACTGGTACACGATATTTATCCCAGAAATACAAGTATTGTTGTTAGTGATAATTCATTCTCGTTTTGCTTCAAAAACCGAAATAGGAGCTAAAATCACCCTGACATTAAGGCTGGGTTCACACATGTGCGGTGCGATTTGCAGCTCCGGTTTCCCTGCGAGGATAAAAATGATTCATTCAGCGTTCCCATTGAAGATTATGTGCCTGCAATTCGCAGTGCACTGCCTAGAAAACACACACTTTTTTTGTGCAATGTGGACATACGTGAACCATACCCATTGAAAAGAATATATTTTCAAATGTTCTGCGAATAGGATGCGGTGTAAGCCGCATCCAATTTGCATATGTGTGAACCCAGCCTAAAGCTTTGTTTTTTTTAAAAATTAAAATAACAAACATGTCATACTTACAGTGCCTTGAAAAGGTATTCATACCCCTTGAAATTTTTCACATTTTGTCATGTTTCAACCAAAAACGTAAATGTATTTTATTGGGATTTTATGTGATAGACCAACACAAAGTAGCACATAATTGTGAAGTGGAAGGAAAATGATAAATGGTTTTCAATGTTTTTTTACGAATAAACAAGTGAGAAGTGTGGGGGGCATTTGTATGGCGCCCCCCCTCAGTCAATACTTTGTAGAACCGCCTTTCACTGCAATTACAGCTGCAAGTCTTTTTGGGGTTGTCTCTACCAGCTTTGCACATCTAGAGAGTGACATTTTTGGCCATTCTTCTTTGCAAAATAGCTCAAGGTCTGTCAGATTGGATGGAGAGCATCTGTGAACAGCAATTTTCAAGTCTTGCCACAAATTCTCAATTGGATTTAGGTCTGGGCTTTGGGCCATTCTAACACATGAATATGCTTTGATCGAAACCATTCCATTGTAGCTCTGGATGTATGTTTAGGGTCGTTATCCTGCTAGAAAGTGAACCTCCGCCCTAGTCTCAAGTCTTTTGCAGACTCTAACAAGTTTTCTTCTAAGATTGTCCTGTATTTGGCTCTGTTCATCTTCCCATCAACTCTGACCAGCTTCCCTGCCTCTGCATCCCCATAACATGTTGCTGCCACCACCATGTTTCACGGTGGGGATGCTGTGTTCAGGGTGATGTGCAGTTTTAGTTTTCATTTTGCTTTTAGGCCAAAAAGTTCAATTTTGGTCTCATCTGACCAGAGCACCTTCTTCCACATGTTTGCTGTGTCCTCCACATGGCTTCGCACAAACTACCAACAAGACGTCTTATGGCTTTCTTTCAACAATGTCTTTCTTCTTGTCACTCTTCCATAAAGGGCAGATTTGTGGAGAGCACAACTAATAGTTGTCCTGTGGACAGATTCTCCCACCTGAGCTGTGGATCTCTGCAGCTCCTCCAGAGCTACCATGGGCCTCTTGGCTGCTTCTCTGATGAATGCTCTCCTTGCCCGGCCTGTCAGTTTAGGTGGACGGCCATGTCTTGGTAGGTTTGCCAACTGCAATACTCTTTCCATTTTTGGATGATGGATTAAACAGAGCTCCGTGAGATGTTCAAAGCTTGGAATTTTTTTATAACCTAACCCTGCTTTAAACTTCTCCACAACTTTATCCCTGATCTGTCTGGTGTATTCCTTGGCCTTCATGATGCTGTATGTTCACTAAGGTTCTCTAACAAACCTCTGAGGGCTTCACAACTGTATTTATACTGAGATTAAATTATACACAGGTGGACTCTATTTACTAATTAGGTGACTTCTGAAGGCAATTGGTTTCATTCGATTTTAGTTAGGGGTATCAGAGTAAAGGGGGCTGAATACAAATGCACTCCACACTTTTCACATATTTTATTTGTAAAAAAAAAAATTGAAATTAATTTATCATTTTCCTTCCACTTCACAATTATGTGCCACTTTGTGTTGGTCTATCACATAAAATCCAAATAAAATACCTTCACATTTTTGGTTGTAACATGTGGAAAATTTCAAGGGGTATGAATACTTTTTCAAGGCACTGTACCTGCTCTGTGTAATAGTTTTGCACAGAGCAGCCCCGATCGTCTTTATCTGGAGTCCCCCAACAGTGCTCCAGACCCCTCCTCTTTGGCAAGTGCCCCAATAAAAAGCCGCTTTCAATTGGGGCCACCATACAGGCTCGCTCCTAAGCCACCCTGTCTGCGTCTATTGACACAGACCGGGCGATTCTGCCCCGCCCCCCACTTTACTCTGCACAGCATTTGATTGACAGCTGCGGGAACCAATGGCTCCTGCTGCTATCAATCTGCCCAGGGAGGAGGGAGACAGTGTCTGGAGCCGCTTCTCTCGTGTACATCGTTGGTTTAGATCAGACTCAGGTAACAATAAGGAGGGCTATGGGGGGGATCAGCAAAACAGAAGGTTTTTCACCTTAACCACTTGCCGCCCGCCATATAGCAATATGACTTCAGCAAAGTTGCAATATCCTGACCGGACGTCATATGATGTCGCCAGGATATCAAGCCGCTGCAGGCCCCCGGGGGCGTGCATCACGGCAATCGTTGTTGCGTTGTGTCAGTCTGACACATCGCAACACGGATCTAGGTAAAGAGTCTCTGACGGAGACTCTTTACCACGTGATCAGCCATGTCCAATCACAGCTGATCACAGTGTAAACAAGAAGAGCTGTTGATCGGCTTTTCCTCACTCACATCTGTCAGACGCGAGTAGAGGAGAGCCAATCGGCTGCTCCTCTGACAGGGGGGGTCTGTGCTGATTGATTATCAGTGCAGCCCCCCCCCCCCCCCGAGGATGCTGACACTGGACCACCAGGGATACCACCAGGGATGCCCACCACTGGTCACCACCAGGTATGCCACCCATGGCCACCAGGGATAACAATCAGTGCCCACAATGGATGCCTGCCAATCAGTGATGCCCATCAGTACCATCCATTAGTGTCCATCCGTGCCACCTATCAGTGTCCATCCGTGCCACCTATCAGTGTCCATCCGTGCCACCTATCAGTGCCCATCTGTGCCGCCTATCAGTGCCCATCCATGCCAGCTATCAGTGCCCATCAGTGCCGCCTTTCAGTGCCCATCAGTGCCGCCTATGTGTACCCATCGGTGCCACCTATCTGTGCCCACCCGTGCCACCTATCAATGCCACCTATCAGTGCCCATCAATGCCGCCTTATCAGTGCCCGTCAGTGCAGCCCCATCAGTGCCCATCAGTGAAGGAGAAAACTTACTTATTTACAAAGTTTTGTAATGGAAACAAAAAAAATTTGTTTAGCAGAAAATAAAAATCGCAGAGGTGATCAAATACCACCAAAAGAAAGCTCTATTTGTGGGAACAAAATGATAAAAAATGAGTTTGGGTACAGTGTAGCATGACCGCGCAATTGTCATTCAAAGTGCGACATCGCTGAAAGCTGAAATTTGGCCTGGGCAGGAAAGTGTATAAGTGCCCGGTATTGAAGTGGTTAATGCATAGATTGCATTAAGGTGAAAAACCATTTTAATACCTAGACCAGAACCTAGTATACAGAACTACAGAATAGCTAGTATACAGAACTCCACCCCTTTCCTATGCTCCTTGACATAGAGGTAGGGGCCTTGTAGTCCTCAGAGATAGCTGGGAACAATGTAACTGTTATCAGTTGGCACCGGCAGAGAGCACAGAAAGTTATCCGTTCACAAGATTTCTGGGTATTTTTTGAACTTCTCAGATTTTACAGAAGGCTTTCAATGTTCTATATAAAGTTAAACACAGGTGCAGCGCTCACATCCGGGAACACCCCTCACAAATCAGAGATGGAATCCTCCGCTGGGTGCTCTGGCTTGAATGGCCTCCATTGTATGTAGCACTCAAAAACAAAATATAACCTGCAACGTTAGAATCCATTAGAAGATCTTTATTGCTACATAATAGTCGCCCTCAAGTAATTACTTATTGTATCATGTTAGTTTTGATACTAATCGATATTGTCTTTTATATTTGTTCCAAAATATATTTGATCTGTTTTCTCCTTTTTTAGGTATTAACATTGATTATGATATAAGTACATTGTTATTGTTGACATCTTCTGGTATATTTCATGCTTTTCTCTGATTTTTGTGTTAAACATTTTCATCCTGAATGGAGTGCAATGCCGCTCTCTCTATCCTCTGCTTGTATTTTGGATTTAATTGAATAATTTATAATTGCTGCTATCCACCCCCATTAAAGTGCAATGCAATAAATATGTTCTGTCTTTTATTTTATAAAGGTGCTGTGATCAAAGCTATATGGCGAAATGTGTTAGCCCCTTTTCATTGACTATTATGTAGCAATAAAGATCTTCTAATGGATTCAGGAGTTGTATTTGTTTTTGAGTGGTATATAAAAAGTGGCTCTAAAGTCTGAAAGTTTTTTACCTAAATGCATTCTCTGCATTAGTTTTTTTTTTTTTTTTTTTTTCAAAATAACAAACATGTTATACTTACCTCCTCTGTGCAGTTGGTTTTGCACAGAGCAGCCCTGATCCTCCTCTTCTCGGTCCCTCTTCGTTACTGCTCCTGGCCCCTCCCTCCTTATGAATGCCCCCACAGCAAGCAGCTTGCTATGGGGGCACCTAAGTTGAGCTGCAGCTCTGTGTGTCCATTCAGACACGGAGTTGGCGTTCGGCCCCACCCCCTCTCTCTCCTGATTGGCTAACTGACTTTGACAGTAGCAGGAGCCAATGGCGCCGCTGCTGTGTCTCAGCCAATCAGAAGGGAGAGTTCAGGATGTCCGAGGGACTCATGGACATCACTGGACAGGACAGAGAGGGGGCTCAGGTAAGTATTGGGGGGTGCTGGGGCAGCTGCTGCACACAGGTTTTTTTATCTCAATGCATAAAATGCATTAAAATAAAAAACCTTCTGCCTTTACAACTCGTTTAAGGTAAAAACCTTCAGTGTGCTCCTCCCCCACCCCCACCTTATAGTTACATGAGCTCAATCTCGATCCAGCGCTGTGCATGAGTGAAGCAGCTCTGTCAGCTCTCTCCCTCTATCCCTCCTCGTTAGCTCAGAGACAGCAGCGGGAGCAATTGGCACCATCTGCTGTCAATCACAGCCAGTGAGTAGAGAGCAGGAGGCAGGGACGAGTAGCGCTGTGTGTGTCAATGGATACACAGAGGTGTCACGGAAGGAAGGCAGCACGAGTGACCCCCACAGCAAGCAACTTGCTATGGGGGTACTCAGCAGGGGGGAGGAGCCAGGAGAGTGTCAGGGCTGGGCTCAGCCCTTCCTTCTCAAAGCTGGCTGCTCAGCTGTCGGCTAATTGCCAGCTCCTATCTCTCCACAGTGACTCACCTGTTGATGATATCCTGCTCATAAGTCCTGCCTACTTAAAGCGGAGTTCCACACAAAAATGCAACTTCCGCTTTTCGGAACCCTCCCCCCCTCCGGTGTCACATTTGGCTCCCTTCAGGGGGGAGGGGGGTGCAGATACCTGTCTAAGACAGGTATTTGCACCCACTTCCGGCATAGACTCCCATGGGAGTCTATGCCTCTTCCTGTCCCTCCGCGCTGTCTCCTGGGAAACACACAGGTCCCAGGAGATAGCGGGGACCAGTTACGATGCGCAGCGCGACTCGCGCATGCGCAGTAGGGAACCGGGAAGTGAAGCCGCAACGCTTCACTTCCTGATTCCCTCACCTAGTATGGCGGCGGCACCTCCCGAGAACCGAGCGGGTTCTCGGCGTCGGCTGCCGACATCGCTGGACCCTGGGACAGGTAAGTGGCCATTTATTAACCACTTGCTATCCGCACTATAGCCGAATGACGGCTACAGCGCGGACCTGCATTCCCGGGAGGCCGTCATATGACGGCCTCCGCTGTGCACGTGCCCTGCGCGCGCCCTGCAGGGTGCACGTGGAGCGCGCTGTGATCACCGAGTCACTGAGACTCGGGTGATCACTGATCCGTGTAAGGGGCCGGTCCCGGCCCCTTACCATGTGATCAGCTGTCAGCCAATGACAGCTGATCACATGATCAAAACAAAAGCTCGGTAATCGGTTTTTTTTTCTCCTCGCGCTGACAGTGCGAGGAGAAAAAAAAGCCGATCACCGGCTCAGCAGCAAGGGACATCGGTCCCGAAGAGGAGGAGGCAATAATGCCTCAATTGTGCCACCAGTACCCCCTGCCAGTGCCACCTTACATTGCCACATCACAGTGCCCACAGTGCCCACCAGTGCCACGTATCAATGCCCATAAGTGCCACCTATCAATGCCTACAGGTGCCACCTATCAATGCCCACCATTGCCACCTAACAATGCCCACCAGTGGTGCCAATCAGTGCCACCTAGCAGTGTACAAGATCAGTGCCCATTATTGCCACCAATCAGTGCCCATCACTGCCACCCATCAGTGCCCATCACTGCCACCTATCGGTGCCCATTGGTGCCGCCTCATCAGCGTACATCAATGAAGGAGAAAAATTACCCTTTTAAAAAATTTTATAACAAAATATAAAAAAAAAATAAAAAATTTTTGTAAAAATTCGGTCTTTTTAAATTTTTTTAACAAAAAATAAAAATCGCAGAGGTGATCAAATACCACCAAAAGAAAGCTCTATTTGTGGGGAAAAAATGATAAAAATTTCATTTGGGTACAGTGTTGTATGACCGCGCAATTGTCATTCAAAGTGCGTCAGCGCTGAAAGCTGAAAATTGGTCTGGATAGGAGGGGGGTTTAAGTGCCCGGTAAGCAAGTGGTTAAAAGTCAGCAGCTGCAGTATCTGTAGCTGCTGGCTTTTAATTTTTTTTTTTTTTTTTTTAGGCGGTTTAGGTGGACTCCCTCTTTAAGCCGTCCAGTCCAGATGATCTCTGCCTTCGCCTTGGTCACATCTTTAGAGACGTTCTCCTGTGTTCCTGTTAAAGATTTGCTTGGCTGACATTCCTTCTGGCTCCAGACCCTGCTTTCTGTTCTACTTCGCTGTTCTCTGGCTCCCTGACATTTTGGCTGACTATCCGTTCCAGTTTCTGAACTCTGGCTATGTTTTCACTACGTTTACTCTGTTTAACTTTTTTTATTATTATTAAACAAGTGTGATTTAACTGCAGTTCTGTCTCAGTCTGATTCATGGTTTCTGACAGAGAGCCAGCGGGCGAACCCAGAAGAGGAGAATTGGGGCTGCTCTGTGCAAAACCATTACACAGAGCACGTAAATATAATGAAAAAAAAAAAAAAACCTTTACAATTCCCTTAACAGACCAAAGGGACCAAATAATGGAAGTCTATAATTATTGTTTACATGCCCTTTAAATATTTAATCCTAGGACCCAAACAAAAAAATTGCTACCATTTACAGTAACAATTTGGCACTGGGACCCAAGAAGTGAATTATTACCAAAACGTCAGCAAAGCCATACAAAGACAAATTACCAGGACCTTTTTAATTAAGAAATCAAACGGTAAACATATTTGTTTCCATTCAAGTATAGTTCTCAAACAAACAATAGTAAAACAGAAAATTTAAACGCTAACACATTGTTAATAGGGATATAAAAACAACAGTGAAAAGATTCTTCAGCGTCAGTTCCACGTAAATGCTCGTAAAGAAAAACTATTTCAAATGTCAGTTGTGGGAGGTGGTGTATTGGTTGTAAATAATTATGTTTTTTTGTCCTATAGAAATGAACATTCTTTGTAATTATTTAACTGCATTGTTTATAGCAGTGATTGTCAACCACAGGGCTGTGGCCTCCCTCATTTTGGGTCTGCAGTCAGCTGCAGATGAGCTGACCTCCCACAGTGCCTTCCAGCTCCCATAAAGCCTGCAAACCTCCCGTAATGGCCTGCGGTGACCCTCAGCCTCCCACAATGTCCCTGAACGCCTAAAAGCCCTCAGCACCCACAGTAACCCTCTAACATCCCCCAGTGCCACCTGGCGCCCTGAAGAGCCTTCAGCCCCCCATAATGTCTCCGGCCTCCAACAGTGTTTTCAAACCCTGCAGTCTTCCATCGTGCCCCTGCAAAGCCCCCATTTCCATCTAGAAACCTCCCACAGTGCCTTCCAGCTCCCATAGTGCTCCCAAACCTTCCATAATGGCCTGCAGTGACCCTTAGCCTCCCACAGTGTCCCCCAAACGCCTAAGAGCTCTCAGCACCCACCGAAACCCCCTAACAACCCCCAGTGCCACCCAGGGCCCTACAGACCCTCTAGCCTCCATAATGCCCCCAGCCTCCAACAGTGTTTTCAACCCCTACAGTCTTCCACTGTGCACCTACAAAGCCCCCAGTTCCCTCCAGAAACCTCCCACAGTGCCTTCCAGCTCTTATAGTGTCCCCAAACCTCCCATAATTGCCTACGGTGACCCTCAGCCTCCCACAGTGTCCCCCAAACACCTAAAAGCCCTCACTGTGCCCCTGCTAAGCCCCCAGTTCCCTCCAGAAACCTCAATCCTTACAGGTCCACCAAGTCTGCTGCAGATTCCCCTTACTCCTTTCAGAACCCCTATTCCCCCCCACCCAGTCCCATCCACAGCCTTCCAGCATTTCATTTCATATTTTGTATTCTCATACTTTTATTGTGTGCATATAATTTTATGTTTGTTTTTTTACTATTGGGGCCTTAAAGGTTTTTGAAGAAATTACCGGGCCCTGGTTCCAATCAGGTCTACAACCATTGTTTACATGCCCTTTAAATATTTAATCCTAGGACCCAAACAAAAAAATTGCTACCATTTATAGTAACAATTTGGCACTGGGACCCAAGAAGTGAATTATTACCAAAATGTCAGCAAAGCCATACAAAGACAAATTACAACGACCTTATAATTAAGAAATCAAACAGTAAACATATTTGTTTCCATTCAAGTATAGTTCTCAAACAAACAATAGTAAAACAGAAAACTAAAAAGCTAACATATTGTTAATAGAGAAATAAAAACAACAGTGAAAAGATTCTTCAGCGTCAGTTCCACGTAAATGCTCGTAAAGAAAAACTATTTCAAATGTCAGTTGTGGGAGGTGGTGTATTGGTTGTAAATAATTATGTTTTTTTGTCCTATAGAAATGAACATTCTTTGTAATAATTTAACTGCATTGTTTATAGCAGTGATTGTCAACCACAGGGCTGTGGCCTCCCTCATTTTGGGTCTGCAGTCAGCTGCAGATGAGCTGACCTCCCACAGTGCCTTCCAGCTCCCATAGCGCCTGCAAACCTCCCGTAATGGCCTGCGGTGACCCTCAGCCTCCCACAATGTCCCCGAATGCCTAAAAGCCCTCAGCACCCACAGTAACCCTCTAACATCCCCCAGTGCCACCTGGCGCCCTGAAGAGCCTTCAGCCCCCCATAATGTCTCCGGCCTCCAACAGTGTTTTCAAACCCTACAGTCTTCCATCGTGCCCCTGCAAAGCCCCCCATTTCCATCTAGAAACCTCCCACAGTGCCTTCCAGCTCCCATAGTGCTCCCAAACCTTCCATAATGGCCTGCAGTGACCCTTAGCCTCCCACAGTGTCCCCCAAACGCCTAAGAGCTCTCAGCACCCACCGAAACCCCCTAACAACCCCCAGTGCCACCCAGGGCCCTACAGACCCTCTAGCCTCCATAATGCCCCCAGCCTCCAACAGTGTTTTCAACCCCTACAGTCTTCCACTGTGCACCTACAAAGCCCCCAGTTCCCTCCAGAAACCTCCCACAGTGCCTTCCAGCTCTTATAGTGTCCCCAAACCTCCCATAATTGCCTACGGTGACCCTCAGCCTCCCACAGTGTCCCCCAAACACGTAAAAGCCCTCACTGTGCCCCTGCTAAGCCCCCAGTTCCCTCCAGAAATCTCAATCCTTACAGGTCCACCAAGTGTGCTGCAGATTCCCCTTACTCCTTTCAGAACCCCTATTCCCCCCACCCAGTCCCATCCACAGCCTTCCAGCATTTCATTTCATATTTTGTATTCTCATACTTTTATTGTGTGCATATAATTTTATGTTTGTTTTTTTACTATTGGGGCCTTAAAGGTTTTTGAAGAAATTACCGGGCCCTGGTTCCAATAAGGTCTACAACCATTGTTTACATGCCCTTTAAATATTTAATCCTAGGACCCAAACAAAAAAATTGCTACCATTTTATAGTAACAATTTGGCACTGGGACCCAAGAAGTGAATTATTACCAAAATGTCAGCAAAGCCATACAAAGACAAATACAACGACCTTAAAATAAAGAAATCAAACAGTAAACATATTTGTTTCCATTCAAGTATAGTTCTCAAACAAACAATAGTAAAACAGAAAACTAAAAAGCTAACATATTGTTAATAGGGAAATAAAAACAACAGTGAAAAGATTCTTCAGCGTCAGTTCCACGTAAATGCTCGTAAAGAAAAACTATTTCAAATGTCAGTTGTGGGAGGTGGTGTATTGGTTGTAAATAATTATTATGTTTTTTGTCCTATAGAAATGAACATTTTTTGTAATAAATTAACTGCATTGTTTATAGCAGTGATTGTCAACCAGAGGGCTGTGGCCTCCCTCATTTTGGGTCTGCAGTCATCTGTAGATCAGCTGACCTCCCACAGTGCCTTCCAGCTCCCATAGCGCCTGCAAACCTCCCGTAATGGCCTGCGGTGACCCTCAGCCTCCCACAATGTCCCCGAATGCCTAAAAGCCCTCAGCACCCACAGTAACCCTCTAACATCCCCCAGTGCCACCTGGCGCCCTGAAGAGCCTTCAGCCCCCCATAATGTCTCCGGCCTCCAACAGTGTTTTCAAACCCTGCAGTCTTCCACCGTGCTCCTGCAAAGCCCCCATTTCCATCCAGAAACCTCCCACAGTGCCTTCCAGCTCCCATAGTGCTCCCAAACCTTCCATAATGGACTGCAGTGACCCTCAGCCTCCCACAGTGTCCCCCAAACACCAAAAAGCCCTCACTGTGCCCCTGCTAAGCCCCCAGTTCCCTCCAGAAACCTCAATCCTTACAGGTCCACCAAGTGTGCTGCAGATTCCCCTTACTCCTTTCAGAACCCCTATTCACCCCAGCCAGTCCCATCCACAGCCTTCCAGCATTTCACTTCATATTTTGTATTCTCATACTTTTATTGTGTGCATATAATTTTATGTTTTTTTTTTTTTTACTATTGGGGCCTTAAAGGTTTTTGAAGAAATTACCGGGCCCTGGTTCCAATCAGATCTACAACCATTGGTTTACAGCAGTGGTTCTCAACCTTACCAGTGCCGTGACCCCTTGATAAAATTTCCCAACAGTAAAATTATTTTCGTAGCGTGGGTTGTCAGCACCCAAGACAAGACAAGTAATTTACGCCCCTAACACACAGACATTTAGCGCTCCCTGAGTCCCTTCCACTCGTACAGTATTAAAACCCCTTATGATACCACTCTTTCTCTTTGTTCTCCTTTCTTTCCCTTTTATCCCTCTCTCTATCCTAATTTCTTGTTTTTTTTCCCCCATCCCTCTCTCTAGCCAACTTTCTTTATTCTTTTTCTCCCTTATTCTTTGTTCCTCCCCCTCTTTTCCTCACTCTTTCATGCATTCTCTATTTTTATTCCTTCTCTTACTCCTTGGTGAGGGGATGGGATGAGTGGCAGTGCTGGGGGGAGTTCTGATCAGCCAACTTAGGTGCTCTTGATCAAGGTCATTTGCTGATCTGAGAACTGTAGTGGGGACTTTTAATGGCAACTATAATCACAGATAGCGTTACTCACTGTGTCTCCGACTTTGTGATGTCTCCGACTTTGTGGTGTCTCGTAGCAGTGACACCTATGCCAAAATCCGGAGATAGGGTCTCTTCCAGCCCCTCCCACTTCACATTCCTCACCAGTCAGCTGACCTCTAGTCTCTGCCCCCCAGCCATGCCATGAACTGAATGGACGGCTGCGAAGAGGCTGAGTGGGCGGCCGCGGGCTCCAGGAACAGCCCAGCTGGGTGGCCACAAAAAGGCTGGGAGAGCAGTGCGGGCTTCAGGAACAGCCCAGGATTTGGTGACCCCTGGCAAATCATCATTCGACCCCCGAGGGGGTCCCGACCCCCAGGTTGAGAACCACTGGTTTACAGGCTATGTTGCAGATGGTGGTAGTATACAATTTAAAACTTACAGTAGATAAGTAATGTGTGCTATATCACTTCAACTAATTCCTTATTCAGAAAAACTA
This sequence comes from Lithobates septentrionalis, assembly GCA_037952835.1. Lineage (NCBI taxonomy): Eukaryota > Metazoa > Chordata > Amphibia > Anura > Ranidae > Lithobates > Lithobates septentrionalis. Next base: position 187,414 of record JBBDGP010002796.1, on the reverse strand, counting down.
GATGGCATTTACTACACAATCCTATGACGACCTATCACATACACATCTAAGACCAAATTTGGGTCATAACCCATAGTTTAGGAAAAATGTTTTTGAATGGTCTGGTGACAGGGTCTCCAGTTTGATTGCACACAACTTTTAGAATTATGTTAAAGCTTATATGAGATATTAGTGGATGAGTTTCGGCAAACTTTCATAACGTTTTATTTCTTTTTGAGTTGCCAAGCATGTCTGTTATTATGCAACAGTCTTTCGCCTTTGCCATCTTGTAAGCAGGCCCAAAGCATTTACTAATACTCGGTATTCCGCTAGGGGGCCTACTACATAACAGGGCTGTCCCAGGGCCCACAATCAGCTCACAGAGCAGGTAGATCACACTATCTGCCTCCTGTGTACGAATAGTGGGTTGTCACCTACAGCAGCAACTGATGAATGGTTGGGAGTACTCACTTTGTGGGACCCTGTCATAGGTGTGCGCAGCCTATTTCATTAGGGTGTGCACCCCAAAGCTCCAACACATATGAGTTTGACATATTTACCGGCCTCTTCCCCACTCTCCATCCTGAAACAATGGGAAGAAGGGGAAGCAAGGGAGCACACAGGGGGACCCCGACAACAGAAAGAAGAGTAACAGGGACAGGAGGGGTGGTGGAGGTGGCATATATTGGTACTGATCCCCTGTATTTTCCTCCTGTGTCAGCTGAATGTTGACGAGAGGGTGAGGGGGAGAAGCCTACTTTCAGCTGCTGCAGGAGAAAAATACAGATCGGTTGCACTAAATTTCACCCCCACAGCTTTTCCTGTCCAGTTTGAGGATCGGCAAGGAAGGATTGCGGTTTACCTGTCACCCGCTCGCCATTGACCGATTGCCAACCGCAGGATTAGGGTGTGCCCAGGCACACCCCTTGCGCACGCCTATGGACCCTGTGTATTCTCTGTGATTCCACATCAGGGCTCTGACCGCAACCGAACACCTTGCACCATGTAACAAGGGGGCCCATGTGACCTAACGCGTGCTCCATAGAGGGGCCTGCTCCAAGAGGGTGACTTCTACCCTTGATCACCACCACTCCCAACCCAACCAAGTTCACACTAGATAAGTTCCATTCAGGATCCTGTATACCAATACTTATGTAATGTTAACATGAGCTGTACCGGTCCAACCGCCTGCTGCCCAACTGTGTACTAGCAAACATTATACTCTTTCACTCAGGTGTCAGGCATCCTCTTGAATAATATCACTTGAGCCAGAGGCAAAGTCCATACGTTTTATTTGGTTCTTGCAGAATACACCTTAGATAAGACAGCATCTCTTCCCAGATAACACAACAATAATTGCAGAAGACTGCACCCAACTTCAGTGGCACAGCAGAAGTCCCCTGACCCCCAATCAGCAATTACCCCAACTCCAAGGATGCCCCACTCCAGGGAAGGCCCACTAGGGGAGAACAGGAACATAGTCCTTAGCCTCAATTTTTGGGCCCCTTACACAGCTTTAGGCTTGCCCACGGGCCATCCCACCAAATCCACACACCGGCCACCTGACCTGTACGCACTCAGCCCCCCCCCTCAATCCTGTATATATGCCAGGCTGCCTCACAACTGTATATATGTCAGCCCCACCCCCCACACACACCTGTGTATATATATCATCCTCCCCCACCTGTATATATGTCAGCCCCCTCACACCTGTATATATGTCAGCCCCCCTACACCTGTATATATGTCAGTCCCCCCACACACCTATATATATGTCAGCCCCCCCACACACCTGTATATATGTCAGCCCCACCCACACCTGTATATATATGTCAGCCCGCCGACACCTGTATATATGTCAGCCCCCCCACACACCTGTATATATGTCAGCCCCCCTACACCTGTATATATGTCAGCCCCCCCACACACACCTATAAATATGTCAGCCCCTCCCACACACACCTGTATATATGTCAGCCCCCCTCACACCTGTATATATGTCAGCCCCCCCCCACACCTGTATATATGCCAGCCCCCCTCACACCTATATATATGCCAGCCCCCTCACACCTGTATATATGCCAGCCCCCCACCTGTATATATATGTTAGCCCCTCTCACACCTGTATATATGCCAGCCCCCCTCCACCTTTATATATATGTCAGCCCCTCTCACACCTGTATATATGTCAGCCCCCCCCCACACACACACCTGTGTATATGTCAGCCCCCCTACTCCTTATTATTTGTCAGGCCCCCCTCCCCCACACCTGTATATATGTCAACCCTCCTCACACCTGTATATATGCCAGCCCCCCACACCTGTATCAATGTCAGCCCCGCCCAGGGGCGGACTGACCAGTCGGTCCATTCGGACGTGGACCGAGGGCCCGACCACTGAAGGGGGCCCGTCAGCGCCACCTGCTGGAACCAGCTTGGGGTCCAGGGACAAAAAACTTGCGGCTGCGGGCCCCCGGCGACAATCTGTGCTGCCTCGGAGGGTGAGGGGTGAGGGCGAGCGTCGCTGGGTCACATAGAGCAGTGATTTCCTTTTTACCCAGCGTCCGCTGTCATCGGATGTCCCGCCTCCTGCACTGGCTCTTTTGATAGACATCACACAGGAGGCGGGACATCTGATGACAACGGACGCTGGGTAAAAGGGAGATCCCCGCTCTGTGTTACCTGGTGGCTCTCCTCTCTAACCCCCATACACCGATCAGACTGCATGGAGGGGACACTGGTGAGGCTGCATGGAGGGGACACTTATCAGGCTGCATGGAGGGGACACTGGTGAGGCTGCATGGAGGGGACACTGATCAGACTGCATGGAGGGGACACTGGTGAGGCTGCATGGAGGGGACACTGATCAGACTGCATGGAGGGGCCACTGGTGAGGCTGCATGGAGGGGACACTGACGAGGCTGCATGGAGGGGACACTGGCAAGGCTGCATGGAGGGGACACTAGTGAGGCTGCACAGAGGGGCCACTGGTGAGGCTGCACAGAGGGGCCACTGGTGAGGCTGCATGGAGGGGCCACTGGTGAGGCTGCATGGAGGGGGCACTGGTGAGGCTGCATGGAGGGGGCACTGGTGAGGCTGCACTGAGGGGACACTGGCGAGGCTGCATTGATGGACACTGATGAGGCTGCATTGATGGGCGCTATTTCTAACATAGACTCTCAAATGGACACAGAGTGGACATGCACACCACGTCATTATGTGTTGCACCGCGTGCATCCGTGCACTGGGCCTGCTGCAAACCTCCTAGTTCTACTGTCCCGTATAGGGCAAAGGCGGCCGACTCCCTCCAAGTCTCTCCCTCGCCTCGGCAAACAGTGCCCGGTACGGTGGAACGAGGAGAGGACACATCAGCCAGCCACAGCAGGGCCAGGGCACCAGCCAACTGTAACCCACCCACCCACGGTGACGCACCCACACCAGGGAGCCAGCCAGCCACAGCAGGGTGCCAGCCACAGAGGACGCGGGAGCCAGCCAGCCACAGAGGACGCAGGAGCCAGCCAGCCACAGAGAACGCAGGAGCCAGCCACCGAGGACGATGGAGTCGGCCATCCACGGCAGGGTGCCAGCCACAGAGGAAGCGGGAGCCAGCCACAGAGGACGCAGGAGCCAGCCAGCCAGCCACAGAGGACGCGGGAACCAGCCACTGCGACAGTAGCCATAGTTAAGGTAAGAGGAGAGATACTCGGTGCCAATTTTATTTCTACTTTGTGAGAGGTTGGGGCAGGGGTGAGAGTCATGGCACAAGGAGGGGGTCCAGTGAGGACCAGAGTAAATGAAGGTGTTCACTGTACACTCTGTTAGAAAGAGGCCCCCCTCCAGGTCCCATTATACTCCTTTGTAGTCTCTAATGGGTCCTGGAAGGGGATCTCTCTCTAACAGAGACTCTCTAATGGACACTGTTAGAGAGAGACCCCCCTTCAGGTCCCATTAGACTCTGTTGTAGACTCTAATGGGGCCTGGAGGGGACGTTTTCTAACAGACTGTCTAATGGACACTGTTAGAGAGAGACCTCCCTCCAGGTTCCATTTTAAAAAAGGCAGAAATTGTACTTTGTGCAAAATGTAGAGGCGGGATCAGGGGTGGGCCATGGGCGGGGTCAGAGGTGGACCATGAGCTGGGCCTGACAGGGGGCCCTTGCTTTATTTCGTCCGGGGGCCCTGGGTGTTGTCAGACCGCCCCTGGCCCCGCCCACACCTGTATATATGCCAGCCCCCCTCACACCTGTTCATATGCCAGCCCCCCCCCCACACACACACCTGTGTGTGTGTGTGTATATATATATATATATATATATATATATATATATATATATATATATATATATATATATATAGTCAGCCCCACACATACACAAGTCTGTAAACACACAAGCCTCTGGCCCCTCCCTGTACACAAACAGTTCCCTCGCTTTCCCTCACAGCCCCTACTTGTAAAGGAAATCTTCCTACCTAGTCCCAGCTCCTTTTCACAAAGCTGACATGTTGCTGACACAGAGGAGCACAGTACAGGCAGCTCACACGAGGGGTGCACATGCACATAGTAGCCAGAGGTGGCAGTAAAGAGCTCGATGTCTGAGCTCAATGACACGGAGAGCAGCAGAAGCTGCAAGATCGTTTCTATAGTGCACAACACGGCTCCCCTCCACCCGTCCTGCCTTCTTCTGGCCCGGGCAAGCCCCTCGGGCCCTGGGGCCCCTTACAGTTGTATTGGCTGTACCCCCCTGATGGCGGCCCTGCCTGCCAGACAGGACAGTACAGTGATATCCCATACTGGGGAAAAACTAGGCGACACCTAAATTAAAGAAGAAATTATTAACCCCCCCCCCCCCCCCAAAAAAAATATGTCATGTCCTCAAACCATGCACAGGACACCACTGACCAACCAGGACACAATAAAACTACAAACAATCATCAGCATAAATAGTGTAGCACTACCCCCATAGGAGTCACTGATGTTCAGGTCCCCACTGCTGCACAGCCAGTCACACAGCATTTTCTTCATGCATTCAAACACAGTTAACAGTCCTTTGCTTGTTTTTGATGTTTTATTAGGGGTTGATAACTTCAATGGGGTAGGGAATTTATGGAATGCCCAACTTGAAAAATGTCCAAAACACAGAACAAAAGGGGGACAACTTCCTCCCTATTTACAAAGAAACCCTCTTCCTCCTTCCTCCTGCACAAACTTGGCTCACAGCACCTGCAGATCACTCTAGTGCAGAGATATGCAATTAGCGGACCTCCAGCTGTTGCAAAACTACAAGTCCCATGAGGCATAGCAAGACTCTGACAGCCACAAGTATGACACCCAGAGGCGGAGGCATGATGGGACTTGTAGTTTTGCAACAGCTGGAGGTCCGCTAATTGCATATCCCTGCTCTAGTGGGAATCAACAGTCTCTTGTTAATTCAGCAGCAGCCCATTATGGGCTAGAAACATCCCGTCCCTTTGTGGAAAAGGTAGTGAGTTGTGGAGTGAACAGCATCTCCTTCTGCCTCCCTGTAGACACTGAACCCAGATCTACCACTGCAGAAGACTACCAGCCCACCTGGCTGCTTGCTTCCCCCGGTCCTCCTGACTGACACCCTTTCCCTTAGTCTTCCTGACTGGCACACATGCCATGGAGATTTTCCAGGGCCAGGCTGAAGACTTAAGCACACCGCAGTCTTTTAAGAGAGACCTGCTGCAAGTGGCAGTCTCTCCCCTTGTCTTGTCCATGCACCATGCTGATCTACTCACTGTCTCTGCTTGCTCTCTCCCGCTGCCTCTCTGGCATGAATCCCCCCAGATGCCTCCAGTGGTGGGATTCTTACCTGAGCTCCAGCCTGAGGTAAAACCCTTCCCTGGCAGGGGTCCCTCAAAGGCCACTGACAGACTCCCTCAGTGCTGCTTCTCCATCTTTCACCCGACTTCCCTGCTGGCCCATGTCTATTTATGGGGTTATCTTAGTTCCCTGCCAGGCCCACTCCTGGGGATTGGCCAAGAGTTCATAAATATTCAAGACAGCTCCTCCTCACTCCTGCCCTCTAGCTCAAGAATGTTCTCCAACATTCTGGAAATGGGGGGAGGCACCATAGAGCTGCCAGGATGAATCATCCAGCCCCGACTTCTAGTAACCCTGACCCAGATTCAATGGCTCAGGTATAACCTAGAGCCAGCTATGTTTTTTCTGCACTGCCACTACTAGTAGCACACACTAGAGGGTGCTACAATAGCAATATACTAACAACAATACCTACCAACAGGGTACAAAAGGTGCTTATAGAGTAATACAGTATGTTACTCAACATTCAAAATAAACCAGCAATATCAACAGTAGAAAAACTGTAAAGTGCAGTGTCTCTAAAATTATCGTGGAGCCGGCACTTTAATCCACTTCCTAGTGTAAGGGTATGGGGAATGAACACGCAGGTGCAAGTCCTCTTCTCCAGCCTACATCAAAGGGGAAACTATTAACCCCTGCCTACAATCTAGACATAAACCAACAGAAGGAGGGCCAGACCAAATACATTAAGGAGGCCAAAACTTTAACCACTTAAATACAATGCATTTATACACCTTCTTGCCCAGACCAATTTTCATCTTTTAGCGCTATCACATTTTGAATGACAATTGCGCGGTCATGCGACGCTGTACCCAAACAACATTTTTATAATTTTTTGCTCACAAATAGAGCTTTCTTTTGGTGGTATTTGATCACCTTAAGCCCCGGTTCACACAGGGGCGGCACGACTTGCAGGTCACGGCGACTTGCAAAACGACTTCTGTATAGAAGTCTATGCAAGTCGCCTCAAGTCGCCCCCAAAGTAGTACAGGAACCTTTTTCTAAGTCGGAGCGACTTGCGTTGCTCCTATTAGAACGGTTCCATTGTACAGAACGGGAGGCGACTTGTCAGGCGGCTAGGTCGCCTGAAAAGTCGCCCCTGTGTGAACCGGCACTCAGGGTTTTTTTTGTGCTACAAATAAAAAAAAAAAGTTTTTCTTTGTTTCAGTTACAAAACTTTGTAAATAAGTTTTCTCCTTCACTGATGGGCACCAATGAGGCTGCACAGATGGGCACTGATGAGGCAGTACTGATTGGCACTGATTAGGCGGCACTTATATGCAGCACTGATAAGCAGCACTGATAGGCACTGATAGGTGGCACTGATATACAGCACTGATGGGCACTGATAGGTGGCACTGATGGGCACTCATAGGCGGCACTGATGGGCACTCCTAGGTGACACTGATAGGTGGCACTGGAGGGAATGTATAGGTGCCACTGGTGGGCGGCACTGATAGATGGCACACATAGATAGCACTGATCAGAGGCACTTGCAGGCATCACTGATGGGCACAGAGTGCCATCCCTAATGGACAATGATTGCCATCCCTGGTGGGCTCTAGTGGGCTTACCTGGTGGCCATGGGTGGGCATCCTTGCTGGCCAGGGGTAGCGATCCCTGGTGGTCATCCCTGGTGGTCCTGGGTGGGCATCCTCGGGGGGGGCTGTACTGATAATCAATCAGTGCAGACCCCCCTGTCAGGAGAGCAGCCGATCGGCTCTAATGTACTTGCGTCTGTCAGCACGGGTAGAGGAAAAGCCGATACACGGCTTTTCCTGTTTAGACTGTGATCAGCTGTGATTAGACACAGCTGATCACGTGGTAAAGAGACTTCGTCAGAGGCTCTTTACCTAGATCGGAGATGCGGTATGTCAGACTGACACACCACACCACCGATCGCAGCGTTGCGCACCCCGCGGGCACGCGATCAGGGCTTATCCTGCTGAACGTCATATGATGCCCAGTCAGGATAACTGAATCACTTCCCGGTCGTCATTCTGCTATAGGCCAGGCGGTAGGTGGTTGTTTCTCCAAACAGCCAACACATTTCTGGATTAAAACACACACCCCCCCCCCTTCATCAGGGCCCATTGATGTTTGAAAGTGTTTAAATAAACTCAGGAGTGTGTAAATGATATTCAGGAGAAGGAGCCTCTACGATCAAGCGTCTATTATTATTATTATACAGGATTTATATAGCACCAACAGTTTACGCAGCGCTTTACAATTTAAAAGGGAGACAATACAGTTATAATACAATAAAATACAAGAGGACTAAGAGGGCCCTGCTCAGAAGAGCTTACAATCTAATAGGGTGGGGCAGGTGGTACAAAAGGTTGTAGCTGCGGGGAATGAGCTGATGGAAGTGGTAGGAGATTAGTTGGAGACGTGATAGGCTTCCCTGAAGAGATGAGTTTTCAGGGATTGCCTGAAGGTAGCAAGAGTAGGGGATAGCCGGACAGGCTGAGGTAGCGAGTTCCAGAGGATGGGAGAGGCTCTGGAGAAATCCTGGAGACGAGCATGGGAGGAGGAGACAAGAGAGCTTGAGAGTAGGAGGTCTTGAGAAGAGCGGAGAGGACGGTTTGGGTGATATTTGGAGACAAGATTGGTGATGTAGCTCGGGGCAGAGTTGTGAATGGCTTTGTATGTTGTGGTTAATATTTTGAATTTATTTTGCTGGGTGATTGGAAGCCAGTGTAGGGATTGGAGGAGAGGGTTGGCAGACGCTGAGCGGTTGGTAAGGTCTATAAGTTTGGCAGCAGCATTCATGATAGACTGAAGAGGGGATAGCCTATGGAGAGGCAGGCCAATAAGAATGGAGTTGCAATAGTCAAGGTGAGAGATAACAAGGCAGTGAATGAGGAGCTTGGTGGTTTCATTTTTTAAAAAAGGGGCGAATTTTAGAAATGTTACGGAGGTGAAGTCTACAAACTTTTGACAACGATTGGACTTGAGGCTGAAATGACAAGTCAGAGTCTAGGATTACACCGAGTACCCTGGCGTGAGGGGAGGGACTGATAGTTGCATTGTTGATTTTGATGGAAAAGTCATGGAGGGGGGGCACGGGCGGGGGGGAATATTAATAGCTCAGTTTTAGAGAGATTTAGTTTAAAGAGGAGTTCCACCCAGGGGGACCATTAAAAAAAATAAATAAATAAAAGTTCGCAGCTACAAATACTGCAGCTGCTGACTTTTAATTGGACACTTACCTGTCCTGGAGTCCAGCGAAGCGGGGGATCGAAGCCCCGCTCGTCTCCCCCTCCGTTCAGCGGCGCCAGCATTGCAACTGTGGGCGCCGGGCTGTGGCTTCACAGCCTGGCACCCACTGCGCATGCGCGAGTGGCGCCGCTCGCCGTGATTGGCCGCTCAGTCACCTGGGACCTGTAATGGATCCCAGATGATTGACAGGAGGGAGGGAGCAGAGCGGAGCCCTTCCTGTGCCGAGGGGGAAGTGATGTCACCAGCCCAGGCAAAGGAAGGGGCAGACTACGAGGGACCACCTAGCAACAGGCATTTAGAGGTAAGTGAAAAAAAAAAAATATCCAAATTTTTTTTTGTTTTTTTTTTAGGATTTTTTATGTATGTTTGTTTTTTTGGGTGGAACCCCACTTTAAGGAAGTGGTGTGACATCCATGCTGATATGTCAGTCAGTAAATTAGTAATGCGAGAGGAGACTGAAGGATGAGGTGAGGAGTAGACAGCTAGATTTGTGTGTCATCAGCGTATAAGTGGTATTGGACGCCGTGGGCGGTTATCAAGTGACCAAGGGAGGAGGTGTAGATAGAGAAGAGAAGGGGTCCAAGAACAGAGCCTTGGGGGACCCCCACAGAAAGGGGCAATGGAGAGGAGGAGACAGAGTTGTAGGTAACACTGAAGGAGCGCTGTGATAGATAGGCTGAGAACCAGGATAGAGCAGAATCTCGGAGGCCAAGGGAATGTAGTTTATTGAGAAGGAGCGGGTGGTCAACAGTATCAAAGGCCATAGAGAGGTCAAGTAGTAGGAGTATGGAGTACTGGCTGTTGGTTTTAGCAGTTAGTAAATCGTTAGTGAGTATTAGTAAGGCAGTTTCTGTGGAGTGCTGCGAGCGAAAGCCAGACTGTAAGGGGTCAAGAAGGTTATTTTCACTGAGGTAGGAGCTAAGACGGTTGTAGACTAAGCGTTCTAGAAGTTTAGAGGTGAATGGGAGCAATGAAATGGGTCCTAAGTTGTTCACGTTGGTGGGGTCCAGTGAGGGCTTTTTAAGTATGGGAGTGATCTGCGCATGTTTTAGAGGGGAGGGGAAGATGCCACTAGAGAGGGAGAGATTGAAGATGTGAGTGAGGGAGCATAGGATAGAGGAAGAGGGTGACCGTAGTAGTTGCGAGGGAACAGGATCCAAGGGACAATTGGTTAGGTGGGCATCTGAGAAAAGTTTTGTAAGCTCTTCAGTAGTAGCCAATTCCAAAGAGGAGAGTGTTGAATGTGCTGTTAGTCAAGGTATGTTGGGTGGGGAAGATGTACGCACAGTGGAGGTGTCCTTACAAATTGCATCAATCTTGTCTTTGAAGTGATTGGCAATCTCTTGGGCAGTGAGTGAGTTAGTGGCTAGAGGGGGTGGGGGACGAAGCAGAGAGTTAAAGGTTGAGAAGAGCCGACGGGGACTGGATGACAAGGTATTAATAAGAGAGACAAAGTAGGCCTGTTTGGCAGCATGGAGGCATGAATTGTATTTTAGAAGGGCAGATTTATATAGGGTGAAGTCTTGCAGGCATTTGGTTTTATGCTACAGTCGTTCAAGAGCACGGCATGACTCTTGAGATTTCTAGTGTCGTCAGTTTGCCAGGGTTGTAACGGTCGGGCCTGATTCTGCGTGTGGTTAGAGGAGCAAGTGCATCTAGTGATGATGAGAGTGAACTGTTGTAGACAGAGGTGGCCAGGTCAGGACAGGACAGGGGAGAGATTATGTCATATAGGTGGTCAGTAGCAGAATAGAGAAGAGAAGGGTTAAATTGGCAAAGGTTCCTATCTACAAGTAATTGTTTGCTGCTTGGAGGGATGGGTGGTTGGTGGCAAGGATACAGTGAAACTGATGAGGTTGTGATCAGAGAGAGGAAAGGGGGTGTTGGTGAAGTTGCCAGGATTGCAGAGATGGGAGAATACAAGGTCAAGGGTATTACCATTGGAGTTAATGGAAGTATGTGTCCATTGGGTTAGGTCAAAAGATGAGGTTAAGTTGAGAAGTTGAGCTGTAGTAGGGCTGTTAACAATAACAGGAATGTTGAAGTCACCAAGAATGAAATAGTTTTTTTCTGAGGAGAGAAAGTAGGGTAGCCAGGCAGCAAAGTCATCAAGAAAGCGTGATACCGGTCCAGGAGGTCGATAAATTGCTACAGTCCTCAGAGAAAGCAGAGAGAAAACAGACGAATACAGTGCATGTCGAAAGAAGAGAGGGATAGATAGGGAGGACTTGGAAGGTGCTTTGTGGGGATAGAAGGAATCCAACTTCACCTCCTTTCTGTCCGTTGGGTCTGGGGGAGTGAGTCCAATGGGGGCCACCACGGTAGAGGGCAGCAGGAGAAGCTAAGTCAAAATTTTGAAGCCAGATTTCCGTTATGGCGAGTATGTTAAAGCCATGAGAGATGAAGAGGTCATGTACAGAGGTTAGCTTGTTACAGATGGAGCGGGCGTTCCAAAGGGCGCATGAGATTGGTGGGCTGCTTTGAAGAAGCAGGGGGGGATAGAAATTAAACTGAGTGGATTGCGGTGGTTGCCAGAGGAGGAGGGGTATTGGATTTGTGGCTTGCAGTTGGAAAATGGCAGACCAGGATTAGGAGAAATGTCACCTGAGACTAGGAGAAGGAGAAGGGTGAGGAAGGCAAGATGGGAGTGGGATGTGCATGAACGCACGTGTCTAATGGCCCTGGTGTTTATGTCAGCATGTGGGTGCAGCAAAAGCAGGAGATGATGGGTGCAGTAGTAGGGCGAAACATGTTAGAAGGGGTTCTCCCATAGGTAGAAGACCAAGCTGATGATTTTTTACATTTTTCACTACATGCCGAGGCAGTGTCAGGGACAGACTCCATTTTGTTGTAGTCCTAAATAGACTCAGGGAAGCAGATGCCAGAAAAATCTTAAACTTACTGCTTGAAACGTTTGAATGGCTGTTTTCTTTCTCTTTACTACTGGGAATTAATAAGCACTGAATTCCGAGCACCTCATAGACTTATCTCTTTGAGCCTGTACCATCTGACAGAGAAGAATAACCCCTATAGACAAAACAGAAGAGAGAGGACCCCTTCCCAAATTGAATCTCGCCCACTAGGGCTGGCTGATATGCCCAGACTACAGAATGTCACATCTGTGAACCTAATAACAGAATGTTTGTCAATTATTGTAAATCAGCACTAAGTAATACAAATTGAGTAACAGCATTGTAATTGCACAGACTGTAAAACACAATCAGCTGCACTTGGCAGTCTGACAGTATTTTCTGCAATAGAAAAGTAAATGTAATGCCGCGTACACACGAGCGGAATGTCCAACAGTAAAAGCCCGACGGAAGCTTTTCATCGTCTATTCCGATTGTGTGTGTGCCTCATCGGCCTTTTTTTTTGAAAATTCTGACGGACCTAGAAATAAAACATGTTCTAAATATTTCCGAAGGAACCAATTCCTATCGGGAAAACCGATCGTCTGTATGCTGTTCCGACGGACCAAAAACGACGCATCCTGTGAAGCAAGTACGAGACGGAAGCTATTGGCTACTGGCTATTGAACTGCCTTTTTCTAGTCCCATCGTACGCGCTGTACGTCACCGCGTTCTGGACGATCGGACTTTGGTGTGATCATGTGTACAAAAGACAGTCTCAGCGGAACTCCGTCGGAACTCCATCGGAAAAACCTTCAGAGTTTATTCCGGTCGTGAGTATGCGGCATCAGTCATTTAAATCTGAATCATCAACAAGATGGTAGCTTAGTGGTTAGCGCTCTGTCCTTGTAGCACTGGATTCTTGGGTTCAGTAGCCAACAGGGGTTCCTACGTGCATAAAGCCTGTTTACTCTCCCTGTATTTCAGTGTATTTCATTCCACACAAAAAAACCCAAAAAAAACACTGAAGGCCCATTCACAGACTTGTTGTGAAAAAATGTGCAATACTTCAGCATACCTGACCTAGTGTGTTGTGCTGCTATTTATTGTGAATAGCCACCCATTACACAGTACAATGGAGATCAGTGCCCACACCTGGCCCTGTGGTGCACCACAAAAAAAGGAACATGTCCTTTAACCACCTTTCTGCTGCTGTATTATATGATATTGTATTATAGATGGGTGGCCCCAAGGCCAGAACAAAAGGAGGGCGAGAGGGGCGCCTGCCCTGGGCGCAATGGTTTACTGTGGGGATGGGGGCGCCTTCCTTCTGTTACAAGGCTGACAGGAGTAGTGACAGCGGCAGTGATTTTGACAAGTGAGTGACTGCTGGGGAGCTTGAACATCATTAATGGGCGGGGGACAGGGGGGGCGCAGTTTCGCATCTTTGCCCTAGGCACTGGATGATCTTTTACTGGTGTTCTGCCGAGAAAGTTCCCCCCGGCGGATAAGGACTCCCCTGTACTGCGCAGGCACAGCGCTTGCGCAGTACGAGCCACTGAAAATAGCCGAAGCTGAATAGCTGAGAGTCATGGGGGCCTGTAACAGGGCCCCTCGCGGGCTCGCCATGCTTCGATCGCCGTGCTTCGGGCACGGCCTCGCTTCGCGCGGCAAAGTTTTATTCAAACTCTATGCCCACTTGGATGGTGGGGCTTGAACCTGGACTCTGGAGCTGACGATCAGCTGTTCAACTTTGGAGAGTTTTGGCGGCTCCGTAGTCGTTTGTACTGTGTAAGCGCAGCGCATGCGCAGTACAGGGGGGTCCTTATCCGCCGGGGGAACTCAGCAAGACACCGGCACTGGGTGGCCCATTGATTCCTGGCAATCAAGCTGTCATTAGACAGTGCAGATCATAGGCAAAAATGCACAGAGCCAATTAGAGTGGCTCTGTGGCTTCAGAATGCTGTGATGGCCAATCACATTGATCACAAATGTAAACATTTGCCTTTGTTTACAGTGGAGAACCTATCCCATCCTCTTACAATGGAGGAAGGAGGATTGACAGAGGGAATCGTAGGAAGAAAGATAGGCTGCAGCAGATTAAGGTGGGGTGATTTCATTGATTTGATTGTGGGATTGTTTTTAACCCTTTCACCCCACCCCCACCCCATTCCTCCTCTGTACATCTTACCCCCATCCTGCCTTCGACCTGTATATTACCGTTCACCTCCTTTATCCTGCACATTAACTCCTTCACCTTCTCCTCCCTCTGTGTATGACTTGAGTGCACTTTATCTACTGTCCCATTACCAAGCTCCATCTTTTAATGTCCCCTCAATACCAGCATGTTTCACCATTTGCAAAAAATTGTGCCAAAATATTAGACCACCCAACGGTAAATTAATACCATCAAAAGAAAGCTCTATTGGTCTTAAAAAATGATATAAAGTTAATTTGAGCACAGTGTTGCAGGACCAAGTAATTGTAAGTCAAACTATCACAGCACTAAAAAATTGAAAAATAACTTAGTAATTAAATCGGAACTTCAGTAATTTTTTCATCTTTTCATCTATTAAATCTTCTGCCCTTGTTGTTGTTTTAACTTTGGATAGTAAAACATTTTTTTTTCTGCCAGTAAATACCTCATACAGCCCACTTCCTGTTTCTTGTCTGGTGATAAGCCTAGGCTTATGACATCATGCACAGCTCTCTCGCTCTCTCACTCTCGTGAGAGTTTCCCAGGAAGGGAGGGGGGATGAGTCATAAGAGGGCCAATGAGAGCTGCAGAGCTGGAGGTGTGCCTCTGTGTGTCTGTGTAAACCCAGGAAGTGAACAGGCAGCAGCTTCAGCTGCCCACAGTTAAAATGGCTGCAGCCAGACTCAGTGAAGGGAGATTTCTGCAGCATATTTGGCAAGTAAAGAATCACAGTATACAGTATCTCACAAAAGTGAGTACACCCCTCACATTTTTGTAAATATTTTATTCTATGTTTTCATGTGACAACACTGAAGAAATGACATTTTGCTACAATGTAAAGTAGTGAGTGAACATATTGTATAACAGTGTAAATTTGCTGTCCCTTGAAAATAACTCAACACACAGCCATTAATGTCTAAACCGCTGACAACAAAAGTGAGTACACCCCTAAGTGAAAATGTCCAAATTGGGCCCAAATAGCCATTTTCTCTCCCCGATGTCATGTGACTCATTAGTGTTACAAAGTCTCAGGTGTGAATGGGGAGCAGGTGTGTTAAATTTGGTGTTATCGCTCTCACTCATACTGGTCACTGTAAGTTCAACATGGCACCTCATGGCAAAGAACTCTCTGAGGATCTGAAAAAAAAGAATTATTGCTCTACATAAAGGTGGCCTAGACTATAAGAAGGTTGCCAAAACCCTGAAACTGAGCTGCAGCACGGTGGCCAAGACCATACAGTGGTTTAACAGGACAGGTTCCACTCAGAACAGGCCTCGCCATGGTCGATTAAAGAAGTTGAGTGCACGTGCTCAGCGTCATATCCAGAGGTTGTCTTTGGGAAACATCTGCAGAGGTTGAAGGAGTGGGTGGTCAGCCTATCAGTGCTCAGACCATACGCCGCAGACTGCATTAAATTGGTCTGCATGGCTGTTGTCCCAGAAGGAAGCCTCTTCTAAAGATATTGCACAAGAAAGCCCGTAAACAGTTTGCTGAAGACAAGCAGACTAAGGACATGGATTACTGGAACCATGTCCTGTGGTCTGATGAGACCAAGATAAATGTATTTAGTTCAGATGGTGTGAAGCGTGTGTGGGGGCAACCAGGTGAGGAGTACAAAGACAAGTGTGTCTTGCCTACAGTCAAGCATGGTGGTGGGAGTGTCATGGTCTGGGGCTGCATGAGTGCTGCCGGCACTGGGGAGCTACAGTTCATTGAGGGAACCATAAATGCCAACATGTATTGTGACATACTGAAGTCGAGCATGATCCCCTCCCTTCAGAGACTGGGCCGCAGGGCAGTATTCCAACATGATAAAAACCCCAAATATACTATACCTCCAAGACGATCACTGCCTTCCTAAAGAAGCTGAGGGTAAAGGTGATGGACTGGCCAAGCATGTCTCCAGACCTAAACCCTATTGAGCATCTGTGGGGCATCCTCAAACGGAAGGTGGAGGAGAGTAAGGTCTCCAACATCCACCAGCTCCGTGATGTTGTCATGGAGGAGGGGAAGAGGACTCCAGTGGCAACCTGTGAATATCTGGTGACCTCCATGCCCAAGAGGGTTAAGGCAGTTCTGGAAAATAATGGTGGCCACACAAAATATTGACACTTTGGGCCCAATTTGGACATTTTCACTTAGGGGTGTACTCACTTTTGTTGCCAGCTGTTTAGACATTAATGGCTGTGTGTTGAGTTTTTTTGAGGGGACAGCAGATTTACACTGTTATACAAGCTGTACACTCACTACTTTACATTGTAGCAAAGTGTCATTTCTTCAGTGTTGTCACATGAAAAGATATAAATAAAATATTTACAGAAATGTGAGGGGTGTACTCACTTTTGTGAGATACTGTATATAAAATAATATGCAAAGTGGTTGGAGGGAAGCTTCAGAATTGCAAATATTTTTTTATTATAAATTATGTGAGCAGACTGCAGTTTCTTTTTAAAGTGTTACTAAACACAGGACTGCATTCACTATATCTGGTGTCACACAGTACACAGAACATTGAAATGCAATTATTTTAGTAACTATAAACTTCTAAATACCTTTTCTCATCAGCAGTCTTGTGACTTCTAACAGTGTCTGGTTAAAGCTTGTAGGAGGACTTTTCATTCTCCTCTGACAGTCCTATGAGTCTGCAGGACCCCAGACCCTCTGTCTGAACAGTGCTGATTGGCCCTGCGCCGATCACATGCACCCTTTAAAAAAAAAAAAAAAATTCTCTAGCAATACACACCAAACTGAGCATGTGCAGAGTGCCCCCAAGGCTCTGTTTTATCAGCAGATAGATTGGGGACAGTAAAAGAAGGAGAGAATCAGAGAAGACAGGATCAAACAGCCTTTTTACACAATGCGGAGGATTAACCCCTTAGGTTCCACAGTGAGTATAACATATACAGACAGATTTTACTGTTGTGGGTTTAGTAACACTTTAACCACCCCATAACCAGGCACTTTCACCCTCTTCCTGCCCAGACTAATTTTCAGCTTTCAGAGCTGTCACATTTTGAATGACAATTGCGCGGTCATTCACAGTTACAATTCCAATAAATACTACACTATGGAGACTTCATCTGGCTCCCGCTGAGCTTTATTTCCTACAGCTACATCTGGATGGTGCGAGTTGCTGAACAGCCTTCCCCACAACAGATGGCGGATCTACACTGAGTGCGTGTTTGCTGCTATAACGGCAGTCAACTTTTTCTGGTGAGTGTCCATTTCACAGGGGTGTCAGCTTTTCTGGTGAGTGTCCATTTCAAAGGGGTGTCAGCTTTTCTGGTGAGTGTCCATTACACAGGGGTGTCAGCTTTTCTGGTGAGTGTCCATTTCACAGGGGTGTCAGCTTTTCTGGTGAGTGTCCATTTCACAAGGGTGTCAGCTTTTCTGGTGAGTGTCCATTTCACAAGGGTGTCAGCTTTTCTGGTGAGTGTCCATTTCACAGGGGTGTCAGCTTTTCTGGTGAGTGTCCATTTCACAAGGGTGTCAGCTTTTCTGGTGAGTGTCCATTTCACAAGGGTGTCAGCTTTTCTGGTGAGTGTCCATTTCACAGGGGTGTCAGCTTTTCTGGTGAGTGTCCATTTCACAGGGGGTGCGGTGGATGATTCTGGAGCACCGTACTGGAACACCTCTTCATTTTTCAAGTCACCACCAAATTTTTGTGCACATCTTTGCACTGAACTATTGTGTTTTCACCTATAAGTTTTTATAATTCTGATCCTATCATGGGACTGTGCATTTAATTCTATATTTTTCACTACATTGGTTTTGTGTCTGAGTCTGTGTGAAAGTTATAGAGTCCACAAACTATGGTATATATCTGAAAATTGATCAGTTCTGATGTACTGACATTTCTGGCAGCCCGAAAATGCCGGAACGGTACAAATCTCCCTCAAACATCCCCTTTTTGGAAAGCAGACAGTCCAAGGTATTTAGTAAGAGGCACGGCAAATTTTTTGAAGTTGTAATTTTTTTGTCCAAATTTTTTTGGAAAATGAAGACATTTTTTCACAATTTTATATTTTGTTTACATACTGTCACCAGTGCAGTACAGTGTCATCATATAACTGGTGTGGCGGTGATCAGGGACACTCACTGGTGACAGTATGTAAAAAAAAAAAAAAAAAAAAATTTTCATTTTTTTTTTTTTTAATTGCATTTTTTTTCTTTTTTTTTTTAACCTTTTTTTTTAACACACTGTGACCAGAGTACACGTTGAATGGCATGAAAGGAAGCCATCCACAATTTACAACTGCCATGTGATCTGCTGTGATTGGTCACAGTACTGGCAGCGAGCCGGTACAGTGATCTGTCATCGCCGTTATCCCATGGACACAGCTGGTGACAGAGATGCATTCCAGGAGGACGTCATATGACGTTACCTGGAACGACAAAAGTTCCTCCCAGCCGTCATTTTGCTCTAGGCCGGGTGGAAAGTGGTTAGGGTTATTACAGGCCGGTACATGGTAGTAGGTAATTGGTACCCATTCATAGAGAGGATTGGTACCCACTCATAGAGAATAAGCTGGCTTAACGCACCACAACGTACCATATAGATGTAAATAAGCCCTGATAGTTTTGTCTTCTGATCATATTGACCCGCACATGCTGGTCCAAATCATTTGGTGGAGGGGGGATTATGGTGTGGGGGTTGTTTTTCAGGGGTTGGGCTTTGCCCCTTAGTTCCAGTGAAGGGAACTCTTAAGGCGTCAGCATACCAAGACATTTTGGACAATTTCATGCTCCCAACTTTGTGGGAACAGTTTCGGGACGGCCCCTTCCTGTTCCAACATGACTGCGCACCAGCAAAGCAAGGTCCATAGAGACACGGATGAGCGAGTTTGGGGTGGAGGAACTTCACTGGCCTGCACAGAGTCCTGACCTCAACATGATAGAACACCTTTTGGGATGAATTAGAGCGGAGACTGCGAGCCAGGCCTTCTTATCCAACATCAGTGCCTGACCTCACAAATGCGCTTCTGGAAGAATGGTCAAACATTCCCATAGACACACTCCTAAACCTTGTGGACGGGGCGTGGCCAGCACCTGGGATGTGAGGACGTGCTCAGCCTGAGCTCCGTCCATACCGCACAGATCCTGCCAAAATCCTGCGATCCAGGCCGACATCCGAGGGTCCCATATACCCCCACAGTACCCGGAGAGCACTGAGACCATCGGGGGATGGTCAAATACGGCCCACCGATGGAAGAAGCCCCGGGAATCGGGCCGTCAGTACCGCCATACAGGCCGCACCAAAATGGCGCCGATCAGCATGAGGGAGACACACAGCAGCAGGCGGCCTCCACATCCACTCCCTGGAAGCAGCTCAAGGGGAAGGGTGAGTCACAAAGATCCCCCCCTACCTTAAGCCCAGAAGACCCTCTCTCATTCTCCCCTGCAGAGAGACATGATCCTCAATCACCCAGAGCAGACAGGGATGATGCAGGCCCTGCAGAGCCATCACTAGCCCAGATTATGGCAGCCATCCAGCACAGCCATGTATCTCTTACTACACAAATGGACACCATCAAAACAGAATTATCCTTTCTGAAACAGGATGTCCACAATATTCGCCATAGAGTGACTAATGCTGAACAACGTATTAGTGATATGGAGGATGAGACACGTCCCTTACAGGGCTCTGTGAGGGAATTGCGGCAGGCCCATGAATATACTGCAGATAAGCTCACAGATATAGAAGACCGCCTTAGAAGGAACAATTTACGTTTTTTGGGATTCCCAGAAGGTGCTGAGGGCAAAACACCAGAAACATTCATGGAAAGATGGCTACTGAATGAGTTCGGGGCAAACACCTTTTCACCAATGTTCGCCATAGAAAGGGCACACAGAATCCCCATGCGCCCTCTACCACCTGGGTCCCCACCACGTGCCATGATCATAAAGCTGCTACACTTCCGTGACAGAGAGGCTATCCTCAGAGTAGCTAGAGAGAGGGGCAAAGTTTCCTTCAACGGCAACAACATCACCATTTTCCCAGATTTTTCCGTAGCTACACAGAAGCAGAGAGCCACTTTTCTGGCAATTAAACGCAGGTTGCGTGAGCTTCACCTTCCATATGGCATGTTATACCCTGCACGTTTGCGCATCATCTACCAGGGCAAGGCCTATTTCTTTACGGATCCCAGAGAGGCATCACAATGGGTGGACACTTTAGCACATCCGAATCGCAGGAACCAGGATAGGAGGTCTCCCCCCCGATAGAGCCGCAATCTACATGAAGCCCATCTGGCGGCCTTTACTATATCCCATTGCAGCTGTTAAGGGACTTTCTTTACTGCATCCTCAATAGCAGAAAATACATCCCCAACTATACACGGTCAAGACGGGACTATAACTCCTATATCTCACTGAAAAAGAAGACACCTCCTGCGTCACCCTCGGATGCCACCCAGCATCCTATCACCCTCCTTGACTTTTATTTTTCCTTTTTCTATTATTCTTATTATTATTAAAAAAAAAGAGAAAAAATTTTTTTTTTTTTTTTTTTTTTTTTTTTCTATCACCATAATTTTACAGGCCAGGAGACACCACACATTCTTTATTTTGTGCGGACAAATGCGGATGGAGGCCCAGAGCTGTGGACCTTTCCACGTCTCCTGAAATTAGTTGGCTAGGGGTCTGAGCCATGGCCCTCCTGCCAAATTGGTTTGGTTATGGGAACAAAGCTCTCATATGTTGGGGGATGAGAGCCGGGAGGGTTAGGGAGGGGGGAAAATTTGTTGGGGTACACCTTGAGGGGTTTTGTTACAACGTCATGGTTATCTACAAAAGACGCTGGTATTCAATGGTATATGTATACTTTAAAAATGATTCTTTGGTTCTACAGTTTTTGCAATCTAGGAGTGAGATTCATAGATTGATGAGTAACATATCAAAGATACTTGTGTTTGGGTCTATTTCCCAGGGCTCGCTGGACCTTGTCCGGGGCTGGGCTATGGCGGGCAATGGGAAATGGACACGAGTAATTATAAATTGTTTATACGCATGTCTAAGCTCCGTATAGTTTCATGGAATGTTAGGGGGCTTAACTCCAAAGTCAAAAGGTCACTGATGTTTGATTATTTGGCAAGACATGGTCCACACGTGATCCTCCTCCAGGAAACCCACCTACAGGGATCAAGAGTAATGGCTTTAAAGAGAGCTAAAATTGCCTATGCAATACATTCTACTTACTCCACATATGCAAGAGGCACGTCTATTCTTATAGCAAAATCGGCCCCTATCACCATAAAACATATTAAAACTGACCCTAATGGATGTTTTGTTATTGTGGTAATTGAATTATGGGGTAAGCCCTATACGGTCACAAGCCTCTATGTCCCACCACCTTTCACTAAATTGTTCTTTGAACGGGTAATGAGCTCCATCCTAGCAATAGCAGAAGGCCCTCTGTTGATAGCAGGGGACTTCAACACGGTACTCGACAATTCCATAGACAGGTTCAAGTGCTCTACATTGCCCCCCACTCCCCTGTGCTCTTTTCTGGCCCAATTTGATCTTGTGGAGACCTGGAGGTGGAAGCACGCAGACGGGAGGGAGTACTCATGTCAGTCTGAAACGCATGGTACTCTCTCCCGAATAGACCTATGTTTGGCTTCATCCGAGTTATTGAATAGAGTGACTGAGGCCAGATATCTCCCAAGGGCCGTGTCTGATCATTCCCCTTTAATGGTGGACCTTGCCCTGGGTCCCCCCACCTCATACCGCATGTGGCGACTAAGCCCACTGTGGTTAGCAGATCAGATGGTGGTGGACCAGGGCACAGTAGAAATGAAAGCATATTGGCTACGTAACCGTCAGAATGTCTCTGTACCATTGACCTGGGATGCCTTTAAGGCCACCACGCGTGGCATTTTTGCTGCGGCGATTGGGCAGGCTCGTAAGGCATCCCAGTCCAAATTAAAGGACGCGGAGAAGGATCTTAGGGTGGCCGAGGCTGCTTACTCGGCCAATCCTTCCCCAGCAACACACAATATCTGGAAACATAGATCCAGAGACCTGGATCTAGTCCTTTTAGAGCGCACTCAGAAGAAATTGCTGTATCAAAACCAGCGAATCTTTGAGTTTGGAGACAAAAATAGCCGATTATTAGCGTATTTATCTAGGCCTGAGTATCAACCGTGCAGTATTCCAAGAATTAAGAATACAATAGGTACAGTGGTGGAACAGAGTGGGGAAATAGTCGATGCCTTTGTGAAATTTTACTCCTCATTATATGCTACCAAAGCTCACTATACTATTGTAGAACTAGATGACTACTTGGCTGGCATCACGCTACCAAGGCTCCAAGAGGAACAGGCCGCACTTCTTGATGATCCTCTAACGGAGGAAGAGATTGGAGAAGCCATACAGTCCTTTGCCAGAAACAAAACACCGGGACTGGATGGCTTCCCCATAGAATGGTATATACAGTTTAAGGAACTTTTGATACCCCATTTACTGAAAGTTTATAATTTTGCTATGAAAACGGGACAGTTACCACCCTCTATGTCAGAAGCATTGATTGTCCTCATTCCCAAGCCTCATAAAGACCACCTATTATGCGAATCATATAGACCAATATCCTTAATTAACTCAGATGTCAAAATTCTAGCCAAAGTGCTCGCCCGGAGATTAAACTCAGTTATCACCACTATTATTGGGGCGGATCAGACTGGATTCATTCCAGGACGATCAACATCCATAAATTTACGGAGACTGTTCACAAACCTGCAGGCCACCCATGATGTCGTGGGGAATAGAGCGGTGCTGGCCTTAGACGCGCATAAGGCATTCGATTCGGTCGAATGGCCTTATCTCCTGGAAGTCCTGGCGAAATTTGGGTTCGGAAATACCTTTATCAAGTGGGTTCAACTTTTATATTCGCAGCCTACTGCCAGGCTGCGGATAAATACATCAGTAACCGATCCATTCCTGATTAAAAGGGGTACTAGACAGGGCTGCCCCCTGTCGCCGTTGCTATTTGCAATTGCGATAGAACCTCTGGCGGCACTGATAAGATCCAGTGGGGAAGTAAAGGGACTGATGATTGGGGGCCTAGAAGAGAAAGTATCTCTATACGCGGACGACATGTTAATTTACTTGGCAGACCCCCAATCATCTCTCCCAACCCTGCTGGAAATTATTCGACAGTTCGGCCTCTTCTCAGGGTTTCAAGTCAATTGGGACAAATCCCTTATGTTTAAAATAGATCAGGAGGCGGTGTTTACACCTCCTTCCTCTTGCCCGCTACAAATAGTTGATTCCTTCAGATACCTGGGGGTCATGATCCAACATCCTCTGTCCTCCTATAGTAAATATAATCTAGACCCACTTATTAATAGAATGAAGACCACACTGAAGACATGGACCAATCTTCCCTTAACGATACTAGGTAGGATAAATATCTTTAAAATGATATTCCTCCCACGTTTCCTATACCTACTATGCAATTCACCAGTATATATCACCAAAACTAAATTTAAAGAGATTGACTCTATTCTTATCGCCTTCATTTGGAAGGGGGGAGTAGTGAGAATTGCAAAAAATACTCTTCAACTGCCGGTGTTGGAGGGAGGATTGGCACTACCATGTCTTCAGACATACTACATTGCCGCACAACTGGTTCATGCCCATTGGTGGTTCTTCCCTGAAGCCAACAATGCGGCTACCTCCCTAGAAGCAGCCATACTCACTTCGTACGAATCCCTGCAGTATCTGGTCCACCGCCTATCTCTTAGAGGGAGGGAAAGCACTAAAATCCTTGAAATGACTCTACGGATTCTCAAGCTAACTAAAATGCTGCCGGATACTGAGCACCGTACCTACTCTCCAAATACTCCACTATGGGGGAATCCAAATTTACAGGAATTCGCCCGTAGGACAGATGGGGAATATTGGTCGAAAAAAGGGGTAAAAACCATAATGCATCTATTCTCAAATAATACGTTTAGGTCATTTGAGGAATTTCGCCAGGACTACCAGCTGCCACGCACAGCCTATTTTCATTACTTGCAAATACGCCACACAGCAACCACTCAGTTTGGGTTGCGAAATATAACTGTCCGGTTATCTCCGCTAGAGCAATTACTAATAGATCCTTCCCACGACAAACTGATCTCCACATACTATAAGAATCTACTGCACACCACAACGCATAGACTCAGCAACACGCTCACTAAGTGGAAAGCTGATATCCCTGAGCTGACAGAGGATATCTGGCAGGACATACTTCCCCTCCAGGTCCCCTCTGTCATCTCTTCCAGGGACAGGGTCATACAAACCAAACTATTATACAGAGCATACTTTACGCCATCCTTATTATTCAAACTCAGAAAACTACCATCGGCAATGTGCTCCAGATGCAGCATTATAAAGGCCACCTTCTTCCACTTGATGTGGGAATGCACCGAGATCAGGCGGTTCTGGTCAGAGGTTACTGCCTTTGTCAGTTCCCTGACCCAATTGCCTAATATCTGCAACCCCCTGAGATGCCTACTAGGATATGTGGACGATGAGAGTATATCTAAAAACATGCAAACTTTCCTGAGAATTGTGTTATTTTATGCCAAAAAATCTATTACGATTCATTGGAAATCACAATCCCCACCTACGATAGCATTCTGGCTGAACATGGTTAATCAGGCTATACCATTATATAAATTAACATACGAAGCCAGAGGATGCCCAAAAAAATTTCACAAAATATGGGGTCTGTGGACTAACTCCGAAAACACTATTACACCTACCATACAAAGTTAATAAAGAAGCTCCAGTCAATGATACCAAGTTTGATGAAAACTGAATACCAAAATGCAGCTGTACAATATGAAAACATGTATACCAAATATATACCAGTGTCTTATACTCTGTATTATGAAGAGCAATGTTTGCTCGAAATGTGTGTTTTTTTGTGTTTGTATGTCTGTTTGTACCATAAAACCAAATAAAAATTTACCTTTAAAAAAAAAAAACCTTGTGGACGGCCTTCCCAGAAGAGTTGAAGCTGTAAGGCTCGGTTCACACTGGTGTGATGCGAGAACCCGTGCAAATCCAGTTCCCGCATCGCACCCGACTCGCAGGCAGTTCACACTGCCATATGCGAACCACTGCAGGTCTCAATACAAAGTTAATGACACCCCCAGATCGGTTTGCATATCGCAGTAGGAACTGTCAGTTCACACCCATGCGATCCGATTCTGGTGCGGACCAAAAAAAAAAAGGGGCCTGCGCGACTTTGATCCGAATGCGATGCAAAGTCAGCCATGCAATCTGTATGGCTGACTTCGCATCGCACAGACATTGCATGTAATTTGCACTGCAATATCGCACAGCACACCAGTGTGAACTGGGACTTATAGCTGCAAAGGGTGGGCCAACTCAAGATTGAACCCTACGGACTAAGACTGGGAGGCCATTAAAGTTCATGTGTGTGTAAAGGCAGGTGTCCCAATACTTTTGACAATATAGTGTACTTTCTGAAGTGATGCAGATGGTGCAGAAGGTGAAATTACACCTTTGTAACCAGCGCAGAAAAAAAACCCCAAAAACCTAGATGGCCACTTTGTTACGTTGATCTGATCTTTGTGGTAAACTATGTATTAGGTGGCTGAAACATTCTATAAAGCAGGGATATGCAATTAGCGGACCTCCAGCTGTTGCAGAACTACAACTCCCATGAGGCATAGCAAAACTCTGACAGCCACAAGCATGACACCCAGAGGCAGAGGCATGATGGGACTTGTAGTTTTGCAACAGCTGGAGGTCCGCTAATTGCATATCCCTGCTATAAAGCATGCAGACATAGTCAAGGTTGGGTTGTTTTGAATGAGCTAAGCTCTGACTGTGGAATGATTGTTGGTTGCAGCATCCCCGAAAACTGCTGACTGCCGAACATGCCAGGGACAGATCAGTACCTCCTCCCCCAGCAGTGATCAGGCGGCTCTCCCCAGTGTACTACTCATCCCAATACTGATTGCGTAGGACTTGAGGAGGGGATGTGGCCGGCCTCGGAGGTGATCATGCCTTGCTACAGCATATCTGTGCATATGCTATAATGGTGGCGCCGGTGTTTCGTCACATATGGCGACCCATCACATTTTGCTACCCGCTGGACTGCGCATGTGCGACGCCGCCATATGCGTTCCAACACTGTGGCGATCTGCGCTTGCGCAGAATTTTGTGGCCACACCCCTGAGTCCAGGTTCAAGCCCCACCATCCAAGTGGACATAGAGCTAGATTATAATTATCCTGAGCGAAGCGGGGCCGTGCCCGAAGTGTGGTGAGCGAAGCGAGCCCGCGAGGGGCCGTGTGGCAAAGTGGTGTCTTACAACAGTGTTGGAACGCATATGGCGGCAGCGCGCATGCGCACTCCAGCGGGTAGCAAAATGTGATGGGTGGCCGGATGTGATGAAACACCGGAGCCACCAAAAAGGGGTGCTGAAGTTTCTCTTTAACATCTTCCTGGAGTGCAACTTTTAATTTGCCGTGATAATTTTACATAGCAAATGCTGTAACTGATCAGGACGATAAAGCCTATCATAAATTTAGTATAAATAATTTTTCTTTACACGAAAAAAAAAATAAAGAAAAAGAAATAGAAGCACACAGTAACATAAATATAGCGTATGCATGATGATTTAGTGCAGTGATACATGTAACATCTATAGATGCTTGAGGTTATAGATTTTTTTTTGCCTTTTCATATATCACTATAAAGTGAATTTTGCTTTTCCATGGAAACACCAACTTTATAATGTCTTTTGTCATCGCTATAATGGACTCTATAAAAAGCCAATCCGTGTCTTTTAATACTTCAGAATGTAGAGATGTAGACTAAGATGAATGTCGAGCTGTAGACTAAAGCGAGGAGATAATTGGCGATAATTATACGTGTACATAGGATGCGGGGGTTCTTGGGAAAAAAAGAAAATGTGATTATATCTTTTTAGATGCCTATCTATCACACCGATGCATTCATCCATCATAAGGAGATCCTCAGATCTAAAGAGGATTGCTGACCTCGGCGTTAATAGTACCACGTCCCTAAACAGAATAAACAGGAAGAAAACCAAATAAATGGGACTGTGCTGCTGCTGCTATCTAATAAACATCATAAATAATAAACATACAGAAAAAAGCAAAGGTAGAACGTTCTGTGCTTCGCAATAAAAGAAGCGAGTGCACAGCTACATAAAGTGGAACTAAACTGTTTATGAGCACCACAAACTGGAAACACTATTTAATTCATTTTTCATATTCAAAGCATTCTTTTCCATCCATCCATGTCTCCATCCATGTCTCCATCCATGTCTCCATCCATGCCTCCATCCATGCCTACATCCATGTCTACATCCATGTCTCCATCCATGTCTCCATCCATGTCTCCATCCATGCCTCCATCCATGCCTCCATCCATGTCTACATCCATGTCTACATCCATGTCTACATTCATGTCTCCATCCATGCCTCCATCCATGCCTCCATCCATGCCTCCATCCATGTCTCCATCCATGTCTACATCCATGTCTCCATCCATGTCTACGTCCATGTCTCCGTCCATGTCTCCGTCCATGTCTCCGTCCATGCCTCCGTCCATGCCTCCGTCCATGTCTCCGTCCATGTCTCCATCCATGTCTACATCCATGCCTCCATCCATGCCTCCATCCATGTCTACATCCATGTCTACATCCATGTCTACATCCATGTCTACATTCATGTCTCCATCCATGTCTACATTCATGTCTCCATCCATGTCTACATCCATGTCTCCGTCCATGTCTACATTCATGTCTCCATCCATGTCTCCATTCATGTCTACATCCATGTCTACATCCATGTCTACATCCATGTCTACATCCATGTCTACATTCATGTCTCCATCCATGCCTCCATCCATGCCTCCATCCATGCCTCCATCCATGTCTCCATCCATGTCTACATCCATGTCTCCATCTTTGATTTTGTTGAGAAAGCACTTTGAACCCCCCCCCAGCGTTTCTATTTCTGCAGACCTGGGTGGTGGTGGTGGCGGTCAGCCATGCTGCCTGAAGAAGCCATTGCTTGATTACATTCAAGCTTCCTAATGCCGCGTACACACGACCGGACTTTTACGGCAGACTTTGCCTGGCGGACTTTTCGACGGACTTTCCGAATGAACGGACTTGCCTACACACGATCAACCAAAGTCCGACGGATTTGTACGTGATGACGTACGACCGGACTAAAACAAGGAAGTTCATAGCCAGTAGCCAATAGCTGCCCTAGCATTGGTATTTGTCCGTCGGACTAGCATACAGACGAGCAGACTTTTCGACCGGACTCGAGTCCGTTGGAAAGATTTGAAACATGTTTCAAATCCAAGTCCATCAAACTTTTATGAAAAAAAAGTCCGCTGGAGCCCACACACGATCGAATTGTCCGAAGGACTCCGGTATGCCGGACCAAGTATGCCGGAAAGTCCGATCGTGTGTACGCGGCATAAGGGATCTCTATGTATGTACGGGTTCCGGGTTCACCCCCGCTCCCTACTTGGGAGGGTTTCTCCTTGGAATGCACTGACTTTTGTGATTTTTTAACGCATAGCTATTGGATTAGACATGTGTCATTTCTTTTTTCGTTCCAAATCGAAACTCGGACCAATTTTTCGTTATTCTGAAACTCAGATGTACCCGAATTTCAATAGTAACGAATTGAAACTAATCCAAAATAACAAAACAAAATTTCGGACAAAGTTCCCATTCAAATAGTTTTCAAATCGAATTTGAATAGTTTTGGATTCGAATAGTTTTCGAATCTAATTCGAATCGTTTTTGAACCGAATTTGAATTTCCGAAGAGAATAAAATAGAATAGAAAATACAGGAATAGAATAGAATAGAATAGAATATACAATAAACAAATAGAATATAATAGAGTAAAACAGAACAGAATACAAAATAATATAATACAAACAAAAGGGATAGACTATAAAAAAAAAGAACAGAATAAAATAGAATAGAAAATAAAGGAATAGAATAGAATGAAAAAATAGAATACAATAGAATAAAATAGAATAGAAAAAAAGGAATTTCAAATAGAAAAGAATAGAACAGAATATACAATAAACAAATAGAATATAATAGAGTAAAACAGAACAGAATACAAAATAAAATAATAGAAAAAAAGGGATAGACTATAAAATAAAAGAACAGAATAAAATAGAATAGAAAATAAAGGAATAGAATAGAATGAAAAAATAAAATACAATAGAAAAAATTGAAAGACTATAACTATCTTCTGAAATTCAAATTTCAAATAGAATAAATTTGAATTCAAATACAATAGAAAAGAATAGAAATAAATAGAATAGTATTAAAAAAACAATCTACTAGAATAGAAAGAATATAACCATTTCCCCAAATTCTAATAAATCAAATTTAAATTTGAATAGATTAGAAAAGAACAGATTGGAATAGAATATAAAATAAAATAAATAAATATGAATAAAAAATAAAATAAGAGAAAAGAAAAAACAATAGAATAGAATGGAATAGAAAGAATATAACCATCTTCCAAAATTCGAATTTCGAATAGAATAAATTTGATTTTGCATGTAATTTGATTCGAATGCAATTCAAATGGAATTTGAATTGATTCAAATTAGAAAAAACGAAACGAATTCTGAAAAAAAATTAAACTAATTGAACTAAACAAAATAATGTAAATAACTAATCCAAACTAAACAAATGTTTTCGTTCTGCACATGTGTAATTGGCTCATTGCTCTGTTGACGAGATGTAACTTACAGGTTTTACTCAACACGGTTAAAGTCCATCTTATTTCCTCTTAAGAAGTGCAAGTCTAGAAACGCATCAGGCATGTGGGAAGAAGTGTTCTGAGGTTCCATATATATGTTACAGACATAGGTGTGTGCAGCCTATTGCATTAGATTGTGCATCCCAAAGCTCAAACACACATATCTTTCTCTGCGGAATCAGCTGCACTGGACAGTGAATGAATGGGAAGTGCTCTGTGCTGGGCGGCTTCCTGTTCATTCACAAACTGAAGCATAGCAACCCCAGTTTACTATGCTTCAGTTATGAA
Source organism: Lithobates septentrionalis (assembly GCA_037952835.1). Lineage (NCBI taxonomy): Eukaryota > Metazoa > Chordata > Amphibia > Anura > Ranidae > Lithobates > Lithobates septentrionalis. The sequence goes on along the minus strand of JBBDGP010002796.1, from coordinate 157,237 downwards.
TGAATGCAGAGCGCAAGGAAGGGGCTGGTCAATGACATATTTACTAGCCCCTTCCCCTGCAGCAGCTGGGGGGAAAAGAGAGGAGGGAAGCCAGCAGCACTGCAGGTAGGGGGGTGCAACACAGGAGGAAGCTAAGGCAATACGGGAATTGGCACCACATGTAGTGATTGGTGTGTGCCCAGGCACACTTGCCACACCCCCTGCGCACGTCTATAGTTACAGAATATATCCCAATTTGGGATAGAAAGACATGGATGAGCGAGTTTGGGGTGAAGGAACATGACTGACCTCAACCTTATAGAACACCTTTGGGATGAATTAGAGCAGAGACTGCGACCCAGGCCTTCTCGTCCAACATCAGTGCCTGACCTCACAAATGCACATTTGAAAGAAAGGTCAGACATTTCCATAGACACACTCCTAAACCTTGTGAGTGACCTTAGAAGAGTTGAAGCTGTTATAGCTGCATAGGGTGGGCCAACTTAATATTGAACCCTACGGACTAAGACTGGGATGCCATTAAAGTTTGTGTGTGTTTAAAGGCAGGTGTCCCAATACTTTTGGTAATATAGTGTACAGTGGAACCTTGGTTAACGAGTAATGCAGTTAACGAACGTTTTGAAAGACGAGCAGCTTTTTTTTTTTTTTTTATTCTGACTCGGTTTGCGAGTGTTGTCTCGCAAAACAAGCAGAATTCAAGCTAATGGGGTGTGCAGTACCGCATTTGGCCAGAGGTGCGGGGGCGCCGGTGACACTCGGGACGGTTCGGAGCTGTTCGGAGCAGTTCGGAAATACTCGGAAACACTCAGAAATACTTAGTTCCCGAGTGTTTCCGGGCCTTTTCCGAGTTCAGCCGAGCTGTCCCCGAGTATTTCCGAGGCTCTCCGGCGAACCCCCCCCCCCACCTCTGGTCACATGCGGTATTGCATGCAATAGAAGTCAATGCGGAACAAATTATCTTCCTTTCCATTGACTTCTATGGGGAAACTCGCTTTGATATGCGAGTGCTTTGGATTAAAAGCATTCTCCTGGAACGGATTATGCTCTGAATCCAAGGTTCCATTGTATCTCACGGTTAACATAGAGTAAGCAGGTGCAGTCTACTTTCTCCTCTGTAGGTGGCGTGCATCTGCAGCGCCATCGCAGTTGAAGAGGAAACCAAGGGGAACATGGTTCCTTTATGGTTTCCTGGGTCACTGGAGAAGCTATCCAATTGTCGCTGCCACCCCATGTGACCCTAGCAGCCATCTTGGGTCAGGCAGAGCCTCTGTAAGGCCCTGGCTCTTAGGCATTTTGCAAGTGGGTAGAGTAGGGACAGGTACCCTTGTCTGGTAGGGACAGGACTAGGGGCAGGGAAAGGTTCCTTACAAGGAAGGAAAGTATAGGGCTCACAACGTACAGACATGTTCCCGCTTGGGCACGAGATGGCCAGGCCGCATTCTTCCCCTCCTAATAGGTGCTGTCAGTTCGGCTGACACCTGCTTTCTGAACACTGTTTGACCTATGAATGTTCCCGGTTGGGTTGTCTTCCCATTGGGTTTATTGTGAACTGTCTTTACATTATTCAAATTCAAGCTATTTCATCGCACTTGGACTGTGTATTTGCCGCCACACCGCGCTGCACGCCACCCACACGTGAGACTCATGAAAGGAAACCCTTGCAGATGTATGGCGTGTATTGATCCCAATCTGCACTGTACTTGCAGCAGAATTATTTGGATGTATGGTTTCTACAAGCCTTGAAGTCTGACCGATCAATACTATGTACTTCCAGCAATATCCTTCTGATTTATGTGCTGTGCGATCTTCTTCTGCCCCCAGTTCACATTCTTTAACATATTCTAAGACTCTTCCCAGATCATGTAATTATATTCCCTGACTGTTTACAAGCAAGACCCCAGGTCAGCCTATTAGCTGGAACCATCTACTGAAGACATTCGATCCTTCCAATTTATCATAAAAGTATGAAAACAACAACGTTTACTGCTCTCCTTGGGATTGATATGAATTTCAGAAAAAGTGGAATGCATGTTTATAGTGAGAAAATCTTCAAGGCCATTAGAACTTAAAGGGGCCGTCCCTCTGTTTGAAGGGTTTGTCCAGCGAATACCCAAATTTAACTCCAAACCTCCATCTCTAGCGCGGGTCACAGCTTTTCCAGACACAGCTTTTTATACCCCCTGTGATATCATTACCAGGTTTCTTAATTTCTCGTAAGGGGCAAATTGCTGGGAGTTCAGTTCCTCTTTGCATGCCCCAGAACTACGTCTCCCAAGAGCTCGCTCCCTACACACAGTGCGTTGTCAGGCTTTTAGGAGTCAAGGCAACAGCAATTCTTCCCTGGAAAATAGAGCAATGTAGGCATGTGGACTAGGATAGAAGGGGGCAGGGATGGGCAGAGTTCTTTAGCACAGCAGGCAGGAATGACGGCACTTAGTCTAGGACACATGTTTCAAACACTAGGCCAAATCTGGCTCTTGAGGTCATTTCATGTGGCCCTCACATCTCTCCTGTAGTTGTGGCAGCCCCCCCTCCCCCCCTTGTCTCAGCAGTGGGCAGCAGAGAGGAGGACAGAACTCCTCCTACAGATCCTGCACCTCGCTGTGCAGCCACAGCACCCCCTCAATGATTCCTTCCTGGTCTCACCATTCAGCAGACTCCAGCCCTCCTCTGGTCCTCCCCCAGACCCTACACTTTCTGCTTTCCAGCTCCACCCCCAGCTTCTTCCCAGCAGCAGCACATGGTAAGAGGGGGTGCACTGTGATGTAAGGAAGGGTGGGGGGCTCTTGACTTCTGATGGTGGAGGGGCTCTTGACATCTGATGTAAGGGGGATGGGATGCTCTGGACATCTAGTGTTACAGATACGGCCCTTTGAGGGACGACCACAATGCTGATGCGGCCCCGAGATAAAATCGAATTTGACACCCTTGGTCTAGGAGGGATGCCTGGCTCTACCACAGGAAGAAGAAGAAGCCGCCATTTCATTGGACCAGCTGGGTTGTCAGCTGAAACGGATCGATCCACCAAAAGCCAATACAGACATCTCAGAAACAGGTAGAATGCTGATGTATTGAATCGAGCAATAACTTCTTATAGCCTTCGAGACCCACACCTATCCCCAGCAAGATTTTCCTAACATTGTTCTCAGCAGAATATCCCTCGGTCATGAAGTCTCACTCCCTGTGCTGCATTCTCCACAAAATAAAATTAAAAATTTACAGCACCATTCTAGTGGCTGAAGAGAAGCACACTGGTCAGACTGGGGTGACCACTGGATCTAGATTATCCAGCCCGACGATAGAAGATCTCCGCAGGAAAAAAGCCAAAATTCCATAAAAAAGGGTTAAAAAGCTGTGAGATCACAAGTCCCAGTAGAAAACAACACGTCCATACTCCTGAAGACACTAGAATGACTGGAGGCCTATAGCAGAGAGAGGGTTTTAAGCCCAGAGAGAATTGCCCGTAGGAGGTGCCGAGTGTCCTGCTCATGTAGTTGGGGCTACAAAGCCCTGTTTGGTCATGAATAAAGAAGGATCTGTGTCCGTTAATGAACGCAAGAGAGAAAAAAATATGCACAGTGCCATCTAGTGGCTGAAGAGAAGCACAAAAGTCTATGTATGTTGATAGAGAGGTAAGGGATGTCATCTGAACCTTAAACTATTACTATTAGTGCTTCCCCAAAGTGGGTTTTTTAACATTGCCGTTCCATATGTCCGTTTATCATCCATCTGTTGATGGATGAAAACGGACATACATTTATCTCTATGGGATAGCGGACGTTAGCAGATGATCATCCACTGACATCCGTCTCCGCTAAGCTCCGTTTTTTTATGACGGAAGAAAACCCTATTTTTTCATCCGTAAAAAGAAAAACTGGAACAGACGAAAAACGGATGTTAGCGGACGATCCGCTGACATCCGATTTTAAACCCCTTTTCTTTTTTTTTTCCCCTCATTAAAACACACTGTATTTAGCTGGTTGTTAAGGAGAGGGCCGGGAAGCCGGCCGCTGCGTCCTTAACAACCGATGAGTCATCAGCTGTCAGCTGAATGTACAAAATAAATAAATTGCCGGGTAAATAAAAATGCGGAAAAAAACGACGTGGGGTCCCCCCCAAAATCCATACCAGACCCTTATCCGAGCATACAGCCCAGCAGGTCAGGAAAGGGAGGGGACGAGCAAGCGAGCCCCCCCCCCTCCTGAACCATATCAGGCCGCATGCCATCGACATGGGCTCTGGACCCCAGACCCCAAAGCATCTTGCCCTGGGGACAAGGGCCTCTTCCCGACAACCCTGGCCAGTGGTTGTCGGGGTCATCAGGCGGGGGGCTTATCGGAATCTGGGGGCCCTCTTTAACAATGGGGCTCCCAGATCCCGGTTCCCCCTATGTGAATGGGTATCGGGTACATACTACTCCTACCCATTCACCAAAAAAAAGGTGGTGAAATGTAAAAAAAAAAAAAAAAAGAGCCGGTGTTTGACAATTCCTTTATTTTTTTTTTAACACGGAAAATATTTATTGAGTAATTTGCACATTACAGTTGGTACAGTAACACAGTATTTCACTGGAAGTATCAGCGAATAATTACACTTTTCTAAATAGTGTACATTACATTTCGGGTAATAACTGGGTCTTTGATCATACATTTATCTCGATTGTTAATAAACTTTATCAGCATCCAAGAAAAAAAGAAAAAAAAAAAAGAGGAAGGAAGGAAATTCTTCTTCTCAATTGTATTGGGTATAACATCTATCTTTCATACTTTCTATCATTGCTATTTAGAGAGTCTTTTCCCCGTGAGTTCTTCTTAACCTAAAGATTTTTGTTTGGTTTTTTTTTTTCCTTTCCCTTTTTCTTAACCTTCCCCGTTCCGGGGGGGGGGGAGGGGGGGGGGGAGAGAGAGAAGCGGAGAAGGCAAGGAAGCCCCGAGGAGCCGAGAAGAATATAAGGAGGGACACCAGGGGGGACCAAGGGGGGGAAGTTAAGAGGAGAAAGGAGAATTGAGGGAGAGGGGGAAAAGGGGCTCGCAAGCAAAGATCACCCGTATTCACACCACCAAATGGCGATCTGCAATCCATCCCGCCCAAATTTTGTCGAACTTCTTGGGACAATTTCTGCCCATGTAGGTAAGCTTGTATATTGGGAGTACTGCATTGATCTGCGCCCTCCACGCCTCAATGGTAGGGGGGTCCGGCTGTTTCCAGCGTAACAGAATTTCTTTCCTAGCATAGTAGGCTGCGTAAAATACAAAAAGTTTGGTATGTTTGCCTGCTGTCAGGTTATCCGTGACGCCCAGAAGGAACACCATTGGGTCTACTTTCAATTGTAACCCCGCCACACCATTTATATCTGAAACCACATCACGCCAATAGGCCTGGAGGATTGGACATGCCCATACTACGTGAAAGAAAGTCCCCACTGACTGTCGACACTTGGGGCATCCGTCGTCCAGCCCCGGATAGATTTTAGACAACCTTTGAGGGGTGTAGTATACTCTGTGGAGGAACTTCAGTTGGACAAATCTATCTCTTGCTGAAATCATAAAAGGGATGCATTGCTGCAAACCTTCTGACCAGTCCTCCTCAGTCAAGTCCGGAACATCTAATTGCCATTTACGAAATAGGGGAAGCATCTTGGAGGTATCTTTACATGTAAGCCTGAAATAGATAGAGGACAACGTTCGGTCTAGTTGATCAGTTATCAAGAGGGATTCCACTGAGTGGGTAGACAGCACAACCCCATGTGGAAACTGCGCTCTAACCGCGTGTCTTAGTTGGATATAGCGGAAAAACATCCATGGGGGTAGATTATATTTAGTTTTGAGCTCTGTAAAGGAGAGAAGATGTCCATCCTTAAATATATGTCTCAATGTTCGGATCTCGTACCTGGCCCAGACCAGGGGGTCTGGAACAGATTGGAGATGCGGCATTGTTGGGTTACCCCACAGTGGGGTATGCGGCGAGACGGCACCTTCGCTGGCGAGGTGTGAGGAGACCCTTTGCCACACCTTTACCGTCGTTTTCATGGGTGTGGTGACTTGTGGGCTATACCTCGGGCCCCTATAGACCAGATTGCTGAGCTCCGAATAGGAGCCTAAGATTGCAGCCTCCAAATTAACCGCCGGGTTGTTTTTGTCCTGAGCAAACCACCATCTCACGGTGACAAGTGCCGCCGCCCAGTAATATTTTTTAAAATTTGGGAGGGAGAGGCCTCCCTCTGTGAGCGACAGCTGCAACAAATGTTTAGCTACCCTGGGTGTTGCCCCGGCCCATACAAACGAGGTAATAGTTTGATCTAGTTTAATGAAGAATGAGTTTGGAATGGGAACCGGGGTATGGCGGAATGCGTAGAGAAATTTGGGAAGGAAGGACATCTTTAGTAAATTTATTCTCCCTACTGGGGTTAACGGCAGCGTCTTCCACACCGCACACCGTTGAATGAGTTTATTTAAAATAGGATAAACGTTGTCAACTAAATATTTTTGTGGATCAGATTGAATCTGTATGCCTAGATATTTAAATTTGGACACTGTCTTAAGGGGAAGAGGGGGACCTGCCAATGTCGGAGCATCTGTCAGAGGGAATAGGAGGGATTTCTCCCAGTTCACCCTAATCCCCGAAAACGCACCAAATCTGTCGATAATGGATAATGCCGCTCTAAGCGATTGGTGAGAGTCACGAAGGTACAGTAGCATATCGTCCGCGTAGAGGGAGACCTTTTCGACAAGGGGCGGAAAGGAGATGCCTCCCACCTCTGGGGACCTCCTAAGGGTCTCCGCCAATGGCTCAATTGCTAATGCAAACAAAGCCGGTGACAGCGGACAGCCTTGCCTAGTGCCTCGGTGGAGGGGAATAGAGGGTGACAGCACCCCACCCGTGCGTATCCTGGCCGACGGGCCAGAGTACAGCAATCGGGTCCAGCGTATGAAGTTGGGCCCTATCCCGAACTTGTGCAGGATTAGCCATAGATATTCCCACTCCACCGAGTCAAAGGCCTTCTCGGCATCCAGAGAGGCCACCGCACCCACAGCTCTACCAGCATTGGAGCTTGCCAGAACAGTGTGGAGTCTCCGCAAATTAATGTCAGTGCCCTTGCCCGGCATGAAGCCGGTCTGATCTCCATGCACTAATGATAGGATTACTGAGTTGAGCCTGGTGGCTAATACTTTTGCAAGTATCTTTGCGTCCACGTTCAGGAGCGAAATGGGCCTGTACGAGGAGCAAAGTTCAGGGTCTTTACCCTCCTTGGGTATCACCACAATCACTGCCCTGGACATAGAGGGGGGCAACAAATTTAATTCAAAAGAAGCAGATAGGATCTCCTGTAACCTGACAGCTATAGTCTCTATATGCGTCTTATAGAATTCCACTGGAAGTCCATCGTCCCCCGGGGTTTTCCCGGATTGTAGGGAAGTGATAGCATTTTGGAGTTCCTTAAGGGCGAGCGGAGCATCGAGCCTCCCACGGGCCTCCTCTGAGAGGGTGGGTAATTTAATAGTGTCAACATATTCAAGGAGTTCTGCAGTAGAGCACTGCATCTTAGAGGTGTAAAGATCTTGATAGTATGAGGCAAAACATGCATTTATGTCTCTGGGGTTGGAGTGTAACTGCCCCGACATATCTTTAATGTTAGCCACTGAAGTTGTCACCGATTGCTCCCTAGAGAGCCATGCCAGGAGGCTCCCCGTCCGCTCACCCTGCTCAAATATGCGTTGAGACTGATGCAGTAGGTGTGTTTTTGTGGCTGCCGTTCTAAGAAGCGTCACCTCGCGCACTGCGGACTGTAAGTCTGTTCTAAGTGCCTCATCTCTATTATTGGTGTATTGAGTCTCTAAGTCAGCAGCCCTTCGTTCAGCCTGGAGCAAGGCTGCCCCAGTTTGGCGTCGGGTGCGGGTAATCGCCATCCGATAGTGGTCCTGAGCATGAAGTTTAAACGCCTCCCAGCTATGAGCAGGTGTCGTAGCTGGGGGGTTATCCACCCAAAATTTCTGCATTGCAGTCTCCGCCTCTTGTTCGATACGGTCGTCTGATATCCAGAACCTTGACAAGCGCCATAGACAGTCAGTGGGGAGAGGATTCACATTTAGAGTAAGTAGTATGGGGGAGTGGTCCGATATACCCCTTGGCAGGTGTGAAATGTCTTGGACCATATTAAGGGCACTGGAGGTGGCATATACTAAGTCAATACGGGACATTGCCCTGTAGGAGGCCGACTGACAGGTGTAGGATCTCAGCAAGGGGTTTTTCCAACGCCAAACGTCCCTAAGTGCGAACGTCTCGGCCCACCTGGACAGAGGGGATTCCGTGGCCGCATCAGGCGTCAGCCTGTCCAAACTCGGGCAGGGTGTCATATTGAAATCCCCAGCCAAGATCACACTGTCAGTAGGATACCGTGCAGCCAGAGTGGTGATTTTGTGGAGAACCACCAATGATGCCGGTGGAGGTATATACAATCCCACGATTATCATGGGTACATTAGCAATAGCGGCATGCATGACCACAAATCTACCTTCAGGGTCCAGGTGAAGATCCAACAACACAAAAGGTAGGGCTTTGCGCACTAATATACTGACTCCCCTGGCGTATGATGAGAAAGTAGTATGGTAATAGTGGGCCACCCACGGTTTTTTGAGGCTCAAAACCCGACCTCCAATGAGGTGAGTCTCTTGGAGTATGCATATATCGGGGGAATATGCTTTAAGGAAGTTGAAGACTAGTGAACGCTTTATTCGGGAGTTCATGCCCCGGACGTTCCAAGAAATTAGTTTTATGGGAGCCATAGGGAGTCAGAACATATAGTATTAGCCTGTGTCAGGAGAAATCCACCAGAACCCCTCAGGAAGAGTACCAGATAGTTCTCCCGCAGTTTGTCATGAGACATTACGTATGATTGCATCAAATCACTCAAATTCACATGATATCCAATACAACATTTCCGTGTGTAACTTTTAATAACTTCCCCCCCCCAAACAAACACCCCCCCCCACCCCGCACACCCCCCGAACCCGGGCATGCCTGTTTCCCAAAACCAGAAAAGGTCATTGACCTCACGGGGTCATGTACTAGATGACTAGAAGTAGTCAGTAGCTACTTAATGTACAGAGTTTCCAGTCTGGAGAAGGTGCCGCCATCTGCGGGATTATGCTTAATTTCTCCTGGGCAGTGCCAGGGGCACATACTTGGTATAAACATAACAGTTGAACAATCATTTCCCCCCCCCCCCCCCCCCAACACCACCCCCAAACAGAGCAGAATGGTTTTTTTTGCCCTCGATCCTTAGGGCGGGGCGTAAGCAGCCAAACCAGCTATAGATACAACTTTCAGTACCCCTTTATGAATGGTTCCATCAGTCAAGTCTCGTCTTGGTTACCCAGGCCAAGTGGAAAGAAAAATCAGAGGCCCTATATTCCATAATGAGCCTAGGTAATCCGGCAGTCCGGCCGGGAAGATTCCAGCGCGCTCTATAGAGGATAGGTAAGGACCAGCTTGATGGAAATGCTCTTCTCCTGATTTCCGCATCCAGCAGCGTATTTACCCCCCTCTTAACACTGACAACAAAGTATGAGAGCAACTTGGAGGGAATAAGCGATCTGGATTGTCTGAGAGGCGGAAAATAGCAAATAAAATGAACATAAAAGAATTTCCCAAAACTTTAAATAAGAAGAGAGAAATCGGGGGCTCCGTATCACCGTGCCTTCAGCTCGAATCATGAATTAGGGACTTAGAACCGCCCAGCGACCAGAGGAAGAGTCACATACCTAATGTCTGGGCAGAGCACTCAGCCAGCGCGAGGCCTCGTCCGGCGAGGTAAAGAATCTGACACTTTCACCATCCTGCACACGAAGCCGGGCGGGGAACAGCATACTGTAGCGTATGCCCTGGGCTCTCATAGCCTGTTTCACCTGATCAAAGGACTTCCTCTGCTTTTGGGTGTTGACTGTGAAGTCCGGGAAAAACATTAGCCGGGCCGCCTCGTGTCGGATTTCGGCCATTTTGCGTGCCTCACGCAGTATCAGATCGCGGTCTTTATAATTCAGCAGTCTGAAAATAAATGTGCGAGGCGGGGTTCCGGGAGGGCCGCGATTCGGTGGCATACGATGGGCCCTCTCAATTACAAATTGCGGTGAGAAATTTGCCTGGGGGAACAGTGTGCGGAGGAGTTTCTCTGTGTAGTTGGTGGTATCTGAGCCCTCCGACCCCTCAGGGAGTCCTATGATCCGCAAATTGTTACGGCGATTACGATTTTCGGAATCCTCGGCTCTCGTTTCCAAGTGTTTAACTCTTACTTGCAGGGTATGCAAAGAAGCCGAGTGATCCCTAATCGAATCTTCTGCCTCCCCCACCCGACATTCCACTTCGGTCACCCGCTGCCTCACCTTCTCAAAGTCTTGCCGAATGAGACCTATGTCTAGCTGCACAGTGTCAATCTTCGTTGCGAGTGTGGTTAGGGTGGACTGGCATCCCGTGATGGCCTGCATCAGGGCGGTAAAGTTACTCTGCTCAGTAAGTGCAGGATCCGAGTCCTCCGTCTGAGTCGCCATGTTGGACACTATCTCCACACGTGCTGCCGCTCCGTCCGAGTTATTTCGGCTATTACTCTGCTTGTGGTGGTCGAGGCGGCGCCGATTCCGTGTCCGCATCAGCAGGGGGGGGGAGAGGGAAGCACCCCAGATAGTTTGGAGATGATCAGGATCTGATAAAAGGATTTATTCCCCGCGATGGCTGCAGAGCTCCTCGACTACACGTCCTGCACCGTCGCCATCTTGGACACGCCCCCGACAATTCCTTTATTAATAGCTCTGTCTTCTCCCGGTGTCGTCCTCTCCGCCGCCATCTCTTCCCACCGCCGTTTCTCCCGATGCCTTCTCTCCTCCCGCCGCTGTCTTCTCCTCCCGCCGCTGTCTTCTCCTCCTGCCGCCATTTTACACAATAAAAGGTTCACATGTACTTTAACTGGACCTCCCTTTCCCCTTAGGTTCAATTGCATTCCACCCATTGCTTGCGATGTTACTTGCTGGTTATCTTGAAACATACTGTCTGCCTTCTTGATTGCATTGAAGGCCACCTACGTTATACATCCCCCTACTGCACAACTCAAACATTAAACCTACAGCATACTGTATACCCATAAGCATAGAATTAGGGAGAAGAGGTCCATCACCTAAGGACACTAGCACAGAGTAGGGTATGGGTATAGGCTGTGGCTGCTGGTGGGTACTTCTCTTTGGGAGGCGGCAAACAAACAACACCCCCCTGCTGGCGCAGCACGCCACTGAAACAGAACCCCACCCCCCCGCGGGTGGTCATTACTACCCATGTGGCAGGGCTGTGGTTTCCTCTCCTCCTCTCCTGGAGTTCTGGCAGGGGCCGCGGATCCAGTGTCCACTCCTCCAGCTTCTTCCGTCGTGTGCCTCCTCTTCCGCCAAAGCGGTAGGCATCCAATAGGATCGCCTGCCGCTTTGGCCAATCGAGAAACAGGTCTCACAGACCTGCGTCTTGATTGGCGGGGAGGAACTTTAGTGTGATAATAGCGAAAATTAATTCGCTATGGTCACACAACTGGGTGGTCTCGGAACGCAATGCTCTGCGCTCCGAGGCCACCCTTTTTTGAAGCCTATTAGAGCCTCTAGCTCTAATCAGGTGCTTAAAAAAAACACCCACCCTGCATTGGAATCCATGGTCCGGCGCCACCGATATGTAGATCAAGGGGCCGGACGCATGTATAGGGGAGGCAGCGCCTGAGCACCCTCTATGGACAGGCCGCCACTGGTTATAGTGGTACATACAGGCAACGTGTCCAATTACCTAAAGGTAGTACCCTATAACCCAGGGTCTATGAATATTCATAGACAAAAATGTAAAAAAGGGGGAAACATCACTTAACTGGTATATAGAGATCTGACTCACCATTATTGAAGGGATGGGGTTTCCTGCAGCCAAAAGGAACTAAATACTAAAAAAGTGATGACCCAGGTAGGAGAACCGGGGTGAGGCAAGAAGGGGCTCCAAATGGAAAACACACCGCAGCATAAGTATAAATCTACATTTTATTAATAGAACCATGTATAATGTCAGTAGAAAAAATGTCAAAGCTTCACCACACCATATAAAAAGCATTCATGACAAGTTGTCAAGAATAACAATTAAAAACAACCCGGGCTCACAGACATTCATCCAATCATACCAAAAAGTGGACACTAATTGCGCAATTGTGGGAGAAAATAAATCAATTGTCAAAATATATCAGTGATGGCCAATAGATGTAGCAGGGGCCACAGGGGCAATGGTAGCAAACTGCAGATGTAAACCAAATCATATGATGATAATTAGATATGAATAAACCAGCACTGAGAGGACCTGATGCCGGAAGATTAGTCATGAAGAGGCAAACGTGAAGCAGCAGGTCAGCCAAGAGGGGAGAAGGTGAAGGGCAGATGAAAAATCACAGGTAGGGAGACATATCAGTGGCGCTGTACAAGCACAATCACTGAACAAGCATGCGGGAACGGAGTCCCATGAACAGTCTCACTCACGATGCAGTCAGCTCCGGATTCCTGTGAGGTATACTGCTCCTGGATGATGGTACATCTTACGTCACTCCCCAAAGTTGAGGCCCCAAAAAGCTGCAGATGTCAGTGCCAGAGATGAGTGCCAATGCCCAAAGCAAGCAGATCCCAAATGTAAGTCCTTGCTGGTGCTGTGTAATCCAAAGCGGGATGATACAAAGAGGCAGGTGTGAGAGCCGCGTGAATGAGCTGGAGACACCAGGGTCACATGACGCGATGGTGTCAATGCATTTCGCTCACCACATGAGCTTCGTCAGGACACTATGGAAGTCCATTCTGGGGCTTAAATTGGGAAGTAATCTCCTCCCCTTTTAAGCATTTTACCCCCCGGTGCTCACCATAGTATTAAAGGGCCCATATCATGCTAATTGAAACCTAGCAAAATTGTGTAAATGTATACTGTATATATATATATATATATATATATATATATGTATATTTTGGTTGGAATAATTAAAATATTTAGTAAACAAAAGAAAAATGTATAGAGAGATTCTTTATATCCAGCTGAAACATTCAACCAGGCAACCAAAAGTAACACCTGCAGCAAAAACAGAGTCAATAAAGGTTTGATATTTTAGACAACAAGAAGTTTAATTTCAACGTAAAGAGAGAGATAAAGAGGACTAAAAGTAACTAAATACAGAGAAGTTCAGTAAATGGGATTAAGATAAATCCCTTTAGAGGGGAATTTTAATTAAGGATCAAGAATGACCTGTAGGCTAAGCTCAGTATTGAGTCCTTTAGGGATCATCGTTTTTAAACGAAAAATCCACTCTTTTTCCTTCCGAAGGAGGACTGTATCAAACAAAAAAAAGACCTAAAGTTTTGAAAAAAAAAAGTTTTTCTTAGTTTCTGTTATAAAATTTTGTAAATAAGTAAATTTTCTCCTTCACTGATGTGTGCTGATGAGGCGGCACTGATGAGGAGGCACTAATGGGCACTGACAGGCATTACCGATGGGCACTGTTGGGGCTGCCCTGATCACGAGGCGTAAGGAGAGGATTGCCAATAACCGGCAAATCCTGTTTACACTGTGATCAGCTGTGATTGGACACAGCTGAACACATGATGAAGAGCCGCCATGATTGGCTTTTTACCCCCTTCTGTGATCAGCTGCGCCCAAAGGATGCAGTGATCACTGATGATGTGCGCCACAGGGGCGCAAAGGGCGACCGCGTTGTAGCCGTCATTCAGCTATAGCGCGGTCATGAAGAGGTTAAAGTGACAGGAAACATGGAATGCAGCTTTAAAGTGTATGTAAATGTAAAATGTTTTTATTTTTTTTAGGGAAGGGAGAGATCCTCTGTCAAGTTATAGTTACTGTGTCCTCATTGGATTGGTTCACTCCTCCATTTGTCTTGGTGATCATTGTCTTCTGGTTCTGGAAAATCCAAAAAATATGGAGCTGGCACGAGATCAAGAAGATGAAGTTAGATCATACGAAACATTTATGTCCATTTAAAGATTTATCGATCGAAATTCGGTCATGACATTAAGGGCACTATCGTTCGCTCCCACGGCCGAGTGTTATGCGAAAACGAGTTTGAACGATTTTTTCGCACAGTATATGGCCAGCATTAGTTTTCAGTGTCAAAGTGAATTTGCGGGAACTGCTCAAGCAATCCAATGACAAAGTAATGGCACAAAATTGTGTGTATTTGAACCCTCTGGGGGTTTGTTTTTAATTTCTTTTTAATGAAAAGGGTCAATCAAACGTCTTCTCAGTGTTGATAAGATCAATATCTCTGTTTTCCACTCTACTTTTCATTATGTCATGAGGATTATCTTGCCTTGGAGACATCACTAGTCCCAAAACGCCATGCTCATGTATATGTATGTAGTCTGGACAAATTTCTGGCTCCTTCCATATCTCAAATAGAGAAGACATTAGGCCTTATGCGCTACGTAACCTGTTAATCTTATACAGTTTGCACCAGGATATGTGTCCCATACTGTGAGGACCTCTGATATTTAATGAGAAGAGGGGCAGCATGCTCAGCATGTCAAATAATTTATGTGAAAGTGGTAAAAAATGATACCGCGCTGTCACCTAAACAAAAAACAGCAGCCAACACAGCAAAATACAATTGCAAGTGAAAATAACGAGTATATGTGCAGCGCTAAAGGAGAACGGTCATATTAAATAAGACCATATGTAATAAAAGTAAAAAAATATATATAAATATTGAGGTTATACACTCTTAATGGCACACGTGCCTAATACATATATGTATGAAACTAAAATAAAGTCCACAACGTGACAGCAAATGATTATATAAAGTCCACGTATGGCAACTGGAATATGCTGTTAATCCCGGTAAGTAAACGACCACCTTACGACATCAGTGGAAGGACAGGTGTGAAGAGTGGCTCCTGCTGCTGTCAATCAAATCCAGTGACACGGGAGCCGGGGGCGCGCCCGCACAAGTGCCCCCATGGAATGCGGCTCTCCGTGGGGGCACTTGATGCGGAGGAGGTGCCAGGAGCACCACCGGGAGACACCAGAAAAGGAGGATCGGGGCTGCTGTGTGCAAAGCCCTTGCACAGAAGAGGTAAGTATAATGTGTTTATATTTCAAAACGAACCTTTACAATCATTTAAATGAGAGGCAGGGGGAAGGGGCGATGACGACACTCCTGTGCATGTGCGCAGGAGCTGCCGTTGCTGGCATGAGCTCTGAAGGTCCGACATCATAAGCCGGACCTTTAGATCGCATGCACCGGTGATGTCATCGCGGGCTGCATGCACTCTGAATATCTTCTAAACTGTGCAGGTTTAGGAGATATTCACGGTACCTACAGGTAAGCCATATTATAGACTTAGCTATAGGTGCAAGTTGTGTAATAGAGTTTACTACCACTTTAACCACTTCCTTCCCCGACCATAAACAAATGACATCTGTAGAAGGGATCTCCCATGCTGGGCGGGCTTCCCAGGCGTCCAGTGACGCGTGCGCCCGCCGTGTCGCTTGGGAGCCGATGCGCATGCCCGGCGGCCGCGATGACCGCTGGGCAATTGCGATTGCCAGTAACAAAGCAGGGATCAAACACACAGATCCACGTTCTGTCAGGGGAGAGGAGACCGATCATGAATTCCCAGTACAGAGGAACACCGATCAGGTCTCCTCTCCTTGTGAGTCCCCTCCCCCTACAGTTAGAATCACTCCCTAGGTAACACTGTTAACCCCTTGAACGCCCCCTAGTGTTAACCCCTTCCCTGCCAGTGACATTTATACAGTAATCAAGTCCATTTTTATAGCACTAATTGCTGTATAAATGTGAATGGTCCCAAAATAGTGTCAAAAGTGTCCGATGTGTAGGCCGCAATGTCACAGTCATGATAAAAATGGCAGATCGCCGCCATTACTAGTAAAAAATAAATAAATATGCCATAAATCTATCCCCTATTTTGTAAACGATATAACTTTTGTGCAAACCAATCAATATATGCTTATTGCGATTTATTTTACCAAAAATATGTAGAATACATATCGGCCTAAACTGAGGAAGAAATGTGTTTGTTTTTTTTATTATAGCAAAAAGTAAAAAATATTGCGTTTTTTTTCAAACTTGTAACTCTTCTTTTGTTTATAGCGCAAGAATTAAAAGCCGCAGAGGTGATCAAAGCTCCTGGAGCAGGAACTTTGTCCAACGTCGCCATCGCTATGGAAATCTGTCCGGCATACAGTAGGGTGCACTTCCTTCCCACTGCACATGCGCAGGATCGGGAGGTGCATGCTGGGTAGCCAGCATGCACCTAAATCCTGGAAGAGAGTCCCAGCGGGCTTCAGATGCCCACAGTCAGTATGGTCGTGGTGTGAATCAGGAGATTAAAGCGGTTGTAAACCGTTGGGCGCTTTTTTTTTTTTAAGATCTGCAAAGTCTAGTATGCATCTTACCTGAAAACGAAGCATTGCAATGATGCAATGTCATCGCTGGAGGCAGCTTCTATCTTCACCCATCTTGTTTCCGGGTCTGCGGACTCAAACTGGGTAACTAGACGGAGCCCTGATGATGTCACTCTCATGCATGCGTGGGGGAGCCACCATTTACAGCACAGGATTCCAAAGGAATGACCCGGGTGGCCATTCCTTCAGAGCGCATGCGCCGATGACGTAATCGGCTGCATATATAGTAAATATCTCCTAAACGGCCCACGTTTAGTAGATATTAACAGTACTTTTAGCTAAGCTTATAATATTGCTTACCTATAGGTATAAGTACAAGATTGAGGTTTACAACCATTTTAACCTCTTGGCACCGGTGCCTGCTGGCCCTTTAAGAGGTTTATGACGCCAGGAGGCGGGGAGCGGCTTAAGATCACGTGACCGCCATGATTCGCTGTCACGTGCTCCCAAAACTTTCGCAACGATAACTGTGCTGGGAGCGCGCGCTCTCGGCACAGGTGTATTGGGAGCAATTCATGCAAATATACAGGCCCTCGGTGATAAGGACCAGGCGTCGGTGGGCCGCATATTTGTGTATAGCCGGTACCAAGGGGTTAAAGTAAGTAAGCAATGCTGCACAAAGAACAAAAAGGGGACACTTGAGGATTGCCAATTTGTAACGCATGAGCGCTGACCGTCACGAAGGTTATTTCGAAGAAAAAAAACATTCGGAACGCCTCTTTAACTACACAGTCATGCACAGTGACAGCTTGCCGCCGACAGGTTTGTTTGTACACAAGCTTCCTGACCAATTCCTCTTCTTTAGCGTTTGACCTGTGGTGGTCAATAACAGGGTGTAAAGAGAACTTGGGTGCGCTGCTGATTCTCTGCTGGAACTTTAAAGCGGAACTTCACCCGAGAGGCTCCATTCACACTTGTGCGATTTGTCATGCCACTTTGGACATCAAAGTCACATGACAAGTCACACCCCATTCTTTTCAATGGCACCCATTCAAATCAGCTCTGAGGAAGGGGGGTATATCCCCTGAAAGGTGTAAGCTTAGCCATCTGCTTGACTGTTTGGGCAGAGTAATGTCGCCCCTGTGCTGGATCAGATTTATGTTATTCGATGTAAGATCAGATTTATGTGATACAAAACGCTTGATTCGTAAGACTTTTGTATGTTTTTTGGAGTGCGAATTTTAATAAAGTTTGTTGGGTAATGCACTAGACATTTGCGCCCTCCTCTGTTTATGTTTACATTAGCACCTTCCCCTAAAGAAGACACAAAAGTGTTGAAACATTGAAACATGGGAATGGGTATTGGGAGCAACAAATTGAGCTTTTTTTTTTTTTTTACGCTGTAGGCAATTCTCTATTAGAGAGAGATTGGAAGGTCAAGAGCTAGAGAGAGGATTACCATTACTAGACAATAAAGATAGAACAGCTGAAAGGATGATATAGAGAGATTAGGTGAAGAGGATTGTCAATAGAAGATAGATAATGAAAAAAGGTAAGCAAGGATTGTATGTTTAGGGTTAGTTAGGTTTTGCCTTTGCTTCCATTTTAAATATATAGAGAATTACAATATATAGAGATTTGCTGCTCACAGAAGCAGATACAAATGGGATGTGAATATATTTGGGATGGAGTATACAGTGGGGAAAATAATTATTTTATCCCCTGCAGATTTTGTAAGCTTGCCCACTTACAAAAAAATGAAGGGTCTATAAATTGGTATCATAGGTGTATTTTAAATGATAAAGACAGAATATCAACCAAAAATCCAGAAAAAACACATGATGCAAATGTTATAAATTGAGTTGCAATTTAGGAAGGTGCTCCTAATGATAACTCGTTATGTGTATAAAAGACAACTGTCCACAGAATCTCTTTCTTCCATTCAAACCTCACCGCCATGGCCAAGACCAAAGAACTGTCAAAGGACATTAGGGACAAGATTGTAGACCTGCACAAGGCTGGAATGGGCTACAAGACCATCAGCAAGAAGCTTGGTGAGAAGGAGACTGTTGGAGCGATTATTCGCAAATGGAAGAAATACAAAATAACCATCAATCCCCCTCGGTCTGGAGCTCCATGCAAGGTTTCGTCTCATGGGGTGAGGATAATCATGAGAAAAGTGAGGGATCAGCCCAGAACTACACAGGAGGAGCTTGTGAATGATCTCAAGGCAGTTGGGACCACAGTCACCAAACAAGCCATTGGTAACACAATATGCCGCCATGGATTGAAATCCTGCAGCGCCCGCAAGGTTCCCCTCCTCAAGAAGGCACATGTACAGGTCCATCTGAAGCTTGCCAATGAACATCTAAAGGATTCAGAGAAGGATTGGGAGAAAGTGGTGTGGTCAGATGAGACCAAAAGTGAGCTCTTTGGCATTAACTTGACTCGCCGTGTTCGGAGGGAGGAAAATGCCAACTATGACCCTAAGAACACCATCCCTACAGTCAAGCACGGAGGTGGAAACATGATGCTTTGGGGCTGTTTCTCTGATAAAGGTACAGTCCGACATTGGCACATTGGGGGGCCAATGGACGGGGCCATGTATTGTAAAATCTTGGAGGAGAACCTTCTTCCCTCCAGAACACTGAAGATGGCTCTTCCAGCATGACAATGACCCAAAACATATCACCAAGGCAACAAAGGAGTGGCTCAAGAAGAAGCCCATTAAGGTCATGGAGTAGCCTAGCCAGTCTCCAGACCTTAATCCTGTAGAAAATTTATAGGAGGGAGCTGAAACTTCAAGTTGCCAAGAGACAGCCAAGAAACCTTAAGGATTTAGAGAAGATCTGTAAAGAAGAGTGGACCAAAATCCCTCCTGAGATGTGTGGAAACCTGGCAACTACAAGTAAGGTTTTACCTCTGTGCTTGCCAACAAGGGTTTCCCCACCAAGTCATATTTTGCTTGGGGATCAAATACTTATTTTACTTACTGAACTGCAACTCAATTTATAACATTTGTATCGTGTTTTTTTTTTCTTGGGGGGGGGGGGGGGATTTTTGGTTGATATTCTGTCTCTAGCATTTAAAATACACCTATGATAAAAATTATAGACCCTTCATTTCTTTGTAAGTGGGCAAAGTTTAAAAAAATCTGCAGGGGATCAAATAATTATTTTTTCCACTGTAATTGTTATATGGAACAAAGAGCTTATTGTCGTGTGGGTTAGATGCAATAGTGGGATAACTAGAGGGGGTTGTGAGGAGCATCACATTCACAATAGTGAAATTAATATTACTCCCGTACTAAGACAATTTTGTATTTGGCCAATTTTGTGCAGAAAATTGATCAATTTCACAGCAACATCAAGTACTGTAATGAAATTACTAGAAGAGAGGAGTCTATTGTGCACCGGAGAGTATTTCTCAAATCTCTTCACACTCTGTAGGGACAAGGTGAAGCTAAACACTTTCTAATAACAGAGTATAAGCTTCACACTGCTTAGACCTATAATTTACTGTCTACAGATACGGAAACATTTTTACTTACAAGAAAAGGAGTTAATCCAACCAAATTAGCACTGAGTTTAACAAATTTGCTCAGGGAAGGTAAAAAAAAAAGAAGCAATAATTGTTGGTAACAAGTCCTGCAGAGAAGAGAGTTTTTTTTTTTACATAGGGATTCAATTATTTACTTCCAGGGATAATTGTTGGGAGCTAAACCCACCTGTTTCTTGAATCTGGTGTACACTCTTCATATATTCTTATTGTATGGATTAGGGAGAACCGTTACCATGAATATATGTAGAATTCATGCCATAAATCGGAAAACAGAAGCCCAGCTTGTAGCAATGTCCTCGGTGGTCACCAAGACACAAAGTGAGGGGAAAATCTCCCCAACAGGGACAAGAAACTCCCCAATAGGGACAGAAATAAGAACCTGTCCCTTCCCCCCACTCTAGCCAAAAATAGAAAAAAAAATTTGGGCTGGAGTTCTATTTTTAGGTACACTGGCCAGGTGGAATTTTCATGGACATTCTCAACTATTATCCTTTAAAAGGCTTAATTTTTGAACAGCAAGCGAGGAGAAAATCTTACCAGGGACACGGAAGACACACACTACATTACCAAAAGTATTGGTACACATGCCTTTATGCGCACATGAACTTTAATGGCATCCCAGTCTTAGTCTGTAGGGTTCAATATTGAGTTGGTCCACCCTTTGCAGCTATAACAGCTTCAACTCTTCTGGGAAGGTTATCCACAAGGTTTAGGAGTGTGTCTATGGGAATGTTTGACCATTCTTCCAGAAGCGCATTTATGAGGTCAGGCACTGATGTGGATAAGAAGGCCTGGCTCGCAATCTCCGAATTCAACCCAAAGGTGTTCTATCGGGTTGAGGTCAGGACTCTGTGCAGGCCAGTCAAGTTCCTCCACCCCAAACTCGCTCATCCATGTCTTTATGGACCTTGCTTTGTGCACTGGTGCGCAGTCATGTTGGAACAGGAAGGGGACATCCCCAAACTGTGCCCACAAAGTTGGGAGCACGAAATTGTCCAAAATGTCTTGGTATGCTGACGCCTTAAGAGTTCCCTTCACTGGAACTAAGAGGCCAAGCCCAACCCCTAAAAAACAACTCTACATTGTAATCCCCCTCTACCAAACGATTTGGACCAGACACGCGTTGGGTGGAGCTGAATGACTGCCGAAACCGGAAGGGACGCGGGAGCCGCGACCCTGCAGTGTTTTAACACAGGCTTGATTACTTTTAACTCCTACAAGTGTAATTATTTTAATAAAATATTTACTGTTTGAATATACTACACTATGTGGATCCCCTTTGTTGTTTGAGCCCAATACAGGATGGATGCACGCAAATTTAAAAGGACCATACACCCTCTATATATGAATATCCAAGGGAGGAGGAAAGAAGTGTGTGAGGAGTATCCCAAATAGGAGCAGCATTGTTAAGCGTCCTGTGTCAAAGGGGAAAGGTATTTTTAGACCCTGCTATTAGCAGGTCCAACTTGGGAGGTGCGTGTATTGCAGAAACGGCGGTGGGAATCACTAGAGCACTGCAGCATAATACTGGAAGATAGATGGTTATTGGATTTGTTGCCACATAAAACGTTTATTTGTTGCACATCAGCAGAGACTTGTTTAACTTATTGGGGAGGATTGGATGATTCTTTATGTGCTTTTTATGTTTATAATTGAAGAATATGAATTGATAGCACTGTATGCACTTTACATGTGAAATATTTTGTAATTTAGAGTTTTTTTATCATTTACACAAGTAGGGAAGCTCCACAGTTTTTTATATATGTCAGGGCTGGGCTCAGCCCATTCTTCTTTGAGCTGGCTGCTCAGTCGTCAGCCAATTGCCAGCTCCTATGTCTCCACAGTTACTCAGCTGTTGATGATATCCTGCTCGTCAGTTCTGCCTACTTAAGCTGTCCAGTCCAGAGGATCTCTGCCTTCGCCTTGGTCAACATCACAGAGACTATCTCCTGCATTCCTGTTAAGACTTGCTTGGCTGACATCCCTTCTGGCTCCAGATCCTCCTGCTTGCTCGCTCATCTCCGGCTCCCTGACGTTTGGCTTGTCTGACTATCCGTTCCGGTTCCTGAACTTTGGCTATGTTTTGACTACGTTTGTTCTATTTAGTTTTATAATTAAACAAGTGTTATTTAACACTACTTCTGTCTTGGTCTGATTTCATGGTTTCTGACAATATATTTATTCACTTTGCATGTGGGAACACAAGTCACTGTCTGCAGCTCCCAACATACAATTATAGGGAAGTCGTGGTAAAAGGTAGCGCGAGGTACACAACATACTTCACCTTTTATTTAGTGGTGATCAAATGGCACCAAAAGAAAGCTCTATTTGTGGGGGAAAAAAATGACAAATTTTATTTGGGTACAGCGTTGCACGACCGCGCAATTGTCAGTTAAAGTAACAAAGTGCCTGGCCATGAAGGGGCTGAGGGGGGGGGGGGGGTAAATCTACCAGAGGGTAAGTGGTAAACACAGATCGATTCAAACAAGCTGAACAGTCTGTGCCGAGAGATTCCATTGCTTGCTCCAAATAAATCCTTGTTATTGTTGTATAACCCCTACATATAATGTAGGGGTTATACTCCTCCAGCTTATAATTCTTCTTTTTACATTAAAATACTGCCATTATATACCGTTTTGGCTGACCTGTATACCACGGTCACGTAATAAACTGCAGAGTTTGCCCGAGTGCTGAGTGATCAGGTAGGAGGAGATTTCCACTATAGCCTGTGTCCTCATGCTGTTATGGGAGGCGGAGCATCCATGAATCAAGATGCGACATCCCACCCACTTTGTTCTTTTTTAGTTACTGAGCATGGAGGAGGGAGGGAGGGACTGGGCTGTCATTTAGGATCTGCAGACACACCCAAATGTGTGTCATACCACGAGACCTGAAAAGCTCAGCTCAACAAGGAAGTGTTCTCTCCAGCAATAGAGACCAAACTGAGCATGTGCAGCTTTACTACCCTCACTTTGTTTTATCTGGCCTTGCCAAGAGAGATCCTGCAGGACAAGGATCCGTCCTCACGGGATCGAAGAGCCCTTTTACACAATACGTAGGGATTAACCCCTTATGTTCCACAGGGAGTATAAAAGCATGCTATTCCGCATATACAGATTTACTGTTTTGGGTTTAGTAACACTTTAAATATCAATATTATTATTAATTACTCTGACTTTTGAAGGCATTTGCAAATGGACAAATGTTTTTTTAGCGTGGATTTTTTTTTTGTTTTTTTTTTAAAGCGTGGAGTGCCACTTCGACATTATCAATACTTTTTTTTACTGCATTCCAGTCAGTCAAGGCATAGTTCAGAAAAGTTCACATCACACATTAACAAGAATTAAAAATGAAAAAAAACTTTATTTATCTTTTTCAATGAGAGGAGGCACAAACTTTAACATCTGACAGGTTCATCGATTTAAAAACACAGGAGCTCCTCCGGGGTCCCTGGTGTTCTTTGTCAAAACACATCACACTTTATGAAATGGTTTTAAAGGTGCTCCATGTGATACTAGAAAATATTATTACAAAACCAGATCCACACAAGGCATACAATAAGGCTGCTAGAACGTGAGAGTCAGCGATGATATCGATCACCAGGACAGGGAGATTCATACATGTGGGTCATCAAATCATTTAAATGAAACAAAAACAAAAAAACATGCAATTTGGGCAGCAATGCTTAAGGAGGTTTTCCTTTTAATATTTTAATATAAATTAAGCTTTAAATTTCAGGTACAAGCAAACCTTTGCAAGGCCTCTACAATGTGCACTAGATTCTTGTCTTTATTTATTATTATTTATTTCAGGTACTTATATAGCGCCTTTTTGGGCCTTGTTCCCAGGGGATTCAGCTTATATGAGAGCAGTGTTTACAGCAACATTGTAAAGGATATATATATAAAGCTTCAGCTCTAGTTTGTTTGATGTCAAGCAGAGATCGTAATGGGATTGCTGGTTGTTATTGAAACTGCTCCAGCAACTCTTGGTTGGAAACTGATTAACGCAGACCTTGTTGTGCAATGCAAGGTCTGCTTATACTGGCCGGACCCCAACCCCCCCCTTCCTGCTTATACTTCCCGGACCCCCCCCCCCCCCATAGTGTGAATTCGCCCCAAGACACTCTTGCAATATACTGCATACCTCCCAACTTTTTGAGATGGGAATGAGGGACACCTATCAGCAAAAATATGCAGGCATAGGACACACCCCTTGCCACGCCCCTTAAAAGAGAGTTGTACAAAAAAAAAAAAAAAAAAACAAGATTGGTTAAACCCACTAATGCTTTTTATACCACTACTATTCCTTTATATTGGCTTTTGGAATTTACAAATGCAGCAATTTAGAAATCAGATGAAAGGTTTAGCACTGGAAAAAAAACTTTTTTGATAGATAAAAAGTGCATTTTATATACATCTATATAGATCAGACCAAAATGTGGGATAAATGAGGAGGAATGAGGGACAGAGGGGCATTGCTCCAAATCAGGGACAGTCCCTCCAAATCAGGGACAGTCCCTCCAAATCAGGGACAGTCCCTCCAAATCAGGGACAGTCCCTCCAAATCAGGGACAGTCCCTCCAAATCAGGGACAGTTGGGAGCTATGGTACTGGAGTGTCTTCCTAAAATATTTGGTGTGTTCTAAAATCCACGGGAATGTACCTGGCAAGAGGGCGACTTCATAAGCAGTGATACAGAAGATGGACTAGTTATAAAACTGAAGAAGAGGTGGACGGACCGGATCGTTCCCCATCCATCTGGCGGATCGGATGTAAACAGACAGGTGGACCGTTTACAACAAACCGCCCATAGGAGGAAAGCGAGCTGTGTCAGTGTCTGCTCTGCATAAGCAAAGTAGACAGGGACCCATCATCCACCTCCTCAGCGAGGATCAGTGGACAGATCCCTCACTGAGCTGCTGGACTCTGTCCATGTGCAAGAGCCAAAGAAGCTTTGAAACATTACAGAACAAGTCAACTTGAAGGTGAGTAACTTCTACTAGATATTTCTATTGGACACATTATACACTATATTGTCAAAAGTATTGGGACACCTGCCTTTACACGCACATGAACTTTAAAGGCATCCCAGTCTTAGTCCGTAGGGTTCTGTATTGAGTTGGCCCAACCTTTGCAGCTATACCCTGTTTCCCCGAAAATAAGACCTAGCGTGATTGTCGGTGATGGCTGCAATATAAGCCCTACCCCCCAAATAAGCCCTACCCTGTTTCCCCGAAAATAAGCCCTACCCTGAAAATAAGACCCACAAGGACTTTAACTAGGGCTTATTTGGGGGGTAGGGCTTATATTGCAGCCATCACCAACAATCACGCTAGGTCTTATTTTCGGGGAAACAGGGTAACAGCTTCAACTCTTCTGGGAAGGCTGTCCACAAGGTTTGGGAGTGTGTCTATGGGAATGTTTGACCAATTTTCCAGAATTTGTGAGGCCTGGCTCACAGTCTCCGCTCGAATTTATCACAAAGGTGTTCTATTGGAGTGAGGTCAGGACTGTCAAGTTCCTCCACCCCAAACTCACTCATTCATGTCTTTATGGACCTTGATTTGTGCACTGGTCCAAATCATTTGGTGCAGGGGGGATTATGATGTGGGGTTGTTTTTCAGGGGTTGGGTTTGGCCCTTTAGTTCCAGTGAAGGGAACTCTTAAGACGTCAGCATATCAAGACATGTTGGTCAATTTCATGCTCCCAACTTTGTGGGAATATTTTGGGGATGGCCCCTTCCTGTTCCAACATGACTGCGCACCAGTACACAAAGCAAGGTCCATAAAGACATGGATGAGTGAGTTTGGGGTGAAGGAACTTGACTGGCCTGACCTCAACCCGATAGAACACCTTTGGGATGAATTGGAGCGGAGACTGCTAGCCAGGCCTTTTCGTCCAACATCAGTGCCTGACCTCACAAACACGCTTCTGGAAGAATGGTTAAACATTCCCATAGACACACTCCTAAACCTTGTGGACAGCCTTCCCAGAAGAGTTGAAGCTGTTATAGCTGCAAAGGGTGGGCCAACTCAAAATTGAACCCTACAGACTAAGACTGGGATGCCATTAAAGTTTATGTGCGTGTAAAGGCAGGCGTCCCAATACTTTTTGTAATATAGTGTAATGTGCATTATGACAGAGGTGAGATGCCAATATAACTTTCTGCTCACCATTCAAAGGGGGGATAAAGCCCAGCCGAGTGGATGGCAGTGAGTGTGATCTCAGGAGAGCTAATCCCATGCTCCAGTACTCAGGATACCACCAAACAAGAAGCAGCATTAGACCAACTCTCCTAAAAAAAAAATCCTCATTAGCACCCTTGTTAGGAAAAGCATGGCCACCTCTGGTCAAATACCATACATAAGTGAGAAGTTAATACAGCCTAAAGCAAGGAGCAAACCTATGACATGACATGATATACATCTGCAAATTTTATAGCACAATTACCATTTATTTGCTGAATGTAGTAAAACATCACAAAAGTAGCTTGTGCAAGA
Source organism: Lithobates septentrionalis (assembly GCA_037952835.1). Lineage (NCBI taxonomy): Eukaryota > Metazoa > Chordata > Amphibia > Anura > Ranidae > Lithobates > Lithobates septentrionalis. The sequence goes on along the minus strand of JBBDGP010002796.1, from coordinate 130,754 downwards.
AGATCTAAGCATATTTGTGAATTTGAAGTACTCTGCAAAAGCAAAAAACATTCTTACAGCAAGAATGGAAAGATTGGTAGCTTGCATATTAAACATTTGGAATCAATAATAATTGGGCATAACAACTTACAGAACTTTTTTCAATCAGAAATTCAAAACAAACATGTTATTTGAGCCAGAGTGGTGCCCGATGCTCGACACAGCAGGCGAAATGATTTACTTCCAATAGCATGTCAACAAGCGGGTGTGGGAACGAAGGCACATGGGGGGGCTTGTCAGAGGTCAGCCAGCTGAATTGTCCAGCAGGCTATCAGATAGCGAGGTCCTTTAAGACCTGCCAGACTCCAGAATGTACAATGGTCTTCAATGGGTGGAGCAGCCTCCTGAAAAATTAAAAGTGGGGACTGGTACGGTGGAAGCTTTACCCAAAAAAAGTAAAAAGGGGTTTCTCTTTGTCAGAGGCTTTGGAATGAGCCCTGCCTCTACCAATATGGCGGCCTCAATGCAAAGACACGATGCAGAACAAAACAGTGTAAATAATGGGAAAATATCTACTATAGGGATATTAGAGGCAATACTGGTAACTAGTCCATTGCCCGCTAATGCCGCGTACGCACGATCGGGATTTTGGTCGGAAAAAGATATGATGGCTTTTCCGACGGGATTCCGCTCAAACTTGCCTTGCATACACACGGTCACACAAAAGTTCGCTCAACTTTGGACCGTCAAGAACGCGGTGACGTACAACACTACGACGAGCCAAGAAAATGAAGTTCAAGGCTTCTGAGCATGCGTCGAATTGTTTCCGAGCATGCGTAGGAATTTTGCGGGTCGGAATTGCTACAGACGATCGCATTTTCGCATAGGAACTTTTTCCGACCGAAAAATTAAGAACCTGCTCTCAATCTTTTGCTGGCTGGGATTTGGCCAGCAAAAGTCCGACGGAGCATACACACGGTCGCATTTTCCGACCAAAAGCTCTCATCTGTCTTTTGCTGGCCGAATTTCTGATCGTGTGTACACGGCATAACTTCTTTTTTTTTTTATATAATCTTTTAGTTTTCCAAAAACTAAAAGAGAAAAAGGCACATAAGAGACAATGCAAATAATGTGTGAACAATAGCTGCATTCATCGCAGTAACTTCAAGTGTACAATCACAAGGCTAGTACACAAAAAAAGAAAAAAAAAGAAGAGGCGTTATACTCCATGTGGTAGAAAAATACATAGAAAATTGAGAAAAACTCCTCTAGATGTGCATAATCATGCTTCCTGGCGTCTATAGGTTCCCTAACAAGGAAACAACTCTTAGGTATACTGAAATGAGTGGTACCATCTCATGCAGGATCAGTACAACCTCCACTCTGCCACCCAAGCTGCGGGTATGGCAGCAGGGCTTGAGGTTCTTCCTTAGAGTAGACCGGCCATTAAATGTGCCAGTCACACTATAAAACAGTGCTTAATCATAGCTCATGATTAAGCACTGTTTTATAGTGTGAAACGCGTCAGCTCTTTCATCCTGTGTTCTGCTGTGGCATGTACTTTTGATATCATCAACTTTTATGAATAAAGGCTAATCTTTCGGAGTGCGGCTGTCCAGAATCTTCTCTTATCATTAATTCCATCTATGAAACTGGAAAACAGGGAAAGTCCAGCACCAAGTCAGCTTGAAGTAAAATCTTGCACTTTTTTTGAAGATTCATAAAAATAATCAATACCTACCGTAAAAATTGACCCGTTTTAGCTGTATAGGCGTTAATTATAATCAGCTGAAACACGTCAATTTTTACTATCGGAATTGATTCTTTTATTCGCCTTGATGGAACTTCAATAAAGTGCAAGATTTTGACTTGGTGCTGGACATTCACTTTTTGTAGTTTCATAGATGGTATATACAGCCTATGTCCAGGCACAAGCACCTGAGCCTCATCCTTTCAAGGTGTGAAATAGGGGTAGTAGCACTGCAATTTATCTTTCTTTTTGGATGCGTACCCAAAAAAGGCAGGCAGAGGGCAACAGACTAGTCACCAGTATTGCCTCTAATATCTATGCAGAAGATATTTTCCCATCACTTACACTGCCTTGTGTCTGTGTGTGGAGGCCGCCATTTTGGTAGAGGCCGGGCTTTGCTTCCATAGGTTAGAGCCTGCAGCAAGGAGAACAGTGAGCAGCACAGTAATGACATCACCAAATCTCACTCCAAATCTTCTCAGACTAGCAGTGCATTAGATCTCACACTGCAGATATACAGCTAGGAGGTTGTAGGCACAGGAGTGCATTGGCACACTCACATACTAGGAGGTGCTCCCAATATTTTTCAGGAGGAATTCCAGACAGTAGCATTTTTTTTTTCCAAGGACTGCTTAGGAACAATTAACAGTTATTCCCTGTAATATTCCAAATCTTCACTTTTTGAGGTTACTTCCACTCTTTAATGTGCTGAAGATAAAGCTTTACAAAGGCATCCCTTATTAAAAACCATTAACTATGTAGAACTGGAGGTTTTCATGAACATAACAACCAGTGAATGACACAATGGACTTCATTTAGTCAAACACAGAGTACCCAGGTTCTTCCAGTGTAGTTGGGCAGAATGAAAGAGGAATCAACTTGGTTGTCATGAGCAGCACAGACTGTCTGAGACAGTTATAAACCCAGACACCTTCATAAGGTGTCAATCAAATACAAGGAAACCAAAAAAAAAAAAAAATTAAATATTTGCCTGTTTGGACAGCCCCTAAAAATTTTAAATTAAAACAAACAATGTAGATATTGTAGATATTGACATGGCTCCAAATCATAACTCAGCTCCCTGCATTCAACACTGCATTGTGGATGCCTCCCTGTGGTTCCAGAATGGATTACAAGGGACAATCTTTTACAAGCCCACCCCCTGACCTGTCTACACACACCTTCCATGCTTCCCTTGCGCTCTTTCCTCTGAGAGTTGCACCCTGTGTAAAGTCTGTGTCAGAGCTTAGAGAGTTGCTGTCAGTGCTTAGGCTTGGTGACCGGCTGCTCACTGCATCCTGGAAAGAGGTCACCAAAAGGAAATTTTGGTGCCGAAACAGTATAATTACATAAAAAGTAAAAGTATAATTACATATATATAAGTTTTTACATATAATTGTATTATATTCAACTTAATTAATACCATGAATTTAAATAAATATGAATTTATTGTCGGCCATTATCGCCACCTTTAGAAAAATGCATCTCTTTAAATTCTATGCATCTCTGCACATCTGTCCATTGTGGCGTCATCTTGCTTCATTTTTGGTCAAAAAAAAAAAAAAAAAAAAGCACCTCCTCGTTGAAATGTATTGAAAAAGCAGCAAGAATGCATCAATAACGCACCTGTGTTAGGTTTTCGAGTCACCTGACCTATGAAAAACACACCATAAGCACAGTAAAATTGTGGTGAAATTGTAGTAAAATCGTGGGAGTTTTCCGCGCCATTATCTGCTAGACATGTGCACACTGAAATATTTCGTTTCGGAATTTCGTTTTCGTCCGAAAAATAAAATTTAGTTACTCCCGAAATTCGTTTTTATTTATTTTGTTTCGTTAAAAAAAAAAAATGCATTAGTCCGAAAATCCGAAATAATTAAGGTCGATCTGTGATTGAAGGCTTATGGTGTCTGTCGAATGTTCTAAGACGATTCGACAGAGCAGCTAAACTGTACGACGCCGCAATCGTACATTTCCGGTCGAATGTTCCGCCTACAAGCTATAGTAGAATTCGAATGTTGTATGACACTAGTAATAATTAGATTTATTAATTATTATTACTAGTCAACCAGCATTAGAATTCTTCTATAGCCTATGGGTGAAGCATTTGACCATGCGGCGACTGCCTCGTCGAATCTTTTCTCTCTATGTAGAATAATCTTGGACTAATAGAGTTAGGTTAGGCACATTCGACCTTTTTTGCTATGTTCTCTATAATGTCAAATCTTTTCTCTCTATAATTTTGGACTAATAGAGTTAAGGTTAAGCACATTCGACCACAGGTTCGATGGACACAGATCGCTATTGTCAGCGTCATGTCGAATCTCCTATCTATATTGAACTGTTGTCGCAACGAAAACGAAAATAAAGCATTTGTTTATGTCGGATCTTTCGGTTTTTGGATTCTGCACGTTCGTTATCGTTTGTTAAAGCGATAACGAAAATACCCGAAATTCGGACGAAAACGAATGCACATGTCTATTATCTGCACCTTTTTCTCCATCGGAAAACTGCAGAAAACACTATTTTTGGCCACCCATCTCTAGTATTTACAAACCCAAAGATTTAGGGAGTGCAGTAAAGGGTATAGGTGGGTGAGGAGGTGGGGTAATAGGAGACTTTCACTTTGCTCTGAGACAAAGGGACGGTCTCTTCATGGTGCATCTGTCATGAGATCATTAAGGGGACCATCATTGCTAACCTTTGAAAATGCCAATATGTTGTAAATTAGTGTTAGAAAAAGTCAGTGACTGTTAAATGGCCCTCTAATTCTCCGATGGGGGAATTCATTTGGATTAATGGATGGGAGGGGCGTGTCCTAATGAGAAGGAAAGGCATTATATGCTCTCATGTGGAGAGTCAGAACAAGGCACTGGCATGTACACTGCTTCCTGGTATATGGTAGTTTTAGTGTTTTTTCTGTATTTCTTAAAGGGTCCCCTATAATGTTGGGGTGGACAAATTAAAGTGCAACTCCTTACAAACTTTTTTTTTTTTTTTCTAAGTTTTGGGTAGCCTAGGAAACCTGACATATGTTCTGTGTCTTGGAAAGATTTTCCCTCCATTCCTAAATGGAAAAAAAAAGAAGAAAAATCACAGGGTGAGAAGTGAAAGAATATCTCCTGAATGGGGATACAAACTACAATAAAAACCCGATAAAAGTACTAAGTCTTCATCACCTTATCCAAAGCTAAGGAAATGTTTTGGCCGTAGTTCCATTTTTAAGCTAAACTCCAGGAAGATATAAAGAAAAAAAAACAAAAAACAAAAACAAAAATGAATGGTGCTCTGTATTCAAGAATACACAATTACATGTCATTTTCTTGTGTGTCCATTCAGAGACGGAGCCACAGGCTCAGCCCCGCCCCCCTCTCTCCTCATTGGCCCACTGACTTTGACAGCTGCTGTCTCAGCCAATGGCGCCCACTGCTGTCTCAGCCAATGAGGAGGGAGAGTCCCGGACAGCCGAGTCTCTCGCTGGATTGCGATGGGGCTCAGGTAAGAATTGGGGAGGCCGAGGGGGACTGGTGCACACAGAAGGTTTTTTATCCTCATGCAAATACTACAATAAGACAAAAAAAAACTTCTGCCTTTACAACAGCTTTAAAAGCAAACAAAATTGTTTGAACGACAATTAAATATTTGTGACAATGTTGTGGGAATTTTCATTTGAAATTCTATCCATCTGTGGCCAGCTTCAGACTGCAGACATACAGCTATAAGTATGTAGGAACAGGAGTGCCTGGGTACGGTCACATACCGGGAAGTGCTCAGTTATTTTTCAAAAGGAATTCCATAAAAAAAAAAAAAAAAAAAAAAGTAGATTTCCAGGGTACTGTTTTAGGTACAATAAGTTATTCCCTATAACAAAGCAAATCCCCACTTTCTGAGTTCAGCTGCACTTTAAAGTGTTACTAAACCCAGGAGCCTGCATTCACTATATCTGGTCTCCCACAGAACATGGAAATGCAATTATTTTAGTAAATATAAAATTGCTGAATAAATTTTCTCAGCACCAGTATATATAGCAGTCTTGTGACTTCTATCAGTGTCTGGTTAAAGCTTGTGGGAGGAGTTTTCATTCTCCCCTGATTGTCCAATAAGGCTGCAGGACCCCTGACCCTCTGTCTGGACAGTGACAATTGGCCCTGTGCTGGTCACATGCACTCTCCCAAGAACAAAAAAAAAAAAAAAAAAAAAAACTCAAGCAATACACACTAAACTGAGCATGTGTAGAGTAACGCCAAAGGCTCGGTTCTATTAGATCAGGGGACTCAAACTGGTGGATCTCCAGCTGTTGTGAAACTACAAATCCCATGAGGCATTGCAAGGCTGACAGTTACAAGCATGACTCCCACAGGCAAAAGCATGATGGGACTTGTAGTTTTGCAACAGCTGGAGGGCTGCCAGTTTGAGACCCCTGTATTAGATGGATTGAGGACTGTGGAATAAGGGGAGGATCAGAGAAGACAGGTTTAAACAGCCTTTTTACACAATGCGGCGGATTCCCTCAGTGAGCATAACAAGCATGTTTTACTCAGCAGGGGTATGGAACCTGGGGCCCTCCAGCTGTTGCAGAACTACAAGTCCCATCATGCCTTTGGGAGTAATTGTAACTGCCAGCCTTGCAATGCCTCATGGGAAATGTAGTTCCACAACAGCTGGAGGGCCCCGGGTTGCCTACCCCCTGCTTTACTGCATATACAGACTGATTTTACTGTTGTGGATTTAGTAACATTAAGACCCCTTTCACACTGTGCCGCCACCGTCGTTTTAGCGTCGTTATTCGGCCGCTAGCGGGGGGTGGTTTTAACCCCCCCGCTAGTGGACGAAAAGGGGTTAAATGTGCCTGCAAACCACCGCCAGAGCGGCGCTGCCCCATTGATTTCAATTGGGAGCAGCGGTGGAGGAGCAGTGAGTTCACCGCTCCAAAGAAGCTGCTGGCAGGACTTTTTCTGGCGCCTTGCCAGCGCACCGCTCCAGTGTGAAAGCCCTCGGGCTTTCACACTGGAGTGAATGGAGCAGCTGTTTTAGGGCGGCTTGCAGGCGCTATTTTTAACGCTATAGCACCTGCAAAACACTCCAGTGTGGAAGGGGTCTAACTGTAGCAGAGAAAACTCAGGTCTCCTGCCCTATCAGACAGGGCTGTGCCGTGTTAATCTCAGAGCCAAAAGCCCAGAAATACAAAGCCTACAACAGGTAGGACAGCTCGTTTTAGAAGTATTTTATCAGTGTATATAGCCGTTTGCCTGGAGTTCAGCTTCAACGTAGAATTCAGGAGTCAGTCAGCTCAGTCTAGGAGCCACAAGGCCCTTCTGAGAGAAGAAAAAAAAAAAAAAAAGCTTCAGACCCCATACACACTATTAGATTTTTGTCTTCAGATTTACCGAAACCATAGAATATGAAGGTCAAACCTTAAGAGTTTAAATTTGTATACAATCAGGCATGCCCTTGCATTACATGGTTTTGGTAAATCTGAAGACAAAAATCTGCAGAAAATCAAATGGTGTGTATGGGAGTCTTGGGCTTTGTTCACATCTAGGCGTTTTTTCTGGCATTTTTGTGCAGGCATTTTGAGTTGACAAATGAAAAACAGTAAATCTCCGCCTGTAATCTGCCAATAAAACAAGCTTATGTCATTTTTTGAGCGATGGGGGTTTTTGCTTAAGACAATGGTTCTCAACTCCTGTGCTCAGGACCCACTAACAGGCCAGGTTTGCAAGATAACTGAAATACATCACAGGGGATATCATTTGCTGCTCAGTGATTGCAGTATTCTAGTCTGCATCTCCCCCAAGGTAATACATAAAACCTGGCCTGTTAGTGGGCCCTGAGGACAGGAGTTGAGAACCACTTGGCCTAAGGCGACAGAACGCTCAGATGTGAACAGGGGCCACAGAAATGAATGGGATTTGCCTTGTTGGGCATTTTTATAGCTGAGCCTTAGAGACAGAAAATGGTCCAGAAACGCCTAGATGTGAACGGAGCCTTGGGGCCCGCTTACTTCTTTGTAGTGCATTTTATGTTGTGCGGTAACATGCATTCCGTTAAGGCAGTCCATTGCAAAGAATGGGGCTGCCAACACACCATAAGCCAAAAAATTGTACACGACCCTTTTATGTAATGCACAGTGCAGGTGCGTTGCCTTAGTGCAGGGGTCTCAAACTAGTGGCCCTCCAGCTGTTGCGGAACTACAAGTCCCATCATGCCTCTGCCTGAGGAAGTCATGCTTGTAACCGTCAGCCTTGCAATGCCTCATGGGACTTGTAGTATCGCAACAGGTGGAGGGACCCCCAGTTTGAGACCCCTGCCTTAGTGCAATGGGGTGCAGGTTGCGTGTGTTACCGCACACGTTACCATGATGCGTTAATGTAAATGGGCCCTCAGAGTTAGGCAACAGCTAGAGCTTCAAAAATCTGGCGGTTTGACCATTCCTACATGTGAAAACGGGAATGTGTTTACTTATTTACGAACGTTTCTAGACGTACTTTTTTTTTTTTTTTTATTTGAAGGGTTACAATCCTTTAAAAGTGCATAAGTAAAAAATAAATATTAAGAGGAAGCCAGAGACTGCAACATCTAAGTGTTGGAAATATAAAAGGACTCCTTTAAACTAGAAGCAGCTCTGGAAAGCATGTGTGGGACACGTGTGGTTCTCAAAGTGCGTTTATCATTACAGAAAAAAAAAAAAAAAAAAAGAAAAGAAAAAGGTCACAGAGCTAAACAAACGTGGAAATGAAGAGGCAATGCTGCAAAGTTCTTCAGCCTTTCACACGTTTCATACACTTGATATACAAGAGGATTAGGCCCTGATTACTATACAGGGGATGTATATATACATACACAGGATCAGCCTGGAGCTGTCTGTACAATACAAAGGGAGGGCAGCTGGCGTTTTACCACTGCTCCCAACTAAAGTCGTCCCCTCTTCCAAAGACGATGAAAAATCCGAGGATTGTGAAAAAGATCACAGCGTTTCCAGCGAGGACCAGGCCACAGGCTCCCCATAGGATCTGCAAAAAAAAAAGAAAAGAAAAAAAAAAAAAAGGTTTTTCTTAAAGCTAAACTCAAGACAGATATTAAAAAACAAAAAACAAGAAAAAACTAATTATATATATATATATATATACATATATCTATCTATCTATCTATCTCACACACACAAAATTAAATGCAGCTCTGTAATCATTGATCGATCAATCAATAAAGTAGTTGTAAAGCCTGAAGGTTTTCATTCCATGCATGAAGGTAAAAACCTTCAGTGTGCAGCTCCCCCCACCCCGATACTTACCTGAGCCCAATCCTGCCATGTGCATGAGAGCGGCTGCTTTCCCTGGGTCTCTGCCTCCTCATTGGCTGAGACACAGCAGCGGGAGCCATTAGCTCCTGCAGTGGGGACAGCGCAGGCTTCGTTTGCAGGTAAGTGCCACATAATGGGCTAGTATGCCATGCACACTAGCCCATTATGGTTAATAACCCATTATGGTTTAAGGTTAATAACCTTAAAAAAAAAAAGTTCTCAGGCACTTACTGACATGTATGGACGGTGTACTGAGCTGTATGTGTGCTTCACTGTAATACCTGATATGTAAACAAATAATGCATTGTGTATGCAGGCCAACTAATCGGCTGGCCGATTAATCGATTATGAAAATAGTTGACAACTATTTTCATAATCGATTAGTTGTTTCGGCCCTAGATAGAGAGATGAGATCATCACTGTGCTGCGTCTTTCACTGTCACTGGGGTGGGAAAGGATGACCTGGGGTCAGATGAAGTGGGTTGAACGATGCTGGCCATCAAACTGAGAACTGAGAACATCCAGTGGCAGAAAAAAAATAAATACTGGGGGAAAATCTCCGGAATAAAGCTAAATATTGCAGGAAAAGCTGGTTTTGTTATCGTCTTTTTTTAATGGACTATTCATTAACCGGTTCCCGACCGGCTCACGTACTTATACTGCGGCACAATGGCACCGCTGCACCAAACCCCGTATGAGTTTCCCTTTAAGAGCCGCCAGAGGGCGCGTGCCCGCTTCACGGAGGGGGACCCTATGCACGTGGCCGGCGATCGCGTGCACGAGAGCCAGCACACACAAATCCCTGTTCTGTCGGGGGAAAAGATACATATCGTTTGTTCCTACTAAGTTAGAACAACGATATGTCTCCTCCTCCAGTCAGTCCTATCCCCATACAGTTAGAACATACACGTTTAACCCCTTGATCGCCCCCCTAGTGTTAACCCCTTCCCTACCGGTGACATTTCCACAGTAATCAGTGCATATTTATAGCACCGATCGCTGTATAAAATGTCAATGGTCCCAAAAATGCGTCATAAGTGTTTGACCTGTCCGTCGCAATATCGCAGATCACCGGCATTACTAGTAAAAAATAAAAAAAGCCATAAATCTTTCCCATAGTTTGTACACGCTATACCTTTTGCGCAAACCAATCAATATACGCTTATTAATTTTTTTTTTTTTTTTTTTTTACCAAAAATATGTAGAAGAATACATATTGGCATAAACTGATGAAGAAATTTGTTTTTAAAAAACATTTTTGGGGATATTTATTATAGCAAAAAGTAAAATAGTGTTTTTTTTTTCAAAATTGTTGCTCTTTTTTTGTTTATAGCGCAAAAAATAAAAACCGCAGAGTTGCTCAAATACCACCAAAATAAAGCTCTATTTGTGGGGGAAAAAAATGATAAAAATCATTTGGGTACAGCGTTGCATGACTGCGCAATTGTCAGTTAAAGCGATGCAGTGCCAAATTGTAAAAAAGCCTCTGGTCGGGAAGAGGGTAAAATCTTCCGGGGCTGAAGTGGTTAATATCCATTTCTTGCCGAAAACCTAAATGAAGACTCTCCTTGTAGCTCCAGTTCTATGGCAACAAACATTTCTGCAAAATAAGAGAACGCTTCAACTGATGCTCCAGCTGCTCCACCTAGAGGCTAAACTTTATACTACACTTAATCACAACATAGCAGAAAAAACAAAACAAAACAAAAAAACACCCGGTCACTGTTCACTTTCACTAAATGCCAAAATTATCAAAAGAAGGCGCCGAGATTCATTGAGGCAACTAAAAAATGTTAAATAGGAAAGGGCAGAATTTATGGCACATTTGTTTTCCCGTTAATGAAAATGGCGCTGTAGTTTTGGATGTCACAGTTTCAGCAACAAATCCAACATTTTTTTCACACCCAAAAAAATTATTTCATTACGCTTAAAAAATGAACTTTCATTCTCGATTTAACCCCCTAAACCTATATTTTTATTTAAACCCAATAACACATTTCACCATACTGCACCTTACTAATTCAAGATGTGGTGGCTGCATTTGTTTTCCTTATTCAGGCTTCATCCCCCCCCCACCTTTATTTTCCCTGGGGATCCTGCCAGTGATACACTTCCTGTCCTAGGACACAGCATTGGTATGTTGCCTCCACGTCCCCTGCACATTATAGGGGTTCTAGGAGTGCGAAGGCCAGTAGTTTACACTACATATCCGTAAGCAGGTCTTTTTTTTTCCCTAAGGGAATAGGTGCTGGTACTCCCTTCTTCTGAGTCAACCCTTGTCTCCGCCCCCTACCCACCTCCGAGCACCGTTCCATGGTCTCACCTCCGAACACTAGTCCTTGGTTCCGCCCCCTACCCACCACCGAGCCTTGGTTCCGCCCCCTACCCACCATCGAGCCTTGGTTCCCTCCCCTACCCACCTCCGAGCAACGTTCCTTGGTCCCACCTCCAAACACCGGTCCTTGGTTCCACCCCTACCCACCACCAAGCCTTGGTACCCCCCCCACCCACCTCCGAGCCTTGGTTCCGCCCCCTACCCACCTCCGCGCATCGTTCCTCCTCCAAACTACCACCCAGTATCGCCCCTTTTAGAGAATACAGAATCAAGTATCATTTTGTGAGCAATTTGTACTGAATTTGTTTATTATAATAAGAAAGGCAGGAAAATAGATCCCCTGCATCCAACAATAGCCCCCAGCAAAAATACACCCTCGCAGAGGAATTGTCCGCCAACAATAGATCCAAATCCCCCCCCCCCCCCCCCCCCCCCTCGAGAGGATTTGTCACCAGCAACAATTGATCTTACCCCTGCAACAAAATATCACCCAACCAAAAGGATTTGTTTGCCATCAACAATAGACCCAAAGATCCACCTCCAGCAGCAACAGATCCACCCCCCAGAGGAATTGTCCGCCAACAATAGACCCACCCCAGCAACAATAGATCCACCCTCCCCTGAGAGGATTTGTCTGCACGCAACAATTGATCTATGCCAGCAACAACATATCCACCCCAGAAACAATACACCGCCCCCCCCCCCCCGAGAGGATCTGTCCACCAGCATTTGATCTACCCCTGCAACAAAATAACCCCCCGACCAAAAGAAAGAATTTGTCTGCCAGCAACAACAGACCCACCCCAGCAACAATACATTCTCTCAGAGGATTTATCAGCCAGCAACAGTTGATCTACCCCAGCAACAATAGGCCCCCCCTCAACAAAATAACCCCTAGCAACATGACCCACTGGCTCTTGAATCAGAAGCCTTGACACTGAGCCGTCTGTGATAACTCCCAGCACACTGACCAGGCTAAATCTTGGCACACAACCTCAGGTCACTGTGGGCGCATGTGTGCGGCAACTGGGCATTAAAGCCCACCCCCTCCTTCCCTGCGTTATTCTGTTAAAAATGCAGCATATAGTTGATGTATGGTATAATATTTAATATGCGATAGACATTTAAACAGTAGTTTGGTCCTTTGCAGTCCTTAAACAGGGACGTTTGTTTTTCGCAGTTTTTTTTGCACTTATCAGATATAACAAATCACTTTCACCGGTATATTTAACTGATAAACAAGGAGCCATTGTGAAAGGTTCTTTGTTAGAGTTTACATACAATTTTAATCAGCAATAATCATTCAATGGCAATTTAAGAAAAACTGTATTCATAACTAAACATGTACTATACAAAGGTTTACAAAAAAAGAAAAAAAAAAAGAAAAGGAAACAAGCCAGATATTCTAAGAGCTGAGCTGTTATGTGCCAGAAATCTCAGTTCAGAATGAAATGTCTGGGGGGGGTTTATACTGACAGATGCACTAATAGCCAGAAGTGGGGCATTCTTCCTCGCAGGCACAAGAGATACGACCCATATAGATACTTATCTTAATGATTTCAGGGGTTCAGGCTGCCATCTAGGGGCCGGATAACACACACTTATAATTTGCTCATTTATCAACATCTGCACAGCGAAGGTCACTCAGGGAATACAATCAGAACTGTTGTTTTCATCATCAAGAACTTTTTCTTAATAGGAAAAGGAAAAACCGCAGCTGCAACTGTTGATAAATGTCACTGTTATTAATATCTGGTCTCTCGGGACGGACAGTCATGACTCCATGACCTGAAGGAACAACAGCTGGACTCTCAACATTCTTTATATGTCCAATACCAGCTGGCCAAAGAATAGAATGATATTATATAATAGTCCACCAGACTGCAAGCATGTCTAGAAATCTTGATGAGGGACAATACAGAGGATGATTTATTAAAACTGGAGAGTGCAAAATCTGGTGCAGTTGTGCATGGGAGCCAATCAGCTGCCAGGATTGAACAAGCTGAAGTTAGAACAAGCTGAAGTTAGAAGCCGATTGGCTCCCATGCACAGCTGCACCAGATTTTGCACTCTACAGTTTTAATAAATCATCCTCTGTATTGTCCTTCATCAAGGTTTCTAGACAGGCTTGCAGTCTGGTGGACTATTAATCATATAATATTATTCTATTCTTTGGCCAGCTGGTATTGGACATATAAAGAATGTTGAAAGAGAGTCCAGCTGTTGTTCCCTCAGGTCAATTAAAGCGGAGTTCCACCCAAAAGTGGAACTTCCGCTCATTTGTCCCCTCTCCCCCCTCCGGTGCCACAATTGGCACCTTTCTGGGGGGACAGGATACTTGTCTTAGACAGGTATCCTGTTCTCAGTTTCGGGAGTCCGGGCCATGTGACATCACCGCGGGGCTCCCTCCTCCTCCTCTCCCTGTCGCCGGGCCAGTAGGAGAGAGGAGCGGGGCCTCTGCGCATGCGCAGTAGGGTTCCCGGCGTGAAGCTATAGGGCTACACTGCCGGGTTCCCTTACCCGCAATGGCAGCGGCAGCACCTGACAGCTGATGGAAACATTAGCTGCGGTGCCGACATCGCTGGACTCCAAGACAGGTAAGTGTCCTATTGTTAAAAGCGTGCAGCTGCAGTATGTGTAGCTGCTGGCCTTTAATTTTTTTTTTTGGGCAGAACACCGCTTTAAAAGTGATACTAAAGGCTTTTTTCCCCCCTGTTTAATAACAAACATGTTATCCTTACCTCAGTGGTTTTGCACAGAGCAGCCCAGACCCTCCCCTTTTGGGGTCCCCTGCCAGCTCTTTCCTACCCCTCCCCCCTGCTGCGAGGCTCTACATCAAGCGATTTGTTATGGGGGCACCCAAGTCGAGCCACTGCTCTGTGTGTTCATTCAGACACGGAGCAGCGGCTCGGCCCCGCCCCCTCTCTTCTCATTGGCTCACTGACTTTGGATTGACAGCAGCTGGAGCGGTTAAAAAAAAAATTATATATTTTTATAAATAATTGTATTATATTCAACTTTTTAATTAATATTATAAAAAAAAAAAAAAAAAATAAAAAAAAAAAAAGGAATTGGAATTGGCTCTCACTCTGTACGGTTGCATAAAGTTAGTAGTGTGCTGCAGTGTCGGCCGTGTGGGATCGGTCCAGGGTAGTTTTTGCACTCATGTCATTTTTTCACAATGGCTATTGGTATCACATGGGACCTCAACCTATATCCTAGAACGAGGCAATCTCAGCCTTCAACATTCACTACACAGAGGCAGAGGTGGGGGACTCGAGTCACATGACTTGACTCGAGTCGGACTCGAGTCACCTGTTTGAGGACTTGCGACTTGCTTGACAAAATTAAATAAATGACTCGACTTGACTTTGACTTGCCACTAATGACTTGCGACTTGACTTTGACTTGGGCTATTTGACTTGCAATGACTTGGCACCACCAGTGTTGTGTCTTGGCCTAGGCAAAATATGCCAAGAAAAAAGCACTAAGCAGTTTTGCTAATGTTGAAAATGAAACAAAACCTTTCCTGAAAACGGACTTTTAACTAATTTTAAGGATGGAAATGGGGTAGATCAGTATTTTGACTTAATTTGTGACTTGACTTGCTTGACTTCTAGCAGGGACTCGACTTGACTTGCTTGCTTTTCGCCACAGTGACTTGGGACTTGCTTATGACTTAAAGGCTAAGACTTGAGACTTGCTTGTGACTTGCACATGTGTGACTTACCCCCATGTCTGCACAGAGGCCCTTATTGATTGATCCTACTCATCTACCCAACCACTATCATCGATCTATACCCACCTTGATTTTTTTGTCCCGCGCTGGCCGCCATCTGTTGGCACGCTGCTACATCTTCCAGAAATGGCTTTCTCTGGGTGATTTGCGACTTTCAGTGCCACACCATCGCTACAGACACCCTATCCAGTTCACGTGCTTCGCTCCTGAAGATTGGCTATAGCCATGAAACGCGTCGAGCTACAGATGCCGTGTACTTCGTCATACCCATTCCAACTACTTTATGTTTATTACCTCAGATAATAGGTTCCATGGGTGTCCGCGTCAATCCTTCTTGGGATGTTTTAACTAGTATCCTTTAAGGCCCCACAAAGGGGCGGGTGTGTGTGTCATCAATGTTGGGGATTAAGAGAGGCCCCAGATTATATTGTCTATATTGTATTTTTATATGTTCAATTTTGTATCATTACCATGTATGAATCGAATTGGGTTTTTGTATTATTACCATAATATACCCTGGCTATGAACTATTAAATATGAATTATACTCAATTATTTACCTTGTACCCACAAGTTTCAATTGAAGTTCAATTAAAGTCCCGTTTTCCCTCTCCCCTTTCCTTCCCTCCCCTCCCTTATTTCCTTATTTTCTCCTTTTTAATATCATGAATTTAAAAATGAATATGAATTTACTATCAGCCATTTTTCCTGCAACTTTTGAAGCAGTGTTAAAAATCCTGCTTGGTGCATATTTGGCAAACCGCACCTCCCCACTGAGATGCAATGAAAATACAGTAAGAATGCATCAAAAATGCACCCGTGTTGCTTTTTTGATGCATTTTTTGAGAAACAGGACCTATGAAAAACACACCATAAGCAAGGTAAAATTGCAGCAAGATCATGAGCATTTTCGGCAGCCATAATCAGCACTTTTTTTCTCCTTTCGACAGCGCTGAAAACCCTATTTTTGGACGATAATTTTCAGCGCATCACCAGTGTTTTCCTAGGCAGGCTGCATTTGCATGAAGACAGTCTTAGGCCCCTTTCACACGGGCCAGTTTTTCAGGCGGACCTGATTGGACGTTCCATTCAGACCTATGGAGCGGCGGTTGTCAGCAGTGACATGTCCGCCAATATCCGATCCAGTCTGTGAAATCCAGACAGATGGAAACCCTATTTTCCATCTGTCTGGAGAATCGGATCGGATGAAAACAGACAGGCGGTCCGTTTTCATCCGATCTCCATAGAGGACAGCAGGGCTTTGATAGGTCCATCTCTGCACAGTGAGCGGAGAGGGATCCGTCATCCGCCTGCTCAGCATCGATTGATCGATGATCGATCCCTGCTGAGCAGAGCGGAGTCCATACACGGACAAGCCCGTGTGAAAAGACCCATAGGCAGCGACCAAGTGTGATGTCGATTCTCTGTGATTTACAGAACTGAAATCCAATAAATGAGGCAGGTTTTATCTGACTGACTGCAGCTTATAAATCACACTGAAAAAGCTCACAGTGTGCAGTGAAAGCAGAGTAAGCAATTTTGTTACAGTAGAGGAGCCATTGCAACTGTACAAAACTGAAGAGCATGCTGGAGATTGGATTTAAAGAATAATTTCTTTACCGAGCTGCATGATGTGTCAATAAACTATGAGGGCGCTGATCAGTGCACTTGTAGTCCCTTGAGAACTACAAGCCGTCTGCCTCAGATGGGACTTGTAGTTCATTCACTAACGGATCTGTGAATTAATGACGCAGCTGTGTGGGTGGTGCTCTTGCATATCTGCATTTTTTTTTTTTAATGCGACAGTGGGTGCGGGGAGGGGGTGCTGCATAGTGACCTTTTACACCCTAAATACGGGTCTAACATGTAACAGGTTACTAAAGATGAACTTGCTTTAACCTTTGACCTCTGGAAGATTTAACCCCTTCGTGACCAGGACATTTTTTTTTTTTTTTTTTTTGCGAAATGACACTGCGTTACTTTAACTGACAATTGCACGGTCATGCAACGCTGTACCCAAATAAAATGCATGTCCTTTTTTCCCCCACACAAATAGAGCTTTTTTTTAGTGGTATTTGATCACCTCTGCTTTCTTTTTTTTTTTTTTTTTTTTTTTTTTTATTGTCGCTCTATTTTTTGCGATTAAAAAAAAAAAAAAAAAAAGTTTTACTTTCTGCTATAAAAATGTAAATAAATAAAAATAAATAAATCGAATTTCTTCATAAAATTTAGGCCAATATGTATTCTGCTAACGGGAACGTTATACAAAACTATGGGATATATTTATGGAATTTTTACTTATTTTTTTTTTTTTTATATACTAGTAATAGCGGCGATCAGCGACTTACAGCGGGACTGCGATATTGTGGCGAACAATCAGACACCGACACAGTGATCAGTGCTAAAAATATGCACCGTCACTGTACTAATGACACTGGCTGGGAAGGAAGTTAACATCAGGGGTGATCAAAGGGTTAACTGTGTGCCTAGTTAGTGTTTTTGTGTACACTGTGTGCTGATTTCATTAGGGGAAGAGATTGATTCAAGTCCCTGCTTTGCAGAAACACAGGATCGATCCTTTCCTCCTGTCAGAACTGAGCTATGCCTTGTTTACCTAGGTGAATCTCGGTTCTCTGTGTATTGTCGACAATCGGTGGGTGCCGGAGGACATAGAGTGCCCGGCACCCAGAGATCGGCTTCTGCTATCAATTATCATAACAGAAGTGTGCCCCTTCTGCAGGCGGAAATCCGGAATCACGTATATACGCACGCACACACATACACGTGATCTGGCGTACAGCTACCACCCTGTGGCAGTAAAAGTGTTTTTGTAGTTTCAGATAGGTCCCTCTACAAGGGTGCCAAGCCTAGCCATCCCGAGTTCTAGCCTGTCCACTACTATGGACAATAATTAAAAATCAGCAAACAGATGAGAAACTATAAGGGGAGGGGAGAAGACTCATTCCAACACAGAGGGCACCTATTAAAGACCAAATTCTCACCTTGTTTATTCGCTTAAGGACCGCCTCATGTACATATACTGCGGCAGGGCCTTTTAGTGCAAAATCACGTACCTGTACATGATTTTTTTTCTTCCAGGTCTGGGGTGTGCACGTGCGCCACCAGCAACCCGTTCCGATTGGACACAGCTGGAGCCAATCAGCATGTCCGGCGGACCCGAAGTCCACCGGGACCCGCTGATCGTTCCTGAGGCAGACAGAAAGGCGGTCTGCCTATGTAAACAAGGCAGATCGCCGTTCTGTGGCAGGAGAAGACAGAGATCCTGTATTTCTGATGTATTTCAAATCTCTGTCTTCTTATAGTACAAGCACCCCCCAAGTTAGAAAGCACCCCCCAGTGACACATTTAACCCCTTGATTGTCCCTGATGCTAATTCATTCATTTCCTGCCAGTGTCATTAGTACAATGACCGTACATATTTTTAGCATTGTATTAGGCCTCTTTCACACGGGCAAATAGAATTCAGCTTTTAGCTGCGGATAGCTGAAGTTATCTACGGCACCTAAACTCACACAATGCTTTCCTATAGCCCCATTCACACACTGCATTTAGCGACGGTTTCGTTACAAGGGGTTTTGTGCGGTTAGAAAAAATAAAATTTGACTGCTTCCAAAACCGATTTAGCACAGCTATCTGCACATAATCACAGGTAATCGCAGTGTACCACTTCTCCTGCAAATAGCAGCGGCAATGAGGAAAGAAGAACAACAGAAGCACACCAGAAATGGCAAGAATGTTCCACCACAGCTAAAACGCAGCCGCATGTAAATGCATGTAAACGCAGCTAATCGCAACGTACAACTGCAAGTGATCGCTGTGCCTGGAGTCTTAGAACTTCCAAATAACAAAACATGCTTTTAACAGCGGCAGAACAGCCACCCATGTGAAAGAGGCCTTAGTGTCACAGGTCCCCAAAAAAGTGTCACTTAGTGTCCGATTTGTCCACCGCAATGTCACAGTCCTGCTATAACTCGCTGATCGCCGACATTACTAGTAAAAAAATTAAAGGTACAATATAAAAATTCCATAAAAATATCCCATAGTTTGTAGACGCTATAACTTTTGCGCAAACCAATAAATATACGCTTATTGGGATATATGTAGCAAAAATATGTAGCAGAATACATATTGACCTAAACTGATGAAGAAATCTGATTTCCTTTTTTTTTTTTTTTTTATTGGGTATGCTTTATAGCACAAAGTAAAAAAAATTGACAGTTACTTACCGATAACCGTTTTTCTAGGATATCTTCCAGGACGGCATAACCTGAGAGATGACTGGTCCACCTGACAGGAAACACAATCAACATACAAGGTTAAAAGGCCCCTCCCTTCCCCCTGCACCTCAGTTCTCCCAAAGTAATAGGTTATCCGGGTGACAGAGAGAAACTCTTCCCGTAGTACTTATATTAAAACATAGGTGTGAAGTAGGCCTGCCGTCCTGGAAGATATCCTAGAAAAACAGTTAACGGTAAGTAACTGTCAATTTTCTCTAGTCATCTTCCAGGACGGCATAACCTGAGAGGATGGACAAGGAGTTCAAGGCCTACCTCAGGGCGGGACCACCGCTTGTAGCACCTTCCTTCAAAATGTCAGATCCTGGGGCGACAGCAGTTCCACTCTATAGTGTTTCAAAAAGGTATCCTGCTTCGCCCAAGTGGCTGTGCGACAGACCTGTTCTATCGAGGCCCCAGCTCTCTCTGCCCAAGAGGCCGCCAAGGATCTTGTTGAGTGGGCCTTAAGGTTCCCTGGTACTGGGGAAGCGGTCTGCTCATAGGCCAATGTTATTGTCTGCCTAATCCACCTAGCCACAGTAGATTTAGACGCCTGCCTTCCCTTTCTAGGGCCGCTAAATAAAACTAAAAGATGATTCGACTTTCTGTAGTCCTTTACTCTATCTAGATATGTCAATAAACATTTCCTGACATCTAATAAATTAAATTTCCTCTCCTTCTCATTTTTAGGATTATCACAGAAGGAGGGTAAAGTGATCTCCTGAGATCTATTAAACTTAGATGCGACCTTGGGAAGATATAGTGGGTCCTGTCTAAGAACCACTCTATCCTCCAGAATCAACAGAAAAGGCTCCTTAACTGACAGGGCCTGTAGGTCGCTCACCCTTCTGGCCGTGGTTATGGCCAACAGAAACGCTAACCTAAGAGTCAAAAATGTAACTGAAATCTCTTGCGCTGGTTCGAAGGGCGCTTTCGTCAGCGCCTCCAAAACCAGAGATAAATTCCATGGAGGAAATACATTCATTCTGACAGGGGTTACCCTCTCCCTTGCCAGAAGAAATCTCTTAATCAGAGGTTCTAGTGCGAGCCTCTGATCCAAAAATACAGATAACGCTGCTATCTGTACTCTCAAGGTGTTCGGAGAAATCCCCTGATCCACCCCTGCTTGCACAAATTCCAGTACTACTGGTACTGAAGGGTAAGACACCTCCTTATCACGGCACCACTGTGAGAAGCAATTCCACACCTTGGAGTAGATCCTCCTGGTGACCAGCTTCCTGCTGCCCAAGAGGGTCTCAATTACCCTATCAGAGCACCCCTTACCCCTAAGGATCCCCCCCCCCCCCAAGAACCATGCCGTCAGTTTGAGGAATCCCGGGTCGGGGTGGAGGACTGGCCCCTGTAGGAGAAGATCTCGTCTGATTGGAAGACGGAGCGGAGGAGAAATTGACCACTTTTTCAGAGTGGCAAACCAGGTCCTTTTTGGCCACCATGGGGCTATAAGGATCAGTCCGCAATCTGAGTGGGCCAATTTTTGTAAGACCCGTGGTATTAAGACTAGTGGGGGAAAAGCGTATGCTAGATGGAAGTCCCAGTCCTGAGACAGAGCGTCCACTCCCTGGGATCCCCCTTCTCTGTTGAGAGAGAAAAAACGATGCACTTTTTTGTTCCCTCTGTGGGCAAAAAGATCTATATCCGGAGTCCCGAACATCTGACTTATCTGGAGAAAGACCTCCTGATTTAACTCCCATTCCCCTTGAAGGATGGGTTGCCGGCTTAAGAAGTCTGCCACCACATTGGCGGTTCCTCTTATGTGAACCGCCGATATGGACTGAAGATTCTCTTCAGCCCAGTTTAAGATGTTCAGGACTAGACTCAGTAGTTTCCTGGATCTGGTGCCCCCCCTGACGATTCAGGTAAGAGACCGTTGTCACATTGTCTGACAGGACTTGGATCTCTAAGCCCTGAATCCTGTCTCCAAAGGATACTAACGACTGGCCCACCGCCAAGAGTTCTCTGTGGTTGGAGGATGCCCCTGCCTGAGAAGGCGTCCAGGCCCCCTGTGCCTGGATGTCCCCCAGGTGAGCGCCCCAACCCCAAGCGCTTGCATCGGTAGTGATTCTTGTGGGATTCCACTGGTCTCAGGGTAGGCCCACCCTGAGCTTGTCCTGATCCAGCCACCAATCTAGGGAGGTCCTTACTCTTGTTGGAATAGACACCCTTGCATCCAATGACTCTCTCCTTTTGTCCCAGGAGGACAAAAGGAAGAACTGCAGCTCCCTGGAGTGGAGCTGAGCCCAAGGAACTGCTGGAATACACAAGGTCATTAGACCTAGGACCCTCATGATATGCCTGCGAGAGCACTCCCTGGTTTCTTTTAAAGAGGATACTGCTGTAACCACCTTTAATCGTTTTTCCTCTGGAAGAAACAGTTTCTGAACCTCTGTATTCACCAGATATCCCAGGAACACTTTTATTTGGGACGGTGCCAGAGAAGATTTCTCTCTGTTTACTATCCAGCCCAAGGACTCCAGAGTGAAAATCACTCTGCCTACGTCTATCTCCACCTGCTCTAGGGATTGCCCGTATACCAAAAGGTCGTCTAGGTAGGGTATAAGGGACACCCCCTGTAGGTGTAGGTAAGCTACAACCTCCGCTAGGACCTTTGTGAAGATCCTTGGGCTTGCAGCTAATCCAAAGGGAAGAGCTCGGAATTGCCAATGCTGAATCCCTTCGCTCGTAGGGACTGCGAATCTCAGCAGGGACTGGTGTTCCCTGGTGATCGGGATATGAAGGTAAGCATCCCTTAGATCTATCGTGGCTAAGAACGCACCCCTTGAACACTTTAAGACCAGCCTCGTTTTGGATTTTAGGTGTTTACAAGTTTAAAACAGGTTTTTTTGCTAGAAAATTACTTAGAACCCCCAAACATTATATATTGTTTTTTTTCTAACACCCTAGAGAATACAATAGCGGTCATTGCAAAACTTTTTTTTGCACCGTATTTGCGCAGCGGTCTTCTAAGCGCACTTTTTTTGGAAAAAATTCACTTTTTTGAAAAAAAAAATAAGACAACAGTAAAGTTAGCCCAAATTTTTTTTATATTGTGAAATATAATGTTACGCCAAGTAAATTGATACCCATCATGTCACGCTTCAAAATTGCGCCCGCTCGTGGAATAGCGTCAAACTTTTACCCTTAAAAATCTCCATAGGCGATGTTTAAAAAATTCTACAGATTGCGTGTTTTGCGTTACAGAGGAGGTCTAGGGCTAGAATTATTGCTCTCACTCTACCGGTCGCGGCGATACCTCACATGTGTGGTTTGACCACCGTTTTCATATGCGGGCGCTACTCACGTATGCGTTCGCTTCTGCGCGCGAGCTCGTCGGGACAGGGCGCTTTAAAAAATTTTTATTTTTTTTTTTATTATTTATTTTACTTTATTTATTTTTTCACTGTTTTTAAAAAAAAAAAGTCGTTTAAAAAAAATGACACAAATAATTGTGCCTTTAAGAGAAGTGGGCGGAGCCGTCTTAATGACGTCGCTCCGGCCGTCACATGGTATGGAGACGGGTGGGGGCCATCTTGGCCTCACTCATCTCCATACCGAGGAAGTGACAGGACCCGATCGCCTCCGCCGCTACCGACGGCTCCGGTAAGCGGCGGAGGGTGCGGGAGAGCGGCGGGAGGGGGGGTGGCACCTCTCCCGCTGCCGATAACGGTGATCTCGCGGCGAACCCGCCGCAGAGACCACCATTATCGTGTACAGAACCGCTCACTGTAAAGATGGATATCTCGGTTGTGGCAGCAGCTGCTGCAGTTACCGAGATATCCATCTTCAAAAAATGACATACATACATACATACACATATATATATATATATATATATATATATATATATATATATATATATATATATATATATATATATATATATATATATATATATATATATATACAGTGAGCGGGGCTGAAGTGGTTAATAGATGCCTGTATATACTCTCCATCTGGAAGCTCTTTTGTCGCAAAAACCTGTTCAACTTCCTGAGATTTAATATCAGGCGAAATTTCCCTGACGGTTTTTGAACGACAAATACATGGGAGTAAAACCCTTGGTAAAGCTCTTCCGGTGGAACGGGGATGATCACCTCCTGGAACACCAATCCCTGCAAGCTGTCCAACAGCCCTGCAGCTTTTGAAGTTTCCTTGGGGAGATGGGTCAGAAAAAAGTTTTGAGGGGGAGGGGAGAGAAGCTCCAAACGATATCCCTCTGTTACAATCTGCAAAATATAGGGGCTTTCGGAGATTCTCTTCCACTGAGGGACAAAGTGGGATAATCTCCCCCCTACCCTGATGCTGGCGTCACTTAGACTGCTTGGTGGCGTCTTTAGGTCCAGAAAAGAGCAGACTACCTTTTTGTGCGCTCTTTCCCTTTCCCCACCTCCTATTCGCATCCTTTTTTCCTTTGAATTGACCCTGGTTAAACGGAGGGACGAAAAAACTTCCTGCCCCTTGCTCCTTTAGCTTTGACCGGGAACTTTTTTCCCTTTTCTGCTGACCTTGACAGCACCTGATCCAGGCCAGGTCCAAAGAGTTGTGAACCTTCAAAGGGCATATGGTCCCCTTCCCATGATTTGACCCAGACTGCCCTTCTTGCGGAGTTAAGGAGGGCCGCAGATTTGGCTGTGTTCCTGACAGACTCCACAGCCGCATCTGTCAAATATGCCACAGCCTTATCTATTATTTCTAACGAGTCTGTGATTTCTTTGGAATCACTGCCTTTAGAAACATGGTTAGAAAGTCTGCCTAACCATGCGTCCACGTTTCTTGCCACGCATGCTGATGCCAAAGCCGGAGCCATGGCAGCCGCAATGGAATCCCATGCTCTGCGCAAGAGCGCCTCCGCCCTTCTGTCCATTTGGTTTTTTAGGTTCCCTGAATCCTCAAAAGACAAGTCAGATTTTTTAGAAACCTGCGACAAGGCTGCGTCTAACTTAGGGGTTTTAAAGAATTTCTGCTCTTCTTCCTCCCCAAAAGGAAACCTTCTCTTCCAAGTTTTGAGTCTAAGAACTTTTCTTTCCGGGTCTTTCCACTCTCTCAAAATCACCTCCTTTAGAGCCTGATGAACTGGGAACACCCTGGACTGAGGCTTTCCCAAACCCCTGTACATCTTGTCCCGGGCCGACGCCTGAACCGGAGGTTCTGGGATATCCTCAATGGCATAGATCGCCCTAAGTAACTGCCCCATGTCTTCCACGGGAAAGAGGTGGCTACTAGCTCTAGGACTGTCACTATCCTGGCTGTCAGCGTCTGTGTCTACACCTTCCTCTAATGAGTCCTCCTCTGACTCCTCTGGGTCCTCAAACTCCTCAACTCCCGAAGTGACAGAAGGGGGTCCTTGCAAGGTTTTCTGACCCCTGTCTGAAAAACCTTCCTGAGAGGAAGTGCCTTCTCTAGAGGACAGGATTTCTCTATCCTCCGCTTTAGGTGCTATAGCAGTCTTAATAGACTGGAGGGTAGAAAGCATCTCCGACTGTACCGCAAGGAAGTCCCTCATAACCTGTGAGGTTTCCTTACTAGACAGTTTTTGTATGCACCTATAGCAAAAAGGTTTCCCATGGTCCTGTGGGAGCTTATCATTACAATTCCCACATCTTTTTGACCTGGGAGGAGGGGGATTTTTGCCCTTCATCTTGTGAGCCCCTTGAGCAGAGCCGCCAGGATCTAGGGAGACAAAAAAGACAAAGTCCAAACTTTAACCAGTTTCCTAAGACTTTCTGTCTGTGTCTCTCTCTCTCACTCCCCCCCCCCCTATGGTGTAGGTAAGACCCCTCTTACTTCACCACAAAAACGGAAGAGGACTCACCACCACTGGCCTCTTCCTGGGCTAAGGTTGCAGCTGTTACCTCCTCTCCATCCATATCTGCTGCTTTGTGAGGTTTTCCGACCTCAAGAGAGGAGTATCGTGAGGCCTCCTGCTTTTCCCTGGAGCGCTGAGTGTCTTCTCCTATACACCGATGATCGGCACCATTTTGTTGGAGAGCCGCTGTCTGAGGGAGGATTTTGGCCTCTAGTGTCCGAATCCGCCATTTTGGCATAGACCGGAAGTCGGAAGTTACAGCGCCCGGATCTGGAAACGCCGCCATCTTACTCCACCCTGGGAAGCCTGCTCCATACACAGGAGCTTCAGCATTCCCTATGAAGTCCAGGACCTCCACCAGCCCTACAAGGCACCAAGGTACCGACCTGGCTGGAAGGAAAAAGCATGAGGTATGTGCTCACAGGAGTTCCGGGCTACCCCTCTGTTACCTCTCTACCCCGGCCATTGGGGGGACCCCCTGAGAAGGACAGGGCCATGGCTGGACCCGCCACCCTCCCCGGCTTTGGCGACCAGCCCTCAGGGGGGGACCATCCGCTCCTAGCTTCAGGTCTGAGAAAAAACAACAAACGTTTCGCTGCCAGGAAACACAATCAAGAACTGAGGTGCAGGGGGAAGGGAGGGGCCTTTTAACCTTGTATGTTGATTGTGTTTCCTGTCAGGTGGACCAGTCATCTCTCAGGTTATGCCGTCCTGGAAGATGACTAGAGAAAAAAAGTTTTTTTCTAAATTCTCCTTTTTTTGTTTTTTAGTGCAAAACATAAAAAAGGCAGAGGTGATCAAATACCACCAAAAGAAAGCTCTATTTGTGGGGAAAAAAAAGAAGGATAAAAATTTCATTTGGGTACAGCATCGCACAACCGTGCAATTGTCAGTTAGAGCAACGCAGTGCCGTATTGCAAAGAAAAAAAACAAACAACAACATAACAACCTTCCGGGGCTGAAGTGGGTATAGTTGTGGTGACCATTTCTGAAGTGGTTATAGTTGTGGTGGCCATTTCTGAAGTGGTTATAGAGTTTTCCCTTTTCTGCAGCCTTCTGCTTATTCCTGTCTGCAGGCTCCCCTCTAAACTGCAGCACGTCATGCGATACGACCACTAAACAAATGTACAATTATATTACAAGGCACTCTTATCATGCAACTGCATCACTTCCATCACTTACCAATTTTATTCTGGCCAGTATGATGGGAAGGCCAAATGCCGAAACTACAATTCCAGTGGTGAAAAAGTAAGCCAACTCCCGACAGGCACTGCTGGCTGCGTCGCTGTCATCGCTGAGTCTCGTGGCGATAAAGTGTGGAATGGGACTGATGACGTAGAATATCAAAACAAACAGAGGCCAGTAAACTCTGCAATGAAAGAAGAGAATGGCATTAGCATGGCAGCCTGGGATGCATCTCCTATAGCAGTGATGGTGAACCTTGGCACTACACTGCAGAGTGCATGAGCATCATGGGAAATGTAGTTCCAAAACTTCTGGGGTGCCAAGGGTCGCCATCACTGTCCTATACCAATAACTAAATCATATGCACTTAATATTTAAATTATACCAGAAAATGTTCAGCATAAGATTATATGGATTATTTTGTATACCTCATCCCAAGCATGGTGAGAAGGAAGACTGGCCGCAGTATCACACTTCTTTTAAAACCCAACTATACCTTTTCTTTAACCACTCCCCAATTTTTTGTGTTCAGTTTTGTCACGGGTTCTCGCTCTTCTACAGCTGTGTAGGTTGGTGGCCTTTTTTTTTTTTTTTTTTTTTAGTGGACTCCACCATGCTCATGTAATGACGTGCAAGCACTGCACTGACCAGGAGTACTATGACCCTTAGTGGGAGTAATGACCCAAACCCCAGCAGGTATGCCCACAATGTCAAGAGCTTACAATTGGTTGGATAACCATGGGCTCCATTCAATTCTGGAAGAGAAGCAGTAGCCAGGACCTCAGAGATCAGGGTGCTGAGGGAAGAGACTGAGGACAGATTCTCCAATCCCTTTCTCTGCAGCCTCAGCTATAGGTGGCTGGGTATTTGGACTTTACAACCCCCACCCCCATCTCCATCCTGGCACTCTAAGGCGGCTGCCTAGGAAGCCTTATGCTGGCGCTGGCCCTGTCCACAGTAGCGTCCTCTGCCCCCCCCCCCCCCCACACAGTAATGACCACTGCCACCTTCACATCAACCCCCCATAGGAGTGTCTTCTGGTCCTCTCCCGCACCCCCCCCCCCCCCGAAAGCAGTGTCCTCTGACACCTTTACATCACCCCCTTCCTTCCCACAAACACAGCAGTGTCATACAGCTAAAAGGGGTTGTAAAGGCAGAAGGTTTTTTTATCTTAATGTATTCTATGCATTAGGATAAAAAGCCTTCTGTGTGCAGCAGCCCCCCTCCTAATACTTTATAAAGAAAAGTGCAGCGCTAACAGCTATAAACATAATCAATATCAATATTCATATCCTGCAATAAATGGTATAACCCAGTGTATAAATTGTATAGTGAACCTTTTAGATAATACACATTAAGTCCGTAATACAAAAAGTGTTTGTGGTACACTTTAGGGCTGAAACAACTAATCGATTAATCGACAACTAATCGATTATGAAATTAATCGATTACTATTTTCATAATCGATTAATCGGCCAGTAACATAATGGGGTTAAAAAAAAAAACTAAAATGAGCCCTTTACAGTACAAAAAGAGCAAATAATCTCTACTGTAAATAAATTAAATAAATAAATTTTAGTTGGTCTACCTGACCATGGTTTGGTTTCAACAGAACCCCTCATTTTCCACTTCTTGATTAGAGTTTGAACACTGCTGATTGGCCTTCTCAATTCCTTGGATATCTTTTTATATCCCTTTCCTGTTTTATACAGTTCAACTACCTTTTCCCGCAGATCCTTCGACAATTCGATTTGACCCCACTAACAATTAGAAAATCGAACGAACGTTCTTAAATTGACATTTTTTGTCATTTGTCGGGGAAGACATTGTTTGTTTTTTTTAAATAAAAAATAGATCTCTGAGTCTGATGATATTTACCAGATTCACCCTTTAATAGTATATACAGTATATCTCCTCTAATACAGGAGATATACTGTGTATATACTAATAGTATATACAGTATATCTCCTCTAATAGTATATACAGTATATCTCTCCTCTAATAGTATATACAGTATATCTCTCCTCTAATAGTATATACAGTATATCTCTCCTCTAATAGTATATACAGGATATATCTCTTCTGTCTTTTATTCTCAGAGTGGATTAGATATTTTGCTCCCTAACCATATAGTTGGTTATTTATATTTACCACTGCATAGAGATATTTAAGAATAAATTACCTTTTTTTAAAACTTTACATATTAACTAAATTATACACCACACTTTTGTTAAGGTTATTAATCGATTAATCGAAACAATAATCGGCCAACTAATCGATTATGACAATAATCTTTAGTTGCAGCCCTAGTACACTTGTAATAAAATAAAATCATCCTTGAAGAGTGAAAGTCTTAGGAGGTATATAACACCAAAAAAGTGAAGAGACTTGTAAATGTGTTGATAGAAGATCCACCACCACTTAAATTGGGGGCTTACCGGAAAGATTGGACTCAGATGGGTGTATACCCACTGAGCCAATCTAGCTTGCAACTGTGGGGATCCAAGGTGGTATCTGTGTAACGTGAACGTTAATCCAGGTGACCCAGGTACTTGCGAGTATTTATGTATGGCAAAGGGAACAAATCCACTCAGGCATCCAGAGTATATATGGAAAAAACGTGAGAGTACATAGCGTGATACTGTATAAAAGGGTTTAAAACTAATTTATTTAAGTAAGAACACTCACATTTCAGAAGAAAAACAGCGCTTTGAAATATAGAGATCTGGCAGTATTGGTGGTGTCAGCAATTCGTCCCGACATGTTTCGTCCTAATACTTACCCAAGCCCCAACTCTGTCCAGCGATGTCCACGAGTGTCTCGGCCGTCCGACACTCCCCTCCTGACTGGCTGAGACATAGCAGCGGCACCATTGGCTCCTGCTGCTGTCAAAGTCAGTTAACCAATCAGGAGAGGGGGTGGGGCCGAACCGTAGCTCCGTGTCTAAATTGACACTGGGAGATACAGTTCAGCTTGGGTGCCCCCATAGCAAGCTGCTTGGTGTGGGAGCACTCAACAGGAGCAAGGGGCCAGGAGCACAGAAGAGGCATCTGAGAAGAGGAGAATCGGGGCTGCTCTGTGTAAATCCAACAGAGCAGGTAAGTATAACATGTTTGATATTTTAATAGAAAAAAAAACAACAAGACTTTGGTATCACTTTAATTCCTCTACCTACATACCGTAGGAGTATGCACAGCTCTGGACAGATGGCGGGAGCGTGAGCTGCTGGAGTTAACTTTCCATAATACCAAGCTGGTGATTGGTTGCTAGGACTGTCCCATGTCCTAGCAACCATTCATCTGCTGGTTAACTTCAAAAGTAAATTTTGCCAGATCCCACCCTTTGTTGCCCATCCAGAGCTGTGTAGCCTCATGCTCTGCTCTGAGGAAGGATGTGCGAGGAGGCCGGAGGAAGGACTGGCGACAAAGTAGCGGAGGATCGGCAAAGCTGACAAGTGTTCCCAATCTACCCGACACCCATCTGCAGGTGTTGGGTAGATCGGGATCGACGGGTTGCTGACCCCCAGGTTAGAAACGGTCAGGTTCTTATTCTTGTCTGCGTCAATTAAAAGTATTGTGTGTGTGTGAGAGATTTTATATATATATATATATATATATATATATATATATATATATATATATATATATATATATATATATATATATATATATATATATATATATATATATATATATACACATATATATATATACACACACGCATATAATATCAGTATCTCTGTGTGTATATATAATCTACACGTACATTGCTGATAAGATACACTTACCACAAGTGACTGAATTTCTTACCTATAACTTTCTAAGGCACATCCAAGCATGAGAAATGTCAGACCAACAGCTCCACTGAAAGATAATGCAACGAGTGCTGGAAGGGGAGAAAGAATATGAAATAAAATAAATTTAAAAAAAAAATCAGGTTACTAATCAGGTTTCATTTTCCACTCTTTGCATAAAAAACAAATGATCTGACTGGTCACAATGGGCCATAACAAACTTGTTCAAAACACTTCCTGTTGTTTTGTTTTCATTTTATAAATAGCCCTACTTGTGTCTCATTTGTATTATATCATTTTCTAGCACAATGACAGTGGAGAGGAACAGGATTTTTTTTGGACTCCTTCTAAAATCATTTCTTTTAGGAGGACACAACACTGAGCCCCCTGACTGTGCTGGTGCCGATGTGTATAAATATTTTGTTTCTGCTGCTATGCCATTTAACCACTTCAACTCCGGAAGGTTTACCCCCCCCCTTCATGATCAGGCCATTGTTTGCGATACAGCACGGTGTTACTTTAAATAAAAAATTGTGCGGTCGTGCGACGCTGTACCCAAATCAAATTAATGCCCTTTTTTCACATTTAAAAATAAAAAAATAAAAAAAAAAACCACAATATTTTTTACTTTGTTATAAAACATTCCCAATAAAAAAAAAAAAAAAGTAGAAAAATCAAATTTCTGCATCAATTTAGGCCAATATGTATTTTGCTACCCTGTTTCCCCGAAAATAAGACCTAGCGTGAGTGTCGGTGATGGCTGCAATATAAGCCCTACCCCCTAAATAAGCCCTACCCTGTTTCCCCGAAAATAAGCCCTACCCTGAAAATAAGACCTACAAGGACTTTAACTAGGGCTTACTTGGGGGGTAGGGCTTATATTGCAGCCATCACCAACAATCACGCTAGGTCTTATTTTCAGGGAAACAGGGTACATATTTTTGGTAAAAAATGTCCCAACAAGCATATATTGATTGGTTTGCGCAAAAGTTATAGCGTCCCATATCCCCCTTTTTCTTGTCCCCCTCCCTTTTCATTTCCTTTTTTCCCCCGTCCTCTTTCCCCTTCGCATTTCTTCCCTGTTCTCTTTCCTCCTTCTTTCCCATTTCTCTGTCATCCCTTCCTTTCCTACCAGTCCCTCCCCTTTTCTTCTCCTTTTTCCTTACCCGACCCTCCCACACTGTGGTATTTTGCATCTTTTTCTTTTTTCACTGTCAATTTATCACTTCACTATTTATGACTCACACCTGCATTGATCATATGAATCTTCATCCCCATATTTATTTTACACAGACTTTGGCCGGTGTTTTATATCCCCTTCCCAATCGCCAGGGGGAGACCCAGTCGGGTTACCTCGTTGCTGCACACCCCCTGAGGCTCGGGTAAGCAGTTCCATCACTCCGTTTTATCTCCCCCATTATATAACTGTATGAATTTTTGTATATGGTATTTATCTTTTGTATTTTGATATATTTTTACAGATGTATTGCCCTGATGAAGCGGTATAACCGCGAAACATTTTGAAATATCATGTCATCTGAACCTTTTAACTATATGTCTTGTTTTTCTTTTGCTATTTTTGTATAAATACATTTTGTGAAAAGATTTATCAGTAATTTGTATTATTAGCTATATTTCTTGTACCGCAATAGTCCACTTGCTATTTTTCTTTTGGCGAGTCGGGGGTGGGGTCCGTACTCCCAAACTTTTCTCCTCAATTAATTTGGACGATGGTACATCTTACTAAGATATACTTTGTTTACACAGTGAGGCTTTATACTTTCCATGGTTTGCGCAAAAGTTATCGCATCTACAAACTATGGGATATTTTTATGGAATTTTTTTTTTTTTTTAATTTTACTAGTAATGGAAACGATCAGCGATTTTTAGCGGGACTGCGACATTGGGGTAGAGCTGCACGATTCTGGCCAAAATGAGAATCACGATTTTTTTTGCTTAATATAAAAAGATCACGATTCTCGCAACATAAAATATTTCACATTATACAACACATTGAAACCAACAGATGTCAGAAAAAGGTTTAGTGTTCAAGTGGTTAAACTTTTTTCACTAAGAGCCCTTGCACACTGGGGCGGCGTCGGCGGTAAAACGCCGCTATTATTAGCGGCGTTTTACCGTCGGTATGCGGCCGCTAGCGGGGCGGTTTTACCCCCCGCTAGCGGCCGAGAAAGGGTTAAATACCACCGCAAAGCACCTCTGCAGAGGCGCTTTGCCGGCGGTATAGCCGCGCCGTCCCATTGATTTCAATGGGCAGGAGCGGTAAAGGAGCGGTATACACACCGCTCCTTCACCGCTCCGAAGATGCTGCTGGCAGGACTTTTTTTTACCGTCCTGCCAGCGCATCGCTCCAGTGTGCAAGCCCTCGGGGCTTTCACACTGGAATGAAAGCAGCGGCACTTTCGGGGCGGTTTGCAGGCGCCATTATTAGCGCAATAGCGCCTGCAAAACGCCCCAGTGTGCAAGGGCTCTTACACACAAAGTCTATTCCATTGACAAATTGTTACAATGTTTATACTTAAGTTCAACTGATAAAGAGTGTTTTGATTCTTGGCAGACTGCCCATTTTTTTTTTCTCATAAGAGCAGAGAGAATTCTTTGCATAGAAAGAATTGTGAAACACTTTAGTCAAGATCGCGATAACGATTCTTGACGATTAATTGTGCAGCTCTACATTGGGGCAAACAAATCGGACACAAAGGTGTTTATTTACTAGAACTAGAGAGGGCAAAATTAACCACAATTCTGCATAGAGACCAATCAGCTTCCAAGTAAGGCCCCTTTTACACTGGGGCGGGAGGTGCGTCGGCGGACGTTTTAGCGGCGGTATTCGGCCGCTAGCAGGGCAGTTTTACTCCCGCTAGCGGCAGAGGCGCTTTGCCGGCGGTATTGCCGTGCTGCCCCATTGATTTCAATGGGTAGAAGCAGTGAAGGAGTGATGTATACTCCGCTCCTTCACCGCTCCGAAGATGCTGCTAGCAGGACTTTTTTTTCCCATCCTGCTAGCGCACCGCTCCAGTGTGAAAGCCCTCGGGGCTTTCACACTGGAGACACAGCAGCGGCTGTTTCAGGTCGGTTTGCAGGCGCTATTTTTAGCGCATTAGCGCCTGCAAACCGCTCCAGTGTGAAAGGGGTCTTAGAGTAGGTTAGAAGCAGGTTGGTATTTACTATGTAGAAATTACTACATAGTAGATACTTCCCAATAAAAAAATATTTAGGCCAATATGTATTCTGCAACATATTTTCGATAAAAAAATATCCCAATAAGTGTATATTGATTGGTTTCCGCAAAAGTTATAGCGTCTACAAACACAAAGCAAGGTCCATAAAGACATGGATGAGCGAGTTTGGGGTGCAAGAACGTGACTGGCCTGCACAGAGTCCTGACCTCAACCCGTTAGAACACCTTTGGATGAATTAGAGCAGGGACTACGATTCCCTCTGTTGTAAAAGCCCTCCTATAGAGCTGGGCGCGCACCGGATGGTCCCCGGCCATCTCTATGATTCTGGGAGGTCAATTTATTTTTTTAATCTCATGCTTTCCAGGGTAGAGGAGATATCTGGGTCCGAGAGGAGCCAAGATACACAGGACATCCGGCTCTGTTTATCTTGGCGCCATATTTATACTGCAAGGCTGCAATGACACTGGACAAGGCTGCAGATGGACACTGATGAGGCTGCATTGATGGGCATTTAAATGTAAGTGTTTTTTCTTTAAACTTCCCTCCTAAAAGTTTTTTTCCTTAAAATTCCCTCCAAAACTTGGGGTGCGTGTTATACAAATATGGTAGATACCTAACATGACATGCTTTATAATTTCTCACACTCCTGGAATGGCACCAAACTTCGGTACTTAAAAATCTCCATTAGAGCTGCACGATTAATCGTACATAGAATCGCGATTTCGATTCACAGGCTGATCGGAGGAGAAGCAGCCGGGAACCAGCGTGGAACGCATATGGCTCTGATGGCGCCGATATCGGAACTGACGTCAGTCAGCAGAGCGGAACCACACTTACTCGAGAGCGCCGGTGTTCTGCCGAATAAGTTCCGCTCGGCGGATAAGTTCCTCACTGACTGCAGTGACTGGCTATCCGAACCTACTCGGATAGGTCCGCTCGGGACTACGAGTGGAGCCAAAATTGAACGAGAGCCGCCGGAAAGAGCCGAGGACCGGCTCTGTGTACTTCGGCTCCGGCGGCGCCATTTTCAAATCGCGGTCGGCGATTTTGAAGCCCTGGAAGCAAGTACAGGGGATCCAAGGCTGCACTGGGGCAAGGCTGCACTGGGGAAGGCTGCACTGGGGAAGGCTGCACTGGGGAAGGCTGCACTGGGGAAGGCTGCACTGGGGAAGGCTGCACTGGGGAAGGCTGCACTGGGGAAGGCTGCACTGGGGAAGGCTGCACTGGGGAAGGCTGCACTGGGGAAGGCTGCACTGGGGAAGGCTGCACTGGGGAAGGCTGCACTGACAAGGCTGCACTGACAAGGCTGCACTGACAAGGCTGCACTGACAAGGCTGCACTGACAAGGCTGCACTGACAAGGCTGCACTGACAAGGCTGCACTGACAAGGCTGCACTGACAAGGCTGCACTGACAAGGCTGCACTGACAAGGCTGCAATGAAGGGCATTTAAATGTAAGTTTTTTTTCCCTTCAACTTCCCTCCTAAAAGTAATTTTTGAGAATCGTGATCTTTATTCCAAGCAAAAGAATCGTGATTCTCATTTTTCCCAGAATCGTGCAGCTCTAATTCTCCATAGGCGACGCTTTAATATTTTTTACAGGTTACGAGTTTAGAGTTACAGAGGAGGTCTTGGCCTAGAATTATTGCTCTTGCTCCAAAGATCGCGGCGATACCTCACATGTGTGTTTTGAACGCCGTTTACATAGGCAGGTGCGACTTACGTATGCGTTCGCTTCTGTGTCCGAGCACGTGTGGAAGGGGGCGCTTTAAAAAAATAATTTTTTTTTATTGTTTATTTTTTTTTACACTTTCTCTTTACATTTTTTTTTGATCACTTTTATTCCTTTTACAAGGAACGTAAACAATCCTTGTAATAGGAATAGAGCATGACAGATCCTCTTTACAGCGAGATCTGGGGTCTACAAGACCCCTTTCACACTGGGGCCTCCGTGCGTTAGCGGTACAGCACCGCTCGTTTTAGTGGCGCTTTTTGACCGCTAGCGGGGCGCCTTTAACCCCCGCTATCGGCTGAAGGGTTTAAAAGCGTCTGGAGTTGCAGCACTTCTGAAGCGCTGGTCATTCATTTCAATGAGCGGGGGCGTTTTGGGAGCACTGTATACAGCGCTCCCAAACAGCCCCAAAGATGTTGCTTGCAGGAATTTTCCTAACGTGTGAAAAGTCACAATGTAATGAATGGGAGGCGACTTTCAGGCGCTTTACATGCACTACTGCTAGCGTTAAAACGCCTGAAAACCACCTCAGTGTGAAAGAGGTCTTTGAGAGGTGGGGCTATTGCCTCTATGCTGGAAAGCCTGAGATCAAAAAAAAAAAAAAATACAAAAAAAAAACAAAAAAAAAAAACACCATCTTGGCCAAGCGCAGACGTGACGTCATAAGGTCACGTCTGGCCTCCAGAGGTCATAGAGACTGCCGGGGACAATCTGGTCCGTGGTATTCTCTACGATAAACGGCTGTCGCTGGACGATTCATTCTCCGGCTCGCTGATCGCACAGGTGAGCCGGTAAAAGCACCGGAGGGCGGCAGGAGGGGGTCGACCCCTCCCGCCGCTTGAAAAAACAAAACAAAAAACAAAACAATCAAACAGTTGAACAGCCGCTATGATTGTTTTTACAATGCAGGGAATCGCCCGCAGAAAAAGATATTAGAATGATGACCCATCATTCAGATTTAACCACTTAAACTCCAGGACATCATATGACATCCACCTAAGGAGAAGTGGTTAAAGTGTATCCCCCCCAAAAAAATATGTTTGAAAAATTGCTGCGCAGATACAATGTGACATAAAAAATTTGCATGACAAAGATTTTATTCTCTAGGGTCTCTGCTATAAAATATATATATATATATATAGTTTGGGGGTTCCGAGTAATTTTCTAGCAAAAAAAAAAATAATTGATTTTTAGGAGAGAAATGTCAGAATAGGCCTGATAGGAAAGTTGATAATCACCTATATGACGGAATTATTACCTCCCCCACAAAGTGTGTTTTCCTCCCTTCTAGAGACTGGAATGCTAAAACAGGAAGTGAGAGGAAAAGCTCTGAGCTACACACCTGTCTTTTTTTTTTTTGGAGAACTTTGAACTCTCTCAGGTGTTTACCGGGAAACAGACACCACCTGTGAAAGGTGCACTATGCAAATCCATGCAGATCATTGTCATGGACATTAAGAGATCTATTAAAGCTGAAGTTTATGCAAATTATAATTTTTGTCTTTCCTGGTCCCCCCTCCCCCTATATATATATTTTTTTTTTTTAACAAAAGCCTTTCCATTTTTATTACAGAACTCATTTAGTCACCGTCGGGTCTCTTTGGGTCGCTATGCAATGCAGGGAGACAGCTGGTGGGAGGGCCCAGCAGGGGGGTGTACATGGTGGGAGGGCCCAGCGGGGGGGGGTGTACATGGTGGGAGGGCCCAGCGGGGGGGGTGTACATGGTGGGAGGGCCCAGCGGGGGGGGTGTACATGGTGGGAGGGCCCAGCGGGGGGGGTGTACATGGTGGGAGGGCCCAGCGGGGGGGGTGTACATGGTGGGAGGGCCCAGCGGGGGGGGGGGGGGGGGGTACAAGGTGGGAGGGCCCAGCGGGGGGGGGGGGGGGGGGTACAAGGTGGGAGGGCCCAGCGGGGGGGGGGGGGGGGGCTGTACATTGCTTCCTGATGACAACACAGTACCCTCCCCCAGTACTCCTCTCAGGAGCGCTCAGCCATGATGCGAACAGTGGGAGGAGTTATGCAAACATCACCTTGACAGGTGGATGTCAGTGTGGAGGAGGGGGCGTTCCCAGGCAGGCTGCGTTTGCCCTAAATAACGCCCACATGTGATGCCGAGTGCCCTGCTTGAAAGTATAACTAAAGGCAAAGCCTATTTTTTTTAAATGTTTTTGGATAGAGTGGAGATGGATTGGACACCCTGTCAGTTTTTATTGCTGTCTGTGTCCCCATTAGGGAGATTTCCCCCTCTCTATTTATCCTGTTAACATCAAAAATCCCAAATTTTGGGTTGTCACCAGAACAGGAATGGAGGAGAAACCATTCCCTGGGGACACCGGTTGTGTAGGTTCTGGTGACAACCAGGGAATCCCTCACTTTGGAGCTTTTCACTTTCTGTTTTGGCTATGGGACAGGAAGTGAAGGGAAATCTCCCCTAATGGAACACATGGCAAAAAAAATAAAACCCTCCCTTGCTATATCCAAAATTGAAAGAAAAAAGAAAAACAGGAATAGAGGGGACATTTTCCAATAGAGACACTAACATCTGGGGAATCCATCACGCTGGAGGGATTTCCTCACTTCCTGTTGCGGATATGGGACAGGAAGTGAAGAAAAATCTCCCTAATGGGAAACAATAAAAAAACAGAAATAAAAAGGGGAAATCATCCACTGGGGATACTGGTTCTGGTGACAACTAGGAACTCCATTACTTTCAAGGGATTTCCTCTCACTTCCTGTTTTGGCTATGGGACAGGAAGTAAAGGAAAATCTTCCCCAATGGGACACTGATGGCAAAAACAAAACAACCCCCCCCAAAAAAAAAACCAGTAGTAGAGGCGGAATCATCCAATGGGGACATCAGATCTGGTGACAACCAGGGATTCCCTTACTTTGGAGGGATTTCCTCTTACTTCCCGTTTTGGCTATGGGACAGGAAGTAAAAGGGAAGTTTCCACAATGGGACACAGATGGCCAAAAAAAATAAAAATCTGACAGGGGTTATAAACCTCCCTTAATCTACCCAAAAAAAATATATAATAATAATAATAATAATAATATAGGGGAAATTTTCTAATAGGGATACTACATCTTGGGATTTCATCACTTTGGAGGGATTTTCTCTCACTTCCTGTTGCAGATATGGGACAGGAAGTGAAGGGAAATCTCCCTAATAGGAGACAGATGGGGAAAAAAAACAAAACAAAACCACGGGATATAACCTTCCTTTACACTATAAAAGAAAAAAGAAAAAAAAAAAAAAAATAAAAAGGGGGGGGGGGGGGTGGGGGGGTTGTCTCTATTTCTATCTGAAATTCCTACAAAGTCTCACTTCCTGATTTGGATATGGGACAGGAAGTGAAGGGAAATCTCCACAATGGGACACAGATGGAAAAAATAAATAAATAAAAAATAACACAGGATATAACCCTCCTTTACGCTATAACAACAAAAAAAAAAGGTTTTGTCTTTAGTTCTGCTTGAACTTCCTACAAAGTCTTTATGGTGGTCTGTGCCATGATGACCCCCATTTCAAGGGTGTCACAGGGACAGGAAGTGGGAAAAATTTCCTCCAATGGGGGTCACCCACATAAATAAAAACCTGACTGATATGTTCTCTTTCTCTCCACAACTTATAAAACCGAAGAGGAAAAAAAAAAGTTTTTGAAGTCCTCACATACAGGACAGTAGTTTACAGCAGACCCTTACCTGCTTCTGTCCTGCAGGTTGTGATGTAAGACATGCAATGTGTTTTTCTGGAGATGAGTGCTGAGTGGGCCTGTCATCACCTGGATTATAGTGTCAGGGTGTGATAACAGAGTGCTGTGGAGGGGTGAGGAGTCTGTGTGATGTATGAAGGGGGTGAGAGCACAATCCTATATGGAATAATGGAGGGGCTCGTCCTATAGGAGAGCTGCCCTGAGTGGAGGACAGTGCCCTCCTCCCCGGGACACATTACCTTTAATCCCCGCCATGTTACAGCCGCCTCTCTCTTCTGTTTACACTTCCAGCTTCCTGACACCCAGCCAGCCGCCGGAAACAGGAAGAGCCAAGCAAACCTCAACGCAGCCACCTGATTGGACAGCCGAACCCCTTCCCGCCACCAGGATTGGTCAAGTCACCCTGTCAATTAAGTTTAAACCAGCAGCTGATTGGCGAAGACTGTCTCTCCGCACCTCCCCTATGTTGTTGCTGCGACGGCCAGGCAGATTACCAGGGGCTGGAAGCCTATTGGCCCAATGGGTGGAGCTGCAGGCGTTCTGATTGGACAGGGCGACCCGTGCTACGCCGCTATTGGTCGCTTCGCTGTCTGTCAGGGAAGACAAAGAAGACTTGTGGTTTTCTGTGATATGGATTCGTCTCATGACTTGTGTGTCACCTCCACCTGAGGAATGTGATATGACTGAGAGGAGTTTACCTGTGTGAGAGAGTCAGAAACTAAAGTGAAAAAATAAAAAGTAGAATAATAATAAAAAAAAATGTCCACAGTATTATTTATTTGGCTGTATTGTGGCAGCAGAATAACCACTTCCATACCAGGCCAATTCCAGACCTCCTCTCCTACATCATTGTTGTGCTAGAAAATTACTCAGAACCCCCCAAACATTATATAAGCCAGCCCATAAACTAAAAAGTAATAATAAAACAATGTTATATATATATATATATATATATAAAAATAATAAAAAATGTTATATATATATATATATATATATATATATATATATACATTTTTTATTTTATATATATATATATATATATATATATATATATATATATACATATATATATATATATAAAACAAAAAAAGTTATATATATATATATATATATATTATATATATATATATATATATATATATATATATATATATATATATGTGAAGCTGCCCCTTAAAAATGCCTATAGTATTGTTTATTTGGCTGTATTGTGGCAGCAGAATAACCACTTCCATACCGGGCCAATTCCAGACCTCCTCTCCTACATGTAAAAATCATCATTTTTTTTAGCAGAGACCTTAGGGAATAAAATGGCAGTCATTGCAACTTTTTATGTCACACGGTATTTGCGCAGCAACTTTTCAAACGCTTTTTTGGGGGAAAAAAAACAGTTTCATGAAAAAAATAAAAACACTAACGTTAGCCCAATTGTTTTGTATAATGTGAAAGATGATGTTACGCCGAGTAAATAGATACCCAACATGTCACACTTTAAAATTGCGCACACTTGTGGAATGGCGCCAAACTTCGGTACCAAAAAAATCTCCATAGGCGACGTTTTAATAACCTTTTTTTACAGGTTACACGTTTAGAGTTACAGCGGAGTTCTTAGCCTAGTATTATTGCTCTCACTCTAATGTTCGCGGCGATATCTCACATGTGCGGTTTGAACATCATATACATATGCGTTCACTTCTGCATGTGAGCACAAGGAGTTGGGGGCACTTTAATTTTTTTATTATTTTTTTAATGTTTATTTTATTTACATTTTTTAAATTTTTACACTTTCCCTTTAACTATTTTTTTTAATCACTTTTATTCCTATTACAGGAAATGCAAACATCTCTTGTAATAGGAATAGTGCATGACAGGTCCTCTTTACAGGGAGATCCGGGGTCAATAATCCCCACATCTCACCTCTAAGCTGGAAAGCGTGAGATCAAAAAAAGAAAAAAGGGATCTCAGGCTTTCCAGCCAAACACACGGCAGTGTTTACAACTGCCAGGGCTGTACATAACGTCATAACGCCGCGCCCGGCCTCCGAGAGTCATAGAGATGACCGGGGACCTTCTGGTCCTCAGTAAGCTCTATAGCAGGGATATGCAATTAGCGGACCGCCAGCTGTTGCAAAACTACAAGTCCCATCATGCCTCGGTGTCATGCTTGTCAGAGTCTTGCTTTGCCTCATGGGACTTGTAGTTCTGCAACAGTTGGAGGTCCGCTAATTGCATATCTGTACTCTATAGTAAACTTCTGCCGCCGGCAGGTTCCTTCTCCGGCTCGCCGGTCGCACGGCCCCTCCCACCGCCTGTAAAAACAATCAAGTGGCTGAACGGTGCAGGGAATCGCCAGCAAAAAAAAAAAGATATCTGAATGACGCCTGTGTTCTATCGATTTGTGCCCTCCGTCAAAAAGTGCCCACGCATGCGCAGAACGGAAGGCCACTCCAGCTGGGTTGCCGATCTGCTCGAGTGACGTCACCATAGCCCATGCGCACATCATAGTAGTTTTTTTTTTCATCGGGCGATACCATTTCACTTCCACAATTGAAAGCTATGCAAAGAGCGGAGGGACACCATAGATGTCGCCTTGTGCCTCACTGTAAACCCGTGGCGCAACAGCGAGGCACAATATGACAAATACGGTGTCCCTCCGCTGTTTGCATAGCATTAAATTGTGCCCGAGAAATGGTATCTCCCTTCGAAAAAAGGCTCCTATGATGTACGCATGTGCTATGGCGACGTCAATCCAGCTGATTGGCAACTTAGCTGGAGTGCCTGTCCGTTCTGTGCATGCGTGGGCACTTTTTCGACAGTGGGCACATATCAACAGAACACCTGCAGCTGAACCCATCATTCAGATATCCCCAACTGAAAGCCCACAATGTCATATGACGTTCAGCGGTATGAGACCCCCACCCCCCTCCCCAGGCCAATTTCGACAATTCTCACATACATGTAAAAGTCTGCATTTTTTTTATTTTTTTTTTATAGAAATTTTCTTAGAACCCCAAACATTATATATTTTATTTATTTCCCACCCAGGCCCATTCTGACATTTCTCTCCTACATGTATATATATATATATATATATTTTTTTTTTTTTGCTAGAAGATTTCTCAGAACCCCCAAACATATATATTTTCTCAGCAGAGGCCCTAGCAAATAAAATGGTGGGTGTTGCAATTTTATATGTCACATGGTATTTGCCCAGTGCTTTTTCAAATGCAATTTTTGGGGGAAAAAAAATACGTTTTTATGAATTTCATGGTTCTGTTTCAGAGTGTTAAAGGGCAGGATAGCGCCGTCATCACATATATGGTCAAGTGCCTTAATGCCCCTTGTTGCCCATAAGCTCGGGTCATGAATTTCAATGCAAAAAAACCCCACAATATATTAGACGTGCACTGCCAAAAATTCGTTTTTTGTTTTGTTTTTTAGTTTTTCGGGTCATTCGTTATGATCGCAATTTGTAAATACGTAAATTTGAAAATCCGAAAATAAGAAAGAAAATCCGAAAATTCGAAAGAATAGCTAACTAATAATAATAACTAACTATTAAATTATAGGTATTAGAATTTCCTTTCAAACTTGGCTGTTAGTGAATGTAACGAATACAAAATTATCCGAAGTTAGGAATTACCCGAAATAACGAATGCCGCCCGCATTCGGGGGGGAGGGGGGGGATATGATCACCATGTACAAATACATAAGTGGTCCATATAGTGAACTTGGTGTTGAGTGATTCAATTTAGGGTCATCAAAAGGACAACAGGGCACTCTTTATGTCTAGAGGAAAAAAGATTTGATCTCCAAAAATGGAAAGGTTTCTTCACAGTAAGAGCTGTGAAAAAGTGGAATGGACTCCCTCCAGAGGTGGTTCTGGCCAATTCAGTAGATTGCTTTAAAAAAAGGTCTTGATTCTATCCTAAATGTATATAATATAATTGGATACGAACATTTATAGGTAAAGTTGATCCAGGGAAAATCTGATTGCCTCTCGGGGGATCAGGAAGGAATTTTTTCCCCTGCTGGAGCAAATTACGCAAATTGGACCATGCTTTGCTGGGGTTTTTTGCATTCCTCTGGATCAACTGTGGGTGTAGGTTTGTGTATATGGGATTGTATGTTTTATTTTTTTGGTTAAACCAGATGGACTTGTGTCTTTTTTCAACCTAACTATGTAATGCCGCATCTAAAAAAAATGGAAGGGAACAAAATAATAATAAATAATATTAATAATACTTTTTTTTAATAATAATTATTGTTATTTATTATTATTAATTCGCTACGTTCCATTCGTTTAGACATGGCTTTCGCTATTTCAGATAATTTGTAACTTCGGATAAATTCGTATTCATTATGTTCAACAGCCAAATTTTAAAGGAAATTCCAATACCTTTAATTTAATAGTTAGTAATAGTTAAGTTATTATTAGTTAGTTATTTCAGATTTTCGGGTTTCCGGATTTTCGAATTTACGAATTCTCAAATTTCCAAATATTCTGAAAAATTTGTTATGTTATTTAGTAAAATTATTTAGTAAAATGTAAAAAAAAAAATGATGTTTCACTGAGTAAACATGCTTTAAAATTGCACACGCTCGTGGAATGGCGCCAAACTACGATTTTTTTCTGTTGCACGGTATTTGCGAAGCAGTTTATCATAAAAAAAATTTCAGGACAAGATACACTTTAATGAATTTTAGTGCACACAAACACAATACGACACCCAATTTTTTTCGTTAAAATATAAAAGATGATGTTGCGCTGAGTAAATAGATACCAAACACGTCACTTCTACAGGTTACCAGTTTAGAGTTACAGAGGAGGTCTAGTGCTAGAATTATTGCTCTCGCTATAACGTTGGTGGAGATACCTCACATACAGTATGTGGTGCAAACACTATTTACATATGCGGGCACGACCGACATATGCGCACTAGCACAAGGGGACAGGGGTGCTTTAAAAAATATTTTATTATTTTTTACTTTTTATTTTTTTTTTATTTTTACAATGCCCTTTAGTTTTTTTGTTTTTTTTAATCACTTTTAGGTTCACACATATACGGCCGCGGGTCTGTGCCTGGGGTCCGGTGCATCCCTGTTCACCTGTTC
Organism: Lithobates septentrionalis; assembly: GCA_037952835.1. NCBI lineage: Eukaryota > Metazoa > Chordata > Amphibia > Anura > Ranidae > Lithobates > Lithobates septentrionalis. The sequence goes on along the minus strand of JBBDGP010002796.1, from coordinate 86,792 downwards.
AGGTGCAAATCAGGTCCGAATTTCTGTCAGAACTCGTACCCGAATCTGACCAGAAGACGTACAGGACCCTTTTTGAATGTTCACCGCGGACGCCCCCTGGACCTGTGAGAGCCGGTCACCCTCGCCAGTCATGCCAATTGGATACGGGGAAACCCACATCCAATTCGCATATATGTGAACTAGGATTGCCACTTTTTCTTCAGGCCAAACCCAAACACTTTGGCGGCGCACAGTAAAAAAAAAAAAAAAATCTTTCTTTTGCTGGTATTTGACGACTACTAGGTTTTATTTATTTATTTATTTTTTTTTATACGAATGTAAAAAGACCGAAAATTAAAAAAATAAAAAAACAATATTTTTTACTTTCTGCTATAAAACACATCCAATAATAGTTAGTCAGGTTGAAAAAAGACACGAATCCATCTAATTCAACCATAAAAATAAAATATAAACTATCATACAATCCCACATACCCAATCCTATACCCACAGTTGATCCAGAGGAAGGCGAAAAAAAAACCCCCAAAAAAGCATGATCCAATTTGCTACAGCAGGGAAAAAAATCCTTCCTAAACCCAGAGAGGCAATCAGATTTTCCCTGGATCACCTATATAACAATACAATAAAAAATAAATAAAATAAATAATAAAATAAAAAAGAATCTATTTTTTTCATAAATTTTGCCCAACATATATTCTGCTATTTGTCTTAAAAAGAATCCCAGTAAGTGTATATTGATTGGTTTTGCGTGATAGTTATAGCGTCTACAAACTATGGGATATACAGTATACTGGAATGTTAACTATTATTTTTTTTGTACTACTAATGGCGGTGATCAGTGATTTATAGTGGGGCTGTGATAGTGCGGCGGCCAATTTGACACTAACTGACGCTTGGGGGGAACTGACTAACTGCCACGGACATCACCAGTGACATTAATACAGTGATCAGTGATAATACTATACACTGTCACTGTACTAATGACACTGGCTGGGAAGGGGTTAACATCTAGGGTGATCAAGGGGTTAAATGTGTGCCCAACAATGTGTAATGTGTGCTGCTTTTACTAACCGATCTCTTTGTTTCTTATCCCTTCTTTCCAGGGATAAGAAACAGAGAGAGCGTTCCCTGTACAGAGCTCTGTGTTGATTGTCAACACAGGGCTCTGGGCTGTGATTGGACACAGCCTATCAGCAGGTCCCGAATCATTGGCCGGGACTTGCTGGCAGACTCCAGCTGTGTACAATCTGATGTGCGCACCCTAAACCCAGAAGCAGGCAGAGACCTACCAGTACATCATTGCCTGCACGGGCCATCTATCTGCAGTGAAGTGTGGGTGGGCACAGCATTAGGAGGTGGAAATATTGCCTCCTGAATGTCTGCAAACCTATTTTCATGGTCCTCTGAAAAGCAACCTACTGCAATCACTTTTAGGAGAGGGGGGGTAGACACGGCTAGTCGACCACTAATGTGAAAGCCACCTAAAAAAGGATATCCATGAAAAAACCGCATTCACGCGTGGGCATACTGTGGGAGCAGCGGAGGCCTCCTTTGGACACAGGTGATCACAGATCGCAGTAAAGAGCCAATCACAACGGCTCTTTACCATGTGATCAGCTGGGTCTAATCACACGCTGTGTCCGTGTAAGGAAAAGAGAGCCATTTCCTGGCAAGGCTGTCAGTACATGGTTTACACTGTGCCCTGATTATCAGTGCAGCCCCATAAGTGGCAATCAGTGCAGCCTCATCAGTGCCAATCAGTGCCACCTATCAGTACCTTCTCATCAGTGCAGCCTATCAGTTCTCATCAGTGATGCCTCATCAGTGCCACCTATCAGTTCTCTTCAGTGATGCCTCATCAGTGCCTTCTCATCAGTGCAGCCTCATCAGTTCCCATCAGTGCAGCCCCATTAGTTCCCATCAGTGCCTATCAGTGCAGCCTCATCAGTTCCCATCAGTGCAGCCCCATCAGTGGCAATCAGTGCAGAATATCAGTGCAGCCTCATCAGTTCCCATCAGTGCAGCCTCATCAGTTCCCATCAGTGCAGCCTCATCAGTTCCCATCAGTGCAGCCCCATCAGTGGCAATCAGTGCCACCTATCAGTACCTTCTCATCAGTGCCGCCCCATTAGTTCCCATCAGTGCCCATCAGTGCAGCCCCATCAGTGGCAATCAGTGCAGCCCCATCAGAATCAGTGCAGCCCAATCAGTGCCTTCTCATCAGTGCAGCCTCATCAGCACACAACAGTGAAAAAGAAAAATGACTTATTTGCAAAATTTTATAACAAACGAAGAAAAACTTTTTTTTTTTTCAAAACTTTTGGTCTTTTTTTATTTGTTTGGCAAAAAATAAAAATTGATTGTGATTAAATACCACCAAAAGAAAGCTCTATCTTTCTCAAAAAAATGATAAAAATGTCATAGGTACAATGTTACACGACCGTACAATTGTCATTCAAAGTCTGAGAGCGCTGAAAGCTGAAAATTGCCCTGGGCAGGAAGGGGGAGAAAGTGCCCGGTATTGAAGTGGTTCAGAAAATGCAAAGCATTCCCTGAATGGCAATTGTACCAGGTAGCCGACCTCCAGAGTGCAGCGGGGCAGCCGCTGGGCACAGGATCTGGAAGGAAGTGGACATCACTGGAGTAGAGACGATGAGGAGTTCAACACGGATTTCCAGCTTTCACGGGGATCCCACATGTCTGGTACATACATAGTTACATCGGTCCCAGCTGGATCAATGTAGATACATAAAATGACGCAAACCTGGAATTCTTCTTCAACCGCTTAAGGACCGCCCCACATACATGTACTGCAGCAGGGCGTCCCTTTAGTGCAAAATCATCCACCTGTACCTGATTTTTTTTCCTTCCGGGTCTGGGGCACGCACGCACGCCGCTGACGACCCGCTCCCAGGTCATCGAACACAGCGGGAGCCGATCAGCGTGTCCAGCGAACCCGATGTACGCCGATTGTTCCCGAGGCAGACAGAACGGCAGTCTTGTCTATGTAAACAAGGCAGATCACCGTTCTGTGACAGGAGAAGACAGAGATTTTGTGTTTTTGCTAAGCAGGGACACAGATCTATGTCTTCTTACAGTACAAGCACCTCCCCCACACAGAAAGCACTCCCTGGGGACACAGTTAACCCTTTGATCGCTCCCTGATGTTTAACCCCTTCCAAGCCATTGTCATTAGTACAGTGACAGTGCATTTTTTTTAAGCACTGATCACTGTATTAGTGTCACTTGTCCCCAAAAAAAAGGTGTCAAAAGTGTCACTTAGTTTATTTACTAACGCTAGAGAGGGCAACATTTGTCACATTTCTGCATAGAAACCAATCTGCTTCTAACCTAATCTAACTTAGAAGCTGATTGGTTTCTATGCAATCTAGTTCTAGTAAAATAAACCCCTTAGTGTCCCATTTGTTTGCCCCAATGCCGCAGTCCCGCTAAAAATCACTGATCACTTCCATTACTAGTAAAATAAAAAAATTCCATAAAAATATCCCATAGTTTGTAGATGTGATATTTTTTGTGCAAACCAATCAATGGGATTTTTTTTTACCAAAAATATGTAGCAGAATACATATTAGGCTAAATTGATGAAGAAATTCGATTTTTACTAATTTTTATTTTTTTTAAATTTTTTTATTGGATAGGTTTTGTAGCAGAAAGTAAAAAATCTTTTTTTTTTTTCCAAAAGTGTGTCTTTTTTTTATAGCGCAAAAAAAAAAGGAGGTGATCAAATACCACCGAAAGAAAGCTCTATTTGTCTGGAAAAAAAGGACATACATTTTATTTGGGTACAGCAGCACATGACCGCGCAATTGTCAGTTAACCACTTCAGCCCCAGGAAGGATTTACCCACTTCCTGACCAGGCCATTTTTTGCTATATGGCACTGTGTTGTTTTAACTGACAATTGCGCGGTCGTGCGACGCTGTACCCAAACAAGATTGACGTCCCTTTTTCCCCACCAATAGAGCTTTCTTTTGGTGGTATTTGATCACCTCTGCGTTTTTTAATTTTTGCGCTATAAACAAAAAACAAAAAACAAAAAAAAAAAAAAATGTACCTTCTGCTATAAAAATTTCCAAAAAATAAAATAATATATATATATATATATATATATATATATATAAAATTATTCATCAGTTTAGGCCGATAGTATTCTGCTACATAATAAACCAATATATGGTGCTGAGCTCCAAAATTAAAGTGCTACAATAAACAGTAAAATCCTAAGTGCATAAAATCAAACACATACAAATATGTGTGCAAATAACATAAATTCCAATATGGAGATAACTGCAGTTATCTCCATATTGGAATTTATGCTATTTGCACACATATCTGTATGTTTCTGATTTTATGCACTTAGGATTTTACTGTTTATGGAAGCACTTTAATTTTGGAGCTCAGCACCATATATTGGTTTATTTTTTTCTATTGTCTTGGGTGGGGTTTGACACCTGTCGGTGTTTGCTGCAACCATATATGTGCAGCCTCATCAGTTTATTCACTGCACAGCTCAGGTAGCGCGGGAATACCTATTGTTTTATGTATTCTGCTACAAATTTTTGGTAAAAAATAAAAAAAATCAAAAAAAAACAACAAAAAAACAAAAATCGCAAGAAGTGTATATTGATTGGTTTGCGCAAAAGTTATAGCGTCTACAAAATAGAGGATAGATTCATGGCATTTTTATTATTATTATTTTTTTTTACTAGTAATGGCGGCGATCAGTGATTTTTAGCGGGACTGCGACATTGCGGCGGACAGATCGGTCACCTGACATTTTTTACACTTTTTGGAGAACCAGTGACATTACTACAGTAATCAGTGCTAAAAACATGCACTGATGTTGTACTAATGACACTGGCAGTTTGCGGGATGACACCGGCCTGAACAGTTACATGTCTTGATCTACTCCTGTGCTATCCATCAACCACACATCTATAACGTCACCTGTTGAACCACCTCCAGGATTTGCCTCTCGGCCTCAGTGGAGCCTCAAGTTTCTTTTTATACGCCCTCTACGGGCCTTCTCTTCTCCCCCCTTTTTGGAAGGCCAAGGAGAGGTTTCTCCTCCCCCTTTACCCCTCTGAAATAGAAGAGAATATCACATATATACTTCTGTGAAAGAATCTCCACCCATATATGGATTTATAACAATTCTCTTCAAAATACTTAAATTAACGTTTTCTCTCGGAATCAAGAACCTATTTGGTAGACAGACTGTGTCATTGTCGCTGTTTTTAACTAAAAGCTTTATGGAATGCCAAGTCAGCCAATAAAGTGTAAACAACTGTCTCTAATTTACACCCACCCTTGAGGAAGGAGGCTAATTTACTCCGAAACGCGTCGGGTGCAAGAGTACTGTCTCAAACACTGTGCACATACTAATGTAAAACTGTCTGATTCGCATTCCAAACAATAGATGCTACATTATTGTTATGTTTTTACTGTCTCTACTCAATAACTGATATTTGTACTATATATACCTTTTTACGTTTTTTTTTGCATGTGCCTAAAAAGTCCACCACTAGGGGATCCCTTTTGTTGTTTAGTTTAAATTTTGGATGTGGCACAGTAATACAGTCGGCTGCCGATCTACATTATTTCTCAATGACACCGGCAGGGAAGGGGTTAACATCAGGGGGCGATCAAGGGGCTAAATGTGTTCCCTCATTGTGTTTACGAACTGTATGGGGGGGGGTGGGGGCTGCCTGGGGGAAACACACAGATCTGTCTTCCTGTATAGCGGAAACACAGGATCTCTGTGTGATTTCCCCTGTCAGAACGGAGATCTGCCTTGTTTACACAGGCAAATCCCCGTTCTGTGACTGCGGGGAACGATCGCGGGCGGCCGGCGGACATCGAGTCTGCTGATTGGCTTCCCCGCTGGCCAATGGGAGCACGCACAACAAAAGCGAGTTCCCGAGCGGACGTACAGTTACAGCGATTCGTGGGAACGAGCCAACCTGCCGCAGTATAACGGTAGCGACCGGTCGGCAAGAGGTTAAAGTAACGTAGTGGCGTATCACAAAAAATGGCCTGGCCATGAACGGGGAAGGGGTGGTGGTAAAAACTTCTGGGGCTGAAGTGGTTAATTTTATATAAAGTTCAGAACCTAATTTGGACAACCTGGTGGGGAGGTAAGTCAGCGGAGTGCTCCATTCCCTGATAGTCCTCTGTGTAGTCAGAATCCAGAGAGGACCAGAAAATGCCATACTTACCGGACGTGTGCCATAAAAATGCATAAAAGAGGCTTTGTAAGAAAAGAAAATGCATGTTTAATTGCTTCAAACCACAAACAAGCATGAAAATAATTTTCTCCTTAAAAATATTAAACAGTTACATTGTTACTTTTTTTTTTTTTTTGGCGGTATGATAAAACAATTATTTTATTAAAGAGTTCAAATTTTGGAAACTTTATTACACAATGCTAAAGCCATGGAACCACGGCGAAGAGCCTAAGTGGAGAAAATGATACAACACATCGATCGTTCTCGTTTTATTATATAGGTCCAGAACACACAAGAAATATCTACAAACAGAAAAATGAGAAACTTAACAAATCACAGAATAATTATTCACATTCCAAGTAAATATGACAAGCAATGTTTTTTTTGTTCAATGCTCATTGGTTGAGCTCTTCGTTTGCTTTTTATCGAGACGCTTGTATGGTTTTGTATCTCCTATGTTATATTAGCTGGGGGGTGGGGGTGGGGGGGTTTGCATATGAAAAGTAAAAAATACCTGCCATCTCTTTGAAGGTTTTACCGTTACCTAAATATTAAATAGAATATAAACCCAACTCAACAATCGACATGTAGGGGGCTATTTATAAAAAATCTGAGACATTCACACACCTGTCACACGTGATCCCCATATTTTGCCCTATTCTGTTGATTTACTAGGATCGTCAGCTCCATCTAGTGGCCATAATGCAGCATTTTTCTGAAATTATTATTAATATTATTATTATAATAATACAGGATTTATATAGCGCCAGCAGTTTGCGCAGCGCTTTACAACGTTAGGGTAAACAGTACAGTTACAATACAATTCGATACGGGAGGAATCAGAGGGCCCTGCTCGTTAGAGCTTACAATCTAGAAGTAGTTCAATCAGGAAAATACCGCATTAGGCCACTAGATGGAGCTGACAATCAAAGGAAATTATCGTACAGGAATTGTTCTTGATGTGTGAATTTTTTTTATACATAGACCCTCTAAAGTGATACTGTATATATATATAAATAAAAAAATAAAAAAAAACACAAGGGAAACAGAAAAAAACATTTCAAAAATGTAAACAAAATGATTGTCTTTGGGACTTAAATTTGTGGATATGTCCCGGAAAAAAAAAAAACTCTCCCTTTCCTGATTAGTTGCAATGGGGCTCATTTAAATGTTGTGCAATAACAAAATATTTATGTTAAGAATAATAAGAGTTAATTTTATTTTTTTGCTCTAAATTGATTTATTCGACTTATACTCAAATGTTAAATAGTTTTATAGATAAATGAAGAGTATTAAAAAAGCTAAAATTACTTCGCCTGGAGAAAATGCTTTTCTGGTCACTCTTTTGTTCCTGTAAGGTGAGCCAAAGCCTAGGCATTTGGTCATGTGATCTCTGCTCCCGTTCAATGGAAGTCATGTGACTACATGCCTAGGCCTTACATGAGAATCGGAATGGCATGAGTGATGCTTTGTTTGTAAACAATGTACCTTGGAAATGGAAGCATACACATGCTTAGGGGGCAAAGTTAGGATACTGGCCGGGAGTGTTCCCGAATGTGAAAGTCTATCAGAGCCATGGGTTTGAACTCCTTATTGTTCATGGAGCTTACACAAAAGAAAATGACCTGCTCTCCTCCCCTACGTGTTACGTCCCAGCGATTGGACAATCAAGCCTGAGCACTGCATCCTGGAAGGAAGGGAAGATGGTCACATGATCCTCATATCCAGAAGTACTGGGCGTTTCCAGTGGCTCAGACAGACAACTGAAGCATCAGGGGGAGGTGGGTGAAATGTGGACTTTCTGGAAACCTGTCACTTTGCCGTAAAACTCAGGAAGGAGATCTTGGATTACTGACTAGAAGGCTGCCCGTGGCCGGTCCACTTCCTACACAGATATACAGTATCTCACAAAAGTGAGTACACTCCTCACATTTTTTGCAAATATTTTCTTCTATCTTTTCATGTGACAACACTGAAGAAATGAAACTTTGCTACAATGTAAAGTAGTGAGTGTACAGCTTGTATAACAGTGTAAATTTGCTGTCCCCTCAAAATAACTCAACACACAGCCATTAATGTCTAAACCGCTGGCAACAAAAGTGAGTACACCCCTAAGTGAAAATGTCCAAATTGGGCCCAATTAGCCATTTTCCCTCCCCGGTGTCATGTGACTCGTTAGTGTTACAAGGTCTCAGGTGTGAATGGGGAGCAGGTGTGTTAAATTTGGTGTTATCGCTCTCACTCTCTCATACTGGTCATTGGAAGTTCAACATGGCACCACATGGCAAAGAACTCTCTGAGGATCTGAAAAAAGAATTGTTGCTCTACATAAAGATGGCCTAGGCTATAAGAAGATTGCCAAGACCCTGAAAATGAGCTGCAGCACGGTGACCAAGACCATACAGCGGTTTAACAGGACAGGTTCCATTCAGAACAGGCCTCGCCATGGTCGATCAAAGAAGTTGAGGTCATGTGCTCAGCGTCATATCCAGAGGTTGTCTTTTGGAAATAGACGTATGAGAGCTGCCAGCATTGCTGCAGAGGTTGAAGGGGTGGGGGGATCAGCCTGTCAGTGCTCAGACCATACGCCACACACTGCATCAAATTGGTCTATATGGCTGTCATCCCAGAAGGAAGCCTCTTCTAAAGATGATGCACAAGAAAGCCTGCAAACAGTTTGCTGAAGACAAGCAGACTAAGGACATGGATTACTGGAACCATCTCCTGTGGTCTGATGAGACCAAGATAAACTGTTTTGGTTCAGATGGTGACAAGCGTGTGTGGAGGCAACCAGGTGAGGAGTACAAAGACAAGTGTGTCTTGTCTACAGTCAAGCATGGTGGTGGGAGTGTCATGGTCTGGGGCTGCATGAGTGCTGCCGGCACTGGGGAGCTAAAATTCATTGAGAGAACCATAAATGCCAACATGTACTGTGACATACTGAAGCAGAGCATGATCCCCTCCCTTCAGAGACTGGGCCGCAGGGCAGTATTCCAACATGATAACGACCCCAAACACACCTCCAAGACCACCACTGCCTTGCTAAAGAAGCTGAGGGTAAAGGTGATGGTCTGGCCAAGCATGTCTCCAGACCCAAACCCTATTGAGCATCTGTGGGACATCCTCAAACAGAAGGTGGAGGAGCGCAAGGTCTCTAACATCCACCAGCTCTGTGATGTCATCATGGAGGAGGGGAAGAGGACTCCAGTGACAACCTGTGAAGCTCTGGTGACCTCCATGCCCAAGAGGGTTAAGGCAGTGCTGGAAAATAATGGTGGCCACACAAAATATTGACACTTTGGGCCCAATTTGGACATTTTCACTTAGGGGTGTACTCACTTTTGTTGCCAGCGGTTTAGACATTAATGGCTGTGTGTTGAGTTATTTTGAGGGGACAGCAAATTTACACTGTTATACAAGCTGTACACTCACTACTTTACATTGTAGCAAAGTGTCATTTCTTCAGTGTTGTCACAAGAAAAGATATAATAAAATATTTAAAAAAATGTGAGGGGTGTACTCACTTTTGTGAGATACTGTACAATATCCTATATTCATTTTCCATTTAAGAAACAGAGCATGCCATTTCACTATGTGTCAGCTTATGCCAGGGATCTTCAAACCACGGCCCTCCACCTGTTGCAGAACTACACGTCCAATGAGGCATTATAAAACAAGACCAGTCACCCTGCACAAGGAGAGAGAGCAGAGCTGTGGGAGGGGCTCAGCAGGCTCCACCCACTACAGGCTGCCAGCAGGAATTACACATCCAATGACGCATTGTAAAATTCTGACATTCACAGACATGACTAGGCATTATGGAAATTGTAGTTCAGGAGGGCCACAGTTTTGAAGACCCCTGGGCTCATGCAGTCTGGCCAAAGATAATGATAAAAAAAAAAAAAAAAGGAGGCACATATAATTGTTATGAGATTGGGGTCTATTTATAACTATGCTTCAAGCATTCACACAACTGTCACAAAACATCCACGTAGGTTTATTTCTCATGATGGTCAGCTCCATCTAGTGACCATGTTTCCATATTTTCCTGAAATACCTCAATCAGAAAAATACTACATTATGGCCACTAGATGGAGCTACCTAGCATACATTATGTGGATTATTTATGAATGCTGTGCAAATGCTTGAGCACTTTTTTTTTTATAGACCCCACTGTGTTAGGTTGTGTTTAAAGGCCAAGTTCACCCAAAACTGATATTTAATTTTTTTTTGTGATTACTGGTCAGTCGAGTCATATGTCTTTCAGGGACTTTAGCAGTAAGATATTCCCCACCACTAACTAGAAATCGAGACCCTGAAAGGACAACATTTAGTTTTATAAAGCACTGTGTATCAAAAACTACTACTATACTTTCTTTTTATTACAAAATACTGTTGCCACCTTCTTTATCCTCTCTTGCAGCTCAGCACTGCGGATCTCCCCCGCCCCTTTTTTTCTGTCTATATGCACTCACTGCGCTGTTATCTGCACATCATTGCTCTGGAACGGCTTCTCGAGGCTGCATTCACACCTGAGCGTCTCCTTGTTGAGCGTTTTTTTAATTACTTTTTTTTCTTTGTTTTTTGTGTACAGCGTTTTTAAAGCATTTTTGAGCTTTGCTGTTTTTTTTAAATTAGCCAATAGAGAAAAATATCATCTGTTTCATCATTGGTTGCTATGTTTTTCAGCTTCTTCAACCGCTTTTATTTATTATTTATTTTTTATTATTTATTTATAAATTTTTTATTTATTTTTTTACTTTTTTTTGTAAGGCTTTAAGGCTGAGTTCACACTTAGTGCGGACGCGGCTCACAGCTCAAATCCGCATCTAATTCGCATACGTGCAAACCAAGCCTCAAGGATTTAGGGGTTTATTTTTTATTTATTTACTTATTTTTTATTTAATTTTTTTATTTATTTTATTTGAAAGGTTGAGGGGTTAAAGTGATACTAAACTCAGGAGCCTGCATTCACTATATCTGGTCTCCCACAGTACACAGAACATGGAAATGCAATTATTTTTAGTAAATATAAACTGCTAAATACCCTTTTCTCATCAGCAGTATTACAGCAGTCTTGTGACTTCTATTAGTGTCTGGTTGAAGCTTGTAGAAGTAGTTTTCATTCTCCTCCGACTTTCCTATGGGGCTGCAGGACCCCTGACCCTCTGTCCGGACAGTGTTGATTGGCCTTGTGCTGATCACATGCACCCTCCCAAGAAAATAAAAAACGCTCTAGCAATACACACCAAACTGAGCATATGCAGAGTGCCCCCCAAGGCTCTGTACTCCAGGAGAGGGATTGGGGACAGTAAAAGAAGGGGAGGATCAGAGAAGACAGGATCAAACAGCCTTTTTTCACAATGCAGAGGACTAACCCCTTAGGTTCCACAGTGAGTAGAACAAGCATGCTTTACTGCATATACAGACTGATTTTACTGTTGTGGGTTTAGTAACACTTTAAGGTTTGGGGTTAATATTAGTGTTATGGTTAGGGTTTAAATTTAGGGTTAGGATTTATTTAATCATATTTATTTATTAGGATTTATTTTTAAAATTTATTTTAAATGTATTGCATTTGAGCAGAAAAACGTTCAAAAACGCATGAAAAAAACGCAGTAAAAAGCATGTAAATGGGGCCTGAGAGTGACAACGGTGGGCCTTGCCTGAGCATTGCGTTTACGGTGACATGTGTGACAAGGTGACAACACAGGTGCACACTTGGGTGACAGTTGTCACTCCTTAATAGACAGTACTTGAACAAAGGCCGGCAAGACCAGTCACCCTGCACAAAAGAGAGAAAGCAGAGCTGTGGGAGGGGCCCAGCAGACTCCACCCTCTATAGACTGCCTACAGAAAACTATAAGGGGGGGGCGGAGACAAGACCAGTCACCCTGCACAAAGAGAGAGTGGGGCTGTGGGAGGGGCTCAGCAGGCTCCACCCTCTACAGGCTGTCTGCAGAAAACTACATGAGGGGGCGGAGACAAGACCCGTTACCCTGCACAAGGAAAGAGCAGAGCTGTGGGAGGGGCCCACCGGGCTCCACCCACTACAGGCTGCTTGCAGTAACTACAGGAGGGGGCGGAGACGAGACCAGTCACCCTGCACAAAGACAGCAGATCTGTGGGAGGGGCTCAGCAGGCTCCACCCTCTGCAGGCTGTCTGCAGAAAACTACATGAGGGGGCGGAGACAGAACCAGCCACCCTGCACAAGGAGAGGGAGCAGCAGTGAGCGGTCTTTATTACAGGAGGCTCCTGCACAGAGGGAAAGTCTCACACTGGATTACTGCACCGATCTGGAGGAAATACACAAAGCAGAGCCAAAAAAATTCAGACAATATTTGGTAATATCAGAGTTCAGCTTTAAGCCCTCTTTCAGACTAAATGCGGCTTTGAAATCGCGCGACTTCATCTGAAATCGCATGCTTTCAAAGCCGAACGTCAGTGCGACTTTGAAGACCTCTGTGCTTTTGCTGCACCTAGAAATCGCCAAAAGTAGTGAAGGAACTTTTTTTTTTTCAAATCGATGCGGCACCTCAAAAAAATCGGCGTTGCTTCGATTTCAACATGGCCCTAGGGTGCGACTTGTCATGCGATTTGACCTGTAAGTCACTCCAATGTGAACGAGGGCTTTAATCTTATATATGACAATTTAGCTTTAGACCTTATGTGGTCATTTCAATCCCTAATGAAGGCGTCACAGCGCCGTCTGGTGGTGGCATCTCTACAATTTAGGACAAATCGATAACAGAGGAGACCACAAATGACACTTTTGTAATGGGACAGAGAGACAAAAAGCTAAAAAAAAACAAAACAAAAAAAAACCAAAAAACAAAAAAAATCCAAAAAAATAAAAAAGGAAACACGACCTCTGAGCGGAGTTGCCCCATAAAGTAAACATTTGCGTTCCAGGACTTTGATTTAAAACCCATGTTATAAATAAATAAATATATAAATAAAAAATACGGGGAGGAGGGATAATAAGACAACCATCATTACTGCTACGAGAAGAGTGCAAAATGCAAAGTCACATCTCCCCCTCCACGGGGAGAAAACGGAATTAAGACCATACTCAGGTGTCTAAAAAGAGAAAAAAAAAAAAAAAAAGAAAAACCCAAGAGGAAATCTGAATGTTCATGGATGGATCTTATACTAGATGGAAGCTACGGGAGGGATTTGCAGATCGATGGTTAATATAACGGTTTCTGTCCTTGATTATCAAATTCTGACCAGGCGTCGTTTAGCTCCATAAAAATCATCTTTGCATATTGTTCATATGGCTGTCCTGTGGCCTGCGATAGAAACAAAATCAAGGTTATTATTAAAAATCAGAAACAGATAATAACTTCAAGCAGAACTTCACTTAAAAAAAAAAAATGAAGTGGTTAAAACAACTCAGAAAACTATATATTTTTTTTAATTAGTGCAAACAAAAATACAATACGATACCCAAAGTTTTGGTAAAATATAAAAGAAGGGATTGAACAGAGTAAATAGATACCAAACATGTCAAGTCCTAAAAATTGTGTGCGCCCGTGATATTGCATAAAACTATGGTAAACTAAAATTCTCCAGAGGCGATGCTTTCAAAGCCTTTATATAGATCATTGGTTTACAGTAAACTACAAAATGATGGCATGAGAATTATTGCTCTCACTCCGGCGTTTCCAGCGATACCTCACATACACAATATTGTCAAAAGTATTGGGACACCTGCCTTTACACGCACATGAACTTTAATGGCATCCCAGTCTTAGTCCGTAGGGTTCAATATTGAGTTGGCCCACCCTTTGCAGCTATAACAGCTTCAACTCTTCTGGGAAGGCTGCCCACAAGGTTTAGGAGTGTGTCTATGGGAATGTTTGACCATTCTTCCAGAAGCGCATTTGTGAGGTCAGGCACTGATGTTAGACAAGAAGGCCTGGCTCACAGTCTCTGCTCTAAATCATCGCAAAGGTGTTCTATGTGGTTGAGGTCAGGACTCTGTGCAGGCCAGTCAAGTTCCTACACCCCAAACTCGCTCTTCCGTGTCTTTATGGACCTTGCTTTGTGCACTGGTGGGCAGTCATGATGGAACAGGAAGGGTCATCCCCAAACTGTTCCCACAAAGTTGGGAGCATGAAATGATCCAAAATGTCTTGGTATGTTGACGCCTTAAGTGTTCCCTTCATTGGAACTAAGGGGCCAAGCCCAACCCCTGAAAAACAACCCCACACCATAATCCCCCCTCCACCAAATGATTTGGACAAGTGCACAAAGCCAGGTTCATAAAGACATGGATGAGTGAGTTTGGGGTGGAGTCCTGACCTCAACCCAATAGAACACCTCTGGGATGATTTAGAGCGGAGACTGCTCAATTTCTCTATCTCCGTCCACTATAACACACTATACGGGCGCTGTGTAAGCAGCCTTATATAGTGTGGGGTGTGGACTTAGTCCCCCTGAGCCATGATTGCCCAAAGGCACCCTGCCTTTGGCCAATTATGGCTCTCGTTGAGGAACATGCTGTGATTGGCCAAAGCATGCAGGTCAGGTGTATGCTTTGGCCAATCATCATACAGCAATGCATTGCGGTCTTGCAGTGCATTATGGGGTGCTCAAATTTGCTGCGAACACCCCATAAAATTCGCTGTTCGGTGAACAGGCGAACACCCGAAGTTTGACTAATGGTGGGGGGTTTCACCATTCCACCTGTACTGTTAATGTAGTTACGCCCAAAGAGGTAGAGTGGTGCAAACCTCAATCATGAAATGTGAACAAAGCACATACTGACAAATCCGCTATGACAGAACCGCTATGACAAACCTGCTAGGGTAGAACCACTGTGACAGAACCGCTATGACTGAAAACGTTCTGACTGAATAGCTATGACTGAACGTTATGACTGAATCGCTGTGACAGAACCGCTGTGACAGAAAACACGCTATGACAGGAACACAGGCAAGGAATCATATGAAATAAGCTAACCCACCAACCAGCCCCCCCTTTCTTGGTACTGCCCTCAGTGCCCCCCCCCCCCCCCCCGAAGCCTGCAGGGAGACATGCACTCACCCAGGACAGCAGGCAGAGACACCCACTCACTTCAGTCAGGAGGGCCGTCTGTACTATCTTATTACAGACACCAATCCTCTTCTGCCTTCCCCTGCAACGCTGACAGTTTCACCCTCTGGCTGCACTGCAGGGGAGTGGTTCTAGCACATGCACCCCTTCCATCTGCTGTCCGGGCCCCCTGTGTGCCCCTTTCCCCCACAGCCCTGCTGGCTTCCCTTCTCTCCTGCCAGCAGCAGCACACAGGGGGATGTTTCAGAACGGAGAGCGTGGAAAGGGGCCAGTAAATATATCATTTATTGGCCCCTTCCTGTCCTGAATGAACACAGTGAGTGATTGGTACCAATCACTTCTGTGTCCAATTAAGCACTGAAACATAGTAAACACAGTTACTATGTTTCAGTTTGTGAATGAACAAGAAGCTTGAACAAACTTTCAATTCATTCATCTGTGCAACTGAGGCTGCAAAGAAAGGGACTAATATACCTATGTCCTCACTCTCCTCAGGCTGGGGGGGGGGGGGGGGGGCTGTCAGGTAGGCTGTATGGGGCCCTGTGATTTCTAACAGCAGCCTGCTTAAGGCATGATACCATCCACTGACAGCAACAATGGGGCATATGTCCTGCCACTGACCCTAACAATGGGGCATATTTCCTCCCACTGACACCAACAATGGGGCATACGTCCTGCCACTGACACTAATGCCCTGTACACACGGTCGGACATTGATCGGACATTCCGCCAACAAAATCCATGGATTTTTTCCGACGGATGTTGGCTCAAACTTGTCTTGCATACATACGGTCACACAAAGTTGTCAGAAAATCCGATCGTTCTGAACGCGGTGACGTAAAACACGTATGTCGGGACTATAAAACGGGGCAGTAGCCAAAAGCTTTCATCTCTTTAATTATTCTGAGCATGCGTGGCACTTTGTCCGTCGGATTTGTGTACACACGATCGGAATTTCCGACAACGGATTTTGTTGTCGGAAAATTTTATAGCCTGTTTTCAAACTTTGTGTGTCGGAAATTCCGATGGAAAATGTGTGATGGAGCCCACACACGATTGGAATTTCTGACAACAAGGTCCTATCACACATTTTCCATCGGAAAATCCGACCGTGTGTACAGGGCATAAGAATGGGGCATAATTCCTGCAACTGATACCACCAATGGGGCGTAATTCCTGCCACTGACACCAATGGGGCATGATTCAAGCTACCGATACCAACAATGGAGCATAATTCCTACCACTGATACCAACAATGGGGCATAATTCCTGCCACTGACACCAACAATGGAGCATAATTCCTGCCACTGATACCAACAATGGGGCATAATTCCTGCCACTGACACCAACAATGGAGCATAATTCCTGCCACTGATACCAACAATGGGGCATAATTCCTGCCACTGACAACAAAAATGGGGCACTATTCCTCCCAAAGACACCAGATTGAGCATTCTTTACTTCCACTGGGCCCAGTCCAAACCCCCTAAAGTCTGATGGACAGTAAACTAACCCTTTCTTTAGAAAGTTTGGAGACCCCTGCATTAGACTAGTTTACATGCATAGGTGTAAGTTGGATGATGTGATCTTACTTTGTCAGGGTGAACCACCAGCACAGCTTTCCGGTACACTTTCTTCACTTGTTCCGGTGTCACCAGGTCGGCCATGCTGACCGGCTTCCACTTGGTCTCCCCTTCCCAGAGCACAGTGTGCATTGTGGAGAGCAGGGCTCGGATGTTCCGCTCTTTGCCTTCAATCCAATCCAAAAGCTATTAGGAGAAAAAAGTAGATCCATCAAAAAACGGGAATGTACAATTGTCATCGGAGCATTTATAAAACTCCTCCAACGGATTCCCTTTCTGCATAGCTTTTCAAAGATTTTGGGGTTGATTTACTAAAGGCGAATAGACTGCACTTTGCAAGTGTAGTTGCACTCTGCAAGGGCATTTGCTCCAGATCTTAGTAAATGAGATGAAGCTTCACTTTGCCCAGAATACCCAATCACATGCAAGGAAAATAAAAAAAA
The DNA here is from genome assembly GCA_037952835.1 of Lithobates septentrionalis. NCBI lineage: Eukaryota > Metazoa > Chordata > Amphibia > Anura > Ranidae > Lithobates > Lithobates septentrionalis. The sequence goes on along the minus strand of JBBDGP010002796.1, from coordinate 69,459 downwards.
AACAGCATTTTTTGCTTGCACATGATTGGTTGATGGAAGTCAGCAGAGCTTCCCCTCATTTACTAAGCTCTGGAGCAACTGCACTTGCAAAGTGCTCAGTCTATTTGATTTTGGTAAATCCAACACTTTGTGTTTTTTTTTTTTTAATCTAATGATGCTGTAAAGCAAGGATCCTCAAACTACGGCCCTCCAGCTGTTGCGGAACTACACATCCCATGAGGTATTGTAAAACTCTGACATTCACAGACATGACTGGGCATGATGGGAATTGTAGTTCTTGAACAACTGGAGGGCCATAGTTTGAAGACCCCTGCTGTAAAGAAAGGCCGCAACTTCTAGGGGTGGATTTACTAAAGGTAAATAGACTGTACACTTGCGCCAGAGCTTAGTAAATGAGGTTAAGTCTCCCTTTTCAAAGAACACCCAATCACATGCAAGGAAAATTAAAAAAAAAAAAAAAAAACTATTTTTGCTGGCACATGATTGGATGATGGAAGTCAGAAGAGCTTCCTCTCATTTACAAAGCTCTAGAGCAACTGCACTTGCAAAGTGCACAGTCTACAGTATTTGCCTTTGGTAAATCAACCCCCCTAGTCTCCTAAAAACGTAATTATTGGAAATGTGTAAACATTAGATATCTAACGCGTTTCAGGGTCAGACCCTTAATTTAAGGCAAGGTTTGGAGGTATGTAGTGCGCCAGTACCTGAAGCACTCAAGTAGAACTATGGCCAAGACTTCCTCCTAGTCTTTAGCACCTACTATACAAAGACCAAGGATTTCAAGACTTTAGCAATGAAGAGGTCTGACCCTGAAATGCATTGGATGTCTTATGTTTCAACTTTTCCAAATAAAGATGTTTTTGAGATCATTCTTAAAAAAGGCATTCCGTGACCTTCACAGCTATTATTACATTTTGACGGGACCGACTGTCCCGGTATCCCTCAATGAGTGGAGCAGCCATAGAGAAACATCCCACCATGCATCCAGCACTTCTCACCGATGCATTTTCACATTAAAAAAACTAACATTGATATACACTATATTACCAAAAATATTGGGACACCTGCCTTTACGGCACATGAACTTTAATGGTATCCTAGTCTTAGTCTATAAGGTTCAATGTTGAGTTGGCCCACCCTTTGCAGCTATAACAGCTTCAACTCTTCTGGGAAGGCCGTCCACAAGGTTTAGGAGTGTGTCCTATGGGAATGTTTGACCATTCCTCCAGAAGCGCATTTGTGAGGTCAGGCACTGATGTTGGACACGAAGACCTGGCTCACAGTCTCCGCTCTAATTCATCCCAAAGGTCTTCTATCGGGTTGAGGTCAGGACTCTGTTCAGGCCAGTCAAGTTTCTCCACCCCAAACTCGCTCATCCATGTCTTTATGGACCTTGCTTTGTGCACTGGTCCAAATCATTTGGTGGAGGGGGGATTATGGTGTGGGGGTTGTTTTTCAGGGGTTGGGCTTGGCCCCTTAGTTCCAGTGAAGGGAACTCTTAAGGCGTCAGCATACCAAGACATTTTGGACAATTTCATGCTCCCAATTTTGTGGGAACAGTTTGGGGATGGCCCCTTCCTATTCCAACATGACTGGGCACCAGTGCACAAATTAAGGTCCCCAAAGACACGGATGAGCGAGTTTGGGGTGAAGGAACTTGACTGGCCTGCACAGAGTCCTGACCTCAACCCAATAAAATACATTAGGGATGAATTAGACTGCGAGCCAGGCCTTCTCATCCAACATCAATGCCTGACTTCACAAATGTGCTCCATGTGGCCCCATAGTCTTGCATTTGGTCGCATTCCGCGAAAAAACGCCCCGCCGAATACAATATCCCGTTTCATTTTTGCCACAGCTATGGCATGTACAGTGGGGAATATTATTATTTGATCCCCTGCAGATTTTGTAAGTTTGCCCACTTACAAAGAAATGAAGGGTCTATAAATGTTATCACAGGTGTATTTTCAATGATAGAGACAGAATATCAACCAAAAATCCAGAAAAAACACATGATACAAATGTTATAAATTGAGTTGCAATTCAGTGAGTATAAATAATTCTGGCTCCCACAGACTGCCTACAGTAGGTGCTCATGTGGTACACAGATTAGTCCTGTCAATGTAAGAAGGTTCTCCTAACGACATCTCGTTATGTGTATAAAAGACACCGGTCCACAGAATCTCTGCCATTCAAACCTCACCATCATGGGGAAGACCAAAGAGCTGTCCAAGGATGTCAGAGACAAGATTGTAGACCTGCACAAGGCTGGAATGGGCTACAAGACCATCAGCAAGAAGCTTGGTGAGAAGGAGACAACTGTTGGAGTAATTATTTGCAAATGGAAGAAATACAAAATAACCATCAATCGCCCTCGGTCTGGAGCTCCATGCAAGGTTTCTCCTCATGGGGTGAGGGTGATCATGAGAAAAGTGAGGGATCAGCCCAGAACTACACGGGAGGAGCTTGTGAATGATCTCAAGGCAGTTGGGACCACAGTCACCAAACAAACCATTGGTAACACAATATGCCGCCATGGATTGAAATCCTGCAGCGCCCACAAGGTTCCCCCTCCTCAAGAAGTCGCATGTACAGGCCCATCTGAAGTTTGCCAATGAACATCTAAATGATTCCGAGAAGGATTGGGAGAAAGTGGTGTGGTCATATAAGAGCTCAAGGCATTAACTTGACTCGCCGTGTTCGGAGGGAGAAAAATGCCAACTATGACCCCAAGAACACCATCCCTACAGTCAAGCACGGAGGTAGAAACATTATGCTTTGGGTCCGGTTCTCTGCTAAAGGTACAGTCCGACATTGGCGCATTGAGGGGCCAATAGACGGGACCATGTGATGTAAAATCTTGGATGAGAACCTTCTTCCCTCAGCCAGAACACTGAAGATGGGTCATGGATGGGTCTTCCAGCATGACAATGACCTAAAACATACCGCCAAGGCAACAAAGGAGTGGCTCAAGAAGAAGCACATTAAGGTCATGGAGTAGCCTAGCCAGTCTCCAGACCTTAATCCTATAGAATATTTATGGAGGGGGCTGAAACTTCAAGTTGCCAAGAGGCAGCCAAGAAACCTTAAGGATGTAGAGAAGATCTGTAAAGAAGAGTGGACCAAAATCCCTCCTGAGATGTTTGGAAACCTGGTAACTACAAGTAAGGTTTTACCTCTGTACTTGCCAACAAGGGTTTCTCCACCAAGTACTAAGTCATGTTTTGCTTGGGGATCAAATACTTATTTTACTCATTGAACTGCAACTCAATCTATAACATTTGTATATCATGTGGTTTTCCTGGATTTTTGGTTGATATTCTGTCTCTATCATTTAAAATACACCTATGATAAAAATGATAGACCCTTCATTTCTTTGTAAGTGGGCAAACTTAGAAAATCTGCAGGGGATCAAATATTTATTTTCCCCACTGTATGCAGTCCCGAGAGGCTGCATGCAGGCCTGGTTCAGGCGGGTGGTAAAACCACAGCTCACCTGGTTTTATTGCCCCCGAGCAGTAAAAGCAGATGGTTGAGCCACGGCACTGCCCTCAACCACCCACCTGAATACAGAAATGTCACAGCCATTATGCTTTGTGGCTGCAATAAAAAATGGCAGCACTGCCACAAATGTGATCCATTTAGGCTCATGGGACCTCCTCACCACTGGAAGAAGCTCCGGGGCTGTCAGCGGGATCCTATCTGTTGAGCTGCTCTCAGAATAGGGGTTCAGGCTTTGCTGGCTCCATTTAAATTCCCCAGCGAAATGCTGAGCATGTCTATTGGCTCACCTTCAGTTTCTCGGGGTCCATCTCTTTGGACATTTCTTCTTTCCTCATTTCTGCAATAGTTTTGGGCCCCTTCCTCTCCTTGTGAGCATTAAATCCCTGGCTGGAGAGCAGGTCTTCAAAATTATCCGCTGGCGGCTTTTGTTTGGGGTCTGCAAACAAAAAAAAACGAGAATTTATACTAAATGGTCAAAAAAAATAATTAGTAATTTTAATAGACAGACCACATCTGTATTTATCTTAGCTTTTTGATTATAAAAAAATAAATAAATAAAATAAAGTGATGTACCAGCCAAAATCTAACTCCAGCCAAATATCTTTTTAGTTTTGGATATAGTGAGAACAATTTAAAAAAATTAACTCCAGCCTTTCCTTCACTTTTGCACGTTTGTAGGGGCTCCTCTCCTGTACTCAAATGGCTTTCACTGCACACTGTGAGCTTCTCACAATGTGCATTAGAAACTGCAGAAAGTCAGAGGTTGGAGGACATCCAGCTCTTTTCTCCCAGCATGACTGTCCCTGACCTGCCCTCTTTCATTCATTGGGATTTCATTTTTCTCAGTCCCGGAGGTTTAGCATCACATGTGGGCAGAGGGCGGTCAGCATGCAAATATAGCCCGTCTAGGAATGCACCCATCAAGGCATTATGAAATAGCGTTAGGGGTCACAGGGGTCGCAATAGCGACCCCGCCCTATGCGCTATGGGGGCCTGTGCGGAGTCACTGTTACATTCGGTTTTACACCTGGACAGGAGGGTCGGCTGGGGGGAGGCATAAACAGGAACCAACCCCCTCCATTTTCCTCCTGCAGCTACTAAAAGCCAGCTTCACCTCCTATCACTTCCCCTGGTATGGAGGATGGAGAGCGGGGAAGGGGCCGGTAAAAATGTATTTTACTGGCCCCTTCCCTTTCTGAATGAACACAGTGAGTGATTGATACCGATCACTCACTGTTTCCATTTATAACTGAAGTATAGTAAACTGTTTACTATGCTTCAGTTTGTGAAGGGAAGCCTCTCAGCACAGAGCACTTCCCATTCATACACTGTCCAGTGCAGCTGAGGCTGCAGAAAAAGGGACTTTGGAATCTCTGTCCTCAGTCAATTTATCTGTCTCAAAAGTGACACTGTCCGCTGCCCTACTGACACCGTCCATTGGTCATATTTTCACAGTGAAATTTTTTTTATTAACCTATTTATGGATACAAAAATGCTTTTGATTTATTTAACCATGCCCTTTTAAGCCCCTCCCACTGTTAACACAATTCGGCCACACCCACAACTTTTGCACTGGGGCCCACAGGCTTTAAGCTTCAGCTCTGGTTACCCTGTCTACAGAGCATGTGACAAGGACTTTCATGGCCGTATCACCAGGTATCAAATTTAATGAAAGCTGAAGATTCAAAAATCGTGAAAATTACTTTTGAAATTACTTTGACATGTTGAAGCAAATATACGTCTCTTTTAATATTTTCCTGATAGGCTGGGAAACTGAAGTTCATATTGAACACTCATTAAATAGACAGCAATATCCATGAATGAACACCCACCAGGGGCGGTTGGATGTTTCCCCTTGTCGTTGTTTCCGCCGCTTGCTGTGGCAAAGCTAATATTGTAATTCGGTCTATTTTGGGGTGAGCAGTGCGTAGCGTTTTGCTGCGGCTTGGAATGAGCCTGCCAGGCGTATCCTGTATTCGGTTGCCAGCCGTGCTGTGGGGATGGCTTCTGTGGAGAACCCACTGGTGGAAATCCCCCTCCACATCCTGTTGGCGTTGTGGGTTTACTTGCAAAAGCGGAGCCACCTGAAAAGACGAGGATGGACTAAGCATTACCATGTTCTGCATTAGGTACAAAGACATTAGCTTAGAACTTCCATATTTAGGAACACTATCATCATTTAAATGTTACAAAGAATATAACAGAATATGTAAAAAGGAAATCAAGGACGCAAAAATTCAACACGAATGACTGATTGCAAAAGATAGTAGAACAAACCCCCCAAAAAATCCTTTAAATATATTAATAGTAAAAAGGTCAGGTCTGAGCATGTAGGCCCTTTACAAAATAATCTAGAGTGGGTGACTGGGGACAAAGAGAAGGCAAATTTATTAAATACTTTCTTCAGCTCTGTGTATACAAAGGAGCATGGGGGAGCTCATGTCCATAATAGGGGTGGTATTGACACAGCCCCAAATGATCCACAATGGCTCAAAAGTGATATGGTCCAGAAATATTTAGTCAGAATAAAGGTGAATAAAGCACTTGGAGCAGATGGCATCCACCTACGGATCCTAAAAGAATTAAGCTCTGTCATTTCAAGGCCATTGTTTCTAATTTTTAGGGACTTGTTAATGACGGGAATGGTACCACTGGAATTGTAGGGTCATTGTGGTGCCCATATTTAAAGCGGAGTTCCACACAAAAATGGAACTTCCGCTTTTCGGAACCCTCCCCCCCTCTGGTGTCACATTTGGCACCTTCCAGGGGGGAGGGGGGTGCAGATAATTGTCTAAGACAGGTATTTGCACCCACTTCCGGCATAGACTCCCATGGGAGTCTATGCCTCTTCCTGTCCCCATGCGCTGTCTCCTGGGAAACACACAGCTCCCAGGAGAGAGCGGGACCACTTGGGACGCGCATCGTGACTCGCGCATGCGCAGTAGGGAACCGGGAAGTGAAGCCGCAACGCTTCACTTCCTGATCCCCTCACCTAGGACGGCGGCGGCAGCTGCCAAAAACCGAGCGGGTTCTCGGCGTCGCCTGCCGACATCGCTGGACTCTGGGACAGGTAAGTGGCCGTGTATTAAAAGTCAGCAGCTGCAGTATTTGTAGCTGCTGGCTTTTAAAAAATTTTTTTTTAGATGATGTAGGTGGACCCCCGCTTTAAAAAGGGATAAAAGTCTTTACAAAGTAACTATAGATGTGTTAGTTTATTTTCTATAGTCTGGAAGATACTGGAGAGTTTAATAAAAGACCAAATAGATGAGTTCTTGCTGGAAAAAAATATTCTAAGCAATAGAGAGCATGGATTCATGAAAGGCAGAAGTTGTCAAACAAACCCGATTTCTTTTTATGAGGAGGTAAGTAAAACCTTGGACAGCGGGGTGGCTGTGGACGTGGTATACCTGGTTTTGCAAAAGCGTTTGACACAGTTCCCCACACGCGGCTCATTTGTAAGGTAAAGTCTACAGACTTGGAAAGATCAATTTGTAAATGGATAGAAAGCTGGCTAAAAAACTGAATTCAGAGAGTAGTGTTTAATGACTCGTAGTCTGAATGGTCTAAGGTTATTAGTGGTGTACCCCAAGGTTCAATGTTGGGACCCTTACTTTTTAAAAAAATCTTCAGGGCTGGCGCTCCAACTAGGCGAACTAGGCAGCCGCCTAGGGGCGTAGCTGACCCTTGCCTCACCTCTTCCTCCTCCTCATCGCCCCCCCCAGGCTCCCAGCAGGGCCGCTTATAGGGGGGACCCACACAGCCAGGAGTTCGGTGCGGCGGGTAGTAGTTTTGCAGAGCGGTGGGCGGCTTTCCCCCTCCCATCGGCTTTCAGATGCTGGAGGGAGAGGGACGTCTGTGTAACAGGCAGCCAATAGCGCTGCTCTTCTGAGTGGAAGGGCGTGACTGTCAAGTTGCTCCGCCTCCCGCCACCTCCTTAGCCAATCAGATTACCCAGCCCGCCACATTTGATCAGAAGATGCCACTGGCCAGGGCAGGGCGGGATGGAGAGGATCAGACATACCTGAGCAGTGAGCCTGTGACATGTGTATGCCAGCTGCAGAAGTCTAATCGTCAGTGTGTTCTCCCATCCCGTGTGTAGAACAGGCAGTGCTCACAGTGATCAAGGGATGACTTCCCCTCCATCTTCTCACACTGCTTCTTATCTCTTTTTAATTACACTGCACAAAGGATGGGTGAATGATGATTAGACTTCTGCAAAACTTTAGCTGTTTCTATAGCTATTTGTGCCAGAGTCCGGTGTCAGCCATCCATGATTTTTTTTTTTAACATTTTCCTTGTATTCTTTGAGGGAATTAAAAGGAGAAGTCCATCTCACCGCCACCCTGCACAACAGGGAGGAGACCTTTCGTGAAACCTGGAAACCCTGGCACCACTTTTTAAGTATACTGACACATATCTCCAGGTTTCGTAATTTCGGCGGACCTCCTGGATTTCGCTCTGATCACCGGGACGAGAGGCACCTATTACCTCTTATCCTCTCAATTTCTCTCTTCCCTCTCCTTCACCCAGTTCTCCTTCCTTATTAGGGACAGCCGCTATACTTTTTCCTCTCCCCGTTAATTAATCCCCCCCCCTCGCCCCTCCTTTCTCAAATATTGCCTTAGTTATAGGTATTACTTTTTCAAATTCTTTTTTCTGTCCCTTTTCTTTCCCTTTTATGTTATATTTTATTTCCACCTGGCCATCGGGACGCATAGCATCCCGATACTGTTTGAACCTTATTTTCTAACATAGCTTGACATTTATGTTTTTCTGCTAGGGTCACTATTATGGTCATTTGTGAATTCCCTCAGCTCTACCTGTTGTCCATCATTTTTAGAAACTAGTTTATCTTATGTACTCAGCTGAGTAGGGTATTGCTGGGACAACCGATTTGTATATTGGCTGCTGTGACCCTATTGTTTCTATTTCATAATGATATTATATGTTACATGTTTATACCAGTTACTTGGGATTTATACCATATCCTCTTTGAAAAATAAAGGAATTACAACAAAAAAAAAGTCCAGCCTGAGCTTTTTAGGTTGGGCCACAGGAGTGCAATTCGTTTTGCACTCCTGTGACCCGTTTTCAGCGGAGACAGCGGGCTTCAGTCTGCTCTCTGCTGACATCACTGCCATCGGATGAGACACCGCATCATCCCGACTTCAGAAGTCTGGATCCACCAGCTGCCTTGACTGATGGCAGCCTCAGCCTCTCAGCGAGCCGCTGAGACGGCTGCTCCCCGCCTCTCCACAGCTCAGCACTCCAATGAGCGCGGAGAAGCAGAGAGGAGAGACGCTGACTGACAGTCTGCAGCTCTCCGAGAACCGAATCATCAGCGGTGTTCAGTGGCTCGGTTCTCAGTGCAGAGCCGGCGGGGGACAGCTACAGCATCGGTCTGATGCTCCATCCACCTAGGTAAGTATGAATCTAAAAAAAACAAAAAATAAATCCATACTTCTCTTGTAACTGCTCAGGCTAGGAGCTTCACAGACCTTTTAACCATTTACTGTCCTCCTGTGCTTGACTATTTACTGTTATTAAAGATTTTTTTTGGCATTTAGTTATATCTTGTAAACTCCTGTTTAGTGATCAATGTTTTTCCACACTGGTCACTGCTAGGACACACTTGTAACATGTCCGCAGTCTCTGACTGTCTCCTGTACTATGTCTGCAGTCTCTGATCATCTCCTGTACTATGTCTGCAGTCTCTGACCATCTCCTGTACTATGTCTGCAGTCTCTGACCATCTCCTGTACTATGTCTGCAGTCTCTGACCATCTCCTGTACTATGTCTGCAGTCTCTGACCATCTCCTGTATTATGTCTGCAGTCTCTGACCATCTCCTGTATTATGTCTGCAGTCTCTGATCATCTCCTCTACTATGTCTGCAGTCTCTGATCATCTCCTGTACTATGTCTGCAGTCTCTGACCATCTCCTGTATTATCTCTGCAGTCTCTGACCATCTCCTGTATTATGTCTGCAGTCTCTGATCATCTCCTCTACTATGTCTGCAGTCTCTGATCATCTCCTGTACTATGTCTGCAGTCTCTGACCATCTCCTGTATTATGTCTGCAGTCTCTGACCATCTCCTGTATTATGTCTGCAGTCTCTGATCATCTCCTCTACTATGTCTGCAGTCTCTGATCATCTCCTGTACTATGTCTGCAGTCTCTGGCCGTCTCCTGTACTATGTCTGTAGTCTCTGATCATCTCTTGGAGTATATCCGCAGTCTCTGACCGTCTCCTGTAGTATATCTGCAGTCTCTGACCATCTCCTGTAGTACATTTTGCAGTCTCTGCAAAGGTCACACTTGCAATCAGGTCCTGGTGTTCTGCCACTGTGGCCACTTCCACCACTAATATATTTTTTTTAGAATGGCACTCAGTGAAATAATAAATAAGTGGCATTATAAAAAAACAAAACACTGTGACAGATTGTCACACAATACACACTGGGATCTGTGATCAAAGAGTGTATTGTGCTATTATTTAATGACACTGCACAAAGCTATTCAGTTTTTCTTTTTTTGGGGGGGGGGGGGGGGGGGGGCACAAGTAGCTGGTGTTGCCTGAGGCGCAAAATAGTCTATCACCAGCCCTGAATATCTTTATAAATAATATAGGGTCTGGGATTAAAAGTACCATTTCAGTCTTTGCAGATGACACCAAGCTATGCAGTGGAATAACCTCCTTACAGGATGTCTCCAATTTACAAGACGACTTCAATGCACTGTCTAATTGGGCAACTAAGTGGCAAATGAGGTTTAATGTTGATCAATGTAAAGTTATGCACTTGGGGGCTAAGAATATGCATCATACATACTAGGGGGAGTACAACTGGGGGAATCAACAGTGGAGAAGGATCTGGGGGTTCTGGTAGATCGTAAGCTCAATAATAACATGCAATGCCAAGCTGCGGTTTCCAAAGCGAGCAAAGTCCTTTCTTGTATTAAGAGAGGTATGGACTCCAGAGAAAGAGATCATTTTGACCCCCTGTACAAATCATTAGTAAGACCTCATCTGGAATATGCAGTTCAGTTTTCGGCTCCAGTTCTCAAAAAGGATATCGGGGAACTGGAGAAAGTGCAGAAAAGGGCAACCAAACTGATAAGAGGCATGGAGGAGCTCAGCTATGAGGAAAGATTAGAGGAACTGAATTTATTCTCTCTTGAGAAGAGGAGATTAAGGGGGATATGATCAACATGTACAAATACATAAGGGGTCCATATAGTGAACTTGGTGTTTTTCACTTTAAGGTCATCACAGAGGACAAGGGGGGACTCTTTATGTCTAGAGGAAAAGAGATTTAATCTCCAAACATGGAAAGGTTTCTTGACAGTAAGAGCTGTGAAAATGTGGAATAGACTCTCTCCAGAGGTGGTTCTGACCAGCTCAGTAGAGTGCTTTAAAAAAGGCCTGGATACTTTCCTAAATGTACATAATAATATAACTGGGTACTAACATTTATAGTTAAAGTTGATCCAGGGAAAATCCGATTGCTTCTCGGGGGATCAGAAAGGATTTTTTTTCCCCTGCTGTAGCACATTGATTCGTTCTTTGCTGGGGTTTTTCGCCTTCCTCTGGAACAACTGTGGGTATAGGATTGTGTATATGGGATTGTATGTTTTATTTTTGTTTTTTTAATTTTAACCACTTAATCCCCGGACCATTTCGCTGGCCAAAGACCAGAGAACTTTTTGCGATTCGGCACTGCGTCGCTTTAACTGACAATTGCGCGGTCGTGCGACGTGGGTCCCAAACAAAATTGACGTATTTTGTTCCCCACAAACTTTTTGCTATAATAAATATCCCCAAAAAATATATAAAAAACATTTTTTTTTCCTCAGTTTAGGCCGATACGCATTCTTCTACATATTTTTGGTAAAAAAAAAAATTGCAATAAGCGTTTATTGATTGGTTTGCGCAAAAGTTATAGCGTCTACAAAATAGGGGTTAGTTTTATGGTATTTTTATTAATAATTTTTTTTTTTATTAGTAATGGCGGCAATCAGCGATTTTTATCGCAACTGCGACATTATGGCGGACACATCGGACAATTTTGAACCATTTTTGGGACCACTGTCATTTTTACAGCGATCAGTGCGATTAAATTGCACTGATTACTGTTAAAATGACACTGGCAGTGAAGGGGTTAACCACTAGAGGGCTAGGGAAGGGTTAAGTGTGTCCTAGGGAGTGTTTCTAACTGTGGGGGGGGGGCTGTGTGTGACACATCACTGATCATAGCTCCCGGTCACAGGGAGCTGTGATCAGTGACAGTGTCACTAGGCAGAACGGGGAGATGCTTGTTCACATTACATCTTCCTCTCCGTGAGACGATTGCGGGTATCCCCGCGGACGAACTCACGGAGCCATGCAAGATGGACGCCAAAAGAGGTTATCAGTGTGATCAGCAGGTATTGGTGAAAGCATAATAACATACGACAAGTTCTGAAAAGTCGGTGCCACAAGGAACATGCTTAAACCAAACAGTTCTCCAGTTCATCACCAACTATTTCACCTCTGCGTTTTTTATTTTTTGCGCTATAAACAAAAAAATACAATTTTGAAAAAAAAAAAAAAAACTATATTTTTTACTTTCTGCTATAAAACCTGTCCAATAAAAAAAAAAAATCAAATTTCTTAATAAATTTAGACATATTTTTGGTAAAAAAAAAAATCCAATAAGCGTATATTGATTGGTTTGCGCAAAAGTTATAGCGTCTACAAACTATAGGATATATTTATGGAATTTTTACTTATTTCTTTTTTTCTAGTAATGGCGGTGATCAGCAACTTATAGTGGGACTGCGATTTTGCGGCGAATAAATCAGACACTAAACTGACACCTTTGACACTTTTTTTGGGAACCAGTGACACTAATACAGTGATCAGTGCTAAAAATATGCACTGTCACTGTACTAAAATGAGGCTAGCTGGGAAGGGGTTAACATCAGGGGTGATCAAAAGGGTTAACTGTGTGCCTAGCCAGTGTTTTTGTACAGTGTGGGAGGTGCTTTACAATAGGGAAGACGTGGATCCTAGTCCCTGATTTGCAGGAACACAGGATCCCACGCCTTACCTACTGACATGATCGTTCATAATAGAAAAAAAAACAAAAACATTTTACCTGGAAGATTTGCTCCTAGGTTTCCAAGGTCGGCAAATGGATCAAGGCTCTGTGGCTTGGCTTGGTGCAATGGTGTGCCATGGGGGGAGCCTGTAGGAGTTGTGGCACCTGATCTGCTTCCAACGCCTAAACCACCTGCGTAAAGGTAAAGAATTTGACTGATTAGAACATTGTAAATTTTTATCATTGCAGTATCAAAGCCAAGCTGCTACGTCATTTATGTTACCCGGGGGATGCCTCACCGAAAAATTGGTGAAGAGACAATGATGCAGGACTGGCTACTTCTGGACCAGAGAGCAGCCCGAGTGCATTGACGTTTACAGTAAACAGCCTTTTCCACTGAAAGGGTACATCGTGCCCAATTCTCAGAATTCAGCTTTAAAGCTCAATTCCCGGAATTCAACTCCTTTGTAAAAAAATGAAGGCACACTATGGGGTTGACTTACTAAAGGCAAATTGCAGTTGCTCCAGAGCTTAGTAAAGGAGCAGAAGCTCTGCTGACTTCCATCATCCAATCATGTGCAAGTAAAAATGTTATTTTTTTTATTTTTCTTGGATGTGATTGGGTATTCTTTGCAAAGGAAAAAAAAATTAAGTTTTTTTTTTTTTTTTGAAGATCAAAACTCACTATTTGTTATCACAACACTGGGTAATGATTAAAAATGCCTGTGTGGTGTCCCTAAAAATTGCAGGCTCCCCAGTACATGGTGCGGTCTCCGTGCCTAAATACAATAGCTGTAAAAAGAAGGATTACAGGGGAAAGGATCCCACTGAGAAGAGACACAGGCGGACCAAGCTGCTTAAAGAGGAGTTCCACCCAGGGGGGCCATAAAGAAAAAAAAAATTAAAAGTCAGCAGCAACAAATACTGCAGCTGCTGACTTTTAATTGGACACTTACCTGTCCTGGAGTCCAGCGATGGAAGCCCCGCTCGTCTCCCCCTCCGTTCAGTGGCGCCGGCATTGCAACTGTGGGCGCCGGGCTGTGGCTTCACAGCCTGGCACACACTGCGCATGCGCGAGCGGCGCCGCTCGCCGTGATTGGCCACTCAGTCACCTGGGATTGTAATGGGTCCCAGATGATTGACAGGAGGGAGGGAGCAGAGCTGAGCCCTTCCTGTGCCGAGGGGGAAGTGATGTCACCAGCCCAGGCAAAGGAAGGGGCAGACTACGAGGGACCACCTAGCAACAGGCATTTAGAGGTAAGTTTAAAAAAAAAAAAAATATCCAAATGTTTTTGTTTTTTTAGGATTTTTTAGGTATTTTTGGGCGGAACCCAAATTTAAAGGCCCCTTTCACACTTATACGACTTGTCCCCCACGATTTTTGTACGGCAAAATCGTATGACAAGTCATTCTCCACGATTTTCAATGACTACCATTCATATTGGCACGACTTTAAGTCGTGCCGACTTCAAAGTAGTCCCTGCACTACTTTGGTCCAACTTCCATGCGAGTTGATGTCCATAGACCTCAATGGTAAACCCTCAAGTAGCATGCAAATCGCACCTGAATAATATAGACACGATTTCAGTACGACTTTGTAAGCACAAGCTGGGAATGGTTAATGCCAAAGTTGTGGCAAAGTCGTACAAAGTAGTACTGCTCCCAAATCGCGGTAAAATCGTGGTAAAATCGCGTGACTTTGAAGTCGCACAAGTCTGAAAGGGGCCTTAAGTGGAGTTCCACCCAAAAAAAAAAAAAAAAGTCATTAATGTGCATGAAATAAATAAAAAAAAAACATTTGGAGAATTTTTTTTTTTTTTTACTTACCTTTTGATGCCTGTTGCTATGTGGTCCCTCAAAATCTGCCTCCTTCATCTCCTATTCTCCTAACGTCACTTCCCTCGGCGCCTCCACTCGCTACCGCTCCTGGGAGATGTGTGTCATCATTTCCCAGGAGGCAGTGGGCAGCGCCGGGGGCTAGGTTGCCATAACAAGGGAGTGGGTACTTCCGATGACGACGCCCGTCGTTATGGCAACCTGTATACTTTACAGCGCCGCTACGGCGCATTACTGCGCATGCGTGAGGACAGGCGGCGCATGCTGGTCGCTCAGCTGCACCGTGTCCCGTGAGATAGCGCTTGTGGGCTTCACATGCCCACAAGCAATATGGAAAATGCCAGCAAGGCAGAATAAAAGTTAGATTAGTATGGGAAATTGGCAATCGAGCGGCGATCTATATGAAACACGTGAGTAATATAACTAGGATTATTAAAAAAAGGGATTATTCGTGAAAAAAAAAAAAAATTAAACTGTGGGAACTCCGCTTTAATAAGGGAATAAATTTATTTTAAAAATTTGTTTTATACAAAAAGATGCCAAGACCAGGTACCCATCACCAACACCAAGATCATGTCAGAATTAGACAACGTTGTCTGTTTAAGAGCAGCTGCATCACGCTTTCACTATACATGCACACTAGACATGTGCACAGCCAAAAAATTTGTTTTCGTTTCATTAGTTTATTTTATTTTTTTCGTTTTTCGGGTCATTCGTTATGATCGCGATTTGTAAATTCGTTCATTCGTAAATTCGTAAATGCTTTCGTTCGTACATTCGTAAATTCGAACATTCGTACATTCGTACATTTTTACATTTGTTCATTTGTAAATTCGTACATTCGTAAATTCGTAAAATCGTACATTTGTAAATTAGAAAATTCGGAAATTTGTAAATTCGAAGTTTGAAAATCCAAAAACCCGAAAATTCAAAAATCTGAAATAGTAACTAACTATTAAATTATAGGTATTGTAATTTCCTTTCAAATTTGACTGTCAGTGAACATAACAAATACGAATTTATCCGAAGTTACGAATTATCCAAAACGAATGCTGCATCTAAACAAGTGGAACGGAACAAATTAATAATAAATAATAATAATAAAATGTTGTTATTATTATTATTATTGTTATTTATTATTATTAATTCATTACGTTCCATTCCATTTTTTCGGATCATTCATAACTTTGGATAAATTTGTATGTGTTACGTTCACTAACAGCCAAATTTTAAAGGAAATTACAATACCTATCATTTAAAAGTTACTAGTAATTACTAATAGTTAAGTTATTATTAGTTAACTATTATTTCAGATTTCCGAATTTACAAATTTACGAATGTACGAATGTCCAATTTTATCGAATTTACGAATATTCGGAAAAAATTAGTTAAACAAGTTTTCGTTAATTCGGATATTCCCGAATTAACGAATTGGTCGAAATTCGTTAAAAAACGAATTCGGAACGAAACGAATTGCACATGTCTAATGCACACACCTATAACACAAGCAGTAATTCATTAAAGTGAATAGTATTTGTTGGACTAGACTAGAAATCCCAGTGACATGCACCATAGGAGAAAAAGTCCATCCTGTTACGAAGTTTAATTAGGTAAATCTCCTTCAAGGGGAAAGCTTTGGTTAGAGGATTAATAGTCGAGTCAAATTGCTAGTCCCACAGGAACAGTATTGATTGAAGTTGTAGCTCGGTAAAGCTGCCAGTGTAGAGAGGTGGAAGGGATCCACAATTGGTGGCTGATCCAGAGGTACAAGTATACAACAATCCAGGATTGAATTAGATACTAATGCCCCGTACACACGAGCGGAATATCCTTCGGAAAAATCTTGGATGGTTTTTCCGACGGAATTCCGCTCAAGCATGCCTTGCATACACACGGTCACACAAAAGTTCTCTGAACTTTCGACCGTCAAGAACGCGGTGTGACGTACAACACTACGACGAGCCGAGAAAATGAAGTTCAATGCTTCCGAGCATGCGTCAAATTGTTTCCGAGCATGCGTAGGAATTTTGCGCGTCGGAATTGCATACAGACGATCGCATTTTCTGATAGGAACTTTTTCCGACCGAAAAATAAGAGAACCTGCTCTCAATCATTTGCTGGCTGGAATTCCGCCAGCAAAAGTCCGATGGAGCATACACACGGTCGCATTTTCCGACCAAGAGCTCTCATCAGTCTTTTGCTGGCGGCATTTCCGATCGTGTGTGCGCGGCATAAGACTGAAAGTTCCATCATTGGATAACAGTAGAAAGATGACATTACAGTGAAGCGGGCTAACACAGGCTGAGGTATAACAAAATACCGGGGGGCAAAGTAAGCCAAGCAATTGGAGGACCAAAGGTCAGCTCACCAGACCACTTGTGGAACGATACGGTTACAGTCCAGATGGATGTATTGTCATTCTCCGGTCCGTGATGTATATATGCCGTCCAGTATGTGTTGTTTCAGAGCGGGGTCCTTGGGGCTCCAGCAAGTAATTTCCTTCAGCTCTGGACTGCTGTAGAGTCCTCTGGGCCACCGTCCGCTCACCTCAGCCAGAATGGTTGCCGTTAGCTTCAAGGATCCTTGAAAAAAACTGTGTATCTGGTGAAACATGTCGGATCTTGCATCATGTCAGAGACGCTCTGTGAGTCATGGATGATGCACCACATCACGCTTGCACGTGCACAGTTGATTGATTGAAGCTAACGGCAACCATTCTGGCTGAGGTGAGCGCACGGTGGCCCAGAGGACTCTACAGCAGTCCAGAGCTGAAGGAAATTACTTGTTGGAGCCCCACGGACCCCGCTCTGAAACAAAACATACAGGACCGCATATATACATCACGGACCGGAGAATGACAATACATCCATCTGGACTGTAACCAACAAAACTGTGGAATTTTGTCCGAAGGGCGTTGGCCCAAACTTGTCTTGCATACACACGGTCACACAACTGTTGGCCAACAAATACGAACGTAGTGACGTACTATGTTCTTTTTCAGCTCTTTAGCGCCACCCTTTGGGCTCCTTCTGCTAATTTCTTGTTAGTTTGGTGAGTGTTGATTCGCGCTTTTCATTTTGCACTTTTCATTTTGCGCTTTTCAGTTCGTTTCTGAACGGCCGTTCATCAACCAGACATGTTGCGGGATCGGAGGAGATCACGTGTTATTTATTATTGGTCTTGGAGTTATTGCTTTGACATAATTTTTTTGGTTGAATAATAATGATTTGATTTGGTATATTTTCTATATTTTTGGATGCATAGAATGCACTTTTTGGTTAAGTTCTATTGGCAGATATCATGTCTAATTTTATTTGTTTTCTTTTTTTAATGCACAATAAAAAAATTGTGGAGAATAATACTTGGCTGTGTGTTTTACTTCAAATGACAGTTTGGGAGTCGGCAGTTACATTTAAAAAAATACAATGTAAAATTGACAAGGGACACCAACATAGTTGTATCTTTGATCTTAAAAACTCAGAGATAATGGTGTTGTGATAAATTGCCCAAATAAAAAAAAAAAAAAGCATAATAATATTATTCTTGATATCACTAGAAAAAAAAAGCCTTTGAAAATTAGTTTGCAATAACTCCATCAGTATCACCAGCAAAGCAGCTTCATTATTATCCCATTAAAGAAGAAGAGAATTGTGAGCTGCATTTGGAGATTTCATAATTTGCCGCGTCACGAATTTTAATTCTTCATTACGGACGCTAGTTTACAAGACCGACCGCTTCCGGCTCCTCCTTGCTTCCGAGCATGCGTGTTTGTACTTTGGACTTTTGTCTGACGGACTTGTGTACACACACCCGGAAAATCCGACAACAGACATTTGCCCGCGGAAAATGTGAAAACCTGCCATCCAACATTTGCCCACGGAAAGTCCGACAACAATTGTCCGATGGAGCGTACACAGATTTACCGCCAACAGCCCGTCATTGAACATTTCCCGTCGGAAAGTCAGATCGTGTGTACGGAGGTTTAGGCTCTTTATTGCATAAGAATCATGCAACATCTCTCCTTCAATAAAACACACCTACCTGCCTGTTCACCATTCCCTGCAGAATATACACCGATCTGCATATGACTGCACTCAATAGCATGAGTGGCCAATCAAAACAGTCGAAAACTGGCCCCCCGGAAGAACCCAGGGAGAAAATGCTGGAGCAGGACCTTGCAAGCGTCAAACCATTAGAGCTTTAGGTGAGTATCTGTGACTTTAGTTGTGCTTTAAAGGACTTCTCTGGAGCCTCTCCCACCTTCTGTAACTCCTTTCCCTAGTCTATCCGGCGATCTCCTTTTCTGTCCACCTTTCAGAAAACCCTGAAATCTCACCTCTTCAGGCAAGCCTATCCCATCTCAGCGAACAACTGAATTTACTTGAACAGCTCATCCCCACACAATTATTATTTTCTATCACTTGCCTATCTCTTTATGATTAGAGACCTCCTAAGCTTCTTGTCTTGGATTGTAATGTACCTGTACAGGGGGTCCCAGAGTTACGAACCTCCGACTTGCGAATGACTACTACTTACGAACAGGAGGCGGGTGACGTTCTGCGCATGCGCAGCCACTTTTCGACGGCGGCCACATTGGAAAACGACGTCTGCGCATGCGCGGCTACTTGACAGAACACCGGAAAACAACATCTGCGCATGCGCGGCTACTTGACAGAACATCGGAAAACAACATCTCTGCTGTTCTGCGCATGCGCTTCTGCCTTACAAACAAATCCGGCTTAAGAACAAGCAGGCAGTCCCTAACAGGTTCGTAACTCTGGGACCCCTTGTACTGTACTGCCTTGGAAAACAAAGTGGCTGGTTGAACAATAAAAAAAACAAAGAAGAGAAAAAAATAAATGCAGAGTTTTGAGTTTTACCTTGAGGAGGAGCGCTCCAGTCCCACGCTGAAGACACATCAGGTTGGATAGACACAGAAGGAGGAGCTGAAAAAAAAATAATCATATCAAATATGCATAATTTCTGCTTTATTTATAGCAATTTACAGTATGTGTTCCAGGTGCAACTTTATTTACACTAAGCCGTCTATTTATAAATAGAAAATGTAATGTGATGTCACAAATAATCCTCATAATGGGTCTAATGTTTATTTTCTATGACTGTCAGCTCCTTCTAGTGGTCATAAAGCAGTATTTTCCTGAAATACAGCAAATCGGGAAAATACTGCATAATGGCCACTGGATGGAGAAGAAGAAACACACTTATTAGGCACATTAAAGCTGAGTTCCGGTGAAAATTTTAATTTTTTTTAATTGATCCTATCATTATTACTAATACAATTCAAATACTAGTATATAATGTTTATTATGTATTTAGCAAAAATATAAATCTCTTACTGAATATTTGCTGCCTCCTGTTGTTTCCGTTGCCATCATGATTGTGGGCATGTGAGGCCCAATCGAGATCTCTTCCTGGATTAGTTTTGGAGAGGTGCATGCTGGGTAACCAGCATGCACCTCTCAATCTCGCGCATGCGCGATTCACTGGCCACAGCGTCGATTGTTTCTAAAATTGCCATAACAACGGGCGGCGACGGAGGAAGGTCCCGACCCGTTGTTATGGGAAAATCACAGTACTGCCCACAGACACCTGGGAAATGATGACACATCATTTCCCAGGAGCACAGGTCGAGGGAGGAAGTGACGAGGAGCTCCGCGGACCAGGAAGTGGCAGATTAGGAGGACTACATAGCAACAGGGCGATTCTGGTAAGTATGAAAAAAAAAATTCCTCCAAATGTTTTTTTTTTTAAGTTTAGAGGAGTCCGATTCTGAAAAAAAAAATTCAGGGTTGAACTCCACTTTAAAGAGTGACTCCACTTTTGCTGAAAAAAACTCCCCACAAAGTATATCATATTTACTTGTACTTATTTTACACTTTTTTTTTCACACTTCTTCAGTTACTTCCTGGTTTCCAGGCCTAGGCAAATGTCGTCATACATCCCAGAAGATAAGAAAAATAAATCTGCGGCGCTTATCTAAATATGTAAAATGCTGGGACACCAAAGGGAGCTATCCTATCAGGAAAATGCAGATAAAAAACTCAAATAAAAAGGTAAAGGGATCTGTGATGCGTGGATACTTAATAATGACTCAAAAAAGGTAAATGCTATGTAACAAGAAACTAGTAACCACACCAGGACAGAAACTCCAGGTATAGGTCAAATTCATGTCAATTAATATTCCACCACTTTTGTGCGCCAAGGATCACGTCAAACCAATGTTGCATCAAAGAGTGCGGCAAATTTGGGAACTAAATGACTGGGATCCATATAATTGATAACCTGTTTTAAAAAACCCTAATATCATCAAACAGTAAATTACGCCCGTGAATGAAATAAATTAGATCTATAACTCCAACAACACAGTGTTCTCTAAATTCCACCACTCTATATTAATAAATTACAAAAATAGTGTGCAGATAATAATCAGTGCAGCATCCAAAATAAAAAAACAAGTGGAATACTAAAACTAAGTGACTGGGATCCAGATAATTGATAACCTGTTTAAATTAAAAAATCCCTAAAATCATCAAACAATAAATAACGCCCGTGAATAAAAATAAATTAAATCTGTAACAACAAAGTGTTATCTAAATTCCACCACTCTATATAAATAAAATACAAAAATAATGTGCAGATAATAATCAGTGCAGCATAAAAAAACAAATGGAATAATAAAACATCCAGTTTGCAACAAATGTTTCAAATCAAAGAATAACTTCCTAATAGAGCATAACAATGTAACTTCCAAATAACTTAAAAGTGAAAAGTATATAATAGCGCACCAGCAAATAGGAAAAACCAGTGTCCAGCACAAAATGACACACAGAGTGTGATATAAAATATTGTTACTCCTAAAGTGAATTAAAGTTATTATTGAGCAGGAAACCAATAACAAACAAGTCCCACATATATCCAAATGAAATAGTAGAAAATCTCATTCACATCTCCTTCGTGGTAAATTGTAAAAAATCTTCCACAAATCCCCAGTGATGACAGAAAGGTGTGTATAGATACCGGTTCCCCCAGCCTCTCACCTCCCGGCTGAGCGATAACAGCCTAAAAGCAGCCTCACGAACTCTGTGCTTCCAGGTGGTTTAGAACGCCGTCAACTCCCAACAGAGTGATACCAACCTTATGGTAGATGATGAAGCACTTCCCGATCTCCAAGTTATCCAAATAGGGTTAGCTCAAAAGTAAGGGGAAGGACTCCATAGTGAAGTATGTACAATCATCCAATTTTATTAAATAATTACCCACTTACATTTAAAAACACCAGTATCAGTGAAAACTTTAAAGCGGCTCACTGACTCACCGATCCCGGCCATGATCAGAAAGACAAGCAGCCGAATAAACCGCCTCTCTTCTCTCTGACGCGTTGCGTGACTGTCACGTCACTTTATCAAAGGGAATTTCATTCACGGCCGGGATCAGTGAGTCAGTGAGCCGCTTTAAAGTTTTCACTGATACTGGTGTTTTTAAATGTAAGTGGGTAATTATTTAATAAAATTGGATGATTGTACATACTTCACTATGGAGTCCTTCCCCTTACTTTTGAGCTAACCCTACTTGGATAACTTGGAGATCGGGAAGTGCTTCATCATCTGCCATAAGGTTGGTATCACTCTGTCGGGAGTTGACGGCGTTCTAAACCACCTGGAAGCACAGAGTTCGTGAGGCTGCTTTTAGGCTGTTATCGCTCAGCCGGGAGGTGAGAGGCTGGGGGAACCGGTATCTATACACACCTTTCTGTCATCACTGGGGATTTGTGGAAGATTTTTTACAATTTATCACGAAGGAGATGTGAATGGGATTTTCTACTATTTAATTTGATTTCAATATATTTATTGAGGTTTTATACAAACATAGAACCAAGCATTAATGTGCATGTTTCATATGTTAGACACTATGAAGTGGTCGTAATTCTAACAATTCATGCTGCGATAATTAACAGGTTAAAAGGCATGTAAATGAACAGACTTGAATTCAAAACCAGCTAGAGATGGGAGGTGATCCTCCATTCCCTCATCACCCCAAGTGGGTTCAAGCTGTGATGGGGAGGGAGAGATAGACTGCTTTTTGTTTACATCACAGCCGATTAAGAAGACTATAGGCAGAGAGCTAATTGTCTGATGCCTTATGTAGGTGCTGAGTTAACATTAACAATATTAAACTGAGGACAAGGATAACAGATGTTGCCTCCATTTCTGTAACGCTGTAGGTAGTCTACATATATCAGTGTGTTCCCTATGGTGATGCCACGTGAATGCAAAGAGTAAGTGGTCAGAATATTCTACTATTTAATTTGGATATATGTGGGACTTGTTTGTTATTGGTTTCCTGCTCAATAATAACTTTAATTCACTTTGGGAGTCACAGTATTTTATATCACACTCTGTGTGTCATTTTGTGCTGGACACTGGTTTTTCCTATTTGCTGGTGCGCTATTATATACTTTTCACTTTTAAGTTATTTGGAAGTTACATTGTTATGCTCTATTAGGAAGTTATTCTTTGATTTGAAACATTTGT
The DNA here is from genome assembly GCA_037952835.1 of Lithobates septentrionalis. Taxonomy (NCBI): domain Eukaryota; kingdom Metazoa; phylum Chordata; class Amphibia; order Anura; family Ranidae; genus Lithobates; species Lithobates septentrionalis. The sequence continues at coordinate 46,486 of JBBDGP010002796.1, read as the reverse complement.
TGCAAACTGGATGTTTTATTATTCCATTTGTTTTTTATGCTGCACTGATTATTATCTGCACATTATTTTTGTATTTTATTTATATAGAGTGGTGGAATTTAGATAACACTTTGTTGTTACAGATTTAATTTATTTTTATTCACGGGCGTTATTTATTGTTTGATGATTTTAGGGATTTTTTAATTTAAACAGGTTATCAATTATCTGGATCCCAGTCACTTAGTTTTAGTATTCCACTTGTTTTTTATTTTGGATGCTGCACTGATTATTATCTGCACACTATTTTTGTAATTTATTAATATAGAGTGGTGGAATTTAGAGAACACTGTGTTGTTGGAGTTATAGATCTAATTTATTTCATTCACGGGCGTAATTTACTGTTTGATGATATTAGGGTTTTTTAAAACAGGTTATCAATTATATGGATCCCAGTCATTTAGTTCCCAAATTAGCCGCACTCTTTGATGCAACATTGGTTTGACGTGATCCTTGGCGCACAAAAGTGGTGGAATATTAATTGACATGAATTTGACCTATACCTGGAGTTTCTGTCCTGGTGTGGTTACTAGTTTCTTGTTACATAGCATTTACCTTTTTTGAGTCATTATTAAGTATCCACGCATCACAGATCCCTTTACATTTTTATTTGAGTTTTTTATCTGCATCTTCCTGATAGGATAGCTCCCTTTGGCGTCCCAGCATTTTACATATTTAGATAAGCGCCGCAGATTTATTTTTCTTATCATTTGTTTGTAGGTGTGTGAACACTATTATTTGTGGCAGCTATTCTTTCCTACTTTGCTGAGCTTGATTTTATATATTGGTAGTGGTTATATTTATCCCCATTTTTAGTTGTTTGTTTTTGGTGTGCGCACAAGTATCTATCACTCTACATACATCCCAGAAGTCTTCAGGAGAGGATGAGGGTCTTTCTCAGTAAAGCACACCCTCCTGGCTGCATGCCTGAGCTAAGAGCAGATGGATTCCAGGAAGTAAATGCTACATGAATCATTCACCCTTACTCAAGATGGCCGTGGCTACAAATGCTAGTAGGGCGTTTGCCAAAGTGATTTGATTTCTCAACAAAATGAAGCGTGGAGACATGGATGGATGGAGGCGTTTGTTGACCTAAGAATAACATCCCAATAGTCACCAGTTACATTCGAACTGGAAAATCATTTGAATCTGATGACTGTGAAGAAATAATGAAAGCTCCTGGTAGGAACCTTCTGATACAATATTATACAGTATGTTATTACAGAAACAGGCCACATAGAACCACACACTTTCAGAAAAAACTTCCATTCATGTTAAGCTGCAGGTTAAAGCCGAAGTTTAGTCATTTTTACTTTTTTCATTGAGTCCATGTAACATTGAGTCCATGTAATATTGAGTCTATGTAACATTGAGTCCATGTAACATTGAGTCCATTGTAACATTGAGTCCATGTAACATTGAGTCCATGTAACATTGAGTCCATGTAACATTGAGTCCATGTAATATTGAGTCCATGTAATATTGAGTCCATGTAATATTGAGTCCATGTAATATTGAGTCCATGTAATATTGAGTCCATGTAATATTGAGTCCATGTAATATTGGGGTTGATTTACTAAAGGCAAAAAGGCTGTGCACTTTGCAGAGTGCAGTTGCCCTCTGCAGGTGCCATTGCTCCAGAGCTTAATAAATGAGGTAAGGCTGGACTTTGCAAAGAGCACCCAATCCTGTGCAAGAAAAAAAAAAAGCATTTTTGCTTGCACATGATTGGATGATGGATGTCAGCAGAGCTTCTGCTCATTTACTAAGCTCTGGAGCAACTGCACAGTCTTTTTCCCTTTAGTAAATCAACCCCATTGAGTCTATGTAACATTGAGTCACTGATCCAACATGGAAGTCGCATGACTTCATGTCCGAAGTCAATGCGACTTCAATGAAGAGGATTTGACTTTGAGATGATTGCGGCTTGTCCTCTGACCAGTCGAAACAATTCCTTTGCTTTTGGTATAGATAAGTCCTCACACCAAATTTATAGAAAAAAAATGGCATGGAGTCCCCCCCAGATCCATACCAGGCTCTTTGAGTCTGGTATGGATCTGGTGGGGAATCCCACGCCAAAATTAAATAAAAAATAAAATAAAAAAAATGACGCAGGGTCCTCCCCGAAGACCATACCAGACCCTTTGTGCTGGTATGGATTTCAAAAGGAAAACCCCACGCAAAAAAAAAGAAAAAGAAAAGGACGTGAGTTATCCCCAAAAGCCATACCAGACCCTTATCTGAGCACGCAGCCCGGCAGGTCAGGAAAGGGGGGGGGGGGGGGATGAGCGAGTACCCCCCTCCTTGACCATACCAGGCCACATGCCCTCAACATGGAGGGTGGGTGCTTTGGGGCAGGGGGGCTCTGCTGATGTCTTCTTTCTCTGGTGAGGTGCCCCCCCCTCTGCCAATATCTTCTTCCTTCGCCGCTGACCCGCTAAAAATAAAAAATAAAATGGTCCTCCTCCGACGCTGGCTCCCGCCGTTGTGTCGGCTCCAGTATCTGCCAGTTCTTATATAGCCATGACACCGGATGGCCCCATGGCTATACACTTTCAGTATAGAACTTGAAGTTCTAGTTGACACTTTTCCAATTTGGAGCAAATTTCCATGACAAGTCTCTAGCAAGAGCAAAGTTGCAGTGGTGAGTCTACAGCAAGAGGTCTGCAAATCTGCATCATGAAAATTCAGCCACAGTGACCCCTGTGGTGGGAGGACTATTGCACAACATAACTGAACCAGAACTTGCAGGAGACTTGCCGAATGTTTGCAAAGAAAGTTGATCTGGAGTCATGCAATGCGGACTTGCTGCAATTGTGCAACAAACTTGTGAAGCCCGGGAAGTCTAGCAAGAGCTTAGCAAGTCATTTTCAAACTTGCAGCTCAATTGCTCGCTATCTGAGATGCCAAGCTACTGCCGGATGATTTCCCGGGCACCACAGAGAAGCGGCAGGAGGGCAAGGAAGGGAGGCTCCAGCTGATTGACAGCCTTGGCTGTGTACCTGTGTGAAGGGGGTGTGCCCCTTCTCTCCAATCAGCTCTCAGAGCTCTCCTCACTGATGTAACTTCAGCTCTCCACCCCCTGCTTTTCTGAGCTGAGAGATCCTGTGTAAATTCTGCACTTTGAATTGATGTAGGGGGAAGACCGCTGCAGATAAACAGGTGCAACTTATGTAGGGTGATTTGTTTCATCCCCATTTATCACCTGAGTGTAGTCACTTCACTGGGTATATGTAAGGGTTTACAACCACTTTTAACTGCTCTGACTCTGACTTAAAGTGTTACTAAACCCAGGAGCCTGCATTCACTATATCTGGTCCCACAGTACACAGAACATGGAAATGCAATTATTTTAGTAAATATAAACTCCTAAATACCTTTCCACATCAGCAGTATATAGCAGTCTTGTGACTTTTGTGAGATCTGGTTAAAGCTTGTAGGAGGAGTTTTCATTCTCCTCTGACTGTCCTATGAGGCTGCAGGACCCCTGACCCTCTGTCTGGACAGTACTAACTGGCCCTGCGCTGATCACATGCACCCTCCCAAGAAAAAAAAAACTCTCTAGCAATACACAGCAAACTGAGCATGTGCAGAGTGCCCCCAAGGCTGTTCCATCAGCAGATGGATGGGGGACAGTGGAAGGGGAGGATCAGAGAAGACAGGATCAAACAGCCATTTTACACAATGCGGAGAATTAGCCCCTTAGGTTCCACAGCGAGTATAACAAGCATGCTTTACTGCATATACAGACTGATTTTACTGTTGTGGGTTTAGTAACAATTTAACAGTTAGGTACAAGCCCTGTGTGCTATGTGTGCCCACTCCTATTCCTTTATATGCCATTGCTGAGCAGGTCTGAGCTAGGGAAGTAAAAAAAGTGCAGATACCGGACTTTATCAAGTCAGTATAATGTAGCTGGGGGCAGTATAGACACTACAGGTTCTCTTAGGCCGTCAGAGCTGATTAGTCACCTTGTCTATAGTTAGTGATTTCCACAACTTCCTGTTTTAAAGCAATATCCCCGTTTCCATTCGTTTAGAATCCCTCTATAAATACATCACGACATAGGTCACAACGGTTTACCCATGTTAAATGGATCCACTTGGACTGTCGGGCTGGGGGAGGGGCTTCTCGCGGCTTGCAGAAAGGGGTCTCCTGCCGTGGCATTCGAAGCACTGAGGAAGGTGCCAAGAAGGTCCTTAGCTGGCTGCTTCGGACTCGATCCAAATGGATCAAATGTGGACGCTGTGGAGGATAAAGAAAGTTATCATTAGCAATGCTGCAAGGTGATGACATCACTAATCATGTGACAGAAGAACGGTGCGCAAGGGAACGCATCTCTGTGATAAGTGTAGGGCCAGGAGGCAGAGGATCGGCACACTTCCCTCCCCACCCCTGCGCCGAAAGGATACTCAATTATTGTTATCATCAAAAAGAAGACCTCCAAAATATCAGAGAAAGAAATATCACCGCTCTAGGAAGGTCAATTAGGAACAGATCCCTCCTCCATGTTGGAAGCCACAGGTGCCGGCAATGCTTGTAACGATGAAGTGATGAGAAAAAATCATAGCTATGATTAAGCACTTATTATAGTGTGAAACGCGTCAGCTTTCCTGAATTTTCTGCTGTGGCATGTAATTTTGTTTGTTTTTACTAAATAAAGGCTATAATCATTTTGAGTGCGGCTATCCAGGACTTTTTGTCATCACTTCACCTCCAGTATTTCCTTAGAGTGATTACACAGTCATTTTACACTATTTATTTTGTATGTATGGACTCTGCACAGTACCACTTCTCTTGTCCTGTATACTGGGTGTAATTCTCACTATCTGTTCTTATTCTGTATGTATGGACACTGCACAGTAACAATTCTCTTGTCCTGTATACTGGGTGTAATTCTCACTATCTGTTCTTATTCTGTATGTATGGACACTGCACAGTAACAATTCTCTTGTCCTGTATACTGGGTGTAATTCTCACTATCTGTTCTTATTCTGTATGTATGGACACTGCACAGTAACAATTCTCTTGTCCTGTATACTGGGTGTAATTCTCACTATCTGTTCTTATTCTGTATGTATGGACACTGCACAGTAACACTTCTCTTGTCCCTAATGCAAGGCATAATTCTAATGCCGCGTACACACGATCGGACATTACGACAAAAAAATCCTGGGTTTATTTCCAACGAATGTTGGCTCAAACTTGTCTTGCATACACACGGTCGCACAAATGTTGTCGAAAATTCCGAACGTCAGGAACGCGGTGACGTACAACACGTACGACGAGCCGAAAAAAAATGAAGTTCAATAGCCAGTGCAGCTCTTCTGCTTGATTCCGAGCATGCTTGGAATTTTGTGCATTGGAATGGTGTACACACGATCGGAATTTCCGACAACGGATTTTGTTGTCGAAAAATTTCAGAACCAGCTCTCAAATTTTTGTTGTCGGAAATTCCGACAACAAATGTCCGATGGAGCCTACACACGGTCGGAATTTCCGACAACAAGCTCCCATCGAACATTTGTTTTCGGAATTTCCGACCGCGTGTACGCGGCATTAGTGTTCTGTATCTATATAACCCTTCCTCACTACTCTAAAACTAAAAAAATATCAGAGATCCACTTTAAATCTGACTACCCTGTAGATCTTAGGAGGCCAAACTTGAAAAAAAATGATGACCTGGGCAAAAAAACGAAAAATAAATAAAAGGATCTATAGTAAATTATTTAAAGGGCATTTGGAAGAACATAAACCAGTGAATGCTCCTCTTTACCTTCTCCTATCTTCGGAGACTGGGACGGAGAAGAGGACGCCGCAGACCGCCGTGGCGTTGAATGTGCTGAACCGATTCCGCCGCTCTGGAAAACGGTTTCCCCAGGCGCCTGAGAAGCTCCAAACAGGTCATACAGAAGGTCTGAGTTGGAAGGTGGTGCCAAGGGTTGTGCTGCAGGAGCAGCAGCCGCCGCCGAACTCCCATCGAGAAACAAGAGGTCAATGTCTTCCGGAGGAGCCTGGGGAGCTGCGCTAGGGAGTTCTGTGCTTTTGTGCTTTGGGGTTCCATGATGTTTTTCTCCACTGGTGTTGCTGTGTTGGCTCGAAAGAGATAGGAGTTCGTCGTCTGATGGCTCACTTTCATCGTGTACTAGCACAGCTCGATCTTCTGATACCGGATGAGAAGTGGACTTCTCTGACTTCTGGTCTGAGGGATCAAAGCAAATGTCAATGTAAATATATACAATGAAATGAAGCAAACCTGTTGTGTTGCCATTAATTGAGAAAGCACGGGTTTGCTTTAAACAATAGAAGGAAGAAGAGGGAATGTACATAGATTCATAGTCCTGCCATTGGCTTAGCATTGTGGAAACACCAGAGATAAAGCAAGGGTTTCTCATTTGTTCCTTGTGAAGTCATTCAGGGGCTGCCTCATAGACATTAGATTAGGGTTTCTCAACCAGGGTTCCTCCAGAGGTTGCTAGGGGTTCCTTAAGCAATAACCAAATTCTACCTTTCAGATAAGTTCCTGCTGACACCATTCTTCATGATGAACACAAATAAGGAACATTCTTCCCACTGAGTGTCACAATAATGTATCATGAGTTGTAGATATAGTCATTTTTATCAGGGGTTCCCTGAGACTGCAAAGTTCTTTCAAGGGTTCCTCTGTGTTGAAAAGGTTGAGAAAGGCTGCATTAGATCATAGCCTATCCATCACTCAATAAATATGGGTTTCCATATACATGAAATGACCATTACCTTACATTGATGACTTTGGCCAACCAGCCTAATGCTGGCCATACACTATACGAAAAATCGGCCGAAATCAGGTCATTTGGCCGTTTCATTCAATTTTCAGCCAGTTAATAGGCACAAAATTGATAATCGTTGGGATGTTTTTGAGCCGAAAAAACAAAGGACAAGTTTGGAAATTTTCTGCCGAACGAACGATAAATTGAAAGGTTGATGTGTTTCCCGTCTGAACTGTTTGCACTAGGTATATGTAAAAACACGAACAAAAAATGGATTCATTTATGTCCATTGAACGATTTATCGGTCATTACATTGTTTGCTCTCACGGCCGAATGTCCATTTTTCGAAAATGGATCCATTTTTCATATAGTGTATGGCCAGCATTAAAGTGATTGTAAGGTAAGAAGGTTTCTAATCTTAATGCATTATATGCATTAAGATAAAAAGCCTTCTGTCTGTAGAAGCCCCCTCCAGCCCCCCCACAAAAAATCGGCCGAACCCATTTTCGCTGTGACACGGAAGCAGAGGGGGGGGGGGGGTCCAGAGCCGAGTCCTGCTGTCTGTGTCAATGGACGCAGCAGTGGGACTCGGGAGCGAGCACGCACAGGTGCCGCCATGGAAACCAGCTTTCCAAGGTGGGCACCGGCCAAAGAGGAGGGGTCAGGTGCATCAGTGGGGGTCCCCAAAAGAGGAGGATCGGGGCTGCTCTGTACAAAAGGGTTGCACAGAGCAGGTAAGTATATTATATTATGTTTGTTATTTTAATAAAAAAAAAAAAACACAAAAAAAACCACACAAAAAAACAAAAAAAACAAGGGTTTAATTACGCTTTAAGGTTCTTATATTACTTATTCGAGTGTACATGTCACCAAACTGAAAAGGCCACTTTATGGGCTCTATGAATGTCATGATAACTCTCTAGAGAGTAATAACATCAGGCAGACACAAGACCTTGAGTATTGTCATAAGTGTCTGCTGAATTAATAGGCTGTGTTTTAAAAGCAATGGACTAGTCCAGGAGTTTCCAAACTTTCTAAACAAAGGGACAGTTTTCTGTCCTTCAGTCTTTAGGGGGGCCGGACTGTGGCCAGTGGGAATAGAACATTTTTCTGGTATCAATGGGAGTAAGCAGTGCCCCATGCCTCATTGGTGGTGTCAGTGGGGGGAATAGTGCCCCATTGTTGGTGTCAGTGGGAGGAATAGTGCCCCATTGTTGGTGTCAGTGGGAGGAATAGTGCCCCATTGTTGGTGTCAGTGGGAGAAATGGCGCCCCATTGTTGGTGTCAGTGGGAGAAATGGCGCCCCATTGTTGGTGTCAGTGGGAGAAATGGTGCCCCATTAGTGGTGTCAGTGGGAGAAATAGTGCCCCTTTGTTGATGTCAGTGGCAAGAATTATGCCCCATTTATGGTGTTAGAGGGCAGAATAGTGTCTCATATCAGTGGGATGACTAGTGCCCCAAGGGCCAGACAAAGATGCGGGGGCCGCAGTTTGGAGACCTCTGGACTAGTCCATACATTGCCTAGTGTAAAGCCTCGTACACACGATCGGATTTTTGGTAGACAAAGCATCAGACTTTTGTCCGAAAGGGCGTGTGCCAGGAACTTGTCTTGCATACAAACAGTACACAATTGTCGGCCAACAAACACGAAAGTAGCGACATACTACGAGGAATTTCAGCTCTTGAGCGCCACCTTTTGGGCACCCTAATGTTGTGTTTGGTGAGCACTGATTCCGAGCATGCCTGTTTGTACTTTGGACTTTTGTGTGACGGACTTGTGTACACACAATACGAAAATATGACAACAGACCGTTGTCCGCTGAAAATTTACTAGCCTGCCATCCAACATTTGTTGGCTATTTGTCGGAAAGTTGGCCAACAATTGTCTGATGAAGCGCAGTAGGGGTCGGGTTTTAGGCAAACAGTCTGTCATCACACAATTCCCGGACGAAAATCCGATCGTGTGTACGAGGCTTTAATAAACAGAAACTCTTCAGACGTTTCTAAAAAAAAAAGCCTACCTTGCCAGCTCAAGGAAGAGAAAAATGCCCCCTGCCCGGGCCCAGCGTTCCTAAAGTTGTCAGGATGTTGTTCCACTGGAGCTCTGCCTATTGAGCACAAACACGTGTAAGTAAAGACAAATATAAAAATGAACTGGAGATCGGCCAATGCTTACATCATCAGATCTGCATCATCTTCCTATCAAAAGAAAACTTTTCCTCTCTAAGTCCCAGCACAATATTACATTAGCTTTGTGTTGACATCATGTACAGATTAGAATGGGCACCATATTTGTCTGCCGGTATAGAAAACTCAGTCAAAGCCTTGTGGTGGATACCAGGAAACCCGATTGAACCTCACTGGTCCTCCATCTATCAAGCGTCTGTTACTGTATACTAATTTGTACTTTCTTCTATGTGACCTGAGAATTTTACAAATAACTTTCTAATAACCATTTACAAGTTTGGATATAAGGAGCATGAAATGCGTCGTACTCCAGAAGACCATGAGTCCATGAGATTTCACCAAACTAAGACCCTCTAGTTCTGCCCGTTACAGCTGGATTAGGCAACGACTTCTTCAGATATCCCTGGGCTGTCCCTTCTTATGGCAGCCAAGCTGGATAACTATGTTCAGCCTTCCTCCTCCATAGGCATGAACAAGCACACTTGGCCAAACCGAACAGGCATGGATATGGAAAGATCTTTCTTATGTGAGGTCTTTTGGTGGTGGTTTTGTGCCTGCTAGCCAAGAAGAGCAATGATGGAAAAAGTAGGGTAACTTTGAGTAAGGCTCCATTCTCACTTGTACAACTCCAAAGTTGCGCTGACTTTGGAGTGCAGCTTTGGTGCAACTTTGACGCAATTTCGGATGGCTGCGACTTGGATACGACTTTGGCTTTGGCCAGTGATAATGGACAACTGTTGCATTGTATAACCATTCAGGTATGACTTTCATGCAACTTTTGAGGGTTAACATTGAAAGTCGGACCAAAGTAGTGCATGAACTACTTTGAAGTCGCTGTAACTTATCGTTGGAAAACGTGGGGAACAACTTATCATGCAACTTTGATGTCCAAAGTTGCATGACAAATCGCACAAGTGTGAATGGAGCCTCAGGGTAAAGATTGTTGAAGATGAAAAACACATTTCGCCATGGCTTCCACTTTAAAATGGACCTTCACTCTCCTGAGTGACTAAAAAGAGAAGAAGTTCGGGATTTTTTTTTTTTTTCAAAAATCATACTTCCCTAGGTGGATGCTGCATCTGTCCCCCACCGACTCTAACACTGAGAACTGAGCGATCAAACACAGCTGATCGCTCAGTTCTCAGAGCCGTGAGCAAGGCTAAGTGCCGAAACACGTCAGCTGTCACATTTTAATGGTTATGTTCTAATAAAAGATTACAGAAGAATTTCCAGAGTTGCCGGGGGCATTTCGTTTTTTATTCTCAAGTATCTTAGTTGGATGGAAGGAGGACATCCCAAGCCTGAGCTCCTGGAGTAGGAGTATTGGTCTTCTATTATCTCACCAGAGGCTTCAAAGTCAGAGCGGTGCTTCTCTTGCATGCAGACGTTGGTCAGTTCTCAGAGCTCCCTGAGCAGAGAGCTGGTGTCGGTCAGTTACTGGCCCTCTGCTCCGCCCCCCCCCCCCAATGCTCACTGGAGGGCTGGGCTGTGGAGGGGGTGGGAGCGGCCGGCTCAGCCTCTCAGCGGCTCATTGAGAGGCTGAGACTTTATGGTCACAATCCTTCCAAAGCCTGGACCTTCCGTGACGTCAACCCGCTGACTGCTAAAAACGGGTCACAGTAGTGCAGAACGAACTGCACTCCTGTGATCCACAGGAGAAGTACAGCCAAACAAGCTTTCCCCGTACTTCTCCTTTAAGGTTTCTGTACTTTTTCCTTTGTTAAACAAGAAATTACACCGGGAACATGAGTGATGAAAATAGATTTGGGGGTCCTAGAGGACCACAGACCTAGCAGTAGCATGCAATGCCAGGCCGTTGTTAACTAAAGGGTATTTATTTGAGGGGCAAAACATTGGTTCTGCCTCATCTTGAGTATGCATTTCAATTTTGGTCCCTAATCAATGGAAAGGATGTCCTAGAATTAGAAAAACTTTAACGAAGGGCAGGGAAATTCATAAGGGGGCTGGAGGATCCCATTTACGAGGGACAACCAAGTAAACTAAACCTATTTATCTGAGAGTGAAGACGCTTAAAGTAGAACTAAAAGGCAATTAAAACCTTTTTTTTTTTAGTTTTGGATAGAGTGGAGAGGGATTAGAACCCCTGTCAGTTTTTATTGCGGTCTGTGTCCCCGTTAGGGAGATTCAGCCTCTTTATTTGTCCTGTTTACCATTATCACTGAGTGAAAGTAAAGAAAAAAAAAAAAATTTGGGCTGTCCCCAGAAAAGTACTGTATATACTCGAGTATAAGTCGAGTTTTTCAGCACATTTTTTGTGCTGAAAGTGCCCCCCTCGACTTATACTCGAGTCAAGCACTTTTCTGCAGCAAAAAATTTCATTTTCCGAAATGAATTTGGGGTCCCGTATCTTAGGGCCACTTTGTGCTAGGAACCCCAAATTTGGTGTGCAAACCCAGTGGAACTGGTACCATAACATATGGGGTTCTTAGGACCAAGTGGCCCCGAGATACGGGGCCCCAAAGCCGGTTCGGAAAATGTCATTCTCTGCTGCAGAAACGTGCTTGACATTTTCTGAACCGAGTTTGGGGGCCACGTATCTCAAGGCCACTAGGTGCTAGGAACCCCAAATTTGGTGTGCAAACCCAGTGGAACTGGTACCATAACATATCCAAAGCTGGGGTTCCTAGGACTAAGTGGCCCCGAGATACGGGGCCCCAAAGCTGGTTCAGAAAATGTCATTCTCTGCTGCAGAAAAGTGCTTGACATTTTCTGAACAGATTTTGGGGCCCTGTATCTCAGGGACACTTGGTGCTAGAAACCCCAGCTTTGGATATTTTATGGTGCTAGTTCCATTGAGTTTGCACATCAAAGTTGGGATTCCTAGCACTAAGTGGCCCCGAGATACTGGGCCCCAAAGTCGGTCAACTGTGTCCATCTGCAGCAATGTCATTTCGGGACCATTTGGGTTCAGAGACCCCAAATTTTGGCTGCAGCTAGGGGGCATCTAGGAACCCTTAACTACCGAGTTTGAAGTTCGGGGGACCTATGGCTGCAAATGGGCACAGTGAGGCATGCAAATGGGCACAGTGAGGCTGCAAATGGGCATTGTTGACCCTCTTTTCCACTTACAGTAGCTGTGCACTTCTCACCCTCGTCTTATACTCGGGTCAATACGTTTTTCCCATTTTTTTGTAGTAAATTAGGGCCTCGACTTATACTCGGAACGACTTATACTCGAGTATATATGGTAATAGAGGAGAAATCTTCCAATGGGGACACTAGTTCTGGTGAGCTGGGGGCAAGGGATTCCCTTAACTTGCAGGAATTTCCTCTCACTTCCTGTTTGGCTATGAGAAAGGAAGTGAAGGGAAATCTCCAAAATTGGATACAGATGGTGGGAAAAAAAATGATAGGGGTTATAACCCTCACTTGCTCTATCCAAAAAATGAAAAAAAAAAGTTTTGCCTACAGTTCTATATTAGGAGAAGACATGATCACTATTTATAAATGAGACAATGGTCACTGTAAGGGGCGGTCATAACTTGATTAATTTCAGGTCCCTGATGTGGACACCTAGAAAACAATTGAAGGTTGGAGGAAAGGAGGTTTATTTCTGAGTGGAAATCTTTACAGTCAGAGCAGCATTTGAAAAAATAAAATGTACATACAATATAATTGGTTACTGACATTTATAGGTAAAGTTGATCCAGGAAAAATCTGATTGCCTCTCGATCAGGAAGGAATTTTTCCCCCTGCTGGAGCATATTGGATCATGCTTTGAGTTTTTTGCCTTTCTCTGGATCAACTGTGGGTGAAGGATTGTGTCTATGGGATTGTATTTTTTTTTGGTTGAACTGGATGGACTTGTGTCTTTTTCAACCTATGTAACTCACCCAACATACGCTAAGCTGTACACAATTAAAGATGCAGCTCCAGGCACTTAAATCACAGCTACAGCAGTAATGGGTAAGGCTACGTTTCCACTTGTGTGACTTGGGATCTGCAAAGTCGCATGACAAGTCGTACCCCCATGATTTCCAATGAGTACCGTTCATATCTGTGCGACTTCAAAGTAGTCCCTGCACTACTTTGGTCCCACTTTGACGCGTTTTGAGGTCCATAGACCTCAAGAACACACAGGCATTGCTTCAAGTCGCATCAAAATCGCTGCAAAAAAACTGCGGGAAAATGACGCAACTTTCAGGTCGCAATAGTGGAAACCTAGGCTTTCTGACTGTTTTTGCATTTCCCAGACATTGATCAGGACGCCGCCAAGCTCCTTCATCATTTGCTCCTCAGGTTTGCGTGTTGGATACCATTCAGTCTCCGAAACCTGAAAGAGGCCACTTGCCGACCAGCCGCCACAGTTTTACTGCGACAGAATGGCACGGGCAGGCGAATCGACGTTATGGTACGTCGCTCCTTTGGGCGCCCGCTGCTCGCCCCCGGAGCCGATGCGAGTGCCCCGAGACCACCGGGCTCCCGCGATCGCTCGTAATACGGCGGGAACCGGGACCTCCGTCTGTAAACACAGAGATCCCGGTTCTCTGAGGGGAGAAGTGACAGATCGTCTGTTCATGCAAAGTATGAACAGCGATCTGTCATCTCCCCTAGTCAGTCCCCTCTCCCCTTCAGAACACACACTAGGGAACACATTTAACCCCTTGATCGCCCCTAGTGTTAACCCCTTCCCTGCCAGTGACATTTATTTAGTAATCAATGCATTTTTATAGCACTGATCGCTGTATAAATGACAATGGTCCCAAAAATGAGTCAAAATTGTCCGATGTGTCCTCCATAATGTCGCAGTCACGATAAAAAAAAAAAAAAAAAAAAATCGCAGATCGCTGCCATTACGAGTAATAAAAAAAAAAAAAAAAATACTATAAATCTGTCCCCTATTTTGTAGACGCTTTAACTTTTGCGCAAACCAATCAATATATGCTTATTGCAATTTTTATTACCAAAAATATGTAGAAGAATACATATGGGCCTAAACTGAGAAAAAATTTGCTTTAAAAAAAAAAAAAAAAAATTGGGATATTTATTATAGCAAAAAGTAAAAAATATTGTGTTTTTTTCAAAATTGTCGCTCTTCTTTTGATTATAGCGCAAAAAAATAAAAAACGCAGGGGCGATCAAATACCACCAAAAGAAAGCTCTATTTGTGGGGAAAAAAGGACGTCAATTTTGTTTGGGTACAGCGTCGCACGACCGCGCAATTGTCAATAAAAGTGACGCAGTGCAGAATCGCAAAAAATGGCCTGGTCATTGAGCAGCCAAATCCTCTGGGGCTGAAGCGGTTAAGGCCTCGTACACAAAATACGAAAATCGGAAGTCAAATTTCATCTGACGAAAGATCTGTCGATTTTCGGATCGTTAGTACGGTGCTTTCGACAGCCGATGCCAGTTTTTCGGCAGACAAAAGCTGGATGTGCAGACTATAAAATTTTGGTCGTACATGAACTCAACGCTCGATTTTCGTATAATTAGTACGGTTTTCGTTCAAAAAAAAAATCGTAAGAGCAAGACTACGCATGCTCAGAAAAGAAAGAATACATACACAACAATTCAACACATTACATCACTTCTGAAGTTGAATTCTGTCATACGAGAATTTTCGTATGGCGAGTAGCCTCTTTACTTTCCACATGAGACTAGCATGCAGCAAAAAACGGGCGAAGGGTCGTCCGAAAATCTGATCGTGTGTACGAGGCTTTAGTGACCACCACCCCATCGCCATCGCTTACCCCCCACAGCCTGGGCTTCCTGCTGTTCCTGTTGTGAAGAGAAGAGGATGCTGGGGTTAATGTCCTTCGATACAAAATTTTCCCAGGGAGGGGTGAGGTCCGTCTGTCTGTCCGTGGACTCGATCTCAATGTCAAGCGTTATGTGAAACAGCTGAGGATACTTGTCTGGAGAATCACACGCGTCAAGCTCAGGCCTGAGGATTTAAATTAAAAAAAAAGTCATGCAAAGTTTATTGCATTTAAAACAATTTATTAGACATGTGCAATTCGTTTAGCTCCGAATTCATTTTTTAACTAATTTTGACAAAAATTTGTTAATTCCGAAAATTAGAAATTTGGAAATTGGAAAATTTCGGAAGTTCGGAAATTTGAAATTTCAGAAATTCAAAAATCCGAAATTAGGAAATCCGAATTTTCAAATTTCCTAATTTAGAATTTTTGAATGTTCGAAAATTCGGAAATTTGAAAATTTGAAAATTCTAAAATTTGGAAATTTGAAAATCCGAAAATAAGAAAAAACTGAAAATTCAAAAGAATGAAAATCCGAAAACCCAAAAATCTGAAATAATAACAATAACTATTAAATTATAGGTATTGGAATTTCCATTCAAATTTGGCTTTTAGTGAACGTAACGAGTACAAATTTATCCGAAGTTACGAATTATCTGAAATAACGAATGCCGTATAATGGAACGTAACAATCTAACAATAATAAATGATAATAATAAAACCTTTTTATTATTATTATTTATTATTAATTTGTTCCATTTGTTTAGATGCAGCATTCGTTATTTTGGATAATTCGTAACTTCGGATAAATTCGTATTTGTTACGTTCACAAACAGCCAAATTTGAAAGGAAATTCCAATACCTATAATTTAATAGTTCGTTATTATTATTAGTTAGTTATTATTTCGAATTTTACTGCTTTTTTCTTTTTTTCAGATTTTCGAATTTTTGAATTTTTCGAATTCCGAATTTTCAAATTTTCAGAATTCGGAATTTTTGGATTTCCGAATTTTAAAATTTATGAAAAAAGCATAAAAACGAATGAAATGAAAACTAACACATTTTTTTGTTAGTGCACATGTCTACAATTTATCAAGGCAGACATTAAGGAGTTTGCTTATAAATGTGTTCATACAATATTCCCACAACTTTCCCCCAGTATTCAGACATGATAACTGAATCCAGTAAGAAAAATGTGTGAATCTGAGGTCAAAGTCGTGTGAATCTTGTGTAAAAAAACATTTTATAGATAGACCCCCAGCATTTTTATAAATAGACCCCAACATTTTTGTAGATAGACCCCTCAGCATTCGCACATCCATCATGAATAAGCCCTGCAATGTATCGAATATGTGATATGTGTATTTCCTATGACAGTCAGCTCCATCCAATGGCCATAATGCAGCACTTCTTCCTGGTTGCAGTATTGCAGGAAAATACTGCATTATGGCCACTAGATGGAGCTGACAATCATAGTCAATACACATATTAGACACTGCACGGCAGGGGTAGGCAACCTGGAGCCCTCCAGCTCTTGCAGAACTACAAGTCCCATCATGCCCCAGAGCAATTGTAACTGCCAGCCTTGCAATGCCTCATGGGAAATGTAGTTCCACAACAGCTGGAGGACCCCAGGTTGCCTACCCCTGCTGTACGGGGAGCTCTCATACAGCAAATTGTTTTTATAAATAAGCCCCTTAGGAGCCCACTTTCTGCCTAGGTTCACATGAGTTCTGCATGCAGCAGAAGATCACACATTACACGTGTTGCTGGGCTAGCCTTCCACTACCCCCCCCCCCCCCCCCCTGTGGGAGAAGGGGACATGGTCTGAAAGTTGCATTCATTTACCGATACTAGAATTTCCATTATATTCGATGGTGCTTGTTCACACCTGAGTGTAGTGTTGCTGGAAGCTTGAACTTGTTGCTCAAAAAAAGAACAAGCCCCCTTTTGGGGCAGAGTTGAACGTTTTGGCCTCAATAAGGCTTCAATGGCAGCGCCTGAAAAACGCGCGTAATGTGTGCTGTATGAGGGTGTTTGACTAGTAACTACTTTCTGAAACACACCCAAAACGGTCAGTACAAATGCTAAAAAAAAAAATAATAATAAAAATAATAAAAAAATGCCAGAAAAGGATTAAAGACGCTCCGTTTAGGTGTGAATGGAGCCTCAATCAAAGTAAAGGTTTCAGCAGGAAATGAGAGCACATTTGGTAGACATGTGCAATTCGTTTAGTTCCGAATTTTTTTTAATTTCCGAATTCGGTGACCGAGTTTACGCGGCTTAAGGCTTCTCAACATACGTATTCGATAAACACATACAGGGCAATTGGTGTGGATTTCCTAACCTGGATGTAGTCACAGAGTCGCAGCTGTGTTTTTTGGTTGGACACCGAGGCTCCCAGCTTGTTCATTTAACAGTAACCCTTCATGTAATAATAATTTATAACGGTATTCAAGTCTACCAAGGATACTCCTCTCAGTGAGTTATCAGGCATCAGTCGGTGTTTCTTCCCGCGAGGATTTTGGTGCCCAATGGTCCGCCTCAGTATAGCATGATTTCTGAATCTCCTAAACATTGGAGTCAGAGTCCACCGGCAGAGAGTTTTTAGTCACACTTCCTGGATGCACCTATAGAAAAATGTCCACGCATGTTCCTGAGGAAGCCACATGGCGAAACATGTTGAATTCATGTGCGAAAAACTGAATAGACATGCGGATACACTTTACAGAATAAGTGACGTTTGTTCCTTTTAGTGTGACCACTGTCTTTGACTCCCCTTTTTATGTTGTTGTACTAAAATAATTTATTTTTTCATACTTTGTTGTCATATATTCATTTTATTATACTAAGCACCCACAAAGTCCCCACACTGCCAAGTCTGTTTTTTTCTTCTTGTTTTTTTTTTCTTCGAAAACAGAGTAATCTAAACACAGATATTAAAATGCAAAACCTAAAAGTACATTTATACTTACTTTGTAAATTTTAACACTGTTGTTCCGAGTGCTATGAAACCCGTGTGAAACTGTAGCTGTAGTATCTGAGTGTTTGTCATCTAAAATCGAAAAGAGACAATAAAAGATGCTGCAAAAATAAAAAAACACTTGACAGCAGATAAATAACAAACATGGTTTCTCAGCAAGAACTAAACGGTGATCATACATGCACAGATCTAATTGGCCAATTAAGGACATATTTTTGCTTGGGGAAAGTGGATAAAGAGTGCTGGAACCCGGAGGTTACTTTTCACATTTATTTTATATTATCATCCTGTAGTATGTAATGAAATAAAAGTAGAGGCTCTGGACTGGAATGGGGGCAGTCCCAGGAAAGTGGGACTTGCCTAACTTAAGAAGTTCAGGTTAACAGAACAAACCAAGTGCCAAAACGATTAGTTAAAAAGTCCATATGCTCTATTCTGGACAATGAAGTCACAACCAGTGGAAAGTCATAAGCCAACGGGTTTCGGAGATCAAGGAATCCATCCTTCATCAGGGCTTGGGTTTTGGTTGCTAGATATGTGCAGAACTTTTCGTTACATAAATTTGTTTAGTTTGATTCGTTCGCTTAAAGGCTGAGCCGGGTGCCAGTCCAGAGTTGTAGGCGGATGCCGACTTTATGGTCACGATCCTTACGGAGCCTGGGTCGACTTCCGTGACGTCATCCCGCTGTCTGCTGAAAACAGGTCACAGGAGTGCAGAACGAACTGCACTCCTGTGATCCACAGGAGAAGTACAGCCAAACAAGCTTTCCTCGTACTTCTCCTTTAAGGTTTCTGCACTTTTGCCTTTTGTTAAAACAAGAAATTACACCAGGACCATGAGTGATGGAAATGGATTTGGGGGTCCTAGAGGACCATAGACCTAGCAGTAGCATGCAATGCCGGGCCGTCGTTAACTAAAGGGTATTTATTTGAGGGGCAAAACATTGGTTCCGCCTCATCTTGAGTATGCATTTCAATTTTGGTCCCTAATCAATGGAAAGGATTTCCTAGAATTAGAAAAACTTTAATGAAGGGCAGAGAAACTCATAAGGGGGCTGGAGGATCTCATTTACGAGGGACAACCAAGTAAACTAAACCTATTTACCTGAGAGTGAAAACGCCTAAAGTAGAACTAAATGCAAAACCTTTTTTTTTTGTGGAGAGGGATTAGAACCCCTGTCAGTTTTTATTGCAGTCTGTGTCCCCATTAGGGAGATTCACCTACTAGTAAAAAAAAATCCCAAATTTTGGGTTGTCCCCAGAAAAGTAATAGAGGTGAAATCTTCCAATGGGGACACTAGTTCTGGTGACCTGGGGGGTCCAAGGGATTCCCTTAACTTGCATGAATTTCCTCTCACTCTTTGGCTATAAGAAAGGAAGTGAAGGCAAATCTCCAAAATAGGACACATGGGGGGGGGGGGGGGGCTGACAGGGGTTATAACCCTCACTTGCTCTATCCAAAATTAGAACAAAAGAAAGTTTTGCCTACAGTTCTATATTAGGAGAAGACATGATCACTATTTATAAATGAGATAATGGTCACTGTAAGGGCGGACATAACTTGATTAATCTTATTATTATTCAATCAAAATAATAATTTGTTTAGTTACATTCATTTAATTCGTTTTCAGAATTTGTGTGGTTTATTCGAAATTCTAATCAAATTCCATTCGAAATTGCATTTGAATCGCATTCCATTTGAAATTCGAATTGAATCTATTCGAAATTCACATTTTGGAAGATGGTTATATTCTTTCTATTCCATTTTAATTAATTGGTTTTTTTTTCTAATCTATTCTTTTATTCTATTTTATTTTATTTTCTATTATATTATATTCTTTCTATTCAATTCAAATTTATTTTATTCGAAATTCAAATTTCAGAAGAATTTCAGAAGATGGTTATATTCCATTTTATTTTATTCCTTTAAAAGATCAAAATAAAATAGAATAGAACACAAAGGAATAGAATAGAAAAGAATATAACATAATAGAAAAGAATAGAAAATAAAGGAATAGAATAAAAAAAAGGCTAGAAAATAAAAGAATAGAGTAAAACATAACAAAATAGAATAGAAAGTAAAAGAACAAAATAAAAGAGAATAGAAAATACTTTCTATTCTATTTTGTTCTGTTTTACTCTATTCTTTTATTTTCTAGTCCTTTTTTTTCTACTTTATTCCTTTATTTTCTATTCTATTCTTTTCTATTCTGTTATATTTTTTTCTATTCCATTATATTCTTTTCTATTCTATTCCTTTATTTTTTAGAGTCAGACCTCCTTCAAAGTGGCTGACAGACCATGAATGGCCATTGTAAACAAGACCTTGTTTCACTTTTGGAATGCTGTTCTCTGATGGTCAAAGACTTACAATGGATATCCAACTTTGGGATAAGTGTTGAGGTACAAAAGTTCATGCCACTTGAGAAGCTTAAGTCTATACCTTTATTGATCAAGAGAACCCTGTTGGTTATGGCAGATATCTACTATAGCCAGCTGCTGTGAAAATTCGCAAGGGGTGGATCTGTAGCCCCTTAAACGCGTAGGGTTTATGAACAGTCATTGGAATATACCTGTATTTGGCTTGAATATCACGGTAATCCTTCAATTCTAGATTGTCAGGGCTGGGCTCAGCCCTTCCTTCTCTGAGCTGGCCGCTCAGCTGACGGCTAATTGCCAGCTCCTATCTCTCCACAGTTACTCAGCTGTTGTTGATATCCTGCTCGTCAGTCCCGCCTACTTAAGCCGTCCAGTCGAGAGGATCTCTGCCTTCCCCTTAGTCAACATCACAGAAACTATCTCCTGCGATCCTGTTCAAGACTTGCTTTACTGACATCCCTTCTGGCTCCAGACCCTGCTTGCTGTTCCACTGCATTGATCCCTGACTTCTGGCTTGGCTGACTATCCGTTCCGGTTACTGAACTTTGGCTATGTTTTGACTAAGTTTTGTTCTTTTTACTAACTTTTATTATTATACAAGTGTGATTTAACTGTACTTCTGTCTCGGCCTGATTTCATGGTTTCTGACATAGATTCACTTAATCCATTTTTAGCAGCTTTATCATATGAATGTCCTAAGTTGATATTTTGAAATTACATCCGGGCTCGGAAGATTATGCAGTAAATTTAATTGAGCCTTTGATCAATATTTAGCTTAAAAGCTTAGTTTTTGTGGCAAAAACACCAGAAAGAGGCACGTGACTGTTTCTGATCGTGCAAGAAATCAGTGGAGCATATTTGAGCCTATCTTATTTCTTCTAAATTATATAATTTAAATTATCTGTGTATGTTGGTAATAAAAACCAAATAGAACGGCAATTGTTCCACAACCAATGCAAATATTTGCATATATGACCTAAATCAGTTCAACACAGTCATCAATTAGCCAACTCAAACAATGAACAAGGCAACAAAAGGGAAATTTTATTTTGCCTCTCAATTTTTCTAGGTAAGTTAATCTCTTGTCGACACATTTACAGTAGATGTTCTGCCAGCAGGCAGCACAGTCAGGCACCACGACGTACCCGTAAGTCAGGGTGTACTTTCTGATTTGGCCGCAAACCCATGCTATGATTGGACACAGCACAAGTTTGTCAGCAGGTTTCAGCCAATGATTTTGGCTGAAACCTGCTGATTGGTTGTGGCTAATCACAGCACAGCGTTCTGTGTTGACAAACACACAGAACTCTTTGCAAAGACACAGATCTATTGATTTCTTCGAACCTGAAATCAACTAATTTCAGGGAGAAAAACAAAAAGACAGACAGACCTGCTAGTAAAAACAGCACACATTACACTTGCTAGGCAGACAGTTAACCCCTTGATTGCCCCTTGAAGTTAATCCCTTCCCAGCCAGTACCATTAGTACAATGTACAGTACTATTGCTGATTACTTTATTAGTTTCAATAGTGACATGTGTCATTTAGTGTCCCTCCCAAACAGTGTCAGTTAACGCTAGCTTGTCCGCCACACTATAAGTTGCTGATCACCGCCGTATCTTGATCAGAACTACACTAGTGTCCCCAATAGTATAGTGTCCCCAATAATATAGTGTCCCCAATAGTATAGTGTCCCCAATAGTATAGTGTCCCCAATAGTACAGTGTCCCCAATAATATAGTGACCCCAATAGTATATTGTCCCCAATAGTATATTGTCCCCAATAGTATAGTGTCCCCAATAGTATAGTGTCCCCAAAAACTCAGTTTGGTTTTTACCAAAGACATGTAGCAGAATACATTTTGGCCTAAATTTATGAAAAAATGTAATTTTATTGGATATGTTTTAGAATAAAAAAAAAACCCAGTGGTGATCAAATACCACCAGAAAAAAAGCTCTATTGGTGTGCAAAAAAAATTTACTGAATAGCAAAAAATCCCCTTGTCACGAAGGGGGTAAAACCCTCTGGAAGGTCAAGTGGTACTATGAATCCTATCCTTATTGCTAACCTTAAAAAAAAATCTTCTTCCCTTGGTAGCGCAAAGACTCAACTTTTTATTTTCCAGCTGAGGAACTCAACAGAAAGTGTGTATAGCAGCTTGACAATATAGAGTTACGTTATCCATAACACCTACCTTTGCTTGTAGTCTTCCACCGATAGTGGACCTCATATGATAAACAGAAACAACAACATCACCATGAACTGTGACACCTAGAGGAAACACCACTTTCCCGTCCTGAACCCGATATTCCCTAAAAGGGAAAACAAATTAATTAATAAACAGGTTGGAGTGGAAAGAACTTACCATTAGTGTGGGCAAACAGTGACTTTCCATGTACTGTGTAACATCTTTCTCCCCTCTAACCATACTTGGTTTGTGTAGGTAAAACATGAAAATACTGAATTATGTTGCTAAGGTCTCGCGGCACTGGTGGACCCTGACATGGTGGTCCCTGACATGCGGCACTGGTGGTCCCTGACATGGTGGTCCCTGACATGCGGCACTGGTGGTCCCTGACATGGTGGTCCCTGACATGCGGCACTGGTGGTCTCTGACTGGTGGTCCCTGACATGGTAGTCCCTGACAAGCGGCACTGGTGGTCCCTGACATGGTGGTCCCTGACATGGTAGTCCCTGACAAGCGGCACTGGTGGTCCCTGACATGGTGGTCCCTGACGTGCGGCACTGGTGGTCTCTGACTGGTGGTCCCTGACATGGTAGTCCCTGACAAGCGGCACTGGTGGTCCCTGACATGTGGCACTTGTGGTCCCTGGTTTGCATTTATATTAAATGCATTAAATATTATATTAATATGCATTTATATTAAAATGCTTTGCATTTATAAGGCTGTAACCTATCATACCGTGTGTTATGTATGGCTTGCTGGCTGCAGAATAAAGGGGTGGGATTTATGTTGAAGTGGGCGAGTTCACATTTACAAGCCTAGTGTACCCTCCCACATTCACTCCCATCCCAAGGATTCATGGGAAATGTAGGCCGATTACAGTTGGAGAGAGAGAAGAGGATATGATGCAATCGCTGCTCTAAGAGATCCTCCCTGCCAGAATGGATAATGCATTTTTTGAATCACAGAGCTGACTTACTGAAAATTCAATCAATCATATCTCTTAAACGGTAAGAAATTTCACAAATGTAATAACCGTTAAGTGTTTTGTGTGGAGGGTGTACTAATGGGGGATTTTTTTGAAAAACCCAGAGTTCTGCTTTAACTTTTTTTGTCTGACTATAGCTATGCGTTTGTCCCAAGCATGTTTGAAGCCATTTACTGTTGACTGTCTCACTACATCTGCTGAAAGTTTATTCCGAGCATCAACCACCCTTTCAGTAAAATAATACTTTCTAAAATTAGTTGTGAACTTTTCCCCAGTTAGTTTGAGGTCATGTCCCCGTGTTCTTGATTTTGGCTTCATATTAAAAAGACTGCCTTCCTGAACCTTATTCACCCCCTTAATGTATTTAAAGGTTTCAGTCATGTCTCCCCTTTCCCTTCTTTCCTCCAGTCTGTGCATATTAAGTTCCTGCAATCTCTTCCAATATGTTTTATCCCTCAGACCTGTCACCATTTTTGTTACCAGTCTCTGGACTTATTCTATCTTATCAATATCTTTCTGTATCTGAGGTCTCCAGAACTGGACACAATACAATTTTCTATGTTTCTATAAAATAGAATAGAATAGAAAATAGAAAAGAATGAAATAGAAAATAGCATAGAAAATAATAGAATAGAAAATAGAATAGAATAGAATAGAAAAGAAAAGGAATAGGGGAAAAAACAACACTAAAATAAAATAGAAAAAAATATAACCATCTTCTGAAATTCGAATTTTGAATAGAATAAATTCAAATTTAAATTGAATATAAGAGAATAGAAAATAAGAGAATAGAATAGAAAAAAAACAATAGAATAGAAAAGAATATAACTGTCTAGCTTTCGAAATTCAGATTTAGAATAGAATAAATTTGGATGCCGATTCGAATTTTCCAAATTCAGTTAAATTGAATTCAATTCAATCGATTTAGAAAACGAATAGACGAAATGAAACTGAATGAATTTCCGAAAATGAACTAAACAAATTGAAACAAAACAAATTTTTTCATTCTGCACATATCTATTAACCACTACTGTGCTAAGGGTTAAAGTGTAACTAGATCCAAAGCTTATTATTTTTTCGATTTGGGTAATGTGGTTAAAACCGCTGTCGGGTTTCCAATGTCATCTGTGTCCTGGTACCTGGAGCTCAGCTTTGGTAGAGCACACCTATGAATACTGATTGACATCCGATCGGTATTTTCATATACCAAATCAACAGAAATTGTATGTGCCGTGAACATGCCCCAAGCCTTGGCCATGGACACTCACTTCATCCTCTCGTAGTCCTGCATGGTGCTGAAGAGACGGGTCTCCCCGATGAGGACCTCACAGAACGGCCGACATCCATTCCGCTGTTTATTGAAGCAGGGCACAGGGCTGATGGTGGCACTCCGAATGACAATTGGCTTGCAGTGAGGGTTTACAGGCTTGTCAGAAACCAGGTCACAGATATATCCTATGTACCTAGAAGAGAATAAAATACAAAAACATCAAAGCTGGATTCCACAACTTAAGAGTAGAAGTTGCCACAGCAGCTATGAGTCAAACCCCCAGCTACATACAGTAGATGATAAGTACAGACACATCAACATCATGAATGCGAGATTATATACAGGATAGGCTTGGCATTCAATTGCGTAGAGCACCAGTTGTCAACCTTTGAGCTAAATAGGGCCTCAAATGTGGCCCCTGACATGACCCAAGGGCCGCACATAATGTTTAATATATGTAATGCTTGAGAGGACTGTCAGAGGCTGAGGACCTAACAGAGGAAATGAGGGTCAGAGAGTGTTGACAGGATACATTGTTGGCTGGGGAGATGCTACAAAAGACAATATGAACATGTTACATGAGGCTGGTAGAGATCAATGCTATTACCCCAATCAATGTTCCCACTACAGACTGCTGAGGTCAGAGGACCGCACATCATATACCAAAGGCAGTGGGGGCTGGTGCTCAAAATTTTTTTTGGGGGGGGGGGGGGGGCGCAAACAAACTGAAAAATTCTGAAGAAAAACCAATCAATTGCAGCCTCACTGTGCCATCAAACGCAGCCACTGTGCCCATCAAACGCAGCCACTGTGCCCATCAAACGCAGCCACTGTGCCCATCAAACGCAGCCACTGTGCCCATCAAACGCAGCCACTGTGCCCATCAAATGCAGCCACTGTGCCCATCAAACACAGCCACTGTGCCCATCAAACGCAGCCACTGTGCCCATCAAACGCAGCCACTGTGCCCATCAAACACAGCCACTGTGCCCATCAAACACAGCCACTGTGCCCATCAAACACAGCCACTGTGCCCATCAATTGCTGCCACTGTGCAATCAAACGCAGCCACTGTGCCATCAAACGCAGCCACTGTGCCCATCAAACGCAACCACTGTGCCCATCAAACACAGCCACTGTGCCCATCAAACACAGCCACTGTGCCCATCAAACACAGCCACTGTGCCCATCAAACACAGCCACTGTGCCCATCAATTGCTGCCACTGTGCCCATCAATTGCTGCCACTGTGCCCATCAAATGCAGCCACTGTGCCATGAAACACCGCCACTGTGCCATCAAACGCAGCCACTGTGCCCATCAAACGCAGCCACTGTGCCCATCAAACGCAGCCACCACTGTGCCCATCAAACGCAGCCACTGTGCCCATCAATTGCAGCCACTGTGCCCATCAAACGCAGCCACTGTGCCCATCAATTGCAGCCACTGTGCCCATCAATTGCAGCCACTGTGCCATATCAAATGCTGCCACTGTGCCCATCAAATGCTCCCACTGTGCCCATCAAATGCAGTGAACCCCCCTCGCCCACTCATCTGCCCGGAACTTGCCCTGTCTCTCGACGGGGCAGCGGGTGACAGTGGCAAGCGGTGTCCTCCATGCTCCTCGATGTCTTCTCCCATCCTCTCTTCCTGTCGTCTGCTATGATTGGACGTCTGATAGGCGTCCAATTACAGCACCTGTCTTTCAGCCAATCAGGTGACGGGTAACAGACCCGAGTACCTGATTGGCGGAGAGGCGGTTTAGTGTTAGGAAAGCGAATATTCATTCGCTTTCCTAACACAGCTGAGTGAACTGCGAGCATGGCGCTCGCTGTTTACCTTTTTTGACGCCTATTAGAGCCAATGGTTCTAATCAGGTGCTCCAAAAAAATACCCCATCGCTGTAATTCAGGCGCCCAGCGCCTGAATAGGGGGTGGGAGCGGTGGCCATAGATAGATTCATGCAATGCATGAATCTATCTATTGGTGATATAGGTGGTGGCAGGAGAGAGGGGGCGGCGCCCGTGCGCCCTTATGGACGCACCGCCACTGACCAAAGGTCTACATGCGGCCTTTAGGCAACAGGCTGGGAACCATAGAGGGGACAGTGAGGAAAATAAGTATTTGATCCCCTGCTGTTTTGGTACGTTTGCCCACTGACAAAGAAATGATCTATAATTTTAATGGTCGGTTTATTATAACAGTGAGAGACAGAACAACAACAAATATATCCAGAAAAACGCATTTCAAAAAAAGTTATAAATTGATTTGCATTTTAATGAGTGAAATAAGTATTTGATCCCCTATCAATCAGCAAGATTTCTGGCTCCCAGGTGTCTTCTGTACAGGTAACAAGCTGAGATTAGGAGCACTCTTAAAGGGAGTGCTCTTAATCTCAGCTTGTTACCTGTATAAAAGACACCTGTCCACAGAAGCAATCGATCAATCAGATTTCAATTTCTCCACCATGGCCAAGACCAGAGAGCTGTCCAAGGATGTCAGGGACAAGATTGTAGACCTACACAAGGCTGGAATGAGCTACAAGACCATCGCCAAGCAGCTTGGTGAGAGGGTGATAACAGTTGGTGCGATTATTTCGAAAATGGAAGAAACACAAAATAACTCAATCTCCCTCGGTCTGGGGCTCCATGGAAGGTCTCACCTCCTGGAGTTTCAATGATCATGAGAACGGTGAGGAATCACCCCAGAACTACACGGGAGAATCTTGTCAATGATCTCAAGGCAGTTGGGACCATAGTCACCAAGAAAACAATTGGTAACACAATATGCAGTGAAGGACTGAAATCCAGCAAGGTCAACCTGCTCAAGAAAGCCCATGTACAGGTCCGTCTGAAGTTTGCGAATGAACATCAAATACTTTTTTTCCCTCACTGTATAAGATAAAGATTTGTGGCCATAGAAGAGAAAAATAATTCTCCTAGACGAGAGAACAGGTCAAATCACCGTTTAAGAATAACCTGAATTTATATTTGATTAGCCTGTACGTTTATTTCCTCCTGTAACATTACTTACCGCCTATGTGACGGCCACAGGCCTATACCTGGGCGCTTTGCATTGAGCAGTTGGATGGCGGGGATGGGATTGGAGAAAAGATGACAAACACAAAACATTGCGCTGACTAAGACTGCAGAGGCAGCCCGTCCATCCTGTACAAAAAAGAACACAAAACACAATTATTGTTACCAAACTGATAATGACCTAAAGCCATACTCTACTCATACTGCACTGCAAATGTTATACACATTAACTCATGTAGTACAATATATAAGAAAAATGTAATAGCAGTTATTGTTAATTGCAGCATGAAGAGTGATGTGTCGGAATTAAACCCATGTTGGGAGTGCCACAGTGCTAGCCTGGCAAAAAACAATAAAAAACAAAAAAAGGGATTATAATACATATATATAGATATATGTTTTTTTATATACATACACACACTTTTTTTTTTTTCTTAAAATCAGTCGTGGCATATTGTTTTTTGCCGGGCTAGCACTGTGTGTGTGTTGTGTGTATATATATATATATATTATATATATATATATATATATATATATATATATATATATATATATATATTAAAAGGGGTTGAAGGGGTTGTACCGGGTGATGCCTGCAGGGATCACCCCGATACTGTTTTGTAGAACCGGTGGTTAGCTTTCTGGGGATAACAACCGATGCGGCTAAAAAAACGTTTGGCTGTTATCCCAAGCAGCAGGAGGGGACGCCCCCCCCCCTCCCGCCGCCTTCCACGGCTCTCCCATCCCACCAGGAGGCCCGAACGACCAGCCGGCACATCTGCCGGCCGGCCGGAGCCCCGAACGAAGCCAGAATCGGCTTTGATCGGGTCTCGGATCTAGTAACCCAGAAGCGACGTCATGACATCACTTCCGGTTTACAGAAGACTTAAAGGTACCAAATTTTAAAAAAATTGTCAGTATTCAAAACAAAAATAGATGGGGGTCAATCAGCACAAAAAAAAAGCAATCCCTAACTAGATAAGCAGCTAAGCACTCAAGGTCAATATATCAAATTCTAGGTGAAAAACCTCCAACCGGAGCTCACACTCAGTGGGGCCGGAATAATAAGATGCACCCTGAGGGTCGGGCTTTGGCGGCAGCCTCCAGTCCGGGCCGCTGGGGGGAGCCGATCCTCAATGTCTCAGGGGCCAAGCAGGGGTTTATCCTGCTCGGCCTGGAGACATTGAGGATCGGCTCCCCGCAGCAGCCCAGACTGGAGGCTGCCGCCAAAGCCCTCCGGTACCCACTGAATGTGAGATCCGGGTGGAGGTCTGGAGCGGTGTGATCGGATTATCCTTGGATCCCCACAGAGGCATTAATCATCCATTACCCCCTTTATGGGAAGGCTTGTTTGACCTAACTGTTAATTCAGAGGTCCATTCAATGAGGTGAGCGGCCTGCATTGGTTTATGGTGGAGGCCTACTGACACTGATGCACACAGTTGAGAAGTCTTTCTCAGCACAGCTTTCGAGAACTCTTTTTTTTTGTTTATCCACCTTCCCTCTGCCTTCTTCTCATCCTATGGATGAACTATGGACTATTTTATTTGTGTTTGAATGTATCATGCCCTAGAGTGGATTCTAATGAATGGATATTTATGACTTTTTGCTCATTATACATGAATTTATAGCTAGTTATTTATTTTAGCGCTGCACTGAACACTTATAAATTTTTACCTAGGATTAAGTATTCAAAACAGCCAAACTTGCCGTTTTGAATACTTTTAGGTGTAAAAGGAGAGATTTGGGGTCTTATAGACCCCAGATCTCTCTATAAAGAGTACCTGTCACCGCCTATTACTGTCTCAGCAATAAAAGTGATCAGATTTCTTTTTTCAAAGGGACAGTGTAAAAAAAAAAAAAAAAGAAAAAGAAAATTTCAAGCGCCCCATCCCTCCGTGCTCACATGCAGAAATGAACGCATACGCAAAAAAAATTTGGCTAACTTTACTGTTTATTTTTTTTTCATTCATGAATGTTTTTTTAAAAAATAAAAAATTGCATTTGAAAGACCGAAGCGCAAATACTGTGTGACATAAAATATTGCAACGCCTGCCATTTTATTCTATAGGGTCTCTGCTAAAAAAATATGTATATTTAATATATATATATATATATATATATATTTAATATATATATATATATATATATATATATATATATATATATATATATATATAAATAAAATGTTTGGGGGTTCTAAGTAATTTTCTAACTACTTGTAAGCAACAATTATCAGAAAAAGGCTTAGGCAGTAAGGGGTTAAAGTCGTTCTAAAAGGCAGAAGTTTCTTTTTACCATTGTATGCATGAAGGTAAAAAAACCTTCTGTGTGCAACAGCCCCCCCCCCCAAAAGCTTACCTGAGCCCCCTCTCGATCCAGCGATGCCCACAAGAGCCTTGGCTCTCCGAGGACTCGCACTCCCGATTGGCTTTTGGCAGCACTCACAGCCAGTGAGCCGATCAGGAGACGGAGGGGGTGGGGCTAAACCACAGCTCCGTGTATGAATGGACACACAGAGCAAGCCGCTTGCTGTGGGGGGCACTCGGCAGGAAAAAGGAGCCAGGAGCGCCTGAGTAGGGACCCAAAAGAAGAGGAGGATCTGGGCTGTTCTGTGCAAATCCACTGCGCAAAGCAGAGCAGGTAAGTACAGTGGTACCTTGGATTAGGAGCATAATTCGTTCCAGTAGAATGCTTGTAATCCAAAGCACTTGCATATCAAAGCGAGTTTCCTCATAGGAAATAATGGAAACTCAGATAATCCATTCCACAGCCACTGCTATTGTATGCAGTACCACATGTGGCCAGAGGTGGGGCACTGAAGACACTCAGAAACATTCGGAGACAGCTCAGAGCCGCTTGGATGCACTCGGAGACAGTCAGAGAGGCTTGAAGACACTCAGGAACGGACTGTTACCGAGTGCATCCGAGCGGCTCCGAGTGTCACCGGCGCCAACGCACCTCTGGCCAAATGCAGTACTGCTCCCCCCATTGACTTGAATTTGAATGGTTAAAAAAAAACTATGGGAAAATGTATATCCTTTTAATGCAGAGTAGTCACTTACCATGCAGTGAATAACGCAGATATTTTTGGGGTTCTGCTGTAACCAGTTGTGCATGTTCTTACAAACCGCAAATAAATTATGTAAGCTGGGAGCTTGTCTTACAGGCCAACTGCATTCTGAGACCTGCAAGACATAAGAGAAATAAGCAACCATGAAAGCTGCCACTTACACTCAGATAATGGGGGGGGGGGGGGGGGTCCTCCATGACACAGGGAGATCTTCATGTTATTACAGCTACAGGAGGGGAAGGTAGGAAGCAAAGGAGGGGAAAGAGGAATGACAAGGGAAAGGACTAAGGAAAAGTGGAAAGTGGGAAATAGGAAAGAAAAGTGTGAAAGCAGGAAGAAAAGGGAAAAGTGGAAAGGAAATGGAGAAGAGGAGAAAAAGCCAGAAAAAAAAATAAAAAGAATAGAATATAATAGAAAGAATATAACAATATAACCGTTTTCTGTAATTCGAATAGAATAAATTCTAATTTGAAATAGAATAAATTTGAATAGAAAAGAATAGAATATAATAGAAAAGAAAATAATAGAAAATAAAATAATAGAATAGAATAGAATAGAAAAACACAACAGAGTAGAATGGAATAGAAAGAATATAACAATCTTCCAAAATTCAAATTTAGAATAGAATAAAATGTGAATTTCGAATAGAATAAATTTGAATTTTCAAATAGAATAAATCTGAATAGAATAAAAAAAAATATAATATAAAAAAAAAGAATAGAAAATATAATAGAGTATAATAGAAAAACTCAACAGAATAGAATGGAATTGAAAGAATATAACAATCTTCCAGAATTCGAATTTCAAATAGAATAAATTTGAATTTCGTACAGAATAAATTTGAATTTTCGAATAGAATAAATTAGAATAGAATAGAAAAAATATAATTTAATAGAAAAGAAAAGAATAGAAAATAAAATAATAGAATAGAATAGAAGAGCAACAGAATAGAATGGAATAGAAAGAATATAACAATCTTCCGAAATTTGAATTTCAAATAGAATAAATCTGAATAGAATAGAAAAGAATAGAATATAATAGAAAAGAAAAGAACAAAATAGAAAATAAAAAACAATAGAGTAGAAAATAAAAAAATAGAATAGAAAAAAAAAACAATAGAATAGAATGGAATAGTAAGAATATAACCAATTTTCCAAAATTTGATTTTCAAATAGAATAAATTAGATTTCAAATGTAATTCGATTTGAATGCAATTCAAAAATTTGAATCGATTCGAAATTAAGCAAAACTGAAAAGGAATTTATATAAATAACAAATCAAATTTTCTTGTTCTGCACATGTCTAGTTACTGTTGCACCAATGATGGGACATTCGCAAAGCAACATTTTTATACAGAGACCCCAAACTGTCTCTAGCCAACAATTCGGGATGATTTGTTGTTTTCACAAAGACTGCCCTAATATCCAGCAAAGTTTAAACAAAGATCTGTGTAGTAGTGATAATAATATAAACAGAAAAAAAACCAAAAAAATATAGTAAATAATAGACGGCACTGACGCACCCGGTTGTGGAACTTGGCACTGCGGTAAGACTTGGGTGATAGATTGAACACTGTGTAGTGGTCCAGATGTCTGGAATCGAGGAATGAGCGCACGTCTTCAATATGGTTCCTGAATCCCAGCTCAACGCCCTCTGCTGGAAACGACATTACTGGGAAGGAAAGCACATTTCATTTAGTCGAAATGAACAGGAAAATTGCAAGTTAGACTTACCGGTAACTTGTTTTCCAATAGGCTTTCAGGACAGCACCCGAGAGATCATGGCTCCTCCTCCCACAGGAAACACCTCATCAATTAAGTCTTTAAATTGGAATCCTCCACGTTGCCTCATCAGTTGTTTGTAGAGAACTCCAGCCCCAGCTGCAACACATAAGCGACAGTTATATCATAGTATTACAGCATTAGCATAAACAAAGGGCGGGTTACTGCTGTCCTGAAAGCCTATTGGAAAACAAGTTACCGGTAAGTCTAACTTGCAATTTTCCAAAACGTCTTTCAGGACAGCACCCGAGAGGATAATCGAGACTTACTCCATTTAGGGTGGGACAACAGCCTGTAAGACTTTCCTTCCAAAAGCCTGGTCCCCAGCCGTCATGAGGTCTAACCTATAATGACGGGCAAAGGTTGTCAGACTTGTCCAAGTAGCTGCCTTACAGATTTGTTCGGGGGTGGCGCCAGCTTTTTCTGCCCAACTCACCGCCGAAGCTCTTGTAGAATGAGCCCGGACATTTAATGGACTCTCTTGACCTGTAAGGGAATAGGCTTCTGAGATGCCATTCTTAACCATCTGGCAATGGTTCCTCTAGAAGCTTGTCTTCCTTTTTTATTACCGGAAAATAAAACAAATAGAGCATCTGAACATCTAAAGTCTTTAGTGTTTTCCAAGTAACTCAAGACTGCTCTTTTAACATCCAGGGTATGGAATTCTTCTTCCTTCTTACCCGATGGATTAGAACAAAAGGTAGGAAGTATTATTTCCTGAGTTCGATTCTGGATCGAAGCGACCTTCGGCAAAAAATTAGGATCCGTCTTCAGAACAATTCGGTCTGAAAAAATGGAAAAGAAAGGTTCCCTGATTGATAAGGCTTGCAGCTCACTGACTCTTCGAGCTGTTGTAACAGCCACTAAAAACACTGTTTTCAAAGTAATTAATTTCAGGGAGGCTAAATTAATGGGTTCAAAAGGTTCCTTGGTCAGGGCCTGTAGAACAACCGATAAGTCCCATGCTGGACAGCTTTTGATTACCACTGGTCTGGACCGGGTAAGAGCTTTGAAGAATCTTATTACTAGGGGTTCTGATGAAATGGATTTTTCCAGGAATACCCCCAGCGCAGCAACTTGAACTTTGAGGGTGCTGACCGCTAAGCCCTTGTCCGCTCCTTCTTGCAGAAACTCAAGAACAGAAGAAATTTGTTTTGGAGATCTGTCAGATGCTGTGCACCAGGAGTTGAAGATTTTCCAGACTTTGGAATAGATTGCTCTTGTAACCTTCTTTCTACTGGATAGGAGGGTAGCTACCAACCTATCCGAGAAACCTTTCCTCTTCAAGAGCTGTTCCTCAGTAGCCAGGCCGTGAGCTTTAGTTTTGCTACTTCCTGGTGAAACAGAGCTTCTTGTAACAGAAGGTCTTTTCTTAACGGAAGGTGCCAGTAAGGTTCTTGTTGCATCTGAAGAAGGGATGAAAACCAAGGCCTTTTTGGCCAGAAAGGAGTGATGAGGATCACTGTTGTCTCCTCCTTCCTGATTTTTGCTATGACCCGAGGGATAAGCTGAAACGGGGGGGAATGCGTAACAAAGGTGAAATTTCCAATCTTGTGCCAGAGCATCCACTCCCAGTGATGCCTCGTTCCTGTTCAGGGAGAAGAAGCGAGACATTTGCGAGTTTTCCTGGGTGGCAAAGAGATCCACTCTTGGGCGCCCCCATTTCTGCACTATTAACTGGAAGACTTCTGGATTCAATTGCCACTCTGCCTCTAAAATCTGGTTCCTGCTTAGGAAGTCCGCTACTCTGTTTAGGGTCCCTTTTAAATGGACCGCGGATAAGGATAGAGTATGGAGCTCTGCCCAACTCAGAATGCCTTTTGCCAGGCTCTGCAGAACTTTGCTTCTGGTTCCCCCCTGTCTGTTTATGTAAGCCACCGCCGTGGCGTTGTCTGACAGGATCTGAGTATGTTGCCCCTGGACTTCTTTCGCAAAGGTCAGTAAGGCCATTTCTATAGCTTTTAGTTCCCTCCAATTTGAGGACCTCAGCGCATCTCTTGTGTCCCACGAGCCCTGGGCCCACCGGCCGCTCATATGAGCCCCCCAATCCCAGGAACTGGCATCTGTTGTCAACCTCACCTGAGTTGGGAAGGACCATAACAGCCCCTCTGAGTACCTTGTCTGGTTCTTCCACCACCACAGACTTCTTTTTACTGAAGTAGGGATCTTCACTAATGAATCTAGTGAATCCTGCTGGTGATTACAGGTTTTTAACAGGAAACTTTGCAGAGGTCTGAAATGGAGCTTTGCCCACTGGATGGCCGGAATGGAAGAGGTCAGTGTTCCCAATGCTGACATAACCTTCCTGATGGACAGAACTTGATTGGACTGTAGCAATGACACCACTTGTACCAACTTTTTCTGTTTTTCCTCTGGAAGAAAAATTTTTTGTTCTAAAGAGTTGATACGGAAACCCAGGAATAACACTTCCTGTGAGGGAATCAGATTTGATTTTTGAAGGTTTATAATCCACCCTATGGATTCTAGATGAACACGGGCTCTGAGCAAGTTTTCTTGAAGACCTTCTCTGGTCTGGGCAAAAAACAGCAGGT
Source organism: Lithobates septentrionalis (assembly GCA_037952835.1). Taxonomy (NCBI): domain Eukaryota; kingdom Metazoa; phylum Chordata; class Amphibia; order Anura; family Ranidae; genus Lithobates; species Lithobates septentrionalis. The sequence continues at coordinate 11,545 of JBBDGP010002796.1, read as the reverse complement.
CGTCCAGATAAGGAATAACTGAGATCCCCTCTAGACGCAGAGGCGCTAGAGCGTCGGCCATTATTTTCGTGAAGACCCTTGGGGATGATGACAGACCAAACGGGAGTGCTCTGAATTGCAGATGTACCACCTTCTTCCCTTCTTTCAGTGCTAACCTCAGATATTTCTGCGACCTGGCGGCAATAGGAATGTGGAGGTAGGCATCTTGTAAATCTATTGATGCCATATAGCACCCTTGATACAGGAGGTTTCTTACTGAAAATATTGAATCCATCCGAAACCTTCTGTATTCTACTGATTTGTTCAGCATTTTGAGATTCAGGATAAGACGGAACTTTCCTGAAGGTTTCTGAACCAGAAAGACATGTGAGTAGAACCCCTGGAAGAACTCCCCCGCTGGGACCGGAACAATGACTCTCTGATTTTTCAGTTCCTGAATTAGGGACTTCATGGCGAGAGCCTTGACTGCGTCCCTTGGGACGTTTGTCACCAGGAATCTTCTTGGAGGTTCTTCCGTAAATTCTATCACATACCCCTGGGAGAGCATATTTACAACGAATTGATTTGAGGAAATGGCTCTCCACTGAGGAAGAAACTCCTGGAGTCTTCCCCCGACCTTGACGGAGTCATTGTGGTTTTGCGGAGGCCGCAGGAGGATTGAAGAGCACTCCACCCCTACCTTTGGGCTTCTGAGAAGACCATGACTTCCTCTTGCCCTGCGTTTTTCCTTCCTGCTGACCTTTTTGGGGCCGAAAGAAATGCTTACGGGTTTGCACCTGTTTCTTCTTAACCGGAAACGACTTTTTCTTGTCTGCCGTGCGGTCAAGAATGGATTCTAGCTCTGAACCGAATAGCAGATCACCTGCAAACGGAATACCACACAGTCTATTTTTAGATGCAGCATCCCCTGGCCACGTCTTCAGCCATAAGGCCCTTCTGGCAGAATTTGTTAAAGCTGCTGACCTTGCTGACATGCGGATAGATTCCGCAGACGCATCCGCAATATATGATATTGCTGCAGACAGGGTTGAAAAAGAGTCTAGAATCTCCTGTTTTGAGGAATCTGCTATGACATGGGCTTTCAACTGGTTAACCCAGTGATCTAAGTTCCTTGCCACACAGGTTGTTGCCATTGCTGGTTTCAGATTGTGCATTACTGATTGCCAGGTTCTTTTAAGAAGCAGGTCCATCCTTTTGTCCATGGGCTCCTTCAGAGTGCCCATATCCTCAAAGGCGAGGTCCGTAGACTTAGAGACCTGAGAAAAGGCAGAGTCCAATTTTGGAACCTTATTCCATATAGAATCTGGATTTTCTTCAAATGGAAATCTTTTCTTGTGAGCCCGGGAAAAGAAAGGCTTTTTCTCAGGTTCCAGCCACTCTTTTTTAATCATATCAGTGATAATTGAATGGACTGGAAAAGAACGGCCTTTTGAATCTCCTAAACCAGCATACATGCGGTCATGCAGGGAGAGTTCCTTCTTTTCCTCTTCTATCCCCAAAGTGGCATGGATTACCTTCAGGAGTCCTCCCACCTCTTCTAGCGACAATTTGTATTTAGAAGCGGCATCTGATTCATTTTCCTCCTCCTCAGAATCTGTATCATCTGGAGCGAGGGAAACGGACCCTTGAGAAGCGTCCTGGGATATCGGACCCCCAAAAATTATTTGAGAACCACTCTGGGGTTCTGAAGATGGCTGTGGAACCAGAGGATCCCTAGAGGGACCTGGCTCCTCTCTTAGGTTTGACCTAAAAGCTTGAAAGGTGGCCCGGAGCTCATCCTTTATTGTTGACACCAAGTCGCCACAAACGGATGGAGTCTCTTCTCTGACCAAATTTGTAATGCACTCTGCACAAAGCGTTTTGGTCCAAGCATCGCTTAGTTTTTCTTTGCAGATAGGGCACCTTTTCTTGACTGGTTGGGCAGAACCTTTGGCCTGGACAAACAGAAAAGAGACATGGAACCACGCTTAAAAAGCTGTAATACAGCACAAATAAAAACACCCAGGTGCACTAAGGAAGAAACATCTCATTTTCCATGTGCCCAGCAAGCCACCACCACCTAATCCCCTGTTGTAGGGCAGATATACTAAATCCAGCCACTACAACATACCTTCTGAAGAGGGGGTGGGGGTGGGGGGTGGGGGAAGGGGGGGGAAAGGGTGAGTAACCCCCCCACAGGAGAAAACGGCCCAGGGTAATAGAGGACACAGTCCCTTACCTTAGCCTTGCTGGCGCCTTGGCTTGCCCCCTTATCCGCTGCATCGCTATCCATAACTGTCTGCGGTGCGTGGTGAAACGACCGGTTCCAGATTCGAAAACGCCGCTGCGCTGACCTGGAACCGGAAATAAAGGCGCCAGGTGACCCTGCCCTCTCCCACTGCGCTTTGCGCCCGGAAATGACGCACGCCCCGACCCGGAAGTGCTGCCTCCTCCCTTACAGGACGTGGCTGAAGCGCTCTTCTGCCACCAGCAACATGGCGGCCGCCACCGCTCATCCTTCATGTAGAAGGGAACATAGGACGGCCGCCCGTCAGGCCAAAAAAATTTGGAGGCAGCACCCCCGGACGTACAGGCTCTCCCCGAGCACAGAAGAGGGAGAGGGAACCCACGGGACCGTCCATATAAGAGGCAAGTGGGAGGCTCACTCTCCTAGCCTAAAAAAGACTTAACAGGTGAGAACCTGTGTCTCCCAGGATAAACCTGAGAGATCATGGCTCCCACCAGAGGTGTTCCTCCAGCTGGAGGAAACACAAAAAACTGATGAGGCAACGTGGAGGAATCCAATTTAAAGACTTAATTGATGAGGTGTTTCCTGTGGGAGGAGGAGCCATGATCTCTCGGGTGCTGTCCTGAAAGACGTTTTGGAAAGTACCAGACTTTTCAGTTAGTAATTTTACCCCCTATAATTAACCAATCATATCCCACCTTTCAATTTGCCCCAAGCTGAATAAAACAAAAATATAAAAATGGGCAAGTACACTCCCCCCTCCCCCCATCGGTGACAGATTTGCTGCAAATATGATTTTCTAAGCAGCAGTGAATGATGCGATTGTCCATTTTTCTAATTCCTAATGTTGCCGCGTCTTTCAGGCCCCACTTACCCTTTTAGGAATTTCTTGACTATTGTGGGGGTTGATTTACTAAAGGCAAACAGACTTGTGCACTTTGCAAAGTTGCTCCAGAGCGTAGTAAATGAGGGGAAGCTCTGCTGACTTCCATCATCCAATCATGTGCAAGAAAAAAAATGCTGTTTTGTTTATATCCCTTGCATGTGATTGGGTATTCTTCGCAACGTGAAGCTTCACCTCATTTAACTAAAATTGCACTTGCAGAGTGCCCAGTCTTTTTCCCTTTAGTAAATTAACCCCTGTGTGTACATGCATACCTCCCAACATTTTGAGATGGGAATGAGGGACTCCTACTAACAAATGTATGTAGGCATAGGACACGCCCCCTGCCACGCCCCCTTAAAGGAGAATTAACCAAAAAGAAGGTTAATTAAATCCACAAGGGCTTTTTTTTTTTACCACTACTATTCCTTTATATTGGCTTTTGACATTTACAAATGCAGGCATTTAGAAATTGGATGAAAGGTTTAACGCTGGGAAATACTTTTTGGAAGATAAAAAGTGCATTTTATATACATCTATATAGATCAGACCAAAATGAGGGACAAATGAAGAGGAATGAGGGACAGAGGGACATTGCTCCAAATCAGGGACAGTTGGGAGCTATGGTGCATGGACACATAGGGGGTTGATTTACTAAAGGCAAATAGACTGTTCACTTTGCAAATTGCAGTTGCTCCAGAGCTTAGTAAATGAGGTAAACCTTCACTTTGCAAACCCGATCATGCGTAAAAGGAAAATTTTAATAAAAACAGCATTTTTGCTTGCACATGACTGGATGATGGAAGTCAGCAGAGCTTCCCCTCATTTACTAAGCTCTGGAGCAACTGCAGTTGCAGAGTTCAACCATCTAGTTGCCTTTAGTAAATCAACCCCTATGAGTTAGTAAGTAATCTTTCACCCCAGCAGTGTTTTGCCTGAAGCATCCGAACATAAAAACAAGGCAACCTGCCTTGTTATGTCCAGTGGCTTTAGTTCACTGGTTGCCGTGCACTGGTGTTAGGGTGATCCCATGTCCCGGATTGCCCGGGACAGTCCCGCATTTTGCAGGTCTCAGGCACCTTCATTCCAGGACAATACAGTGTCCCGGAATGAAACTGACACAGCCCCCCCAGAGGATGCCCCCCAAAAAAGGCCGCCACATCGCCGCTTTACTCACTGGCAGTGCTTGTCCTGACTGGGAATGTCTGAAGAGGCACAAGCCCCGCCTCCTGCTTCTGACTGGAGAAATCATAAATCCCGCCTCTTGTGTCTAATCGCTGCAGGGCAGTGTAGAGCCAGCGTTGGAACAAGGTAAAAACGGGCCTCAGACAAGTACTGTCAGTGAGGAAAGTGGCGATGGGGCGGCCTTTTTTGGGGGGCGTGATCAGTGCTTCTGGGTGTAGCGCGCCCGGCTGTGCTGTGATTTGTTATGGCACAAGCTGATTTTTGAGAAGGTGGGGCAGTTTGGAAACGTGGTCACCCTAACTGGTGTGGGCTGAAAAAAAAAAGAAGGGAATGTTGCATTTTTGCACAGCACATAAGAATTACATACAAGTTTGTAAAAAAAAAAAAAAAAGGAAACATTGCAATTTTTAAAAAAAACATACTGCAGTGCACTACAGTGCCCGTTCACCACACACACCAACACATGCTTGCTATAGAATTGCAACGTGAACATAGGTGTGCGCAAGTGGTGTGCCAGGTGCCCCTGGGCACACCCTAATCATTTTGTGCTGTGCCAATTCCCTCTACTGCAGTGCTGTTGGCTTCCCTCCTCTCCGCCTCCCCCCTTGCTGCTGCGGGGGATGTTTAAGGATGGTGAATGGGGGAAATATGTCATTTACTGGCCCCCCTCCTTTTCTAAATGAACACACTCACTGTGTTCAATCATAACTGAAGCATAGTAAACTGTTTACTATGCTTCAGTCGGTGAATAAACAGGAAGTCGCTCAGCACAGAGCACTTTCTGTTCACTTACTGTCCAGTGCAGCTGAGGCTGCAGAAAAAAAGCCTCTGTTTAAGCTTTGGGATGCACACAACTAATGCAATAGGCTGCGCCCACCTATGGACGTGAATGTATCAGAGTCCTAGAACTTCCTGCGCTCTCCCGTCTTATAGGCTTCGAGTTCATGTGTTCCACAGACGTGCTCCATCTAGTGGTTTGAGTTTATATTGCCCTCAAGTGTTTCACAAGTGTGTGTCTGTGCCATCTAGTGGTTTAGGTTAATACTGTCCTCAAGTGTTCCACAAAGGTATTGCTTGCACCATCTAGTGGTTTTAGTTACACTGCTCATCTGAACTGCTCAGGTGCACCTTAATGGACAATTGCCCTAGGGCAACATTCGTTAAGTGGCGGTCCATGGTCCGAAACCGGATTGAATGACGCTCCCATCTGGACTGTCAGCCTGCCAGACCGCTGGCATCCTAGCAACCACTGACGTCACTTGTGCGCCCCGCCCTCTTCAGCAAGTTTCTCCGCTCCCAGTTCCCACCCCCTGCAATACGCGTTATTCTTCAAGCTCCAGCTCCTGCCCCCCACCCTTCACTGCCTGCCTGGCTACAGGGACTTATCCATCAAGTACACTGTTCTACCAATCTACAGGTGCACTGTGTTCACAACTAACATTTAAGGATGGGAATTCTGACACCTGCTCTCTGATGGGGACTTTAATGGATCTATGAGGACACTCTGATGTAAAGAGGCACTCTGATGGGGACACCTGATGTAGCGGGGGAAACTCTGATGAGAGACACCTGATCTATAGGAGGCACTCTGATGGGGGACGCCTGATCTATAGGGGCACTCTGATGGGGGGGCGCCTGATCTATAGGGGGCACTCTGATGGGGGGGGCGCCTGATCTATAGGAGGCACTCTGATGGGGGACGCCTGATCTATAGGGGCACTCTGATGGGGGGGCGCCTGATCTATAGGGGGCACTCTGATGGGGGGGGCGCCTGATCTATAGGGGGCACTCTGATGGGGGGGGCGCCTGATCTATAGGGGGCACTCTGATGGGGGGGCACCTGATCTATAGGGGGCACTCTGATGGGGGGGGGCCTGATCTATAGGGGGCACTCTGATGGGGGGGGGCCTGATCTATAGGGGGCACTCTGATGGGGGGGGCCTGATCTATAGGGGGCACTCTGTTGGGGGGGCGCCTGATCTATAGGGGGCACTCTGATGGGGGGTGCCTGATCTATAGGGGACACTCTGATGGGGGGGCGTCTGATCTATAGGGGGCACTCTGATGGGCGACACCTGATCTATAGGGGGCACTCTGATGGGCGACACCTGATCTATAGGGGGCACTCTGATGGGCGACACCTGATCTATAGGGGCACTCTGATGGGCGACACCTGATCTATAGGGGCACTCTGATGGTGGGGCACCTGATCTATAGGGGCACTCTGATGGGGGCACCTGATCTATAGGGGCACTCTGATGGTGAGGCACCTGATCTATAGGGGGCACTCTGATGGTGGGGCACTCTGATGGGGGAACCTAAACTATAGAGGCACTCTGATGGGGACACCTGATATAAAGGAGCACTCTCATGGGGAACAAATAGTGTTGACATTCTATGGAAATTGTATATTTCTCATCTATTGATAGACATACAATGACTGCAACCTTTCTGAGTCATAGGACAAACTTAAGATTCAAACTTCGACTTAAAGAAAATTTTACTGACTGGACTTGAATTCAATATCCCTGCCCTAGGGACTTGTTTACAGCGCAATCCCTGTTTCTAGGGTTTACAATATTGGCTGGGGGTGGTAAAACACACACACAGTTGAGCCCCGGTTTTACCACCAAAATACCCTCCCCTCCACCCAACCGCTCCTCCTTTAGTTGCACAGGCAGTGGAGGGGTGTACTGTACCATCCCTATATATCACCGCATTAAAAGAAAATTGTGCAGAATCCTAAAAGGAATGTAAAATGGTAACAAGAGTTATTATGAAAAGATAGTATGTGTTAAATAAACACTTTCATTTGCACACATTTATTTTTTTTCCAGGGTAAAAGTCTCCCCTAAAATCTGCAGATATCTGAACTAGAAATAGGAACTAGATAGAAATCTGTAGCACAGCTGTACACAATAAAATAATATTGCTATAGCTAGAAGGCATTGTAAAGTGTGCTCCGCTGTCTTATTACAGCTCATCTCTGCAGATCATGGCTGTGGCTTTGTAATGCCTTCCAGCGAACTACAGTCTACATTTATTGGGCATGGCCATGGTATAGGTCGGCTTCAATTTCAGCTGTCAAATTTAAAGTGAGACTTTCAAACTAGGCAAGAAAGTGACGGGACGCCTCTGTTGGCTCAATTATTTTAAAGGATAAGTCAATCTTTTTCAAAAAAAATAATATACACACATACTGTAAAAATTACAGAAAAAAGTGCATTTATTATTTTTTTGCAAATGAGCCTGCAGAACATTGCAACCACAATCAATGGGTGGCTGGTGCAGACTCTTCTTCCAGTGGTTATATGGTTGTGCTGACCAACGAGTGCCTGCCATGGGTTATAATGGATATTGAGTCTGGGGCTGTGTATTGTGCAGTATGTTCTAGTTCCACTGGGTTTGCACACCAAATTTGGGGTTCCTAGCACCAAGTGGCCCCGAAATACGGTGCCCCAAAGTCGGTTCGGAAAATGTCAAGCACTTTTCTGCTGCAGAGAATGACATTTTCCAAACCGAATTTGGGGTCCCGTATCTCAGGGCCACTTGGTGCTAGGAACCCCAGCTTTGGATATGTTGTAGTGCTAGTTCCACTGGGTTTGCACACTAAGGGTTCCTAGCACCAAGTGGCAGCAAGTGGCCCCGAGATAGGGGGCCCCAAAGTCGGTTCGGAAAATGTCATTCTCTACTGCAGAAAAGTGCTTGACTCGAGTATAAGCCGAGGGGGGCACTTTCATCACAAAAAAATGTGCTGAAAAACTCGGCTTATACTCGAGTATATACGGTATACTGTGATTCTGTACTTGCCAAATATGCTGCAGAAATCTACCTCCACTGAGTCTGGCTGCAGCCATTTTAACTGTGGGCAGCTGAAGCTGCTGCCTGTTCACTTCCTGGATTTACACAGACACACACCTCCAGCCCTGCAGCTCTCATTGGCCCTCTTATGACTCATGCCCCCTCCCTTCCAGGCAAACTCTCAGGAGAGTGAGAGAGAGAGCTGTGGATGATGTCATAAGCCTAGGCTAATGACCAGACAAGAAACAGGAAGTGGGCTGTATAAGGGATTTACTGGCAGAAAACAAAATGTTTTACTATCCAAAGTTAAAACAACAACAAGGGCAGAAGATTTAATAGATGGAAAGATGAAAAAATGCCGAACAGCAATAAAAGGTGGGTGTTGCCTATCACATGATTTACTAATTATAATATATCAGAGACTGTGGTGAGGTTTGTTTTTTTTGTCTTGTTCATTGGTTTTCAATTTGATTACATTGTCAAGAATTTTCTTATACTATTGGAGTAGATATTTTTTCAGCATGTGGGATATTTATTTATTTATTTATTTTTTGTATTTTTTTTTGCTGTGTATTTAAAAATGGAAGGTGTGTAGGGCAAGGGCCTGCCTGATTGGCTAAAGCCTGAATGAATAGGTTTAGTTAGGACAATCAGGGGTCTCAAACTGGTGGCCCTCCAGCTGTTGGAAAACTACAAGTCCCATGAGGCATTGCAAGGCTGACAGTTACAAGCATGCCTCCCACAGGCAGAGGCATGATGGGACTTGTAGTTTCGCAACAGCTGGAGGGCCGCCAGTTTGAGACCCTCGAGTTAGGTCCTCATATTACGCTGCTATTGGCCTGGGCGGAAGGCTCAGGTCAAGACTGCTGAAAATGAAACAGACCTGTTAAAGGAGACATAAAACATTATATCTGTAAAAAAAAAAGAAAAGTTTCTTACCGATAATCCTTGAGGTAATATATGAGATATCCAGCTCTCCTTTCGTATAACTAGAAAAAAAAAAAAAAAGACAATGAGCGTTGGGTACATCTGAGAAGATTCTGAAACAAGTTTATTTCTGGCATAGAAACCAGCTGGTCTTGCACCACCAGGGAAAGATAAAGTAACTCTTCCATACATCGGACCTTTTTCATATAGTGAAAACTTGAATTTTTGTTTTGGATGGAGTAGGGAAAGCTTATTAACCACTTCAGCCCCGGAAGGATTTACCCCCCCTCCTGACCGGGCCATTTTTTGCGATATGGCACTACCTCACTTTAACCACTTAAGGACCAGCCTCGTTTTGGATTTTAGGTGTTTACATGTTTAAAACAGGTTTTTTTGCTAGAAAATTACTTAGAACCCCCAAACATTATATATGTTTTTATTTCTAACACCCTAGAGAATAAAATGGCGGTCATTGCAATACTTTTTTTCGCACTGTATTTGCGCAGCGGTCTTATAAGCGCACTTTTTTTTTGGAAAAAATTCACTTTTTTGAATAAAAAAATAAGACAACAGTAAAGTTAGCACAATTTTTTTTTATATTGTGAAATATAATGTTACGCCAAGTAAATTAATACCCAACATGTCACACTTCAAAATTGCGCCCGCTCGTGGAATAGCGTCAAACTTTTACCCTTAAAAATCTCCATAGGCGACGTTTAAAAAATTCTACAGGTTGTATGTTTTGCGTTACAGAGGAGGTCTAGGGCTAGAATTATTGCTCTCGCTCTACCGGTCGCGGCGATACCTCACATGTGTGGTTTGACCACCGTTTTCATGTGCGGGTGCTACTCACGTATGCGTTCGCTTCTGCGCGCGAGCTCGTCGGGACGGGGCGCTTTAAAAAATTTTTTTTTTTTTTTTTTTTATTATTTATTTTACTTTATTTTATTTATTTTTTCACTGTTTTAAAAAAAAAAAATTTGGATCACTTTTATTCCTATTACAAGAAATGTAAACATCCCTTGTAATAGAAAAAATAAAAACGACAGGTCCTCTTAAATATGAGATCTGGGGTCAAAAAGTCCTCAGGTCTCATATTTACACTAAAATGCAAAAAAAAAAAAAAAAAAAGTCGTTAAAAAAAATGACACAAAAAAAATTGTGCCTTTAAGAGAAGTGGGCCGAGCCGTCATAATGACGTCGCTCCGGCCGTCACATGATATAGAGACGGGTGGGGGCCATCTTGGCCTCACTCGTCTCAGTACCTCAGCAGTGACAGGTCCCGATCTCCTCCGCCGCTACCGACGGCTCCGGTAAGCGGCGGAGGGCGCGGGAGAGCGGCGGGAGGGGGGGTGGCACCTCTCCCGCCGCCGATAACGGTGATCTCGCGGCGAACCCGCCGCAGAGACCACCATTATCATGTACAGAACCGCTCGCTGTAAAGATGGTTACCTCGGTTGTGGCAGCAGCTGCTGCCGTTACCGAGATATCCATCTTTAAAAAAATGACGTACATATACAGTGAGCGGTCGTCAAGTGGTTAACTGACAATTGCACAGTCGTGCGACGTTGTGCCCAAACAAAATTGATGTCCTTTTTTTCCCCACAAATAGAGCTTTCTTTTGGTGGTATTTGATCACCTCTGCGGTTTTTATTTTTTGCGCTATAAACATAAAAAGAACTCTGAAGAGGCTCTGAAGAAACCAGCGTCTATTGGCTGGTGAAACGCGTCAGCGGTGTGACGTCAGCGCGTCACTGGAAGCCGCGCGCTCCTTGACTTGAGTGATAACACGGAACAGCTGATGGCTTGTTTTCTTTCTTCCGGATCTACGTCGAAACATACGGAGGCAACGAACACTCTATGAGGCGTTTCCCTCTCCGGTCGAATATCCCGGTAGAAACACCTCTGTTTTTACCAACACAGAACGGGGCTTGTAGCCATTATCCATCCACTCATCTAGGGGTAGAGTCACGCTGCAGGAGGACGTTGGATCCCACACAGAAAATTAAAAAAAGAAAAAGATTAAAAATAACAAAACATGTCTATACTTACCTGCTCTGTGCAATTCCATTGCACAGAATGGCCGCAAACCTCCTCTTCTCGGGTCCCTCACCAGCGCTCCTGGCGCCCCCCCCCCCCTTCCTTCTGTCCAGTGCTTCCCATGGGAGCACTCGTGGGTGCTCGCTCATGAGCCCCATTGCTGCATCCATTGACAGACAGCAGGACTCGCCCCCCCCCCCCGCCCCAGAGCAGAGTGTCAGTGTATCAAAGCTCCTCCCCTCCTCCTCCTTACTACTCTCTTTCAGGCCACCAAAAGTGTCCCAGGTCTTTTACAATCTTATAGCATATACCCCCCCCCCCAAAAAAAATGCCGCCGCTAAAGTGTTTGGGTTTGGCTTGAAGAAAAGGTGGCATCGCTAGTTCACCCTCTTTAAAGTGACACTAATCCATAGATTTATTTTCCAAAAATAATCCACTTTAGGGGACTGTACAATGAATAGCATTTTTCATCAGCGCCCAAC